>OU611782.1:13767500-15017500 GCA_914767645.1 Hydraecia micacea | reverse complement strand
TTTTTGAAGTCGGTTGTCTTTTTTTGTAATAAAAATTTTATTTTTTACTTTTTAGTTGTACCTAAGTACTCCACACTAATTCAAATAACACTAGTGCATTGAGGAATTGAAGACACTGACTAGAAGAATCATCAAAATTTGCATAGAAATGCCGGAGATGCAGTATATTTATGCATATAACATCGTACATAAGAATAAGTACATAATGTATTATATACTAAAACCTTCCTGAAAGTATGTAGATCACATTAGTGAAAGAATTATCAAAATTGGTTCATTAGTTTTTGAGAAAATCGCGGACATAAAAACATATATACATACGGGTCGAATACAGAACCTCCTTTTTTGAAGTAGGTTAAAAATGTCGACTATCGATAGTGTTGTCCGACATTCTGTCTCACACGAAGGTATTGGTGTGACTGAGGCATGGTTCTATGCATTGTGCAGCCGCGGCATGCCACCGCGCTTGGAATAGAAGCAACCGCAGCCGCAGGCAGCCCTGCGGTCAACCGCAGCCGCTAGCCGCAGTGTCGCCTGCGGTTGCAGTCTGCAGCCCATCTCGAACTTGTACCTTGACGTGCTGTTTCCTATTATGCCGCATGCGACGGGAGCCCCACCTCACGCAGCGCTGCTCTAAGGATGATAATAGAAAACTGCACGCCACGCGGGCGCCCGCTCCGTGACATGACGACATTTATAATTTATTATACTTGAATTTTTAATTATTATTGGTTTATTGACTTTTCGAAATGTATTTAATGAATTTTATTTTAATTGCAATTGTAATACGTTATTTTTTTTAATTTCAACACAATGTATCTATATTGTTATGAAATAAATTACTTATGACTTAAATAAATATATTTTCTTCCACATAAATGCTAAAAAATAATGTCCAGAAAAAACTTAAAATATACGTAACATATACGTAATAATAATAATATAATAATAAAACGTAATAAGTATCTATCTATACAAAATATATCAGCCTTGCATCCGCTATTCCCTTCTGGAATCGTAGGCAAAAATAGCGACCTACGTGCGGCATGTCTGCGTCTCTGCATATTCTTTGATCTTAGTTTTAGTGTAGTGCGCCACCGCGCGCGTTTTACGTATTCGGGAGTAGGGCGTTTGGCTCCGCCCACATGCACAAGGTCAGTGGGCCATCTATACACCTTAAAAAGCCATTGTGTCTCGCGTGGGTCCACGTTCACCGGTTAACCAGCATATGAAGTTTTACAGACATTGTGCTGCTGGGGAGTTGATTGCGCCACTTCTTTTTAGCGAAAGCACTAGGAAGTAGTGAAGGGTGGGCGTTTTTTTTTTCGAATTTTGATGTTCGAATAGTGCTCATCAGCCTAATTTGAAGAAATGACCTTTAATCTTGATTTTACTATGGAAGTTCAGAATCTCATGAATGTCTAATCATCTCTTAGTAGATCCAATCAAGAACTCCGGATGAACTTCAAGGTTTAAGGATCCATTATACATAAGTACAGTCAACCAGCAACCTGTTTGATATAGTAAAACATAATTAGCCGTTTTTAGGGTTAAGACCTCCTCTGAAAAAAAGTGGCCCATCAACCACCACACGAACCAAGTTCGGGTTGGTGGTATAGCACTATTAGGCAAGCGCTCAATTTCAGAAACTTCCTTCGATCTTCTCTATTTCATTAACCTTTAACTTCTGACATGGTTTTTATTTTATCTAATATTCTTTTATATAAAAATACATCCAAAATGGCTCAAATCTTTTTGCTGAGGCTAATTCAAATCGCATCAGGTATTCTGTAGTTCGTATCGCGTGACATAAAACAACGGCTCAGCTAAAACAACATGGCACGGTATTAAAACGCGAAGTACGGACTTCGGGGCGACCAAACAACATGAAATTTGAATAATCCGGCCCGCCTGTCCCAAACTGGGCAGTGGAATAACGTCATAACAACATATTATGTTTTCTGTTCAGTGACGTCATATTTAACGGGTTTGTTGTGTGTTGTTACATGAAATATTTGGTACGAATTTATGTTCAAGGCGAAAGCGTCAGGGTAGATAGATAGAATACTTTTTATTAAGTACTCTCCATTTATATCTGTAATTTTTATGGTGCACGTACGTGCACCATAACAATTACAGATATAAATGGAGACATTTTACAAGGTGTAACACAATGGGCGGTCTTATCGCTAGCGCAGTTGTACCCCGCGAAATTCAAATTTTCTTACGTTTTTTGCAATTTGCAGGTCAGGGTATAGGGTATACGGTATAGGGTTGTATCTTGATCAAATTTTCACTCCTGGACATAGGTCCAGCAGTGGACTGCAATAGGCTGAGTTGAGGCCTATGCCTCTCCCAGGCTGCGCCATAAGACCCTGTCGTCCGCCTTTCGCATCCAGTCCGTCCCAGCCACCTTCTTTAGGTCGTCCGTCCATCTAGCTGGGGTCGTCCCACACTATGCTTGCCGATATGCGGTCTCCACTCCAGGACTCGTCTGCTCCACCGGCCATCGGTGCTTCGACAAACATGGCCAGCCCACTGCCACTTCAGTTTGCTTACTCTGCAAGCTATATAATTTCATTCCTGATTTTATCCTTCAAAGAGATTTGAGTCCTTTGTTACTTGTAGTTAAATATAAATAAATAAATGAAGAGACTCCGAGCATAGCTCGCTCCATAGCACGCTAAGCAACCTTGAATCAGAATGATTAGGTAACAAACCATAGAAATGTAAAAAAACTTCTTTCATATATCTATGATGGAAACAAATTGATTTCGCCTTCTTTTAAAAGAGAAGAAAAAGTATTGACCATAATACACGCACTGTGTAAGTTTATAAGCAAATTCAGGTAATTATCTATACATCAAGAAAGAAAAAATTGCCCCTCAGTTTTCGCATGTTCCTACCTTTATCATAAGTCGGTGTTGTCGTAGATTGACGGAGAGTTGAATAAGCACATAAACTTTTAGCCACAAATTGTTTGGACTGCGACAGGATTAATAAAATCATGACGAGAAAACCCAACGCAGAAAAATTCAATCCCACAATTCGCAAAAGGAATCGACGGCGACGCTAGCTTCCGTTACTCTAGATTGAACAATAACCAGTCAACAAACTCATTCCGCTTTCGATCTAGAAATCCAACTTTCTATCTTATTTTCTATTTATTAATATAAAGTTTTCAGAACGCTGTATCAGTTTCAATAAGTGTACCTACGTACAGTCCCTTCAGAGTTATTTTACCTCTGATTTAGCATCACTGTCAATATCAAAATGATCTTTAATGTGTGACAATAAGGTTGCTGTTGGGTTGCTGCAACTGCCAAGTCTATCAAACCACAGTAATCTTTGTAGTTGTTGTAATAAGGTTGCTATTGGGTTGCAGCTGTCAGAGGTAAATAACTGTGAACGGACTGTACTTTAGTATTGTCTGGGCAGAAATCTCTGTAAGCAATGAGCGGTCCACTAACGCAATCCTGATATTATTGACTGCAAATAAACCTACTGTCATATAATTCAATGTGTTTACTGTTCTGGACCGTCCCACTTTATTAGAATCCTAGGTACGAAACTATATTATATGAAATGGGGATCGTGGCTGAGAGCTTGTCCAGAAAGGGCGAATTCGCCGCAAAACGATTCGCGCTAATTCATTCGCGCGTTAACGAGATACTAGGCGCCAATTCACCGCATCCACAAGTATCGCGCGATTTCAAAATACGCGTGTAAATCGCGTGCAGTTCACCAGACTCTCGACTCGCGCTTGATTCGCGCGAATTGCGCGCGAGTCGAGATACTAGAGACTCTTTGTTGCGTCCAGTTGGCGCGCGAACTCCGAGCGTTCAACTCCATTTTTCTACTGACAAATGAAATTCGAACCCAAATGCTCGCGCGTCGGTATACGCTCCTTCTGGACGCAACGGTCGCGCGTAATACGCACGAGAGAATCGCGGCGAATTCGCCCTTTCTGGACAAGCTCCTAATAATAACAGCCTCACGGGTCGATCGAAGCTTAAGCTACGCTTGCCGCGGTTCGTGGATGGGTGGCCATTGATTACACATCGAGGTACCCCTCCGTGTTTCGGGAAACACGTTAAGGCGTTGGTCCCGGCTGTCATTCGTAGAAGAAAGAAAAAAGAAGTAACTGGGTTGTGGACGTCAGATAGGCAGTTGCTCCATATAAAATATTGTTATTCGGTTGCATCCGGTTAAGCCGGAAGCCGACCCCAACATTGCTGGGAAAAGGCTACGTAGATTGATATAAGTTCTATATGGGATTATCAAATAATCTCTCCCATATTTGTATTTAATATAAGATATTATTACTAAGGTTTTCATACAAAGACATAAATCAAAGAAATTAAACATACAATCGGTATAATATGGATATAATAGCGGCTAAAGTAGGTCTCTGTAATTAGATACGGTATTATGAAGGCAGGTTGACAAGCTAACGACTAGTATCGATCCAGCTCTATCTAGACCATAGTCACTGCAAATAGCTCGCTATTAATACCACTACACTTACTAACCCTATTGATATCCATACTAATCTATACATACATATAATAAAATCGTAGGAAAGTCAAAACTGTACATTGAATATTTTTTTAAAAGGATACTTGGGGCGTGATCTACAATCGATTTCGAAGCCGAAAATATAATTTTTAGAATTTTTGTCTGTTTGTCTGATTGTCTGTATGTATGTCCGGGCTAATCTCAAAAAGTGCTGCATGGTTTTACATCAAATTTTGCATGAGTATTACTAAGACGTCGGGTCAACATATAGGCTACATATTATCACGCTATCACCTACGGGGGAGGAGCTGTGAATCTTTATTTTTCTTACGCATTCTGTGACAGCGTGTAATCTAACGATGCATATTTTATTTAAATGTTGTTTTTGAATAAGCCATGCTATTATCTAGCTTTACACTATAAAAACTACGCCATTTAAGTAACTTGGGCAGAGAAACATAGTTTAATGAATGTTAGTAGTATAAAGAAAAATTTGAAGTAGCGCCATCTATGAGATTTCATAAAAATCAAATCAAGTTACATGTTAACACTTTTTGGAAATTAATAATTTAAATTTGATCATGTTGGCGAGGTTAGTAGTTAGTTATTCTTAAAATTCATAGATGGTAAGTAATGTGCATTTTCTTCATAAAAGTTGTATCGTATAGTTCGTTTTGAAAAATTCAAGTTCCAACAAAACCCTCAAAATCTTGAGCAGAGTTGAGGAGTTGAGAAAAAGTTATGTTCATTGATGATGATCATTTCTTCATCAATTTCATGTTGTTAGTACAAAATAAACATTGACTGTTAATACTTTTGTTCGGTATTTATCTGTGTGATTATTGCTTGGTAATTAATATATTTTCATGTCGTATACCTAATTATAAACTTAAATGTGATGTAAAACAAATCCCTTACGTATGACGAGGTGCCTTCATATTACACGTACGACAAGCAAAGGGGTTTATTTAACCGACGTCGACGAGGAGGTGCTGTGGAAAGTTTTCCAGGATCATGGATCATCCGAATAATGGCGAATGCTATTTTCTGCGGTTGTTACTTCACACTGTCCGAGGCCCAACGTCTTTCGCCTTTCTGAGGACATTTGATGGCGTGGCGTATCCCACTTACCGCGCAGCCTGGGTAACACGTTACCTTCTCGACAGTGACCAAAATTGGGATGAAACCCTCGCGGAGGCGAGCGTCAGTGACAGTCCCAGCCGCATGCCGTCATCTTGGTGTTTTGTGGAGTCGCGAAACCGGTAGCTTTGTGGGAGAAGTATCGCCATCATCTGTCTGAAGATTTTCTACGAGCTTTGAGGCGTGCTACTGGAGACGAAGTCGAAGTAACTGATGAACGCGTGCTGAACACCTGTCTCAGTTCACTTCAAGATGTGGTCATTTCTATCGGCGGCAATCCACTGATCGAATATGGGTTACCAGCTCCCCAATCATCACCGCATCAAGACCGTGGAAATCGGGACTTTAAAATTCCCATCGATTCTGTTCCACAGTTCTGTTCAGTGGCGATTTCCGGCAAACGCTTTCCGTGGTGACGCGGGGATCGAGGGCTGACGAGGTGAATGCTTCGTTGAAATGATCTTCGTTGTGGTCACGAGTTCGTACGCTGCGCTTGACCATTAACCCATCGTACGAACCCATCGAACGTAGATCTACGCGAGACACAATGGCTTTTTAATTGTGTCTGTAATTACGACATTCAACCGTTTAATATGAGAGCTCGGCTCGGCGGCAATGCACGTGCTCAAGAATTCTCCGATGTCCTTCTAAGTCTTGGCGAAGGCACTCTACCAGAAGAGAGAGGTGGACAGGTGGTGCTTCCAGAGTCTCTCGGTAGAGTGGTATCCAGCATAGAAGAACTCATTCGCTGTGTGTACGGGGACATCAGTCGTATACCGCACCAGCAAAATTCTTGGGTGTGTGAGCGGGCCATTTTGACGCTTAAAAACGATCAGGCTGCAGCAATTAACGAATGCATTCTCTCGGAAATTGAGGGGAATGAAGTAGACTACACCTCGATAAACACTGTTGTCGAGCAAGATGACGCCACACATTATCCCGTGGAATTTCTGAACTCCCTGTCAGCAAGTGGACTTCCAGCGCATACCATCAAGCTGAAGGTCGGTGTCCCGATTATGCTTCTTCGGAACCTATCTCCTCCGAAGTTGTGTAACGGGACCCGCCTTAAAGTCATCTCGCTCCACAGACACACAAATTGACGCGGAAATTCTTACGAGTTGTGGCGTTGGCGAGGCAGTATTTATACCACGCATTCCCCTCATACCTCATAACTTCCCGTTCCAGTTCAAGCGCGTACAGTTCCCCGTGAGTGTTTGCTTCGCGATGACCATCAGTAAGTCGCAGGGGCAGACACTGAGGGCAGCGGGTGTCGACCTCAGGACGAGTTGCTTCTCACACGGGCAACTGTACGTCGCTTGCTCCCGCGTCACCAGTCCTGACTCTCTTTACATTTTGGCTCCTGGCAGCATAACTACCAACGTACGTTATAGGGAAATGTTGTAAGGTATGATACCTTTGTACGTATTTTTACTCTTTTGTGTCCTGGAATGTATTCCTGCATTATTTTCTCTATTTCCTTCAGTCACATCTTATGACTGAACTCAGCAGGATTCCAATATAACTCTCTTTACTTGCTTCGCTTGCAAAAAAAACTTATATTTTAATGCTATTTTAAAAGTTGTTTACTTATAATGCTATAGCGACACTGGCATCTTAGGTATTTTTGGTGCTGTAGAGCCTTCACGCAGACGACGTCGCGGGCAGCAGCTAGTATTATTATAAATGCGAAAGTAACTCTGTTATCTTTTCACGCCTTAAAATCTGAATGGATTTGGGTGAAATTTGGCGCACGGATAGACCATGACCTGCGTAACACACTATCAATCGGAATCTGAATAATTTTGAAGCAAATTGCTAATCCATTGCGTCATAAGTTCGAAAAATTTGTCTGCTTAACACGTAAATAACGCAATGAATGTTGTTGAACTGTCAATATGAAACCTATTCCGATTGATAATGTGTTACGCAATTGCCCCGCAGGATTAGGACAAAGAATACTACTTTTCATGCCAGTAGCACGTTCCCGTGAAAAATTTTCGACCTCCACGCAGGCGAAACCGAAACCACGGGCAAAAACTAGTCCAATAGGTAGGTATACTTATCGGTATAGGGCTCAATGGCATTTTCACTTTAGAGTAGGTACGGTTCTAAATTTTACAACATCAACTCGTACAGACGCCAGCACATCAAGCTACCCGAAACTGTCAAATGTTCCCAATCAACTTTGAACCCTATGCTTTAACGGTTGAAGTTGAAAATCCATTAAATAAATTTGACAGATTGTAGTAGCTTGATGTGCTGGCGTCTGTACATATGTCTGGTCGTTAAAATTAAGAGAAGTCTTAAAATATAGACAGTCTATATTTCCATTTACATTTGCACGACTGAAAAGCCGAATACCATCTGCTAATACTATGGCATACAATATACCTATATAATTATTCTGGCAAATAAATCAATCAATCATTCATTCGTTCAACGTTGACAATGACGGTTCTCGTCAAGTGTTTCTACCTGTTTCCTCTACCTCTTGATAGTCCGTATGTGTATTCATCGATCAAAAATAATTGAAACAATCTACGATAATGACTTTTGAGTCTAAGCTAGATTGTTCATCATTTCATTCATTTCAGCGCTATATTTTGATCCATTTCAGTCAACTTTCATCATTTGATACCTATACTTACGATAGATCTAATTTGGACTTACCAATGTAATCTCGTATCGATTGACTACCCCGTTGGTCTCGTGGTCGCAAGCGTGACTACTGTGCGTGTCCTGGTTTCGGTTTCGGTTGGTAATTGGATTTTTCCATTAGGGATTTCTTAGTAACGTTGACGGTTTCGAATTTGGCGGTGTGATACCCCCTGGTCTCGGAAATCACGTTAAGCCGTTGGTCCTGCGCTCTCTCTCTCCAGTCGTGTCGGATTACGTGCCCTCCGATCGGACTACCTATGAGAATGACGGAACAAAGAATGCGCCTGTGTCTGCGCTCACTCTTATGCACTATAATATCTCCCGCGGCAAATGCTAGTCTTTGAGATTGGCCACCATGGTCGTAATACTGTCTAGAGGTCGATTTATCGTTTAATGAGCCAAATAATTATAACTTAATTTCAAATATCATGAAAATGTATGAGCCTAAGCTCGTAATACCACAAATCGATGATCAATCTAATCAGATCGTTTAGCCCCGTCACCTACGTCACACGCTTATCGCTATGCAAATCAACCAATCGTTAATCGGTGACAACTAGCTAATCCAGGAGGATTGCCAATATCGAGTGCTATTACTATTTGGTTTAATTAAAATATGTTCCATAATTGCAAATACGTTGATGAGTACGGTATTAGCGGATGTATTTTGATATTTGATTATGAATTGATTGTTGTTTGAAACCTTTTTATTTATTTTTGTATTTTGTGTTTCACGAACTGTGACCAAATAAACTTTTTTTCTTTCTTTCTTTCTAATTGCAAAAGGATTAACTTTAAAACTATGTGTTTTGAGGTGGATACCTATTGACTAAATTAGTATAGCTATTGTTAATATTTCCGCGTATCATGTTATTTGGTTTAACTAAAATAAACATAAGTACTTTATTATTTATTATGAATAAATCATTATGCATTGATTGCACATACCTACATAATGACTGCATAATTTGTGCAATTAATACCTAAGTAAATAATACACATAAGGTCCCATTAAAATAGATGGACCTAGAAATCATTCAGACCACCAAAATATGGACAATGGTATAAAAATATATAAGAAAAACGCATTAAGTAGATACTTACAAGAAAAATAATCAACTAACGAAAATACACTAATGTGCCGCGGCGCAATTTATTATTTTAGGTCAAAATAAAATCACTTTACAGTGTTTTTTGCTTGGATATCTTTGGTTAGATGTACTGAGCGCTGCGTTAAAATTTGCCCATCTATTTTAATGGGACCCTGTAGGTATACATAAACTCATGCCGTCTTTTTAATTTTTTTTTTTTTTATGGATGGGAAATCATCTAATGACTCCTCCCGCTCTGGGTGGAGCGGAAGGGAGTGTCAGACTCTTACTGACTAAAACCCACCCGTGTTCCTTCCTTAGCCCTTTATGATCCGGGCAGCGGTAACCCTTTCAGACAATCCCGCTACCTTTCAGACAATCCCGCTACCTTTCGGACAATCCCGCTACCACTCATGCCGTCTTCCCATGGGCGTTCTAGTTGCTACAAAACGCCACCTGTACGATCCTAATAAATAATTCTTCGTGTCTAAAGAACGTGGTGTACTCGAAGATATTTAAAACTGATTATGTTTTCTGGTTCAAATGGGTTCTTAAGTAAGGCTATCGCCCAAAGGCGTTGTGATGTCAGGGAAATTAATTGTTAAGCAAATTGACTACCGTTTTATATTGTCCGTATATTCAACTCACAGCTAATTTCTTGTCAGTTGAATGAAATAGTTATATATAAAGTGCCAATTTGTTTAATAATTAATTTCCCTTACTGTACTACGAAAGTTAATTTCGTGCCAATTTGTTTAACAATTAATTTCCCTTACTGTACTACGAAAGTTAATTTCCATCAACTACAAAAGAAAATGCACTGATTCCCGTCCACCACGGCTCACTTAGCTGGTAATGTGATTCAGTATGTCGGACCGGCCGGACCGAGTACTCCCGCGGGCCTCGTTAAGGTAACTCCTGACGCGACTTAAGGATCACGGCATAAATGCTTGGATCACAAGCTCATGTGAGTTGAAAGTGTGCTAAGGGGAGCAAATTGCTTCAATATTTAATGATAGATAATGTTGAGCTGTTGGCTTTAATTGTTTTATTAATTTATGGTGGTGATATAAAAATGGATAGAATAAGAAATTAGTACATAAGAAGTCTGAAAGTGGCACCGGTTACTGAAAAGTTTTATGGAAATCGGTTTTCATGATAGGCATGTGTTACGGAGAAATGAGGAAAATGTCGAAAGAAAACTTTTTACTACGAATGCGATGGCTATAAGAGTTGGGGACGACCAAAGAAATGATGGATGGACTGTGTGAATGGTGATATGGTTAGAAAGGAGGTGGCTACCGAGATGACAACTATAGGCCGATCGCTTAACTGTGACGTTGCCTGAGGCAGCAGCGCGGTGCGGGAGGGGTGTGGTGACGTGATGCGTGAGCTCAGTGATTCGTCAACTTGTGACAACTATCACCCCTCCCGCACCGTGCAGCTACCTCACGCAACGTCTCAGTTAAGCGGTCGGCCTATAATAGAGCAGTATGGAAGAAAAAGTCATGTTGCCCTGGCCCCAATTAAATTGCGATTGGAGCAGGAGAATTATCAATGATGATGATGATGGTGATAGAAGAAATGGTATTTAGTCAATCTGTCTGTTCAACCAAAGCTTTTCAGTTTTTTGCTTTGATTTCGTGATAGTAATTAATTAATCAAATCGGAGGGCATAGTCTGTACACCTGTGTCGATACACCACTAAATACCAAATAATAATAATCACATTGTACTGGGATCGATCCATCATCACTGACTGGACTATTGTTGCTAATAAGCCTGATATAGTGGTAATGGATCGATCAGAGCGGCGCACAATGATTGTTGACATAATTGTCCCGCATGATGAGAACCTCGTGAAAGCCGAGAAAGATAAACAAATCAAGTACCTTGACTTGGCTCGCGAGGTTGTAAACATGTGGGATGTGGAATTGTGGACTTAGCGATCATTGTGCCGATAGTCGTGACAGCCAATGGGTTAATAGCCAAGAGCCCCGACTAACACCTGAGTAGGCTTTCGTAGGCAGCTGGATCAAGGGCATGATTCAGAAAGCGGTACTCCTGGACACGTTCCGCATTGTCAGGAGGTTCCTCTCTCTGGAGCCCTGACTGTCGGTAGCTTGGACCCTGTTTCCAGATACCGGTGGGCTACTATTTTTTTATACTTTTAAATGTTTTTATATATTCTAATATGTATTTAAAAATATAATTTGTATGTTAAATAAAGGAAATAATAATATATTTATATGAAAATATATTATGTGTATCGATATCTACATATATTTACTGCTTGTGCTAATATTGACAACATTACAGAAAAAGGTAGAAAGCCCTAATATTTACTTAATTTTCCAACTCACACATCGTTTCCGTGTAGATTCACCACGTTTTCTTTCCCTATCTTATCAAGTCCTCAGTAAATATATATCAAAAAGGAAATAGAAAAACAGATATAAAACCAAGACTACCTACTCACTGCGATTAGATCTGCCTGTAAACAAGAGAGATGCTAAATTAGGTCAAATTTCAAGTCGAGAGTAAGTCACTTTAGTCCGACGACGATGCTTCTTAAGCCTTCGTCGCATTGACTAAGCGAGCGCATATTTTGCTTGTTGGGTAGTATTTACATAAGCTTGGATAATTATAATATAAGGGGAGAATATTCGCGTTGTGCGTCAATTAAATATTAACCCATTAATCTGTCTAAAGGGCGATTTTTCAATAGTGAGATAACTTTTATCTGAGGAATGCATATTGCCGTTTGACAGCTTTTGTATAGAAAGTATGTCAAACTGTCATATTTATTCTTCAGATAAAAATTATTTGACCATTGAAAAATCACCCCTTAGGTACTTATTTAGATATTATTCTATCTTAAAAATTCCAAATTTTTTACGTTTAGTCATTTCGCAATTTTTCCCCTTTTCATGTAGGTATATAATTATTATTCTATCAATGACGTACCTACATATTTCACGTACCTTCTCAATACAGTGTAGAATTTAAAAAATCTAAACAACATACAGCAGCAAACATAAATTCTTCAACCAACTAAACATAAACAACCACATGGCCCAAAAAAAAACAATTTCACAAAAAGTAATGAATTGCCCATACAATAACGACGCATTACCCCATCCGAGTCTCAGAATGAAGTCAACGAATTTACGCAGACGGCCCGCGAATAACCCCAAATATTTTCTCTGTAGCAATCTTGAGGACGGTTTATTTAGATTAGCGTCTCGTCAACTGCCTCTCAGTATTCATGACGTGCCTCCGCCGGCACTTTTATCTGTACGGGATAACTCGGAGACTCAAAACTCGGAAATATATATAATTCCACCGCGAGTCCCAAGCAATCATCCCGACGCTTTGATATTGGGCATTCATGCGTTTCAATGTGATACGATACGATGTATACGTCCAATATAGGCAACGAAGAATAAAATGGAAAAGTCCCGATCTCTGATCATAAAGATAGTATAAAAGGTAGACTAACTAATGTCTAAGAAAACGTGCCTCACAAAGGAATAGCGAAACAAGACACTTATATATCGTTGAGAAGAACTGTTGAATTGAAGCTTTTGTGAATTGCACTGAATTCATTAATAAATAAGGACTAGCTGGACTGCGAAATAAAACGGGAAATCATAAAAGATTTGCACTTAGGCAAGATTGAACGAGACGTTTTATAGCTCATTAAAATCTGAAACAATAAGGGCAGATTTTTCAATCGTCAGATAACTGAGGGGCAATTCTCGTAATTCAAAGAACGTTCACAGTCTAAGTTCCCTAAATTTTTGACAAGTTTTTGACATTGTTTGTCGCTGAGATGAGATTGCGACTAAATTTGAACGTTTTTAATTACGAGAAATGGCCTTCAGTTATCTTCAGAATAAATATGGCAGCTTGACAAAGAAAATAATATGTTAAACCGTCATTTTCATTCACAAGTTAAAAGTTATCTGACGGTTGAAAAATCAGCCTTCTACCGTATCTAACGAATAAAAACTATCAGTAGTAGAAACCCTAGTACATAATTGATATGTCCATGGGAACCACAAATAAAATCAACCTGCAAACCGCACTCAATCAAAAACTGAATGAAAACTGTCGATATCAATGAAACAAAGTATGCAGCTGAATATTAATACAAGTGACCTGACACATTTAAATATTTAAAAAAACAGCTCCTCGTTTAAGCCCTAGATAGGTACTAACAATATGCAATCCAACTTTATTCAGATATTTTCTGAAAAATGTGTTGGATTTTTCAAACGGAAAATCGCAATTAACAAGCACGCTCTATGGCTCTATTTTCGTCATTTCTCTTTTATGACATCAGTCAGTATTTTGTCCTACTCCAAGCAAAATGTCTGTTTTGAAACAAGGACGGATCAAACATTGATCACCATTATTCACCATTGTCGGACACCGAAAGTTGGCAATTTTAGATCATTTAGGTTTGATCACGACATTTTTCTTTACATGCTTTCGCTTTAGGCTCGCCCCCTATTTCATGGGACTTATACATAATTACCGAAATATGAGTGTACTATTAGGTACACCTCTGTCTTACCCTTCTAGGGTTACTGGCGTGATGTTATGTTATGTTATTTTCCTTTATCATAAGTCGGAAGAAAATAAAAATAATATTGAAGAAATCGAATTGGTGGATGGCATTTTATCCGTTAGCTCTGGTTCTAAAAAAGCGTGTTAGGTATGTGTGTATAATTAGACAGATCGTCATTTTCTAAGATACAAGTGACCCACATAACAACAGTATAATAATATCATGATTTTTGTCAGAACAAGAGTCAATTTACCAAGTTTTGTTTGACAGTTGCTAAGTGAAATTGGACTTAATTGACATTGTTCTTTCGAAACAAGGATTAATACTGTCGTCGCAATTCGGAAATCTCGTTACAACTTACTGAAGGCTATTTCGAGACAATGGTAGTTTAGGCTTGTCAGTATAATAAATGCAATAATAATTAAGGAAAAATCAAGTTAAATAATTGTCATTCTGTCAATCCGGTCTCAAAAACCTTGAAGGAAGACATCGTGAGGAAACCGGCATGTCCTAGAACCAAAGATTCGAAGGCATGTGATATCTAACAACATTTTGGTCAAGTAGGTATTGAACTTTTGTATGAAACACCTGTTTTTTTCTCGTGATTTCAGAATTGATCCCATAGTGAAAGTTGTTCATATTCATGGGTAGAAAACCCTGTAAAAATTTGGAATCCGGTATATACAATATTGATTGATACAAAACTAAAGACCAGTGACCATTCGCCCAAAGGAGTGTCTGTGCTACGGCGGCGAAACGGCCAAACCGTACATTTTGACCAAGATTTAGGGTTTGTAGAGTTAAGTCTTGTAAAGTTAGGGCACAGGGGCTTAGATCTGATTAATTTTTAACAGTGAAAGGTTTATGTGAGTCTAGGCAACCTACTTACATGAAATGTTTTGTGTGGGATTAATATTCTCCTGTACAAAAACTCTCGCAGCTCAAAATGTTGTCCTATATATTTAAGGAGACCTCTCCAACATTTGGGTATATCCATCAGTTTTTACGGTCGCATAAGAAAATACATAATATTGTTGTTGTGATAAATTGGTACGCACGAAGACATAATATCCTGATGACCCCCAGTATAAGCTGACCTGTGATTGTACGGAAAGCCTCTGCTTTGGGAGGTCAACGTAAACTGGATTTCTTTCCTGGATATATCGTCACGTGTACAAGATACGAGTGTAATTTGGGCTCCATAAGCGATGCCCAGGTGTGGGGCGAAATTTAAATTATCTTTTACGTAAGGCATGGTTGATGAGAAGCAGAGTCAGTATTATAAATCAATCTTCGTTCGCAATTTTCTTTTATAATGTGCCTAAAATTTATTATTGTGGCGTAAGCTGTTAAAATTAACAAAAATAATACTTTGGAGGTAATAAGAGTGCTGTATGTTGAGGAATCTAAACATATACCTACATAACTTATACCAAAATTAGTATTTCATGACAGCTGAACTTGAGGGCAACTAAAATTTAGCCGTAAACCGGATGATTAAATTAATTTAGGTAATCGTACTTAACCCGTCGAACTGGAGGTGCTTGGGGAACGCCTATGTCCAGCAGTGGACGTCTTACGGCTGAAATGATGGACTTATTCGTCAACTCGCGTGTGTCAAACTCGCGCGCCGCGCGCGAGTTGACACCTTCCGATTTTACCAACTTTTGATGATAATGAATCGTACTTAGTGACGTAAGTTATTTTCTGGCCATTCTCTGAACAAATAACACTACGGGACATAAGTAGCTACGGTACCAATAACACCAGAAAATGGAAACCACTTAAAATTCTACACGTAGATTAGCCGCGGGTTTAGATATTACAATATTAAAAGTAAACATACCGTTAATCTAAGTTATTCAATGTATAAAAAACGAAGTAAATAAAATATGAGCACATTGTATAGGATATAAGTAAGTAGGTAGGTACGTACAGTACTAGGAAAAATAAATCACCAAGTTGCCACGGACTTAGCTAGCACAATAATATTAAAAATAAACAGTAGTGTTAATCTATTAATAACAAACGAAGTAAATAAACACCGGACACCTATACAAACATAAACATGAATTACAATAGAAATTAATTGGAAACTTTACTAAGACACAATAATTGTACCCTTCAATAGGCAATGAATTTTAACGAGCTACCGAACAATTCGTAGATAGTGCTCCCGAAATGAATTCTCGCAATGGTGTTCGATATAGGCTCAGTAACTTCTCTATCACGAATATTTGTGACGTCTTTATTACGTGTGCAAACCATAGTAATTGCTTTCCATAATATCATGGCAATTGTATATTAATGTCACTATGCTTATGTCATCATCTGCCTAGCCTTTTTCCCAACATGTTGGGGTCGGCTTACGGATGCAGCCTATCTGACCTCCACAACACAGTAACGTAACTGAGTAATACGATACCCCTTGATAAAACTAGTTGTCAGACTTTCCGGCTTCTGACGACCCGTAACGACTGTCCAAAAGATCCACGAATGACAGCCGGGACGAACGGCTTAACATGCTTTCCGAGGCACGCGTATAGGTATAAAGATGGTTAACCTGATCGACCCGTGCGGCTGTTATTTATTAGCCACGAGCCCCTATGCTTTTATGTACTTGGATTAAATAGGATTCAATCAAGAAACACCTTCAGTAATACTTGAGATGATAATTCCCAGTAATTCCCGTGTAGGTATAGGTGGAGCAGTCCTAATGAATATAATAAAGACAGGGGTAAAGTTGGACCAAGTTCTTTCAAGTTACACGTCACGGAACAGAAACAAACAAGAGAACACACGACAAAATCAATTACGTCATCAAGACAGTTGTTTAGTTTATTCAGCAAGAGAAGACATATTAGAGTAGGGTAATTCTGGCTAACGTCAAGGCTACGCCATTAATATCACTCGGTGCGTCGTTTATATGGATTACGTTGATGTTTTTGGGACCAATTCCTTTATATGCGACGGCTTTCTATAAGGTTAAGGTAATCTGTTGATTAAATCGGGTAAATGCTTTCGTCCTTTTATGAATGGTATTCGGAATTAGAGACGGATGTGACAACATGTTTGTTTGTGGGTTCTAAGAGATGGTATTTTAGAGTTACTCAGCGTTATGTCGAGGTATATGGAGTGAAGATACAGAATAGGGATGTTTTAGAAAAAGTTGGGTTAATCTAATAAATTGTATTAAGTACTGCTTTTGAAGTAGAGGTATGAGGAACAGGGTGTATAGTTCACTCATCCTCCATAGAAAAGGGAGGATCCTCCGACCAGACGGGTGTTGTGTCTGGTGAGACACAACACCCGTCTGGTAAGAGGAGGTCGGGTAATAGCCCACCGGCTATTGCCCGTCGATTGATGTCGGGACATTGTAGATGCTAGATGCGCGGTAAACTCGTGCAGGATTTTGCGTGACGTCAGTATGATGTGTAATTTGCATGTGGCGATGTTGATGCCTCCACAAAGTCAAAAGGGGGACTTTTTGTCAGCTTTAGCTTTTCATGATTAAGCCTTCGTATGTCGGAACATAGATCTACGCGAGACACAATGGCTTTTTAATTGTGTCTGTAATTACGACATTCAACCGGTTAAACCTTATTGGATATCGATTTACTACAATAGGAATGGGCAATCTACAAGAATAATTGGTAGTTAATTTGTTTTAAGTCAGTGTGTAGCACATACAAACAAAACCAATATTTCGTCAGTGCATCCTTTTGATATTTTTTCAGCTTGATCCAACAAAATTCCATTTGCAAAAACCCAAGCTTTGTTTTCACAAAAGAACATAACTTCGGGCTTCATTCAATCGAACAGGAACAATAAAACTAGGAAAAATTAAGGGCTTTTCAATAAAGTGCTGCAAATAGTGGACCAAAGCAAACGTTAGCTCAGTGATGCCCGAGGCTTAATCAAACTCGATTGTAAACAACAAATAACGGGGGAATTGACGTCGCTTCCGTTAATAGTAAAAATGTTACATGCCTGTGTCCGGTTTAAAATGTATGTTTGGGAGTGTTTTGATGACGTCATTTGACACTCTATGACGTGTTTTTTTTAAAGTACCTAATTAAGTAAACATTATTGTAACGCTAACGCTGGCGAAATGTGGGTGTAGTATAGGTAGGTACAGTCAACAAAAGAGATAAGTATGCAGGATCGTCGGATATAGTTGAAGTTTAGTAAGAAACCGATGGACATTCTCGAATAAAATTTAATTTTATTAATAGAAAACAAACAGCTCATTTATCAAATTAAATTTCAGCCGATACTTAACATCCATCGGTTTCTTAGTAAACTTCAAATATATCCGACGATTCCGCATACTTATCTATTTTGTTGACTGTACACCTCTGCCCAACCCTTCGGGATACAAGGCGTGATGATATAATAATACACACATAACTTATTAAGTTATCTGTGTATTATTATAACGTGCGCTATGGAGTGTTTGGAAACGAGAGTTGTCTTAATTTTTTTCTGTGAGATTTATTGGGTACCTAAATAAAAGTTATGCTATTGTGTGTTAGAAAGTTTTTCTTTTGTAAGGAGCAGTCGTGGCCCAGTGGTATCGGCCTTGAATTAAGAGTTGTAGGTCGTGAGTTCAAACCCAAGCAGGCACTTTACTTGTTGTATTTAATTTCATCAGCACAGCTCTCAAAACGGCGAAGGAAAACATCGTGAGCAAAAAAAGAAAAAGATCCTAGAACCAAAAATTCGAAGATATGTGACATCTACCAAACCGCACTGGGCCCGCGTATGGATTACGGCCCACTCCCTCTCCCAGAAAGGAGGCCTGTGTCCCAGCAGTGGGAAGACGAAGAAGGCGGATTTTGCTTATGCTGAGTTTCGTGATAAGTGTGTGGAATTGTAATTTTTGGAATGATTTCTAATTGGTTCAATTCAATTTTTGCGAGTTTTTGTATTTCTGTCAAATACCGCTTATATATACTCGTAGTATACATAAAAGCAGTGAACTTAGATACGAAAATAAAACGCAAACCGCTATAAAAAGTCACAGACAGTAGTTAAACCAGAGCCGGAGCCGGAAAAATACTTCGCAATGTATATCTTTCTGAAAACACGTTAGGCCATCGCCGCGGGGTCACAGCGGACCGATAGGATATCCTGACCCACCTACTACCGGTCCATTCCGCCCCACTCTTCCCCTGACCCGCGGTAAATGTCATCTAGTATATCTATTTCAAGTAAACAAATAACAGCCCCCAGCCTTCCGGTATTCGGACAACTCCGGAATAAAACCTCCGCAGTTTTCTGTTTGATTGATTTTGTAGGAAAAACATGGCATTTTGGGCGTGTAGGACGGTAATGATGAAGTTGTAGTTTGACATTTTCTTTCCAGTGTAAAAAATGTCAAACTACGTGTATAGTCAACAAAAGAGATAAGTATGCAGGATCGTCGGATATAGGTGAAGTTTAGTAAGAAGCCGATAGATGTTCTCGAATAAAATTTTATTTTATTAATAGAAAATAAACATCTCATTTATCAAATTAAATTTCATTGTAGTGGGTCGTAATCGTATTAAGTTGATTTATTAGATGGACGTTTTTTGTGTGTGGGCATTATTCATTAAAAGCGATTGAAATTAAATAAAAATACTTTTATTCAGACCTTGAACCATATTATATGATGTTAGTAATACAAACTTATAATTATGCTATGGTAGTAACAAATGTAATACAAAGTTTTAGTTCATTTATCTGTTGCACTCACCTGACGCACCGGGTATCCAATGCGCCATAATGGCGCAACATGGCTCATCACTAATGGCCTTTGACGCTCCTACGAACTCTGCGTATCATGGACGCAATCCTTTTTCGCAGGATGGTACAAACATTTTAAACCATCATTATTTGTGCTTCGGAAAATATTCTTGATACACTGCAGTAACTTGGAAGCCTCAACTAGATTCTGAAGGCATTATTATACTGAACTCTGAGGGCGTTGTATATATGTCGCAGGCAACTGGTTAAATTAGTCGTTTAGTTAACCGCCTGACCTTTGGAATTAGTGCTCACCTCGCTTCGCTCTCTTTGCTCGCACGCGGTTGATCACAGTTCTAACCTAACCTAACCCATTTGGTCGGGGTGCCCTGGCTTAGTTACTGCGACCAATTCGGCTCTCGCGTGATTGGTTACAGTTCCAACCTAAACTATAATATTGAATATCATTCAGGCCGTTAGTTGAACGACCGCCGTTTAGTTAAAAGGCTAGGCGTTTAACTAAACAGCTAATTTAACCAGTTGCCTGCGACATATATACCCTTTGGGTACACCAAACCCACCGAGTGAACGTGTAGAAATATTGAAATGAAACGAAGTTATTTATTCTGTAAATAGGATTCGGAATCACTTTTACACGCCACATTAAAAATAAGCTAGATGGAGTATACATTTCATCTGACTAGTCCTGAATAAAATTGGCGAAACAATCTTAGGGGTCAGTCTCTTCTAAAATCCAGGCATAATCTTCATCAAACCGTGTGAGGACCATGTCGATCCGTGTTTGGAATGGTCTTTTCAGGAAAGAACCACGCAAATTTGAGTGGACCTGTCCAGTCAGTGTAAGTATTTGTCAGTAATTTTATAGCTCAACTCAGGACTTAAAAGGAGCTCAACTCGAATTGATTATGTTGAAATGCTACTAGCATTTGGACATAATCAGCTTAGCGGTACTCTTCATTAACCGTAGAGTACTAATCATTGCCACTGTCATCGTGTTCAACGAACACGTTATCCCGGGACCGATTGCTGTCAATGGCGGTGCTCTAAAGGTTGTTCAAGAATATGTACACAGTTGTTGTTTATGATGTTAGTATTGTAGTCCTAAGAGGTTGTTAATGTATTACCATGTATAATAACGGACGATTTTCAACGCACGGGGGTCCAGAATCTTGTACTGAATCCATGGAAACAAGTTGTGCGTCAGTGTTCCTGCCATCCTATACCTGCCCCCCAGGCGATCATTAATAATAAGCGATGATAAAATAAGATTGGTATTGTAGGATTAAGAATTTCATTCTTATAGCTAAAGTAAGACCATTGATACCCTTTTAAAATGAAACTGCTAAAAACCAGTTTGATTAATTGTAATTACCCTTTATAATATTCAAATATTCAACAAAAGGAAATCGTTATCCTAATTATTTAAGACCAAAAACTTTTGAGGATTAAACTAAAGTTTTAAATTAGACTTGGGTATACTTTAAATCTGGTACTGTACTTTATTTTATTGCTTAAAATAAGGGTATTTAACTTGAATTAAAAATGGATTAACCCGAGTGAAATAAGTCATGAACTTTGAACTTTCATAAACTAATAAGTGACTTAAGAAAGTAACGTTCCTTCTTAGTAATTCTCAATTAACTGTATGTAAATTGACTTATTATGGTAACTGTTATACCTAATTGTTTACGTAGGAAAAGATCACGAGGCTGATGCATTTCAAATCAATTTGAACACATTAATGAGAGGCTAGTAGCTAAATGATAACAGCCGCACGGGTCGATTGTAGGGTTAAGGTGCGCTTGCCGCGGTCGGTTCGTGGGTGGGTGACTATCCACTACATATCGAGACCTCTCTGTGCCTCGTAAAAGCACGTTAAGCCGTTGGTCCCGGCTGGTCGACGGGTCTTATCAAGGAGTATCGTGTTACCCAGTAACTGGGTTGTGGAGGTCATACAGGCTTTCATTCAGCTGCATTCATTCAGCTGCATCCGGTTAGACTGGAAGCCGACCCCAACATATTTTTGAAGGCTAGGCAGATCACTGTTGCTTCCTTTTTTATAGAACTAAGCACACAAATAGTCTCTTTAATGTGAGTACATTTTCATTCAAGCCAGCTTTACATCCTCACTGTACCAGGTAAGCAAACAAACAATAAAACGGAGCAGAACTACTGTTAAATAAATCTCTCTAAACGCTGCTATTTACGAATACTTAAACCCTAAAGTTACGTGAACGTCACCACAAGCGCGGCATTACTCAAGAAAATGTTTTATTATAATCCGGGTAAAGACCGGGAGGGAATCACTGTGACCTCCTTTGGGATCCCCAAGGTCAAATTGAACCGGCTTAATTGGAATGTAGGCTCCCCGTAATAATTCCCTTTGATTCGTTTTTTCGCTTGTCGCGCTAAAATTCTTAGAGGAATGACGAATGACCCTTTGAATTGAAATGAAGATGGCGGAATAAGAGCTTTAGTATCGTTTGTCGTGGTAAGCGTTTTTTCTTATTGAGTTTGTTGCTGTAAGTGCTTGGTTCGTTAGAAATTGACTAAAAAAATAAGACTTCATAAAAATTTAACTTTTAAAGAAATTCCTTTTAATTTGCTACATAAATAACTACATACATAATCTCATGCCTTCTTTTCATGAAGGTAGGCAGAAACTACAGAACGCCATCTGCTACTATCCTTACATCCTCTTTTTGCCTCGTTTACGTTCATACATCAGAGGGGAAATTCGCGTAATTTTAAGAACGTTCAGTTTTTTTTTTTTATATGTTTTATTTAAGGGATTTTTGTACGCTTATGCGACGATGTCAATCCCATCGTGCTTTTACAAATAACAACTTACTAAATAAACTAATCTTATTCATACAAAACTTAACTTAATCTAATTGATTACATAATAAAAAAGTATACAATATTTTTGCTGCTTTAGCCACAGCTGCTTTGTTCATAGTCTGATCCATGGACTTATTATATGTCTGATCTCAGTCTCAATCTGTCATACACGTCAAATACCTCTAATTTCCCTACATTTTTGATAAGTTTTTGACACTGATTGTCGCTGAGATGAGATTGCGACTAGATTTTGAACGTTTTTAATTACGAGAATTGGCCTTCTAGTCATACACATACGCCCGTTGCGAGTACTACGCACCTAACCTAATTAGGTCAATGTTATAATATTATGAGAAAACGGCTAAGTATATTATAAGTACAATTACTTGATCCAAAATCATCATCTGCCTAGCCTTTTCCCAACTATGTTGGCGTCGGCTTCCGGCCTAACTGGATGCAGCTGAATACCAATATTTTACAAGGAGCAACTGCCTATCTGACCTTCACAACCCAGTTATTGATCCAAAACATAAGTGTAAAATAAATAAACAAAAAGCTATTCGACGTTAAAACATACCCGTAAAAGACACTCGACAACTGAATGATTTATGAAAAAGACGACCATGGTGTATTTTAGATTACAAAACAAATTCTAAACAATAAAAGCCAGATAAACGACTTTCCATTCATTGCTGAAATAAAATGTAACGCGAAAAGTGTACGACAAAGGTCCAATTGATAGCAATAGGACCTTTTGTTTAAATTTTTTTGGGCAAAACGAGGCAGATATGAGTGGAAATGCCAAGAGAGGACGCTCTGGAAGGACATAGTGACCTTATCGGTAATATTCTTCAGGAAGTTCAGACTCGCAACTAGCGTGCGTGTAAAACCAGAAGGGCAATTCTCGAAATTTTAAGAACGGTCACAGTCTGAACTCAGTCTCAATCTGTCAAAAATACCTCTAATTTCACTACATTTTTGACAAGGTTTCGGTTTCAAGAATTGCCCCCTTACTAATAAACGTTGTATAGCGTCTGTACAGTTACACAACGCTTTGTCTTCTTCTTTCGAAATTCAAATTACTGACGACTGAAAGAGAGAAATCGGTGTATAACTATTCATCTCATTATAATACGTTTATAAGTAAGGGGGTTAGGAATTAGGTTTTGACATTGATTGTCGCTGAAACGAGATTGGGACTAGTTTTTGAACGTTTTTAATTACGGGACAATTGGCCTTCAAATGTATGAACGTAGATGAGGCAAAAGGAGTGTGTAAGGATTGTAGCAGGTGACGTTATGTAGTTTCTACCTCCTTGGGAAAAAGGTGTAAGATTATATAATATATGTTACGACTGCTGAATTCTAAACATGATTTTATGCGACCATTGTTTTTTTCGCCTTTGTTGGCCCAACATTGGCGTAAGTATAATTTATTTGGGCAATGTATACATAACTGTATCGTTTTGTTCCTAAACAATACCCCAGCGATTTTAATTACAAAGCTGAAATGTTCGGGTTTTATATAAAACGATTGTGTTCAGTACAATTAAGTTGGTAAAATACGGTCACATTAAACAGATTTACTTAGGAGACTGAATTAAAATATGCTAAGTACCTTAGTAATTTATATGATTGTAGGGTAGTTAGGAACTGTGTTTATACTGGACTGTAATTATATAAGTAAGTATGCGTGATTCTTTTCATATTTTGAAAACTTTAATTTGAATTACGTTCAATTTTGTGTTATTTATATCATCACGATTGCTCTCAACCTCAATACGGTGAAGCAAAACATCGTGAGCAAATCGGCATGTCCTAGAACCTAAAAAAACCGTAGATATGTTACATCTACCAACCCGCAGTGGGTTATGGCCTCTGGTGGAGGATGCCTGTGTCCCAGCAGTGGGAACACTATAGGCTGATTATGTACATAAATAAATTAAAGTTTAAGGAATTCAAAACCTAATTCCTAAGTGTCCTTTGGATTTTTTTTTTAATTTAAATTTTTATTTTATTTGTATAGTAGGTTAATTAGTATTTTATTATAGTATCTAGTGTATATAGTTATATTGTAATTATAATTAATAAAATTTTTGCTCATTTAGTTAATAGAAAACATTATTATGAAAATAATAAATTAAATGAAGTTAACTAAGTACCTACCTACCCTTGTAAAATTGTGAACCCGTTATGGAAACCAGAATAAATAACGGTTTTATCTATTACTAGAACCATTGTCACCTAAAATTGGTATAGCATTAGACGATATTCGATAAGGAACAGTCGCCTCGTCCCTTATCACACCCATTTTAGAATCAAAATTAGGGAAATATTGACATGTGTCAGAACGAATTGTCATCTACGAATACGTGTCGAAAAAGTAAGACACATGTCCATCATTTATGTGTATTTAATATCACCATGAGATGAAAATCTCGCAACCAGACTTACGAAGGGTTATGGTTACTCCGTAACTGGGTACATGTATAATACTGGTATTCGGCTGCATCCGGTCAGACTGGAAGCCAACCTCAACATAGCTGGGAAAAGACTAGGCAGATTGATTGATGAGATGAAAATCTAAGTAAGTAAAATTGTAAGCTTTGTCCGTTTGACCAAACAATAATAAACATTGGGTCGTGGAATAAAATTAATCAAAATATTTGCAAATTTTACGACCCTATTAATAAATAAATAAATATACGAACAACAACAAAGCGTCGAACTATCATTGAATAATAAGCGAAATACCACGAAAAAGTTACGCAAACGTCGTATATTTCGATTACCATAATCTCTACAACGATACATTGAAACGATAATCTTCTAGGTATAAACCTTTTCACTTAAAAAGCCCTCTTATACGGTACAAACATTTTCTATACGAGTTTCGTTTGACAGTTAATTCTAGACGAGATAATTCTGAGAGCTGTTGAACTTTTGATAACTTTCCTCGACGTTAGAAAACGTTTCTTTTATAGCTTAAGAGAGTATGAATTTATTACTTTGAAAAGGGTATCATCTCGAGTGAAACTTTTTATATATATGAAAGCTTCCACGCTACGTTGCTCAAGGAGTTCTTATTTCAAAGCGTTAAAATTGTCTATTTCCGTGACCAACTTTGCATAGAGGGAGAGAAGGACCTTTGTGGCACGGTTTTTTTATGGTACCTGCGGCGTATAAACCGCGCCGTAGAAAAAAAGTGTCAGTCAACAAGTTTCTATAGTGATCCATACAACACTGACGAACCGTGCCTACACACAGCGAATAAACCGTAGTTTTTCACGGCAAGAAATACGTGTACAAAGAGCCCAAGTGAACTCAGAATACGTATAGCATACAAAAGACGTAAAGCGTGGCGAAAAACAAATAAACTGGCTGAAATAGAAATGTCAGCAATATAATTCTATTTTGACTCAACAGAAATTCTATTGAAATCAACAAAACAATTTCCAAATCCTATTTACAGTTACACCCTGTGCCAGCCTTTGTCCAACAAATCAAACTCTAATAAACTTCTCAATCGAGTCAGCCCTTTCTAAAACAAAATATGACGATCGAGCGGGGTCTTCATCAAACTCGAATCATTTATGTAAACTGCGACGTCACTTGTTTGGGATCTTGAATGAGTCGGCAAACAAAAATAATTGCAGGTTCATCAAAATGTGAACAGAAATTACGTGATCGAGAGTCAAGTTATTCTGCTAAAGCTATGGGGTGACCATTATTTAGGGATCATAAAGGTGCACAAAAATCTTTATGCTCTAGGAAAGAAGGCCATTACCCAATCAGGGTAATTACGAGCGATGTTGATGATGATTTTGTTAATCTGTTTATCCTAATGAAAAAAAGATGAACTGAAGAATTTGTATAAAATCAGAATCGCACACCGTGCACATTCCCAATAATGAACGAGCTGGCTTGTTTCAGCGGTTGGAAATACCTGGGGATGGACAATAACCTGGCAATTTTGACGACGTCGATATTGGAATTTAATATTGGAATCAGTCTGTAGTTTGCAGCAATCGTATCGAGCGATATAGAACAATAACAAAACCTTTGTGTGTGCATGGATTGACACCGAGTGTTGAATGTTGCATATTAGGTAGCACAATTACAGTCATAACCTTTTCAATTCTGCTCTGTTCATGAATAAGCAAAGAGTGAAAATTCATATCATAATTCACGTCAGTCATAAAAATTCACGGTGAATTACACTTCAACGGACCATGTGTTATATGCCTCGCTAAAACATCCCCTGGGTGCCTCCGTTCTACCCCGAGGTCTGACGTATTATCTCACATTTCTAAATATATATTTAGACGATAATATATTCGTCACGATATCGGTCTTCAGACATGGGTTTCTATTGTTAGTGTCTTTGATTGATCTGCTGTCAAAAATGAATCGTGACTTTGTTGAGTTTATATTTAGCTTTCTGCTAAATTCCGTTTACTTTAAGCATAATTATAATTATATAATCAGTCTAAAATGTTCCCACTGCTGTGACACAAGCCTCTTCTCTTCAAAAGGGAGTGGCATTTTCTTTAAAAGCATTAAATATCTAATCGACCCGGAAACATTCGTAGTGTAAGTTTGATTTTACTTTTTACGCTTTTTAAATTAAAATTCTGAAGTTTGAAGAAGCTACCATTTCGACCCAGATTAATCAGAAAATCTTTAAGTAGGTCTTCTCTACTTGGGCATTACCTATCATTTTATGCTGACTTGTTTCCTTTTTCTATTGTTTTTAGAAAAAAAACGAGATTCACTTCATCATATACCCGAAAACCAACACTATCATCCACAATATTTTCACTAGACTCCTGTTAAATAATGTAGTGTTCATTATACTCATTTGGTGAATTCCTCTCGTGGGATAGATTAAAAACTCAGACGTTAACAATGGACCAGTTTCGTTCGTATAACTAAATATAATGGTCTTTATAGCACAGTAATTAACGGGCGTCGTTAATAATAATGAATTTCTGCAATTAATCGAGAATGTATTAATGTTTATGGGTTGTACGAATAAATAATCACTTAACACTTATTTTGTATGGGTTCTTTTTTACATTTAACAACTAAATTAGTTGTAGAAATTATCATGTACTACCTAAAAGATTGTTTGACTTGTGTTGTAGTTATAGCATAATCAGCCTATAATGTTCCCACTGCTGGGACACAGGCCTCCTCTCTGTGAGAGGGAGTGAGCCGTAATCCACCATGCGGATCCAGTGCGGGTTTGTGGATGTCACATGTCTTCGAATTTTTATTTCTAGGTCATGCCGGTTTTCTAACTATGTTTTCCTTCACCATTTTGAGGTGAGGCCGTTGTAGATATGTGATTATATAATCTTTTTATAATATGCTTACATTCTATTGTTTCTTATAATATGTAAGTTTCTATGTATATTTCAGTACGAAGAACAAAAGAAGTACATTAGCGAGGACCACCATAATAAGAAAATACTATGGAATAATCACTGCAATATCTAGTTTGCTATATCTAAAAACCACCTTGAACACAACTACAATCACTATAGTTGTAACCTTTTTCTTGGGACTTGGGACGTTTTACGACTCACGGTAAAAGATACGGCACTTTTTCACGACAAGGCAACAGATGCGTGAAGCAATCCAATACACAATATATATTACTGCCAAATCTTAAACCAGCCAACCAGTCTCACCAAGGGTGATCGTGTTACCCAGTAACTGGGTTGTGTAGGTCAAACTGGCACTCGTTTCAAGTAAAATACTGATATTCAGCTGCATTTGTATAGACATAAAGCCGACCCCTACATGGTTGGGAAATGGCAGGCAGATGCTTCAAAATGAAATGAAATGTTCAGATTTTCTGACAAAACCGAAACCTATGCTGCATCTACCTGGAAAGGAAGAAGCCATTACTCGTCTTCTCCATAGACATCAAAAAGGAAAGATGACCAAGGTCTATAAAGACCACCATGGGGTCAACCAGAAAACCTCCACTGCTAGATTTAGGGCCATAAAGACCTATTATACAATTTCCGAAAACGCTCTAACTCCCAGATAAATCAAAGTGGAACAGAGTTTTCATAAGTAACCAAGAGCTAATTTGGAGCTGGTGAAACAGATCATTAATATCAAAGTTCAAATTTATGTAAAGATAATATCAAGATTATTAGATCTCATAAAGGAAATGATATTAGAGAAAGGAAATAAGCACATAAAGGAATTTGCGTAAGTGTTACTCAAAGTAAGAGTGACATCAGACTGACATTGATAGCTGCTGCTAATATAAGGAGTGCGAGTATGCAAGGATGATAAATGGATGTAGACAAAGATATATGTGAAGGACAGCGTAGAATAGATGGAAATAAAAGCAAGTTGATGCTCTGGTAATCATAATTTATCACCTCTGTCTCCCTTGAGAGTTTTCCTCGAGTGGTAAAAGCTTTAAGATGTAGTTGGAGTATTTGATATAGTTAAGTTGTTAAAGGCTAATGAGAATACTGATATGTTAGCACGTGGAGCTTGGGATGAAGTCTTTTGTTGAACCCAATTTGGAATTAGTTCGAAAGAAAAATTTAATTTACTATAGCCAACATTAATTTTTAGACAGTTGCAGCGATACTGACAAAACGCTGTCTTATCATTTACTACAGCCTCACACGTACACGATTAAGTACTTAACGACGAAAATTATTGGATCGCTCGGTTTAAAGATAATTGATTTTATCTAATTAACCAATAATTTTCTTCGTGTTTTTTCTTCCCTAAAAGTCGTAATACCTCCCGATAGTGACATTGAAACGTTGGGCGCTCAAAAGCTATTTTAGATACCACCATCTAAAATAAAAAAATGTTTGTAGTCCCCGCCGTAACTCCGCTTGTTAAATGTCAGCCGTACAGTTGAAACAAGTTCACTTTATGTTTGGCCTGATAAAATCTGATCAAACACGGGGATAATGAAAATACTTTCGCATCAAAATCTGACCAAAATTATAACAGTTATTAAACACGATAGGTATACCTCTAGGGGATATGTTTGGACCCAAATTAGCTTGTTGTTTAACAAAATATTTAGTAAATCCAACTCAACTGAAGCACTTAACTCATATGTTATTATATTGTATCACAGATTGTTCAGTTCATTTTCTTTCAGCTCAACTTTAGAAGCGTCGCTTTTATCAATCTCTAAATAAATACTTGGCTTTCTTAAGCTATAACAACTTACAGGTGAATTAAGCACATTTTTGTAAATAGCCTTTATATAAAATAAAGGTAATGTCACCTTCTGGTAGTTCAACCAACCGAAAGGTGACCGCAGGGCCCAGGACTGTCACGCTTATAACCCTGCCTCCTCTTACGTATTAAACAAGAGTGTATCGGCATTTTAAGCAAGAGTGTCTGGCAGACCTACAAAAAGTTTGCTCAGGTTTTGATAAATAATTTTATTTCTGTAAGGGGGAATTCCACCAAATTTTTACACCTAGAATAAGTCTTGTCCTGAGAATATCAAATATTAGATAATAATTAGGTACTCATATTCCGCCCCAGTAGTTACTCGTAGATCACTTTTTCTCAGAATTCATCTCGAAGTCCTGGGAATATCGAATGATAAACTTTGAGGTTGTTTATTATGTTATGATACGGTTATAAATATAATTAACGGTTCAGATATACTTGGAAGACCTAATAATAGCACTCAAAATGATATATTTAGGTCTGAAATATTGTGACGTTATTATAAACTCAGGGAAATTTATTATTTAGTGAATTGACTAAATAATGTTTAAATCAATTATATAATAATAGATAATAATTGATTTCCTTGACTATGTTAGATACGTCTAAGCGAAAATAAAAGCTTGTAAAAAGGTCTTTTGTTCGTTTTTATATTCACGTTAGAAATACTCGTAAATATAGAAACCCTTTTTCGGATCGCATTGAATTTGAATTTTCTCTTCTAGACTAGCACCCTTGTCGAAAGGAATTGACTCAAGTACATTTAAGACAATAGGCAAAACACTTATGCCCAATAATCTTGTACCTAGTAGCAACAAAAACTTTATAACATTTTATTTATTTTATAAGTAGCAGCGCCCCGCGGTTTCACCCGCATAAGTATCGATCCCTTGGGAATATCTTTATATTTAATTAATTAATTATTCTGAGGTATAAGCTATATTACTGTAAAGTTTCATCAAAATCCCTTCAGGAGTTTTTGCGTGAAAGAGTAACAAACATCCATCCATTCTCGCAAACTTTCGCGTTTATAATATTAGTAGGAAGTAGGATATTAAATTCGGGATGTAACCAGACCTTAGAGTATATAACACTGGAGAAGGATAAGCACAATATTATGAACAAAAAAATCTGTCACTCTTTGCAGGAGACGTGGTAGCCAGACAGAGCCTGCCATCATCATCATCATCTGCCTAGCCTTTTCCCAACAATATTGGGGCCGGCTTCCAGTGTAACCAGATGCAGCTGAATACAGTAATTTACATGGAGCGACTGCCTAACTGACCTCCACAAGCCAGTTACTGTGTAATACGGCTAATACGATACCCTTTGGAAAGACAGGTTGCCAGACATTCGGGCTTCTGACGACCCGTACCTAACGACTGTCAAAGATCCAACAATGACAGCCGGGACCAACGGCTTAACGTGCTTTCCGAGGCACGGGGGGGATCTCGGTATGTAAAGATGATCCACGGACTGACCGCGGCAAGCGCAGCTTAACCTGTTCGATAGACAGTCTGCCAATAAAGTTAAAATCTAAATCCCAAGTCCACACTCTTCAGTATAAACTTATTGGATTTAGAAAGTATGAATGAACTGAGAGTGTATTTGTATTGGCGAAGTAACGGCCCTTGCAAGGTTGCCGAGGTTAGACCAAGGTGATGTAAAGTTCAGGGCCCCAGACAACCTGGGGTTTATAACCTTGACTTAACGAGCGTTTCATATTTTCTTTATTTTTTGGAGGACAAAAACCGCACCCTTAGCGACAGTTAATTAGATCTTTGATTTTATTTCAATTTCGAAAATCTTTTTGCCCAGATGAGAAAAGTCGTGTACGAGTACTTACTTATTTTAATGTTTTTTTTTTCTCGTTTCTGGACGAATTGCGTCTGGTTATGGTAAGGTAAAGGTTACTTATGAGAAAAGTAAACTCGCTCGTGGCTAAATAATAACACGCATGGCTCTATCGAAGGTTAAGCTACTCTTGCCGCGGTCGGTTCGTAGATGGGTGACAATTACACATTGAGACCCCTGCGTGCCTCAGAAAGTACGTTAAGCCGTTGATCCCGGCTGTCATTCGTAGATCTTTGACCTTTTTTTTAGTAGTCAGAAGACCAAAAGTATTTCAACCAGTAATATGGGGTATCGTGTTACCCAGTAACTGGGTTGTGGAGGTCAGATAGGCAGACGCTCCATGTAAAAAAACAGATTTCAGCTGCATCCGGTGTGACTGGAAGCCAACCCCAACACATTTGGGAAAAGGCTAGGCAGATTGATTTGTTAATTAGTTGAGGAAGTGATTATGACCACACAACAATGTATTAATATTCGGTATATGTATGTATAATGTGGGGTAAACAGAAGCAATTACCGCGCTATTGTGTCTCCAGACCTTGATTAGATATGAATATAATGGTGACCCCATCCTACTAGCAGTGGGATTTTAGAGGCCGAAAGTGATGATAATGTGGATGACTATAATTGATTACAGCCATTTAAAAATGCTGCCGTTTTACGACGTTTGGCATTTCATACAAACTTTCAAGCCCTTGTTTTTCGAAATGAATGAACTTATTTTAATGAAACTTCGTACGTATAAGCTGGATACGAAGGTCCAAAAAGTTAGTTAAGAACATTTTCGAAAAATAGTGTTACAGCCAAATTAGACCGATTTTAAATTTTCCATAGAAACAGAGATTTCCAGTTATATTTTTTTAAATAAGACATTTCGAAAAACTTTTTAGACCTTTGTATGCTCCTTATGCGTACGAAGTTTCATTAAAATCGGTTCATTCATTTCGAAAATCCAGGGCTTGAAAGTTTGTATGAAATGCATTACGTCGTAAACGCTCCCGTCTGGTTAAGGACTTAAATATTTTGTGTGCCAGCCTTTCCAAAAGTCTTGGTGCCTTACTATTGGTCAGGTTCACTCAAATCTGTGTGATTCTTCAAAATACCATTTCAGACACTAATCTACATGGTCGTCACATAGTCTTAATGTCTAGACTTTAAAAGAGACTTTGACCCCCGAGTTTGTTTCGCTATTTATTCTGAGAGATAGTCAGATAAGAAATATCGACGCCATCTAGCTATTTTTTTTAATATGACGCGATAAAGTTTTCTTCTTTTCGTTTCGAAGGTACTTAATTATAAGTTTCTTATATTTTTGGGCCCAGTAGGTGGCAACATTTATTGCGGCGTCAGAGACGTTGCATTTCTTCTGAGGGATAGTCAGATAAGAAATGTCGACGCCATCTAGCTTTTTTTTTAATATGACGCGTTAAAGTTTTCGTCTTTTCGTTTCGACAGTACATCTATGGTTCTTATATTTTTAGGTCCAGTAGGTGGCCACATTTATTTCGGCATCAGAGGCGTTGTTCAGGTCATCAAGGGTGCAGGTGAACGGACATTTGGGACACTAGCAGATGGGGCTTAGTCTGCTCAGGAGTACCGCACTCGCACTAATGTTGTATGAATCATTTCATTTCATTTAACGACCAGGGGCTATATAGTTATCTGGTAATTATTCACATCATCGCGTCTCCGTGATGATACAGAAATTTACGTCTACCCAATAAGAATAATAGACATGGAAATTAAAAATAACTGGCGAAATGTGAGTGTACTATGGATGCTAAGTAACAATTTCAATATGCTACACTAAATTAAACAAAACTTAATAATTGAAACATTAGGAACACAATTAACAATTTATTGGCAAAGTTTTAGTCTTTGTTACTGCTTTTGATAAATTCAGTTTTCTTGATTCCCTCGGCAGCAGTTGGAAATTGTTTAGAGTTTATTATTTTAATTGTATTATAGTTTCATTGGTTTCGAACGTTTTACTCTTCATAATAATCATTATGAAAGTCAACCCTTTAAGTTAAAATGAAGGCGAAACTTATTTGGTGGATTGTTAATATCTTATACTATTGAAGTGCATGAAAATTTCCTTAGTAGCATTAGAATGCTTGGTAAGTATCCCGACTTCTGTATAGATACCTAGTCTTCCACAGCAACTTTCTTCGAGTTCTTAGGTAGATACCTATAGTTGTATAGTTGTCATACCTTATAGTTGTCTATAGACAACTATAAGTAGGTACTGACCTACATGACATACCTAATTGAACAAACAAGCACCTTTTTATGTAACGTGTCTCATTTGAGTCCAGTAGTACATACCTAGGAACGAGTAAATGATGTACCTATAGGTACCATAAATAGATGAGTATCTACCTACTTACGCTAAATCGTTTCCAACAAACTCTATCACCAAAAAGGTACCTCTTTTGTAATAAAATGAAAGTAAGCTCCAATAAAAAGCCCCAAAATATAACTTGGATAAAAAGGAACTTACCTTTCGAAATTCTCATTTTGAAGACGCTGGCTCACTCCTCACTCAAGCGGTCACAAGGGTTCCATTATTACGAACTTGATTATTAATTCTACGAGAATTATTATTTTAAAATATATTTTATACTACGAACATTCTACAATCGTTTATGACGTCACTCATCTTGACTAAATGACACGAACCCTAATAAACTACTTAAAAGACTATTTACTTTCATAATTACAATCTCCAAGGAGTATTTATTCACAGTAACTCTAATTAGCAAAAGAGAACCCGCTTTTGCGGTAAATGTCAAGAGAGAGTGCAACTGAAAACAAGGTTGGGGTGCTAGCGCGGGAAAACGTGTCAAGGTTATACAGATACTGGCACTTGAATGAGAACGCGGCGAACACTGCAATCAAAACCACCACGCGACCACGTAACCAACCTACACATACGAGCACTATTACTAACTATTTTTATTTAAATACATTAAATATATCCCCGCAATCAGACATTTTAAAATCCAAACACTGAAACTTAACCTAAACACACAACACTAGGTTAGTTTCGACGTCGTCAGCCGAGAACGCATCGAAACGTCAAGTTTCAAACCGCGCTGCACCACTTTCAAACTATGGCATTTTATTCTTTTTTTAAAATTCCCGTCCGTGAGATGTTACCACGCGCGATGCAACATCCCTCCGCCGAGCACCGAGTGGACTGGGCTTTCCGCCGGCAGAGGCCGCTGCCCGCGAAATTGGCGCAATTTCGACGCATGCGCGTTGCATTTGCGAACCGGCGGGACCCGATGCGACCCGACGCCCCTCGCTTGATAGAAAAATCGAGGACGTAATGTGACGTCAAGCACTCGTACACAATATGGGTTAATCGGACGCAACAAAAACAACTCTTAGAGCTGATGCTAATTCCGCGGCCTTCGCGGCATCGTCCACCTTGTTACGTCACCGCAGTGGGATGAGGTAACTTATTAACTGTCTCTTTCCATCCTTGTCTGTGCACCCTTATCATTCTCTTCGGTTGCTTCCATTATTCTTAGAAGGAAAAAAATACAAATCTCTTTCCTTAATCCCGGTGGAGGCAAAGAAAGATTGTTTTGAATATTCGACCGTTCGGCGGCCTACCATGGCCACCGAAACTCGATTTTGTTTCATATCGCATTCGCCCCGGGGATTGTAAGATAGGGGGAAGAGAAGCTTCCGATACCTATCAAGAATAAGATTAGGGAGGCGTTATACTTATTATTAAAAAGCTATAATGTGATAATTTATCACGAAGGTCGGTATTGCGTTTTGTAGGTGGTAATGGATTTTTTTGGTGGTTTTTATACATTTTAATGACATAGATACCAGTCCTAAGCAAATTCAAAGCAAGTAAAACACAACTTTCCTGAAAATAATAATTTCAGTAAAATGGAAAGCTTTCTTTAATTACTTTAAAGTTCAAAGTTATTTAAATACCGTTTGAATTAAATTTTCACAAATAAAACGTCAGATGTAATGAATAAAATGGGAAAATGGATCTCGCTAATTAAACGCCTGATAGAAATGTCACAGCAAACTTACTGTTACGGCATTGCCTTAAAGGGTTTCAAAGGAACTTTACTAACACAAGAACTCAGCAAAGCAGGTTGTAGATAGTTTGAGCAGTTTACAAAGCTTTAGTACTCGTAAACAGGGATAAATTTGCATATGGGGACGCTAATTTGTCTTCAGGGTCTTTTTGTTGAGAATGGGGGGGACAGAACTCTAGATTGCAGTTTCGTACGAAGATTACTACGAGACTAGTTTAGTATTGAAGCTGCAGATTGCAGCCCGTATGTGTGTAGTGAACTTTGTGCTATGTTATATTATATTTACTTAGGCAAGTAAATTCACGTATTAGGTGTGGCTAGCGACAAAAGTCGATGATTAACATTTTAACATTTATTTTAAACAGGATAGCAGGGTCTTCGACGCGGAAATTCATCATCTGCCTAGCCTTTTCCCAACTATATTGGGGTCAGCTTCCAGTCTAACCGGATGCTGCTGAATACCAGTATTTTACATGGAGCGACTGCCTCCACAACCCAGTTATTGGGTAATCCGATACCTCTTGTTAGGACTGGTGGTCAGACTTTCGGTCTTCTGTCGACACGTAACGACTGTCAAAGGCCTACAAATGACAGCAGGGACCGACGGCTGAACTTGCTTTCCGAGGCACGGCGGGGTCTATATGTAAAGATGGTCACCCATTCATGGACCAACCTAGGAAAAGTTAACTTAATTTGATCGATCGACCAATGCGGCTGTTATAACTTAGCCACGAGCCCCACCTACCTTGAGACACTACCGTTCGTAATAATTATTTTTCCTTACACTAACCAATATTTAAATGTCTATATATACTTATAACTTTTAAGGAAGTAGTTGCAAGTGCCACTTATCTAAGCAAGAATCTATTTAAGCACTAGTTTTGGACTTTGAAACTGTAACTTAAACACCACAAAATGGTCCTAAATGGACTTCAAGTGGTTCGAATGGCCGTCGTTTTGTTGCTATTACCCTTAGCTAAAGCCTAGCCAGCCGACATTGCAATGGCTGCAGTTTATAACCTTGTTGACACGAACTAGATATTAGCATAGATATGAAGCATTGCGCCGCGTTTCATAATAAATTGTTAAGGAGTGGCTTTAGTTGGCCCTTCTAAATTCTCTGTTTAATTGGCATTAGGTATTATTAAGCGTCGTGGGCGTATGATTGAGATAAATCTGGCGAAATCCTTATTAGGTTATAATATTAGATTTATTCTTCGTTCGTCCTGAAGTTTTGTCCCACATTCCAAAAAATCCTAGGTCGTCCCAAAATTTAATTTTAATTATTTTATATTCTTTCTATGGTCCATATATTTTTTGTATATTACTACATCCCGTGGCTAAATAATAACAGCCGCACTGGTTGATCGATCAGGTTAAGCTACGCTTGCCGCGGTTGGTCTGTGGATAGGTGACCATCTTTACATACCGAGACCCCTCCGTGCCTCGGAAAGCACGTTAGGCCGCTGGTCCCGGCTGTCATTCGTGGAACTTTGACAGTCATTACGGGTAGTCAGAAGCCCGAAAGTCTGACAACCAGTCCTACCAAGGGGTATCGTATTACCTAGTAACTGGGTTGTGGAGATCAGATAGGCAGTCGCTGCATTTAAAACCTGGTATTCAGCTGCATCCGGTTAGACTGGAAGCTGACCCCAACATAGTTGGGAAAAGGCTAGGCAGATGATGAATTTCCGCGTCGATGACCCTGCTATCCTGTTTTAAAAATTAAGTCCTAACTTAACTAAAACTATACACAAACTAAAATATAGCGTCGAAAAATTCATCCGCATCGCTGTCGACTGGTAACTTCATTTACCTATTATGTGTAAAGTACATATTACTAATAACAATCACCAATTTTCTCTGAGCGCAAATTGTACGAGGTTTTATCTAAGTACCTTAATAAGTATAATTATGACGCACGTAGACGACACACTAATTAATCACAGTTTGTGTTCATTAGAGTTCGTTCTTTTCTCTTGAATTCTAACAAAGCTTGCGTTGCTTAGAACTTTTGTGAGTAAAATAAGTCTTTTATCGTTAGTCGTATAGGTCGATTCAGTAACTATGTAGTTAACTCCGATCTACGTTAGTTTTCTTGTTAAAAATACTTCTATACTAGATTCCTGGCATTAGCCCAGACAAGTAGGTAAGGAATTTATCGTGCCAGGGAGCTTGGCCTTTCATTAATTTTGTGTAATAACCGCAGATATTTTTCCGTTTAAAACGTCAGACGGAAATGTCAGTGTAGTCAGGTTTTTAAGATTCAATTCTCTACTATAACAAGACAGGTATTTTGGAATTTGCAACCATTATCAAAAAGCAACAGGTAAGGATCGTAGTTTCTACTTACCCTCATTCGAAGAAGGCGTGAATGTATGTTTATGTAACTTATGTTTCATAATCTATTTGAAGAATAGCATCATGCATCTGCTGTACTTTTTTATAAATGTAATATATACCAGCCTATTATTTTCCCACTGCAAATGTAAGTTTATAGAACCGAAAAATAAAACAATGGATGCCACTTCCCCAACAACCACCCACACTGCTAATAAGCCATTATTTCGTAAAAGCAAATTGGACTGAAGGAGCAGAGAACAAAAAGATATTACCAGAGATATCGCGTCTCCATCATTCAACATCTTGCCGACAGCCGCCTTCAAAATCTTAGATCAACACAGATCTTATCGGCGATTCTTCTAATAATATTAATTGTTTCAACCTTAAACTTTCCAAAGGAGGTTGGGCGATTATTCATATAGTCGTTACATGGTCCGTGGCACGGATCTTCTATGTTATCTCGTGTCGATCTAGTCAGCTTGAATGACTATCGTTCTTCGTTCAAGTGTATCGGTAGTGTAGATCGGTTTGCTTCGCTCCGTTGACAAATAGTCTTGTTGCTTTGTCATTAATCAGTGTGGACTGCGGAAGGCAGTCGCGGTTCATGCTGGAGATGTGTGCTTAAATATTTGGAAAATATGTTGCGTCAATACGGTGGATTTTGATGTCTAGTCTATTAGACATTCTACTGACAGCTTCCACAAATTTTTGAGAAAAAAGTCACACTAGCATTCATCGAGATTCGCTGATGTTTTAAATCTTTTTTTGTTTTCAGCACAATTACACAACTATTTAGACTAGGTGCTAAATTAAATGACTAGCTAACAAACTTTACAAATAAATACAAAACAAAAGGACACTTAGGCGTCGAAGTACTCGTCCGCATCGCTGTCATCCAGAAACATGCCCAGAAGACTGGCAGCATTGTCACGTTGAATGGCCAAGCTAATCCTTTAAAAATTGGGGACCCAGGAGGTAGAGTTTCATTCCGTAATTTTGATGGACATTGCTAATCCATTGCTTCATATGTTCGATAAGTTTGTCTGCTCAGCAACGTAAATAATGCAATGGATGTTGCTGAACTGTCAAAATGAAAGCCACTGCTACAGGTAGTGTGTCTCGATTAACCATTCAATGTTAAGAAATTAACACAAGAATGAATACATTCGTAGTACGAGAAACGAGAATACAACTTCTGCCTCTACGTTTGTAGATTTCCAAAGTTTCGATGAGTTTTATGCTTCAAGCAACTAAGTTATGTAAGTTATAATGTACTCATACAGAGACAATTAGGTATACTTTACAGAAGCACTGGACTGTGCTATTATGAATTTAATTAACCTTCTTGAGCCTTGATATACAAATTATCTCTACGACCAGAATAACATAGGTAATTTACCTGAATTGCTAACTGAACATGACTGAGAATGCGATGTATGTCCGACATACATCGCATTCTCAGTCATGTTCAACTGTTACCACCGGGTAACAGTTTGACCTTGGCCTAGCGTAGAACACGAAGAGTTTCAATAGACCACGAGAGCATATTTATATCTATATCTATAAAATTCCTGACTGACTGATATGTCAATGCACAGCCTAAACCGCTGGTCCTAGAGACATAACATTTGGAGGGTGTGTTCTTTGTGAAGAGTAGGTGCTAAGAAAGGGTTTTTCAAAAATCCGCCCCTAAAAGGGTGAAATTTCCCGCGGACGAAGTCGCGGGCAGAAGCCAGCTTCCTTACCGCAGACATGCAGCCTACTGCACATACACAATTTGTGCAGTACACTATAATAATAAATAAAGAAAATATTAATATTGTATTCAGTATTAAATAGACTTCCGTAAGATCATTTAGTTTCGTTCAAATTATCTATCGAAGCCACCCAACGTTATCATCAACATCTACCCGTTGACCGCCTCCCTTAGTCCCATTCTGAAATTATTAAAGAAGAAATGAGATGGTTTAAGGATATTTTTCTGCTTCTCACGGCCGATTCCTATAATTTACGGACCGTTATTGGTTAAAATTAAGGCTCTTGATAATGAAGCAAAGGCCTCATAGTGTTGCATAGTAGACCTTCCCATATAGAAGTAGCTATCACAGGTAAAATTAGCTTACGAATCTATTTATATGCTCAGTTTGGCAATAAAAAATGCTACCATTTCGCAAAACGAGTTCTTGTAGCATCAGACATTTCAACATTCTGTTAAATAACAGATTTGATATCTGAGATCGGAAAGTTGTTTAAACCAGAAAATAATGCCCTTCTTGTTTCACGAACACAATCAACTAACGTACAAATACCTAGATATCTGCCCATTATTTTGCCACAATTCCCTGTAACTTGTAACTAAAAGCGCTCTATATTTCGTTCTATACGTAAGAAAGAAATACTTTTCCGCGAAATAGTAAGGTTGTAAGGCTTCGTAAATCTTTATGTTATGTGAAAGGTTGGGTCTGCCCTGTTACCTCCATCGCATCTTGTTTATATCAACGAAACGGCAACATCTTGGAAGGAAGTTTAAATTTCTATCTAGGTAGTTTTTGTGTCACAATAGTAGCAAACAAGGAACTAAATTTCGTTTTGTAATTTTAATAGATTGAATTTAGGCTTGAATTTACCTAAAATAAAAACTCGCTGAATGCATAACCTCCTACTTTTTTTTAAGTCAATTAAAAAGAAAATTCTTGTTGGAGCTTTTCTTTGCCTGATCACAATACTCGTAGCCACAGAACCCAAAGTAAATAAAATCTTCACACGACATTTTCATAACAATTTATACCATCTCGCGTCTGAAATCACATTTACAAGGTGCGACAGACATGTGCAACCCTAGACAATTGTCCCAGCCAAGTGTTTCCAACTTCCGCGCCCCACCTTTGTGAACTGTCACCTACAATCCTACAATAGAAATGAAAGGACATTGTGTATTTTATTTATTTTACGTAAGTAAGTTTTATATCTTGGTGTGAAAGAATGAACTGCTACAGAGTACGTGTAGATAATGGGAATGAATGGGAGTACCTAACGAGGATTGAACTGCACCCTAATTGTGTAAAACAATCACAATCTGAATTATTTTGAAGGATATTGCTAATCCATTGCTTCTCATGTTCGAAAAATTTGTCTGCTCAACAACGTAAATAACGCAATGAATGTTGTTGAACTGTCAAAATGAAAGATATTGCTACTATTAGTGTTAGCTGTTAGTGTCTAGGTTTAGCCGTTGATCGCTACTGCTGATCAAAAATAGACTATAGATAAATTACTTCAAGGAAATAGTCAGCTCAAGTCTTGCAAAGCTCAGGTTTTGCAATAAACGACATTGATGTCTTATAATTTAATTTATTAATTCAAGTTATTGTGACTCATAGACAATAATCAATACAACAAACAATACATTAACATTACAATACAATACAAAACCACCGTACTTTCAACACTTACATGAATAACCGACGACTGTAGGAGACGAGCATGTCACTGCAGCGTCGTAAAGTCCGACCGCAGCAGATTTGCCAAAGATGTAAACAACAATGGCGGCTCGAAATTGAATAAAATCGATAAACAAGAGTATTTATTTTAAGTAATGCTTGTTTTCGTCTAAATCTCCGAGCTAACTTTATCGATTTTATTTAATTTCGAGCGGCCATTGTTGTTTACATCTTTGGCAAATCTGCCGCGGTCGGACCTTAGGTATATGTGGACAGTGGAGCCTGTCAGCTATCATCATGAGCTGCAATAGAACTTACGAGCACATTACTGGACATACACAGGCCTACAAGTAGCCGTTTAACATAATCGTTTCGAACATCCAAATTCTACAGCGACTGTTCCTTTTCAATTCCGCCGGCTGATCCAAACGACTTAAAAGCGTCCACTACGTTTGGAAATTCGCAGTCTCCACTCGAGTACTCGGACGTATGGCTCAACAGCACTCCAGCACACTCCAGCTTGCTAATTCTGCACAAATCCTGACCACTAGTGCACTAGTAAATACGTGAGTAAACTAAGGGGTTTATATTCCGTACTTCCCCGTAAGCGTGTTACCGCAGTCGTGGTTTAAGTTGTGGCTGCAATAATGCCAAGTTACTTACAATATTATTGAATAAATAGCTTCTGCTCGCGACTTCGTCCGCATAAAATTTCTTGTACTCCCGACCCATCCCGTCGCATCGAATCGCCTGCCCGTCCTATTACTTCGTTTTCGCTTAGCGTTTATTCTTCTGTTTAGGGTTCCGTACCAAAATGGTTAATAGGAACCCTTGTGGTGCAACTCAGTCTGTCTGTCTGTCACAGCTGGATATCTCAAGAATACTATTAACTTAAAATTTGGAATAGTTTTAAATTACGTTTGCCCAACTATTATGCAAATAAGAAAGAAATAAAAATATAATTATGTTTTTTTTTTGCAACAGGGACTGAAAGGGGGCTGAAAAAATCGAAGTGGGGCTACTAGGGCATGTTATCATATGAAAGAGCGCAATTTGTATATTCTCAAACATTTTTTCTTTTTTTTTTAGGCCGCATAGTCTCCGACTTTTGATAAAAGATGTAAAAATACAAACCGTTCCCCCCCTTATCTCCGAAGTTTGTATAAAGAAAAATCAGAAATTACTCTATGTGATAGAAGTGTATGTAAAGATTACAGGAAAAATAAAACGATGTCTCCAAATAGCATACTTTTTCTGAAATCATCAACAAAAGTTACATTAATTTCACTATCGGTCAAGAGATGGCGCTGACCTAAAACTACAATAACCACCGCAGTGCGCATTGTTAAAATTCTCTGACGAATATAGGCCTCGCCGATGAAAATTTAAAAACATATTATTATGATGATACGGAACCCTCGGTGCGCGAGTCCGACTCGCGCTTGACCAGTTTTTTTATATTTTTGCACGGCTCCTAAGAGTCCTAGCGTGATTGGGCTATCAAATGCAAAAATCATTTCTCAAATCCAACTGGTAGTTCCAGAAATTAGCGCGTTCAAACAAATTCTTCAGCATTATTTACTAATAATTTTACTAATAATACGCGGATGCGTCATCCGCGTGTTTGTTGTTCACCAACCCACCCCATCACTTTCTTTTTGCTCGGCTCCTCAAGGTCCTCGCGTGATGTAACATAGCCTATAGCCTTCCTCAAGAGTTGGGCAATCAAATAAAAATTTTTTTTTTCAAATCCGACTGGTAATTCCAGAGATTAGTGCGTTCAAACAAATAAACTCTACAGCTTTTTTTTTTATTTACAATAAAAAAAATGTAAGTATAGTATAGATAAGTACGTATAATTATATTGTTTCATAAATATCCTGTATTCATACAAAAATCTAGTTTATTTTGATGCTCATTTGAACTAGTGAAAAGCCTTTTAAACTACTGCGAAAAGTACGTACTACTGAAATACATTTCCCACATTTAATTCCAGATATAATTCAGAACTTGTAGTGAGAATTTCAACAAAATATTACTGCTTCATATGAACGTAGCAAAATGGAAATATAAAATCTGCAACTAAGTCGTAGTTTATCCCGCAAGGATATTATGCATCTAAAATGTTCTTAATACTAGACGGGCTCGTGGCTAAGCAATCACAGCCACACAGGTCGGTCGATTAGGTTAAGCTACGAGCTAGCCGAGGCGGGTCCGTGGATGGGTGACTACCTTTACATACCGTGACCACTCCGTGCCTCAGAAAGTACGTTAAGATGTTGGTCCCGGCTGTCGTTTGTGGATCTTCGACAGTCGTTAGGGTCGTCACAACCAGTATTACCAAAAGGTATCGTGTTACCCAGTAACTGGGTTATGGGCGTCAAATAGGCAGTTACTCCATGTAAAATACTGGTATTCAGCTGCATCAAGTTAGACTGGAAGCAGACCTTAACATAGTCGGGAAAAAGCTAGGCAGATGATGAATGTTCTTAATACTTAGCTAGTTTTATGATAGTTTTCTTATAGATATTTAATAACCCGAGTTTTCAAATTAAAGATCATAATATTTATAGTGAATTAAACTGCAGTAAGTAATGAAGTCTCAATCTTGAAGTTTCCGTCTTCCGATTTCGATTCCTTTACGTTTTATTCGAAGTTTCTGGTTTTATATTGATTTGTGAGACCTGGCGCTCTGACAATCTTTTTTATGTCCCGTTTCGAGTTGGCGATTTTATACTCCTTTTTCATTCCTCCAGAAGTCTAGACTACTTTAGAACGTAGTTTAAATAAGGATTGACATTGGAGATTGTGTTTGAAGGAAATTGTAAAACATGAAAAAACCTTTCCCAAGTTACTTTCACATCATCTTAGGTCGACTCCGGGTCGGGCAAAACATTTATTGGGTTTTTCCATTACGAATTTCTTAGTAACAGCCCGGAGTTTGGAAGTTGGTGGTGTGATACACCCGTGTCTCGGTAAAGACTTTAAGCCGTTGGTCCTGCGCCTGATCTCTTTCCAGCCCCAACGGACTATTAAAGTGAGGAAAAAGTGAGTGCACCTGTGTCTGCGCACACACTTGTGCACTATAATATCTCCCGCGACAAAGGCTAGCCACCGCTGAGACTGATGGCCATGGACGAAATTCGGTCTGGAGGACTATTATTCCTATTACAGTACATCATCATGAATATACCTACTCTTCTGAAAGAGCCTGAAATAAAAGGTTATCCACATTCACAAATCATTACCAACAAAAAGATGCCTCAGTAAAAGCATTTTAATATAAATGTGCAACTCGGTAGAAGTTCGGAATACGCACATTGTTCAGCACGACAAATTGCACAGCATGTGTGTCGCTGTGTTGCCAACAGCGACATAGAACGAACATAGCAACAATAGTAGCTAGGTATCTACTTAAAATTGTTGAGAAATAATTTCACTGTAGTTGAAAATATCAGGAGGGGAAAATTGTTAACGGAAAATGGATAGTGAAGGTAAATGAAAATGTTTTATTTATAAAGGCGAATATTACAAAAAATCTAGATTGTATCTCAAAGCCCGCTTGCACAATAAATCACAAAACGAGTTTAGCGTTAAATGTATTTAAAAAATCGTTCTGTTTCCGTCAATCGTTTGAAGATGACAAAGATAGATTGATATCGGCTTCTGTATATTTTGACCGCGTAGATATTGCACTTTTCTATGAAACAGCAGATTTTTATTTGATAATCGACAAAAAATGTCTATTCAAGGCGGTTTAGAATCATGACCACTTACATCAAAGGCTATCCTGCGTCGATAATATAGTAAGGAAGTGAAAGGAACTAAGGATTAAAACCACGGCCTTGATTCAATTTAATTATGAGTCATGACCGTTTACAATGTAATTAAGTTAACGACATAAACTATGAAAAGATGTAGTTCTTTGACTTTAGAAGTTAGGATTGCAATTCGGATTTTGACTTCTTCCTTTAAATGGAATCATCTGAATTGCACCTAGAAATCCATTAGCTTCCTTGGAATAATTTTCATATTATGTAAATCGTGTGCCACTGAATAAGTTGAAAACTTTGAATGTCTCATGCCACCATCCGTCTTGGATGATCAATCATTCTCGGTGCATTTTACATCTTCACTGGGAAGTTGAATGAAACTAAATAGCTATCGGCATTGATGTAAAATGTTCATGTCCAACATGTCTTTAACTAATGTAATTGGCCTTTGTCCGTGTTATGTTAAAGATTTTTTGCATTTTATACAATTATTACATATTAATAATTGGAAAAGGGTATATTCCCCGACCGTTTAAAATTTTCTGTTGTAAAACCCCTTCACAAAAAAGGACCTAGATCCGAGGCAAATAATTATAGACCAATTACTTTGGTTCCCATACTTTCAAAAATATTTGAGAAGGTAATGAGCAAAAGGCTTATAAATTTCTTAGAGAAACATGATGTATTATGTAGTCAACAGAACGGTTTCATTAAACAAAAATCTACAAATTTGGCATGTTTTAAACTAGTAAAAGAAATTATGGATGCTATCAATAAAAAAGAAATCCCATTAGCAGTATTTTTAGATATGAGTAAGGCGTTTGATATGGTATGTCATGAAACCTTATTACGTAAACTTGAGCAATATGGTATACGAGGCGTTGCTTATAATTGGTTCGAAAGCTACTTAAAAGGCCGACAACAATACACGGAAATTAAAAAAATGTGTTCCAAAACTAACACGCAGAAAACCTATAGGTCACCGTACTTAGCAAACTACTGTGGTGTACCGCAGGGAAGTGTACTTGGCCCCTTATTGTTTATAATATATATAAACGAGCTGCCCAACTCCACGAACCAATATACAATATTATTTGCGGACGATACTACTGTGTTGACAAAAGAAAAAACTCTAGTTAACAGCAAAATAGTCACCAATAAAGCATTGACAGATTTAATAAATTGGCTAGATAGGAATAACCTTAAAATAAATACAAATAAAACCAAATTTATAACATTTTCGACATATTATAATAACCACAAAAAACTAGCAAATGAAGTAGAATTAAGTTTAAAATGCAATAATAATGACATAGAAGAAGTTAATAATATCAAATTTTTAGGCATAGTTATGGACAGATATTGCAATTGGAAAGCTCAAGTAGATAATGTATGTAACAAAATAAATAAATTCGTATTTGCTCTTAGGAGGATCAAAAATTTAACAGACATTAAAACAGCCTTATTGGTATACCATAGCCATGTTTGTTCTGTTTTAAGGTATGGGATAACTGTATGGGGGAATTCAACAGATGCCCAGAGGGCATTCATAGCTCAAAAAAAGTGTCTAAGGTCAATTTTTAATCTTAAGTGGACAGACTCTTGTAAACCTGTATTTATTAAGCAAAAGCTGCTTACCCTCCCGTCTCTATATATATTTGAAACCTGCAAATTTGTACGAAATAATTACTCTCTTTTTGAAATAGATGAAAAGGCTATGTCAAAGAGGAAAATAGTACGAAAGCCACTAGTAGTCCCCCGTAATAGACTCAAAGTATGCGACAAAAATTGTTATACCATGGCGGTGAAACTATATAACCACTTAGCCGAAGAATTTAGAAGTGCTACAGATTTGGAGTTTAATAGAAAGCTCTATAACTGGTTGTGTGAGAGATGTTTTTATTCCATCAATGAATATTTAGAGTGCAAAATGTAAAACTTATTTATTATAATTATTATGAAATCTCCATATTTATTGACATTTTCATTACCTATTCTAGTTATTTTATATTGACATGACATTATTATTACTGCTTATTTATTTCTTGACATTATTATTTTATTATAAATTATTATTTGAAATGAACAATTGTATTTAATTTTATTAATTGCATGTAATCACAATTTAAATTATGAAATTATTATTAGTATTTTATATTATTGTTACTAAATGCATGCTATCAAGAATGTAAAATCTAAATATTTGTACGGCTGAAAAGCCGAATATAGTGAAACTCTTATAAATGTTACGAACTTATGTTACCTATATTCTTGCAAATAAATATATCATTCATTCATACAAAGTTTCACAATTGGTGACACTTTTTTCACATTACAATCTAGCTTTAAGTAATACAAATATAATTTATGTTAAAAAAAAAAAATTGCTGTTAATCCTGAAAATACAGGGTGTAAAAAGACCCATCACATAACTACGTATTCTGTACATCAAACTAAGTAACTTTGCATAAAAATGATTGCTGAGAAACGGCTTTTATTTTCGGTGTTAAAATTTGCTGTTTGTGGTAGTCCGTAACATAAAATACGCAAAACATTGTGCATAAGTGTGCATGTGTTAGAAAATGGTGTAGAATCTATTTATAAAAGTCTATATGTATACATATATTACCCAAATATAAAGCTTTGATTATCAGAATGGTTACTAGTTATTTAATACGTGTAAAAGTAACTATGAATATGGTATGTAGGGAAAGGATTTTATGAAATAAAGCACAGAAAGACAAGCTAGACATTTATTTCAATTTAGGTTTGTCCGTAATTAATCAGAAAACTAGTTGTCCGTTCCAAATCTAGGTCATCATGGAGAAGAAGGACAAGACATTTTTGGTTTAAATCGCCTGATCCTCGCTTATGAGACACAATTGATTTTCTATTGTAATTGGCCGCCAGAGGCCAGCGCCGGGACGGAGCGATTAAAGAAGATCAAAAATACAAGTCCACTCAATTTGTGTAGTTCTTTCCTCAAAAGACCATTTCAGACATCAATCTACATGGTCTTCACATGATCTGACTAAGATTAAGCTGGCCTGTAAAAGAGACTGTGACCTCTGAATTTGTTCGACCTTTTCTATTAGATAGGAAACGATGAAACCTCATCTAGTTTTTAAAATATGATTAACGTGTAAAAGAAGTTTTTGTACAAACCATAGATATATGAAAGAAGTTTTTTACATTTCTATGGTACAAACCTACTTAGAGAAATAACATTAATTATATTACCTATCATTTATCATCATTTTTAAGTAATCTTATTTTAGATTATGTGTGATTTTCACGCCAAAGCCAAAATTATCTACGTGCAACAAATCAAGAGGTTATGTTAATCGTGGCAGGTTTAGTACAGACCCTGGCTGTACCCTTCGATTTCCAATAAATAACAGATTACCTGCCTGAATCGTTCCTGGGGGTAATTAAATTTAATTGTCCTAAGTAAAATCTATGACTTTACGTACGGTACGTTCGTTCGTATATCTTCAAGATTAGGTAAGAATGTTTTCATGCCAAATCTACCTTAGATTTGGCATGCAAACATTAACTATAGGTAATAGTGCATGAATATTAAACATAATAACTTTAAGCATGGTAATTTTTTATTACGGGCGGCTCGTGGCTGATGTGAAATGTTTACTAAGAACGCCCTGTTAATATCAATCGGGCGAAAAAAGATCCAAGTAAACTAAATGCTCATAGACACTAGCGACATGCGTCGACGACAGAGGTAACTGCAACCGTCGACAATCGTTGACGGCAGCCGCCAACGCGCGTTGACGGCAGCCGCGGACACGCGTTGACGGCAGCCGCGGACACGCGTTGCCTTTGTTGTTGACGCGTGTTGCTCGTGTCTATGCACACTAAAGTACCACAGTAAATTAAAATTTACTTGAGGTCTACCTCATAATGTAGATTAAATTTTATTTGCGAAAAAGTCATCACGCTACATCCAAATAGAGCTTCGTAGGTTAGGTAGGTACTTAACTTCAGAATAACATAAGCTTGAACATACCAACAACTACTACTAATTATATTAATGAGCTATTCTGACTAAACACCGATCACGTCTCGGTCAATTGAACTGGTCTCAATGTCCTAGATGACGTAGTTAATTCAGTTTGTATAGCTTTTGCATTAATTATTTGTTAGTATGTTGGGTTAGAATAAATTAACTATGCATGACAAGGCAATCAGTAGGTAATCCAGTATCCGCTAGAAAGACCGTAAGAATCTGAGTTAAAAATAGACTCAGATAGCTTTTTTGATATGAAACAAAACGTTTCCCAAAGGTTATAGGTACCTACCTGTTTTCACTAACACTAGAGCGACACCTAAACTTATGCCTAAATAAGTCGTTTTTTCTTTCAAACTCTAACTCAAAACATCTAAGGGCTGATTTTTCAATCGACAGATAATTTTTATTCGTGGAATAAAATTGACATCTGACAGATTTTGTATGGTAGAACTGCCAAAAATTTAAAATTATTCTTCCGTTAAAATTATCTGGCGTTGGAAAAATTAGCCCTTAGTCCAATAAACCATTCACAGATAAATTTGAATTGTCAAGGAGTCGGTCAGTTAGTCAAAAAGTACCAAGCTAGTTGGCCATTCCAAAACGTAGATCTTTCTCTATCAAGAAAGATAGAGACAGATCTAGACATTTATATTTTCCGTGTCGGTATCGACCCGCGACTGCCAATCCTTCAGTCACTGCTGCAACAGTACTGTAAAAGTTTAACATTTTCAATGCATTATCAATTCCCTAGGATAGGTTAAGCTACGCTTGCCGCGTTTGGTCTGTGGATTGGTGACCATCTTTACAAAGCGAGACCCCTCCGTGCCTCGGAAAGCACGTTAAGCCGTTGGTTTCCGGCTGTCATTCGTAGATCTTTGACAGTTGTTACGGGCCCGGAAGTCTGACAACCAGTCTTACCAAGGGGTACTACCCAGTCACTGGGTTGCGGAGATCAGATAGGCAGTCGCTTCATGTAAAATACTGGTATTCAGCTGCATCCAGTTAGACTGGGAGCCGACCCCAAAGTAGTTGGGAAAAGGCTAGGCAGATGATGACGACTGGAATTAACGGATCCATAACCCCAAACACAATAAAGTCAACACAGACACAAATCAAATATAAGCAAATATTTAATAATGAACACCAGCTCCAATTATTTACTGTGTCGAATCAATAGCTCAGTTGTTCGTTGTGACAGGAGAAAATATTCAATGAACGATCGAATGATTGAATATTTCTATTCACAAACAAAACGTTTACGTTCTTTTAACTGAATGAACTTGAGTAACTACAATGGGTTCAGTGGAGCTGTAATTGGATTTGTTCGTTCGACTGTTTTGATTCCGCGTTGAGGTAATAATCGTGTTTTTGTTAAAAAGTTGTGAAGGTTTTGCTGTTACGAGTAAATTTTGATCTGATATTTATGTTCAAGGCTGTTTTTCTATGATGAGGCAATTTTCTTTGTAGTTTTACGCGAAAAATAGAACTCTTGTAGTGACTTACATAATAAAACGTTTTATTCAATTTGTATCAATATAAGTACAGACTCCAGCACATCTAGCTACCACAATCTGTCAAATTTCTTTTATAGATTTTCAACTTTATCGCAAAAGCAAAAGGTTCAAAGTTTATTGGGGAAATTTAACAGTTTCGGGTAGCTTGATGTTCTGGCGTCTGTCCCTTATTATTTACTTTAGTTCAGTGACTAACAGACAGAGAACAGAGCTTTTTAAACCAGTACAGATTGAAATATTCGTTCGTCTGCCAGTGTATGTAGTTCAGAAACTTACTACATCAATTTTCTTAATTAGTGTAATCAGCCTATAATGTTCTCACTGCTGGGACACAGATCTCCTCTCTTCGAGAGGGGAATGGGCTGTAATCCACCACGCGGGCCCAGTGCGGGTTGGTAGATGTCACATGACTTCGAATTTTTGGTTCTTAGACATGCCGGTTTCCGGACATGCATGTTTTCCTTCACCGTTGTGAGAGCAATGGTGATGAAATTATATACACAAAGTAAAGGGTCCACCTGGGTTCAAACCCACGACCTTACAACTAGTAAGTCGGAGCTGTTACCACTGGGCCACCACGACTATCAATTTTATTCACCTACCTATTACCTATAGTAGTATAACCTCACCCAGTCTTCAACATCGAATAAAATTTCATTGCCAGTATTTAGCTGTCCTCTAAAAAAAACTGGCTAGGTATCTTTACTTATTTATATAGCCAAAACCCTTTGGTATTTCACCTAACGAGCATGGGAACGAAAAGGAGCCAATAAGCATAGTTTGTCGTCCAGATTCCAAAGGGACCCGGCATGTAGGCGGGGCGGGTACCCGCTCCTAGAATTTCAGCCATTCGTCCTGTGACCGGCTCCGAACAAAAACACTAACGACTCGTAAAAATAAAGGAATCGTTGAACGATTTGAAATTGGAAAGCAAAAGATGGCAGAGGTTTTATCACTGGCTGAAAAGGGGACTGATTACTTTGAAAACTGTCTGTAGAAAAAAGTTTTGAGAATTAAAAAATTGTATAGTTATATTCTAGTTAGCTACTATTCTATGGTCTTTAATGCGATTTTATTTTAGCTTCACTTGTAACTTAAATTTTAACCTACATCTAATTGTTGTATCGAAATGAAACTTCTTATGCACCTAGGTATATGAAGTTTGGATGACAATACTATAATAGGGAATCTTAGAGCTGTTCTGATGATGGAGCCAGAAGGTGGATAGTGGAACTCTTCAGTGGCTGGCTACTAGTAAACCTCTAGAATTTGGGGTCATTTGATTCGTTATGATGAATATTAGAATGTATAATTGTAGTTTGGATGACAATACTATAATTTGGTATCTAGGAGTTGATCTGATGATGTGGCTTGGAGCTGAATAGTGGATCTTTTCAGTGGCTACGTGGCTACTAGTAAACCTCTCTTGTTTGGGCTCATGATTCGTTTTGGCAAGTCCGTATTAGGCTTGGTAACGAGGGTCTGTAGAGCCAGGAGGTGGATAGTGGAACGCTTCAGTGGCTTCTAGTAACGGCATGAAAGCCATCAGTGCGATACAGCACAAACATCACCGATGCACTATAGAAGCGAGGCAGCCCCAACATCATCCTGAAGATGTTGTTATACTGGGCGAGCAGGACATCCAGCGATCTTTTGGTGTGACTGACCTACAGATTTCCCGTATAAAAGCTTTGACAAACGTTATCTTTACTTGTTCAGAGCAGCAGCAGAATCTACGGGTATAACAGTATTTCTTTTCACTAGGCTGCATAATTTAGTTTCCTTTACCTTTTCTTTCTAAATCTCGCACAGGCCCTCAGAAGGAAATAATGCATGGATTTTAAAAGTAGAACGTATTCGGGGATTTACTGACTGAACGACAAAAGAAGAAGAAAGAAAGAACATAAATTTATTTAGCACAGACTAAAAGACACACAATACACCAGATACATAAATCAGAAAAGAAAAAGAGAAAAAAAAAAGAAAATCTGAAAAGCTCTCAAGTCTTTTGTTTTGGGGATCTCAAGAGCCTCTCAATATAAAATGATGTAACACCAGTATTTTAATCGAGGTTTTAGACGTATACGGTTCTACTTATTATCGAACAAGACACGTGTAATAATTATATCCTAAAATACGATTTATTCCGGTCTGATCCCCTGAGACCCCCCTCCACCCCCCCACATAGATGTTCCGAGAAACAAAATTATATTTTATTCTAGGTACCTACCTAATGTTTCTAAAGTTAATACATACTTAAACACTGCCGTAAAGTAAAATACACATAGGTTAGTTCACCTTTGACATTACTGATACGGTCTACTTTATTAAATTAATTACTCCTCAGTTATGAGTTAGTGAGCTCAACTGTCACTAATGAGACACAATAACTTTTTCTATTATTACCGATCTTTAGGAGATTTCGCGACATCGATGCGGATATTTAAAGAAAGAAAGAAAATACCTACATTTATTTAGCACCGACTAAAGGACACACAATACACCAGATAAGTACAGACGCCAGCACATCAACCTACTACAATCTGTCAGATTTCTGTAATAGATTTTCAACTTTATCGCTAAAGCATAAGGTTCAATGTTGATTGGGAAAATTTGACAGTTAGGGGTAGGTTGATGTGCTGGCGTCTGTACATACACCAGATAAAAACAAAAAATAAAGATCAAATAAAAAGTGTAAAGTCTGATGGAAGAAATTAGCAGGAAAGTGTGGCTCACGGCTGCGCCAAAAAGGCCCAGTTCTTCGAAAATGCCAGACAATCTGAGTATTGAAAAATCAACCCTAAGTCTATTACTCTATTAAATAATAATAAATTAATAACGGTCCAAAATTAAACGTAACGCGTAACAGTAGGAATGACTTTCATTTTGACAGTACAAAAACATTCATTGCGTTATTTACGTTGTTGAGCAGACGTATTTCCTAACATATGAAGCAATGAATTAGCAATATCCTTCAAAATTATTCAGATCGAGCTTGATAGTGTCTTACTTACGTAATAAATTAGGGTGCTGGTTTATGTTTAATTTACCCAGAATCTGGCACGGTATACACACCTTTTACAATAAAGTAGCCACAGATTTCCAACGGCTAGTTGAATAGGAATATTAATTAACAAAAATATTATGACACATGACACATTTATGGATTAATAATTAAAATTACATGACAAATAGGTGTTTCTACTTACTCTAATTTTTAATACCTACTTAAATATCAATAGCATTAATATCAGAATTTATTACAGTAATCTCCTATTAACAGCTTTAATAACCCATAAATCAATACTCAACAAATTAGTTTCAATACTACCCACGATAATATCTTAGAACCCGCCCACACGGCTCCCAAAATATGTCCCAACCTTTATCTAAATCATCGAATTAAATTATACGTCGTACCTTTTTCTGTCTATGGTCTAAAACAAGAGGGACTCCCGACTGGGCGCACCTCTAATTGGTCCAGTGTGGGACATTTAGACTCAGCAGGTATTCGGCCGCAGTGTCACCTTTCACTTTGTTTGCGATTAATATGCAGCCAAAAGTATTCCTATAGTTTATTGGTGTTGTCTGTTCCTCAGTCTGTGGTCTGTATAAAGTCACCATACTACCTCTTTAAGTGTGGGTGTTTGAGGAATTATTTTGAGGGGACGTTCCTTTGTCATTACGCGACAGCGTCGCTCTGTTCTTAAGAGTCATGTTTAAATTGTAAACCACTGATAGTTGTAAGCCTTATTTTATTAATGATAGAATTTTGACATTGGCATCACTTTATATTTTGGAAACAGTAATGTTTGATAGAAGTCATTATACTTAATTATCGTAAATTGCAGATTTTTCTACAAACAAGCGTCATCAAAGGCATGTCTGTCTGCATATAGAAGTAGGACTACACTTCTGCGCAAAACTGTCATGGCTCCCATTAAATATTTATAATAAGTTACCCAAAAGTTAGAGGGAGCTTAATAATGGACATGTGAAGAAACAACTAAACTCATATCTAATTAACAACTCTTACTTAATAAATCAATGATACTTATAATATTGAATTTCTGACAGTTCGAAGCATTATTTTGACGTAGATTTTATGCATTATTGTGTATTTTTAATTTATATTTTTAATATTGACGTTTAAAATGTATTATTGTTTACTAATTCAAATTCAAAGCAGTTATTTCAATTAAAGCATGTACAGGCACTTTTGAATTATTTCATATTAACATTAATTATTTTGACTTGAAATTAATAATTAAAAATCTAATCTATGTGCATTTTTTATGTTATACTGTATGCATGTTATTCTCGGATGTGTAGGTACCTACAAATGTTTGAGCAACTAAATATAATATTATCTTATAAAAATCCGACTGTCCGTGATGCAAGTGACAACAGCTTTTGATTAGTTTTACTTAAATAAACATGATGATTTTAAATAAATTATGTTGAATTAAATGAATGGATTAGGTTAGGTTGTACTTAGAGAAAAAAAAAGTAGCAGTTCCTACACAAAACGACACCTGGGTTTACAGAGCTGAAAAGCATTTTATATACCTACCTAGCTAATACAGATAACGACGATTGTTGCTTCATAAACTAACTTCAAGAAATACAGCCAGCGCCAAAGTACCTACTTCCAAACCCAAAAAATAACCACGACATCGTCTACATACATTACCTCTATCGAAATAATCAAATTAACATCAGTAAATTAGATCCCTACAGTATCATGTCACAGCAACTGTCGGACTAGCGTCATTTTAATCCAAATCCTCTTAGTAAGGTCAGAACCAGTTTAATGGAACGTACCTCTTATAAAGTGTAACGAAACATTTCTTATTAATGCGATTAACACGCCGCAACTTATTATGTACGCTGTGGTAATTAAAATATGTTGTATTTATTATTCGAGAACTGTCAATCAGGGATTTTATGTTTGGAAACAGGGGTCGAGGATTAATAATTCTGGGATAGTTTTAATTTATTTATAGTTCAATGCAGCTCAACGGATCGAAATAACTGACTCAATACAATACAAATACAAAATAGTTTATTTCTTTAACAAGCTTTGTACTACATAGCTAGTGATAGAAGCGTCCTTTTAAGCAATTAAATGCCTGTATTAGGACACTCCACTGTTCCGCAATTTTAGGTAACGTACATTCTTATACACAAAAAAAATATGTTAGTATTTACTATTTATATAATTTTGAGAAAATGAATGGAGACAAAAGATGATTACCTATAGAAGACTAATTACTTTATATCAGCTTATAGTAATGAGTGTGTTTTTTGTGTATATTGTATGTGAGTTGGGTATGTGTGATAAGTATGTGAGGTGTATGTGTCGTGGTGTATGAGGTGTATGTGACTCGTCAGTCTCAAGGTCGCAAGTGCGACTGGTGGTCACGAGGACTTGCATCCTAATTTCCTAACACACTTTAAATTACAATTCTGAGCTTGTGAAGGAAATTCCTGATCCATTGCTTCATACGTTTGAACGTTTTGTCTACCCAACAACGTAAATAACGCAATGAACGTGGCTGAACTGTCAAAATGTAAGGCATTGCTCGATTGCAATTGTATGTGTGTTACGCATTTGCCCCGCTGGGTTCCATCGATATGTCATGCAGTATTATTGGTCGTTACAATTAAGATCTTTTCTTAATCTGGGGCGGTATGTGTGCAAATGGATACATATATATATTTTTAATTTAAATATTGCAGCTGTTGACAATTTGCCGTGGAGTCGATAAGATGCACAGCGATTTTTTTATTTTTTCAATTACAATTTTATTACTTTTTAATTAAAATTGGTGTTGCTGGTGTTGTGAACTGTTGTGTAATTTTCATTTGGGTAAGTAGGTAAATTAGTTTTTTAGATTAAACGCTGTCTTTTTTAAATATCGTGCTGTATTTGCTACACTAACCTACTTACTTATCATAAGGGTTACTGAATGAGGTTTTCTTTGGGTTTTTTTGCACATCGACTGTAAAGTAAGTATAATTCTTTTAGCACTGTTTTATCGTCTTTAATATACCGTACGTCTTTCATATATCAAAAGTAGGTTGTTAAATAAGACATTTCATGTCTCCAGGATGCGACACCTGCGATGCCTTTGGTATTGTAGATGTCCAATTGTCCATAGGTGGCGGTGAGTCGGTGACCAATGACCATACCTACATAGTGGTAGTGACCACTATCATAGAGCGAGAGGGCAACTGCTTTTTTACCATTCAATGTCAAAAATAATCATTAAACAGTAAAAGCCGTTCTAAACTTTTATTTTCTGCACTAGCCCTAAGCTTTTATTAGCAAATTAACTTCAATCTTCCTCACTAAATTGCATCTTTTATAACTCAATCGGCAAAGCACTAAGCCTTATTGCATCCACAATAAACAGATCACCGTCACTCGGTGCAAATTCGTATAAATTGGATAATGGTCGGGACGGGTCGGATCGGGCCGGACGTCACCAATCTGTCCATTGCCGCAAGTGCGGATAAGTGGAGTGTAATGTATCGTTTTAATGCGTTAATGTACGACATCCGATACGAAAATGTTTTCCCACAATGTTGTTTTGGATACACTGTTTGGATAGCACGGGTAAGATAAAGGTTTTCCGTTTGTTTTAGAACGTCTTTGCTATCTTGTGAACGCGCACATGAAATATAGGTATGTATTTTTTTCAGATTGGGCTGGCAGACGGCATATGAAATGGTGTAGAGAGGGAGATATATTTTAAACCGTCTATGTACCTACTTTGGTATTTTATCTGATTCTTCATGGACTTCAATATTTAACAAGATGGCCTATTACATCAGAGACCGGAATTCCTGCATTGGCTCAGAATACCAATCCATAAAGTATGTAAGTATTTAAAAGTAATATCCATAAAGTAGTAGTCTTTCCTGATGTGAAAAAGGAAATTCTCCAAAGCTCATACCTAAGGAATTAATGTTTTTTTTTCAAGATCATAAAAGACACCACCTTACCGCCTAATGGTACTTTTAAGACGCTATTAAACAAACTTCAACTTTAGAGAGGATATTTAAAGACATGAGGATACAGACGTTTAGTGTCGTCTTTATCAATCACTTAAATACAGTAGCACCTGTGTACATGATCATAAGATGGACATACCACTACTAATGCTCGTTTAAGTGCATCCAATGATCAAAGACACTTACAAACAGATACATGAGTGTATGTGAGTGTATCGGCTCCTCGTGAGCCGTGCGAGTTGAAAGAGTCAATTGAGTGAATGGGTCATCGATTTGTGGGCTTATATGTCTTTAAGGGGGAAATGTGTGGATGTGAACCTGATTGATTGAAGAGCTAAGTAATGCTTCGGATTTGCCACTTTTGAATTTTTACATTTTGAACGTTAATTTAAAAAAAAAAACTGTTCAATACGGCCTAATAGGATGACATAAAACACACACTAAAATCGAAATTGCAGTTTTGAAGATTCGTAGCATAATCAGCCTATAACGTTCCCACTGCTGGGACACAGCTGGCCTTCTCTATTAGAGAGGTAGTGGGCCATAATCTACCACGCGGGCCCAGTGCGGGTTGGGAGATGTCACATATGTCTTCGAATTTTCGGTAGGTACTAGGACATGCCGGTTACCTCACGATGTTTTCCTTCACCGTTTGAAAGTCCTTAAAACTTATAAACTGGAACTATGTCCACTACAGTCAACTGCACGTCCATATACAGTTTGACATTGACTGACGACCATAATTTCACTTGGATCCATAATAATTTAATTATGAATTATCCCTTGATAATAAAGCAAAACTCTAATTGATCTAAGCTTTGCTCTTGAGAACTAAATAATAGCGGTATTGTTATGCCATAGCATCAGAAATGTCGAACTCTCTGTGACAAGAAGGAACGAACTTTCTCTTTTCAGTGAATGCTTCTTCGACAGATTCGAATCAACACCTTTTAATACGGCTTTTAGGGAACGAAGAACTAAAGAAGCCGTTTAGTTCCAGTGAAAGCAAACAGATCACAATATCAACAGCTTTCCACTCACCAAAATGTTTACTAGTAATTTCCTCCTCTGTACATAAAAAAAAAACACTGCAATCCAATAACTCCATTTAGGTAGTTGGAAAATTACAAACAAAAGTTTTAATTATGATGAAAAGCAAACATTTGATAAAGCTTTTATACTAAAAACATACAAAATGTACACAATATGTAAGCAGTCGTACCCACGGACGTTTTTTTTTTGGGTTTTTCAACGCACTGTTTAGCGTCGAGAGTTGAAAATTCACCCGTGTATTTTTTGACACGCTGGGATGGACTCTGTTGGATTCTCAACTCACGGCTCAATACTGAGAGTAGAAAATCCAGTGGGCGATAAAAAGTATTTGCGTTAAAAAATCGCCCGCGCGTACCTGGGCTCATATATTATACGTTCAATCAATCAAACAAATAGTCAACATAGCCAATCGCAGTCCACTGCTGGACGTAGGCCTCTCCTAGGCTGCGCCACACCACACTGTCCTCCGCCTTCAGCATCTAGTCTGTCCCAGTCAGTTATCGGTCTAGGGGGCCATACGTACAGAAACCAGCACATCAAGCTACCCGAAACTGTAAAATTTTCCCAATCAACTTTGAACCTTATGGTTTAGCGATAAAGTTGAAAATCTATTAAAGAAATTTGACAGCTTGTAGTAGCTTGATGTGCTGGCGTCTGTACGTTCGTTCGTTTGCGTACATAATACGTTCTATAGTTTAAAACTCTCTACAGTACGTGGTCACGCGATCAAAGTTTCGTCTAGTCATGTTTAGACATTACAGCAATTTGGCTTTATTAGGTTTTTTTACGAGCAATTTAAAGCTAGATAATACATTAATGGTCAGCTTTTACGGTGAAATTGATCCATTAATATGGAATGGTACTTTTTAACTTAGCAGATGTGGGTGGATCTGAACAAATATGTCTTATTTTTACCTTTTTGAACTATCACGAGGATATTATCTTACACTATATACCCAAAAGAAGTAATCAAACAAAAATAGCAGAAAGGAAAAAAAAAACATAAGAAAAGCTTACATTCGCCATCGGCCATCTCACTCTTTCATCTTCCACGGAATGTGTCAGCACACATTCCATGGAAGATATTGTGATGAATTTCACTGGTGTGAATGACACTGACGTTTGACATTGGTCAACTGTCAGTGTCACAAATGTCAGACAGCTTATCTCCTCGACTGGGGTAGGCGCGTTGTAGGTAATATAATAAGTCCAGGGATAGGCGTGGCAGGTAGCCTCTGTTGATAACGCGGCAAATCCAAACTTAAGAAGAGCGACACAAGTATACGAGTCAACGAGTGTCGTAATTTTCTTTACATACATTTATTCAGCATAGACTAAAAGACACACAATACTTCAGATAAAAAAAAAAATGAAAAGTCCGATGTAAGAAACTAGCAGCAAAGTGTGCCTAATGTCTGCGCCAAAAAGGCCCAGTTCAGCAAAAATGCCAGATAGTGCAGGACGCTGGTTTTCAACTGGACTGGAAAATTAATCCTTTATTCATTGTAAAAGCACTTCAAATCGTATTTATTTATATAACTATTTGTGTACACACATATAACAAGCAGAAAAAAAACGTACAAAGGTGATTTCTAAAGAAATCTCATCCATCATTCTTGCTATAGGAAAGTGGGTTGGTGGAGTTGTACACACCGTGTGTAAGAGTAGGAGAGAAAATAAAGTCCAAAACAATTCACATAATACATAATCAGCCTAAAATGTTCCCACTGCTGGGACACAGGCCTCCTCTCAGAGAGGGAGTGGGCTGTAACCCACCACTCAGGCCCAGTGCGAGTTGGTAGAAGGCACTTGCCTTCGAATTTTTTATTCTAGGACATGCCGGTTTCTTCACAATGTTTTACTTTACCGTTTTGAGAGCAGCGGTGATGAAATTATTTACACAAAGTAAAGCGCCTGTCTGGGTTCGAACCTATGACATACATCTCGCAAGTCGAGGCAACTAATGTTTATTTAATTCTGTGGCTTTTGTTTTGAAGTCTTCCACAATTTAGCCAATGTCAATAAACCACCAAATATCGTAAAAGGGACACTTGTTACTATAATAAAGTGCCAGAGATAGATGGGCATCTGTCTCTGACACTTTTTACATTCACGTCAAGACAAGTGTCCAAATGTCCCACAAACTGCTTTGTCCCAAACAAAAAATAATCGCCTAGATGACGACTGCAAAAACTATTATTAAAGAGTACTCCCTCGCCGAATAAAATATAACCTAAACTAACATAATAAAAGTCCATAAGCGTGATACACAGTTGATTTTGACTTTGACTTTAATAAAAGCTTATTCAATAGGTCAGCGGAGTAATTGCGTAACACACTGTCAGTAGCAATGGCTTTCATTTTGACAGTTCAACGAAATTGATTGCGTTATTAACGTTGTTGGGCTGACAAATTTTTCGCACATTATATGAAGCAATGGATTGGCAATGTCCTTCAAAATTATATTTTATATAATATATTTTATAATTATTTTTATTTAATTATAATTTTATTAATTATTATTTGTTATTATTATTTCATCTACGGTTTCCTATAAGAGCAGTGGCCGCCACATAGCGTCTGCAATTGACCGGTGTATGATGTCACTGAAGCTTATTAATTATTATTGAAAGTAAATTGGTGTGTTTTCCTAGAGAGCGTTTTATGACACCGAAAAGTCAAACCTCGTTCCCATCATTTTCACGACAGCCGTCACTAGTGACCGTTATGTGGCGGCCTCAAGATCTACGCACCTTTACTGGCCGAAGTGAAGCAACTCAGCAGCCTCATTGTTTTATGCGCAAGCTTCCGGTCACACCGATCTAACGCAGGTTCTTCTAAGGTCCGGCCTTTCTAAATTTTCCAAAGATGTAAACAACAATGGCCGCTCGAAATTGAATAAAATCTATATACAAGAACATTTGTTTTAAGTAATACCTAAATGTTAACATAATTAATGTTCTTGTATATCGATTTTATTCAATTTCGAGCGGCCATTGTTGTTTTCATCTTTGGCAAATTTAGAAACGCTGGACCTTACTCAGATTGATCGCTATGACAACACAATTAACACTCACACAAGACAACAACACAAAACACCCTCCAAAAAAATTAAGATAAAACAAAGAAAACAAGAAATAATTTTCTAATGACAGGTCAAACCCTTCTAGGGGAATCGGTCCAGCGGTCTCACTTTCATCATAAAACCAAACAAATCAAGCTGTAATTGTTTCTCAAAACACGCATAACAGTAACCTTAATACATTTTTAATCTGATCATAAACGGCGATTACATACGTAACAACTTTTAAACGTAATAATTTCAATTACAAACTTCAACGAACATGATCTGAAATTATAATGTGATTTTGTTTAATTAAGATATATTCGAGTTTTATTAACCTTGGTAGAGAGACTCATTAATCTATCACCAAGGTCACAGGCGTAGCCATATCTACCCGTATACAATCCTGAGACTGTAATTACTCAGACTAATTAATTAGCAAAAGAAGTATAGGTCCTTATAAACTCATTCTCAAACTTAAAGCATTTATTTCAATTACACCATTTACAGGCTTTTGTATTGTCAAGGAGTCGGTAGTCAAAAATATGAAGCCAATTACCCATTCCAGAGTGTAGTGGGTACTATGAGAGCTCTTGCAAGCTCTCCGTACCGGAATGAGTAAATTAAACAACAGTTTGTTATAATATAATATTTATAATTAATTATTATAATTATTCCTAGAATGAATTTATGTTGTTTTTTTCTTTTTAATTTTCTGTCATCCCGCTTGTCAGCATGACCGACCCCAACTTGTTTTTTTATTCTAATTTTAGACTAAATTAATGTTTTGTTGTTGACACTCTTTTAAACATGTTCATGCTATTTTACAAACTATAATAGGTCTGTTCTTAAAATCCCTTCGTTAAACTACCACCGAATAATTTAATTAATTAAAGCTTGTCCAAGCATAAAAATAATAAAGTCCTACAAGATCAGATATAAACGGTCCACTGAACTTCATAGCATGATTCAACACTAAATAATAGTTAAGTTTTGACATAAAGCTAGGTTAAACAAGCGGAATTGATGTGTTGATACCATCTCCATCTGTTAGTGTACAAGGCTTTCGAAATTTATGTGCTGCAGATAAAATCAGTGTTGCTTTATTTCGAAAGTGATGGACCCTTTGAGATTGGTTATTAGACGTGTGTTCGTTGATACTGAATAATGTATCCGTTCTGATTGTAGCAACGTTTGTTTCTGGAAATATCTTGATATTTGCATCATGAGAACCTCCAGTCACTAAATTAAAAGATTTAGCTATTCTCAGAAAGTCTTCAATTAAGTTGTGATTAAAAGAACTTACCTGAGGTGATTTTATCATAGTTAGGTACAGACGTCAGCACATCAAGCTACCCGAAACAGACAATTTTTTTCAATCAACCTTGAACCTAATGCTAATAGCGATAAAGTTGAAAATCTATCAAAGCAATTTGATAGATTGTAGTAACTTGATGTGCTTGGCGTCTGTGCATGAAGCTCCTTTGTCAAGACTTTCAAGTAGATAGTTACATATTATGCTGTTTTTTAGCAGCATTGATTTGGGTTTGGAACAAAATCAGCAAAATAAAGCTTTCATGTTGTCATTTAGCATTGTTATTCATTTCTCTTTCGCATCGACATCGATACCGGCTGATTGGTTCGGGTCCAAAGAAAAGAAGCAAATATCATAACATAAACATCACGCCTGTATTATTAAAAGGGTTAAAGTCAGAGGGGCACTTATAATACTTATCCCCACATTTCGCCAGTTATGTCCCCCGAGTAATAGGGGGCGAGCCTATTGCCATCAATCGGGCACAAATCCAGACTTCGGGCTACTACTGAGAAATTCCAGACGAAAAAACCTAAGAACACTGCCCGAGCTGGGAATCAATAGCAGGACCTCTTGCTCAGCAGTAAGAAGAAAATCCCACCACTTAAAAATGTGTGTCAGACACCAAAAAGTGCAACACAATCTAGAATAGAATAGAATACTCTTTATTATGTACACCATAGACATAAATATAGAATCTTTACAATGGGTGACACAATGGGCGGTCTTATCGCTAAGAGCGAGATCGAGAGTCGTAATTGCAGAAATTACAAATAACGGAACATAATATCCATTAGCAATTACCTACAGAATTAGTGATGGACACCGTTCGGCATTGGGCACAACTTATAAGTAGCGCTTTTGTTCAAATACTTTCACAATTGAGGGCTATCGATAAAAATAGTCGGCTTATTATTGTTCCCACGCTGCGTCGGCATTGGCGTGTGCGATGCTCATTACAACATGCTTCCGCAATTAGTGATGGGCTCTGGGCTTTCTCACTGCTCAATGCTCGATTATTTGTGCCGATACATGCGTGTGTTCCAGAAAATGAAGGTGTTCTTTCGAATGAATGTTTAGATGTTTATTTTTGTTCATCTGGAAGTTCAAAAGTCAAGAGTTTATGTAGGTACTTGGGTTTACACTGTTTTACGTCGATATTTTGACATAAAATAGTTTCTAAGTAGAGGTCTGAACTATCTTCATGTTAATAGAGATTCTGTTGAATAAACAATAGTTCGACCGAAAAAAGAAAATTATTGACAGTCATTTTATCATTTGCGTATATTTTTCAACAGCCAAAAGCCCTATTTCAAGTAATAAAATATTTTGATCACACACATAGTCGTTTTTCTAGCAAGTCTAGATACTGTGGGTGTCAAAACAGATGTACAGACGCCAGCACATCAACCTACTACAATCTGTCAGATTTCTGTAATAGATTTTCAACTTTATCGCTAAAGCATAAGGTTCAATGTTGATTGGGAAAATTTGACAGTTAGGTGTAGGTTGATGTGCTGGCATCTGTACGTGAACATTCAAAATTACATTTTATGGTAATGATACGAGCTTTGCACATGTTTGGAATAATATTTAAAAAACCAGGCGTCACTGTGGGTATGTCCTACAATAACCTCGAGATGGTTGTCGATTCTATTGTAAATCATTCTCCATATTTTCAATCGTATAGCAATAACGCTTTTGTTGTCCTTTCTGCTACTAAGTTCGTAATGTGATCACTATTTCCCATCAGTATTAGTGTAATAAAGATCAAAATTGCTTACCGGCTGATATATGTTTCATCTAACAAGGATAAATTTCCGAGGGCAATGAATCTACTTTATCTTCACAATAATACCATCTTGCAACTTAAACCTTTCTTTGAAAATCGCTGCGGCCAGACGGCATTTACTTCACTGAAAACCACAAAGCCACATTATGGATGAAGCTACTGGTCGCATGCTTTTTTATGAACAAATTACTATGTCTAAATCAGGCGAAGTTGGATAAAAGTAAAACGAGCTATGATGGTCGGTGTTCTCCAGGGCATGTCTTAAGACCTGAAATTAATAAGAAAAAGTTTCAAAATAAAAAAAAACCGACCGACTGGAGGCAAGTAAGTACCCGATTCAACGTCAGCGACCGAAGCGTGACGGTTATGTTTCACTCACAAAGAACGCAAAGTGCGCCTAAAGAAGCTTTCTCTTCAAAAATTGTTGTGACCATGCATGTGCTATCAAAAATTTTAGAGTATCTATACTTACCTAAAAAGCTATATTCCTTGGAACCAAATGACCCTAAAACTTGTATCGGTGACATTGCAACATAAAACAGGCCCGCCCACACCGCGACCTTTTTACATTTCATGGCTTTATTCAGAAGTAAATTGGTCATAACTAATTAATGAGATACCAGTAGGCCAATTCTCGTAATTTAAAACGTTGAAAATCTAGTCGCAGTCTCATTTCGGCGACAAACAAATGTCAAAAGCTTGTCAAAATATAGGGAAATTAGAAGTATTTTTTGACAGATTGAGACTGAGATCAGACTGTGAACGTTCTTAAAATTACGAGAATTGCCCCTCAGAAGTATTGGCTTGGCTGAACCACTTTTAATTGGGATTCCTCTAAACCGATGGGGAAACGGTTATTATACGGAATCGATTTTTTGTTGAATGACGTCAATGCTTCATTTATATGATCTTGTTTTGGATTTTATATTATTTTTTCAAGATATATTGTTTATAAATTTCCGAAGATCAACAATTGGTCTTTATTTTTGTTTTTTTTACTGGTAGTTAAAAACGTTCATTTAGTTCCAATTTCATCTCAGCGACAATCAATGTCAAAAACTAGTTAAAAATGTAGTGAATTTAGTGGCGATATTTTTGACACATTGAGACTGATCAGACCGTGAACGTTCTTATATCGTGTAGTGTAGGCAAAACACGATATTTAGGGCCCGATATTAAGATGATGTGTTTTTTAATAGGGACCGTTCAACCCTTTCTCAAATTACACCATCCCGATTTAGGAAAACGGTTCCTGAACATCGCGTTAGTGAAATATGGCTTTTAGTTTGAATAGTGGAATTAGTAAGTACGTCATATTGGTTTAAATAGACTAGGTACATTTTTTTATGATTAAATACTTCGTCGTAGACCGTAGATGACGTCACTCTGCTCCATGGTTAATGATAGCCTAACCTGTGACTGTGACATTAAATTTACATGTTATGACCACAGAACAAAAATCAAAATTATTATTGTTGTAATGCAAAGTAAATCACCACTTGACGTTGGCAGAATAGTCGACATCGGCTCAGTTGCCAAAAAAAAAAAAAAATTTTAATATATTTTTTGTGCTGTATTGTAAATAAATTAGGAGTGAATATAATTTATAAACGGTTTACTAAATTATGAAAAGAAATATTACAATTTAGTTTTGATATAGATATAACCCTACACTGTGATAATTTAAATAATAGATTTCAGAAATGATATATATATAATAAGAGAGTACCTACGTATCACTATTGTAATCTTTGATTCAATAGAAATTATTGTTTAAATTCTAAACTGCCTTTGGTAAGTACTTTTCTCCTTTATAGAAATGTTACAACAAATATTTGAAATGTTGGAAAAAACCTTCACAACTTACCACAATTAATTTGAAAGTGTGAGAAATCTATAATCTAAGAAACGTTATTTTATTTTTATTTTATCATTATTGACCTCAATAATATGAATGGCAGTGAGAACGGTTTGTTGAAACAATGGGAAACAATTAATATTGCTGGTGTAGCCATTTTCAATTTATGTTAGAAATAATTGCTTCGTTTCATACAAACTTAACGACTTAATAAAGAAAATGGAGTTTTTAATGCGAAAGCAGATCAAACATTTAGATGTAAAATGTACCTATATGAATTGTGAATAATGTGAAGCTTTTATATAATGTCGGATCTTTCATGAGTATGCACTTAAAATGATACACAGGCGCTTTTGTTTAGCGTTGTGTGGAATCTAGGATTGAGTATAGTGTCAGATACGGAGTTAAGGATCTTCTTACGGACCATGGAGCGAAAGTGATCGTTTTGAGACGTGGTCGCGACACATACTGGCCTAGGAACTGCTCAGTGTTTCTTTTTAAGTTTACAGTATTAATTAGTATAGCAGTGTTAGTAATTGACTCTGTAACAATAAACTGTGTAGAAGGAGGTAAAGGAGCTATTTCTCTCGTTTACCCGTATCCCAATTCTGCGCCCACGACTGTATATCTCACACTATGTATGTCACTAAGTATGCCTGTTCACAATCCAATGTACCTGGATTCGACATATCGCTCATTTAGAGAAACATCGACGTAAATGTATTTTTTTCCCAAAAGCACTTAGAAAGCGTTATGAAAGCAAAAAAAAAAGTTGTAGTTACGTCGATGTTTCTCCAAATGAGCGATATATGTATACAAATTTTTAGCAAGCGTAGTCCAGTGTAATAAAGCAGTATGAAAATATTTTAAAATTTGCAATTTAGTTTAGTTCGTACTTAACTTTTCTTTATTAATTTTGCTTTGCCATAAGTTAAAATAGACCCTTAAATGATTCGAACTGGCCGTTTTGCGTGGATGTGACGCATATTTTCCCCAACTTTTTTGTGTTTATGTTCTTTCTTTGCGTCGTGTTTACCGCAAATATTTAAATTATCTTCTCTTGTACAATGCACCTATATCCTCAACATTCATTTAACATTTTTCATTGTCTAATTAAAACACAATGAATTTAATTAATTTCAATTCTCTGTCTGACCGACTAAGGAATCACGCTATTAATCTCGGTGGGTATAACCAATTTCTTCTCTCATTATCTAATTTGAGTGGAATTTAATGCAACAATGACTGGCTCTTAATTTCATTACCACCCACGGACTTAGGATTGGTCGCAACCAGTGAACGTCCATCTACCCAACAATGGAGTATTGTCCACCGATGGAAACAAATTAGGACGATGACATAGTGAAATTTTGTACGTGAAGGTTCTGATGCTTCGGCTAATTAGGATAAATTACTATTACCGTGAATGGAAATAAGTACAGTAAAATGGTGCTGGTGTCAAAAATATCTTCAAATTTAAGTCTATTCAATGTTTCTTTTCCAAATGCTTTATTTTTCACCCTGTATTGTATTGCTGCTGGGCAAAGCTCTGCACTATAAGACATCCAAGCTTCCACTCTTTCATGTGTGCTACCTTTTCTGGTTAATCTCTCATGTATCTGTTTTAACCGACTTCAAAAAAGGAGGGGGTTCTCAATTCGGATGTCCATTCTCCGGCACCCACTGCTTGTCGATCCCCTCTGGCACATCGTTCCCAATCCCAATACCATTCTACATGTTCTGACATCTCTAGAAAGCAAAGAAGAAAATGCATTAATGCACAAACGTTAAAAGTATGGCTATACCATACACACAATTTTATAAAACAAAATGCGAAACGCTCATACCGTGAAAAGCTTAAAATTCATTATACAAGAGAAGAGAAATTTAAAAATGATTGGGCATAAAATTGGTCGTCTCGGGTCGATTTCTCGATGTTGTAGATAACTATTATGTGAACACTTGACAGGGTGTCGCCGCCGCGGGCATGACGAAGGAGCAGGCCTGCGCACGCGCAGGTAGACCCTTCGGAGAGAAGAAGAGACGCTGTCTCTCCTCTCGCTCACACCACGTGGTGGGGGCGGCCGGGCGCGGGCGTAAGCTTGCCGCCTGTTGTGCTACATTTTATTTAGTTTATAACCGTTCTTTGGCGCCGGAGCACCGTCGACACGAGTGTTGCGTTTGACCACTGTTTGTCAATAGTGTTTCGATAAGAAAAACAACAGATGAGTGAAAAGGTTTTCAGGATTTTGCAAGCTTATCGGTGCGTTGGCGCCAGCCGCCTCTGGCATGGCTCCGCGCAAGATGCTTAAGGCTGCGGCTTTACTGATAACTCTGGGATACTGCAGCTTATTAGTATACCAAGGTGGCGTTCCTTTTAACTTCCAAGAATCCCGCGCGGGAACTGTGCAAGTGTCTGACTTATCCGTGGAACCCGTGACCACCATAGATGAAAGTGCAGTTAAAAACATAACTTTAGATGACATTTTTATAAGTGTAAAAACGACAAAACATTACCAGGATTCGCGGCTGCCAATCATTTTGAAGACATGGTTCCAATTGGCAAAAGAGCAGGTAAGCACATAAAATACTTTTTAATACCTTTAAGAAGCAATGATAAAACTGCAGTTGATAATTAAGTTAATGTTGATGTTTCTAATTATGAAATTAAACACATAGTTTTAATTGTTAATGTAACAATAGCATTAGAAGTAACAGTTACTAGTCAGAATGAATGTATCATTGAAACCAAAACAACAAAACAACCTCGATAAATGTTTCGACGTTAATGATGTTTGAATAGAAAGGATAATATGGTTTGCTAACCAGCACGTCCATTCTAAACAAATAGTTAATGATTGTCGAAAAATGCGGTTCTGATTACGATTAGTACCTATTTGATTTTGGAGCGTTTGGTGTCATTGGTAAATATTAACATCAAAATGTCTGGTTCGAATGTTGAACATGGTAAACATCTAAAATACAAGACCATTAATTAGGTTCAGCATTTAAAATTTAGATTAAAAGACCTGGGAGCCTATAAAGGCCACTTTGGCAGAATCATAAAAGGATAACATTATGAATCATAATAAAAGTCATAAAAGGGTCACAAACTGACAATTCATTATATTATTTGAAATTAACGCAATTTATATTTTGTGGACCATTTTACGAATCTCCATACAAAACTGTCAAACAGATGAATTGCGTGATATGAAATTGTACGCAAATAATATTATGAATTGTCAGTTTGTGATCATTCTTCGACTTTTATTATGATTAATAATGTTATCATTTTATGATTCTGCAAAAGTGTCCTTTTTAGGCCCCCTATTTTTAAAACCAACCATGAACAATCATGTATTAGGTGAACAAGATGTTAGTAAACTAATTAATTAGAATTAAATTAAGAAATATTTAAGCAATACCACAAAATATGCATGTCCATACTTCGATCGAAGATTCTATATAGCGTTGATGCCAACAGCCAATAGTTACACACACGGTTAATACACAACACACAACACAACAGTTAATAGTTCTGACGGGCAATTTTACGATTCAAACTGTTGGCTTCTAAAAGCTATAGCATCTTAAAGCCAACAGTTCACAAACCACCTTAACAATTTGATTGATAATTGAGGCGACATAATTCCTTAAAAAACATAAATAGGTATAACTTTGCGTCACAATTTTTCACTAAACTCAAATAAGAATAAAACACAAGGCTATAACGGGGCTACCCGCAGAGTCAAGTTTCAATACTGCGGTGATAAATCTTTTATAAATGCACCAGAAGTGTTCCCAGCGGGACTCGCTTGTTCGTAAACTCAATATTACCATCTAGTTTCGGAATTACAAAAGAATGTCTTAATTCCATTTCTTATTCAACCTTCATTTATCCAAATTGCGTTGGAACTGAACGAAGAAAACCCGTTCGTTGCCGTTTATTTCAAATTGTTATCTTATTACCTATACTGAGTGCTTCCATGTGATGGTGATTAGATGCCGAAACAACGCTGTTATGCAAATATTCCTGTGATGCTATTAATCTTGTTATTCAAGTCACAGAACATGTTTTTTAAGCTATTGAATAGTACCTATGTAAAAATATTCTAATCTAATGACATTGACTCTAAAAGTCTTAACACCAATTTCGTAGACACATAGACACTTGTTTCTGACAGATAAAATCTTGAGCCTCGTAAAATTATGTTCGTTGATTTAATCTTCATAGCCTCAAATGAGTTTTAATACACCAGCACCCTAATTGCGTAATACACCTCCAATCACAATCTAAATCAGTTTGAAGGATATTGCCAATCCATTGCTGTATATGTTCCAAAAATTCGTCTGCTCAACCACGTAAAATACGTAATGACTGGTGTTGAACTGTCAAAATGAATGCCATTGCTACTGACTACTGTTAGTATGTTACGCAATCACCCCGTAGTTTTAACTAAGAGAGATCTAGTTTCATTTGAGGGTATCCGTTTTTCTCCATGCTCTATTCAAAACTCCAACAATCCCAAACATTCCTAACAAAACTACTCCCACAGAAATCGAATTCATATATTCCAAACCAATATATCCTAGTACAAACAATAGACAGCATTCGTGCAGCGGCCATTTAGCCAGCGTTTCCTGAATCTGGAGCGTGCATAATCAACCGTTAATCCGGCGGAGCGCGGGCGCAGGAGCGGCGCCATTGTGGGCCCGCGCGTGGCACGGCGCGCGCGCAACGCGTGACGTGATTGTGTACTTGATTTTGCCCTTTTGTGGTAACTCTTGGACGTACGTTCCTGATTTATAAATGAAACGGTTGCGTTTTATGATTCGTTGTTGCAAACTGGTTTTGTGAGATTTTTCCTTTTGATAATTTGTAGAGGCTTGGAATTTCAGTGTAGGTTTATATTCGCTTAATGATCCCTGACCCTGATATCTGGACGAGGGAAGTAACATACGGGACAAAGTATAGATTGTCTGAACGGTTCCAAAATTAGTTTAAAATTTGAATCGGTTACAAAGCAGCAAGTTTATGACACCATCAAAACAATATTTCCAATTTCACCTCTAATTACAACTAATTTAATTACTCTGCAAAATTGTACTAGTTGTTGCAACAAGCTAACCTTTGTTTTATCGACATGTAGTTGCCGCTAGAACTAATTAATTTCAGATTCAATCGAAACGATTCGACGCATTCCAAATTCTCACAAGGAGTAAACTGAATATTACGTTTCCTCGCTTGTAAAATAGTTGATTTCTAATGGGAAACCCTGAACAAACCACATCTAAGCTACTTCGACGCAGTTACAAAATTAAGTTGTTTTAATCAGAAAACGTTAAAAAGATATAAAAAGCCCAACTCTTCAGACTTCTCATCTGCGCAACTTGCAGGAGTCAACTAAAGGAAATTAAAACTAATTAGACGGGGCGAGAAGTGAGCAAATTACCACCACTTGTGAACCAGTAAAACTTCACGTTACTTAATTGTTTAATGCAAACTGGCTTTATGCCGAAGAATCTAGTGCCTTATGGCACCGGTTTGAGCGATAACTATATAATATGCAGGAGTTATTTTTCAGAAGAGTACCCACGTATGTTTAGCAGGAATTTGCCATAAGATTCTTAGAAATCCATCATTAGTATCAATGGCAAGTTTTTTTGTCTTATTAGACGCTATCATTTTCATATTGCCAAGTCGTCTTATGAGACATATTTAAAAGTTACACCCGATCTATTGATATATTATCTTCAAGCATGTCTTTCTAAAGCTATATTTCATTTTCTCTTTGCATTGGCGTCCCATTGCATAGAGAGAATGAAATATCGCCAATCGTTTAGAAAGTTCTCTATTTTGAGCTATTGTTGTCCAAAGGCCTCTTCTCACACAAAGAAGGCACGGGCATTGATCACCATGCTTGCTCAAGACGGGCTCACCACGCTTCTGCATTTTGAGCTATAACTCATCGTAATACCACAAGGTCACCCATAATGGTTGAACACCAAAGGTTTCGTCACCAGACCATTCGTGGTCAGTGCGGATGTTCAATTATAATATTATTCTGCAATGCAACAATACTGTATTGTTCGGTGGCAGTCGTACTTGTTGAGTGAGTGCATTTGAAAGCATTTCCCAGGGTAGGTGTTGCGATTGTTTCAATTCTGTTCTATGATTGTCAGCACTGACAAGGTTAACGACAAATTCCTCATCTAATACAAGCTTGTCTAAGAGTGGATTTACAATGTTGTCGAAAAATCACGTCGAGTGCATAAATAAAATAATATTGCTAGAGAATCGTAACTTTTTTACATTTACAGGCTTTATATACTTATCCTTGTTTTAAAAGCGCTTTAACCCAAACATCGTCAAATTCAATAGATTTTTAATAATAAAATTAATACTTATATAAAAAATCATGACTGTCTGTAAAAAAAATGCGACTACTAGACAAAGAACACTGACACTGTTGACAGTTATCACTGTAACATTCACCTCCCCGTTTACCTACTAGGTATGTTACTTTTATATATAATTATCATATTATATTATGTATATTCACTACTTTTACTATATTGTAGAACACTGAGCTGGACACTTAAGTATGCGTTTCGTCATATTGTCTTCGAAACAATACACCCCACGCATTGTTACGAGTCATATCGAAATGTAATTCTTATTCATAGTTGAGTTTCTGCTTACTTTTTAAGGCACGACCGTTATCAAGTTGCGCGACTTATGTTCATACTTTAACGTTTGCTTAAACAGCTTATCCGGATATCTCATTTCTTTAACCTGAGCTTATCAGCGCTATTTTAATATGTTTTGGGAAGTCAACGGATGTATTATGGTGTGTGGTGTCTTTTGTGTTTAACTCTGAGGTGATAAGACTGTGGTGCTATTTGGAGTTTTGTTCAGTTTTGGTTGAATTTAATTTGTAAAAACTAGCCTAAACCTCTGCGTGTTGACTTTGAGATTGTGGATGAAGATTCAAGACGAGCCCAACCTTCCATAATAATAAAAAATATGGTAAAAAACTTATGACGACTCCACCCTTGCAAACATGTCTCAGCTTATCAGCACTCGATTCCAAACATGAACTCACATTGATAAAGTTTTTTTGAAAAAACTTCGACAGGTTTAAACCCGTATACCATATTCCTAAATCGTAACATCAGAATGCAGTAAGTACAAATTTAATGATATACCTCACTCTATACATAACCAAGAACAAAAGACATGGACAAAAAAGTACATTCCATTTACACATACATAGTAAATAACATTGGATATTAAAAATAGAAAAATGAATTGATTCGTAGTTTTTAACCTCTCTGGACTCGTCAGTTTTTATTTCAAAATAATTAGTAATGAAAGATGAATTCAAAGTATCATTTGTCAACGTCTGCCATAATGGACCATAGAGAAAGATAAATATAATAATGGGCGTTCCACACCATGCATACTACTTGTAGACATGTGATATGGACGACAAAATGTTTTTATTAGGAACATTTTATTCATACAAAACTGGCTTCATCGGTATTTGTCGCATTTAATAAACTTATCTTTCCATAATGTTGATGCGTAAGATAGTTTTTTTTATATTTCACACAAAAAAAAACTTAAAACGGAACGCGTTTACAAGTTTGACAATGTGTCATTGTCTATGTCAATGTAATGTTATTGCAGATTCTTCATTGCGTATTTATTGTGTTTGTTTCTGCGATTATTTTCTAATATTTTTTACCCCTGCTTATTTCTACGGACTGATACCGTCTACCACTCGATTACCTTGCTATTAACACTGGATTCTGATTTGCATTGCGTTTTGGATTTGTTTTGTGGATCAATATGAGGTGCATCAACTGCGGAATAGCTTTCAGTATATTATAGTGTACTCTGTGGGAATAGCCATGCAAAGGTTGCAGAGGCATCTAATAACCTCGCTTTCTGCACACCATCAAACAAGACTTTCGCGTTGGATAACCAATGCTCAAACCCAGGTAAGAAGTTGGACTAGAAAAAACTTCTGATTTATTTTTATACATTGAGGTAATATGTAAGTACATATTATTACCTCAATGTTTTTATATAATTCTGGTATGCGAAATTAACTTACAGTGCATCTTATTTTCAGTTGCCTATGGATACATTTATTTGTTGTGTTATTATTATTAAATACCGAAGCTGGTGAACAAGAGAGACTACTGGGGAATAACATGGTTTGCCTTGGTTGTGGCAAATCTGTGAGGAAAATAAGACACCATACTGTCAGTATGGAGTGTTCATTGCTGGCTGTCCTTATCACAAAATACTAATTATGTGATAAGCATTTTGTTTTTCATTATTATAAATACCTAGTTGTATTAATCTATAAAAAAAGGAGTTTTCATACTATGTTTCTGTGATTGTAATATCTGCGTTTTATATATTTTCCATCTTTAACATATACTTGCCTAAAGAAGGCAAGTGTAACAATAACATAATACTTGAAAACATAAAGAGTTGTATACAAAAGATACTCTTGTTACTAAAAATTATATAAACATAAGCATTTATCTGTGTTTATTCTAACTGGTTTATTTTCAGCCCTCAAGAAACAACTATGTTTGCCATGTGTGTTGGATGCGAGCAAATAGACAGGCAGTGCATGACTCATCACGAGACATGCAGGAATTGGCTTTGAACAATGATGCAGCAGCCCCTAATGTTCAAGTTGTTAGCCCACCAGAGCCATCACCGTTGCCGCCTGTTCAAAGAGGGCCACTTCAATGGGATAGTAATACGATATCATTACCTAATTATAAGCCAGCTTCAATCACATCTGTTCACTGTATATTTCAACAATGCAGAAACAGATTGTTACATTTGTTATTTATGTAATTACTGAAGCAATATACTTATAGCGGGATCGTCCAAAAGGGTTACCGCTGCCCCGGAACATAAAGGGCTAAGGAAGGAATACGGGTGGGTTTTAGTCAGTAAGAGTCTGACACTCCTTTCCGCTCCACCTAGAGCAGGAGGAGTCATTAGATGATTTCCCATCCAAAAAAAAAGCCCTATACTTACACTTTATCCAGGTTAGTGTATTTGTGAAATAAAAATGCTCTGTTTTATCAAAGCTGGTTGATTGACCTCCCTCCGTCTCTTTATTAACACTATTGCTGCATTGCTGTAATGTATGTTACCTAGGTAGGCATTTAAGATATAATAATTATAATATAGCAAAATACTTTTATTTAATAAATAAATATTTTTTTTACTCTTTTGTTTTATTTTGTGCTTCCCTTGTTTATTGTTAATTGAACTATTTAAAAAAATATAAGGGCAACCTGTAAAAATGTACTTTAAAGAAAAATATTAGTTTTGAATATGCTTTGTTAATATTGTTATTATGACTGCCTCGTTGGTTTACTGTCCTGAGTTCGATTCCCAGGTCGAGCAAAGTGATATTGGGGTTATTCATCAGGAATTTCTCAGTAGGAGCCCGGAGTCTGGATTTGTCCCCCTAATACATGGGACTTAAACATAACTGGTGAAATGTGGGTGTACTATAGGTACACCTCTGCCCATGCCTTCGGGGAATATAGGCGCGATGTTATGTTTGTTATTATTGTCACATTTTTTGAGACTATTACCCAGTTTAATAAATGTAAATCAATACACAGTTTAAAATCCTTCATTTAGGTGGCCATTACTTTGTTTAAATGCTTAATAATACTAAAACCATATCAGTTATACGTAATAATTCACAACTGTTCGCTACTTTAAAGCGTCTTTAAGTTTTTTAATAGCGAAATTATAATCTAATATAAGTATATACCTTATTGCTAGCGTTTTGATTAAAAGATTTAATGAAATTGTTTTTTGTCTAGTATGTTGTGATGACAAGTTCTCAGAGTTTTTTATTTATAGCAATTTAATAGGCCAATATTCACGAATATAAAACACCAAAAATCATTGGTGTACTTTAAAGTTGATAACTATGCCGACGTCCTTATAAAAACTGGCCATGTTCTTTACAGTTAATCAAGCACTTCCGCAGTTATAATCGCCAATGGTCAGATAAGGCAATTGAGGGAAACAGGTTCTTTGGGCCTTAGATTGCAAGACCACCCGGCCTTGCAGTCTCGTAAATTATTCTGTGCTGGTAGTAATTACTGGACGGGGCAAGATAAGAATCCCGGTAGGCTAAAAGAGAAAGTCTGAAAAAACCGCAGGTGACATAAGGTTTAGGGACCATCGTGGCATGGAGAAATGTGTGTAAAGCATTTAAGAAATAACATACAATATAAAAAGTCGGTGTGAACGCTGATTTGGCTGCTGATAAAAATGATTAGAAGAAATACTGACGACCCAAAATATCTAAGCAAGTATGGTTCTCATTGAACTCTGTAGATTTATGAGGAAATAGCACCAAAAATTTGGAGTACCGAAACCCAGAAATATCGAAGTAATTTGGATCCTTTGATACTAAAATCGTACCCAAAGAAAATACATAGTTGCCGAAACCTCAAGTAACATACTTAAATAAAGTGGTGTATAAATCTGAAGCGATGTAGCGAAGTTATATGAGGCGTCTCGGCACCTTAGTCAAACACGTCGCGAACAAACCGAGCTCTGTCTAATGCTATTTACTGAACTGGATACAGATATCGAACGCTGCAGAACGCTGGAAGGTGCACCTGCAATGTACCTTCAATATCAACTTTTTTGGAAGATGGATGAACTGTGTTGATAATGAAATTGCTAGGAGGGAAGCGAATTTTGAGACGACGGCTAATAAAAATTTATGGAAGAAAAAGACGTGCTGCGTCAATGTTAAAATAAGACTGTTAAATACGCAGAAATTTTTTTCGAATGAGATTTGGTTAGATTTTGCAATTAGTCAGGGTTTCTAGGTGCTTTTTTTCGATATGTTTAGGACGGGTGAAACCAGAGACGCATGGAGTTCTCGTGTGTTGTTGTGGTAACTGGGGTGTAAAAATAATGTACCACTTACCAGTCTTGAAATTATAATTATGAACTAATGAACCGTGAAATTTTAGTAACCATTGTTCGATGAAAGATTACATTGTGTCATACTGCTGCTTCAATCAGAAAGCTAAATCCCGTAATTAAAAGCTTTTAAAATAGTCACAATCTCATCTCAGCGACAATCAACATACACTTGTAAACTAGAGGTATTTTAGACAGGTTGAGACTGAGACACAGAATAATAACTGAGATTACAATGAAAACGTTCCTAAAAATACAAGAATTTGTCCGTCTGGACAACAAGCTACAGATTGGATTCTTATTTCAAATGAAGAACGTAGAAACGCGAGCTCAGAGATAGAATATTATGGTCTTTGTAAACCGACACCACCCGATTATGTCCGATCACAGCCGATGTTCCTTATTTATTTCCGAGTACCATATTAAATAGGTAGAGATGAATCGTAGCTCATCGCCTACGTAGACAACATTAACCCATTGGCCTTAGTTGACTCCTATAAGTTGCGCGCCATGACAAATAGCCATTATTAACGCAATTTGTTTTTTATTCATTCATTCATTCCATTTACAGCTAAGCTAGTTCTGAGTAAATAGAAATATGTAACAGGTTACGTAAAGTCAGTATTCAATGAGAAACTTATAAGCAATAAGAAATTGTGTCCGTCGTGTGTATCCATACGTAGTGTATTTATTATCTATCGAGTATTGTTTTGTCTCGTGGTCGCAAGTGCGACTGTTGAGCGGTGGGGTCCTGAGTTCGATTGCCAGGTCGGACATCATTGGGTTTTTTTATTAGGAATTTCACAGTAACAGCCCGGAGTTTGGAAGTTAGCAGTGTGATAGGTACCCCCGGGCCTCAGAAAGCTTGTAATGCCGTTGGTCTTGCCGTCCTGCGTCTGATCTCTCCCAGTCGTGACGGATTGCCGTCCCATCGGACTATGAGAGTAAATGGACAGAACGTGCACATTTCAAAATCAGCGATGTTTAGCCATTGCCGTAGATTTTAGTTCCTTGTCAAAAGTATTTACAGAACAAGATATTGCTTGTCGGGTGTGTTTTGTCAACAGGCAACAAGATTGCGGTTTTGCTCCTTACATACTAACTAACTAACTTGTGGCTAAGTAATAACAGCCGCACGGGTCGATCGATCAGGTTAAGCTACGCTTGCCGCGGTTGGTCCGTGGATGGGTGACCATCTTTACATACAAAGACCCCTCCGTCTTTTACACCCTGTTCCTCATACCACTATAATCCCATCAAGATTATCTGAACTTGTTGAATATAGAAAATGGGTAGCAAAACCTTTTTTCGACATCTACCTAATATCCTACCTATACATTATACTTTTACTAGGGTTGACTTTCGGAAAACCTCATCATCATCGTCATTGTCATCATAATCCACAGCCCAACTTCACCCACTGATGAGTGTAGGCCGCTATTTCCTTGTGCCAATCCCCACGCTCTTGTGCCAGCGTCATCCTGGTTCTACCCGCGATAGTAAAACCCTTTACTTTTAATATAGAGTAGAATTTTTCTTTATCGGCGTAACCAAGACTCAAACAAGATTGTTAGTAAAACTTACGACTATGTTAGTAAGTACAGACACTAAACAAAATAACAAGAAATAACGGTTGGTCACCGTTGCGACATCCCAAGAGAGACGGCACAACAGTGACCCAAGTAAACACAGTCCAGACGACTCGCAACCATGTTTAAGACACTGTTGGAGCCCCCCATACCCTGCGCACCAGGAACGCGCACCTTTTACCCAAATAGGTCCATGTTTATGTTTTTGTTACAGTATATTCCCAATGTTAGCTACAGACAGGAGAACAGTGGTGACCAAGTGGTAACGGCCGCGACTTACGAGTTGTAGATCGTAGGTTCGAATCTAGACAGGCGCTTTACTTTGTGTAAATTATTTCATCACCACTGCTCTCAAAAGGTGAAGGAAAACATCGTGAGGAAACCGGCATGTCCTAGATCCTAAAATTCTAAGACATGTGACATCTGCCAACCCGCACTGGGCCCGCGTGGTGGATTACGGCCCACTCCCTCTCATTGAGAGGAGGCCTTGTCCCAGCAGTGGGAACATAAAACATTATAGGCTGATTATGTTGTGTAAGCCACAGACTGTTACAGCAAAATACACCCTATTACCAGGCTTTGTTAAGCAAGGCCTTTATTGAAGTTATCAGTTCAACGACTCAGCAATACTGAGCATTGTGCTGCAGCTAAATATAGCTCGGGTCGAGAGCGCCAGTGTGTGGCAAACGACGAATCATTTCATTGTGTTTCATTTTATATGGCTATGGAAATCTAGGGACACCTGGTTGTGACTGTTGTAATTGACAGGTTGACCTCTGTTCAAATTATGGCAGTGTATTTAATTGCGATATTGAAAAACTTTCATTGACAGAATAATTAATTTTGGATTTTGATTTGTGTGTTACAGAATCTACAGCTAGGTAGTAAGATAGCTAGTTTAAAGTTTCGATATTTTTTTGTACCATTTGTTAAATCATGCCCATGTCTTTGTTAATGGCCCTCATAGCATAGAATAGGGGTGGTTATATTTAATCGTTAGGTAATATTACATTAAGAACCAGCACCCTAATTGCGTAACACACTATCAATCTAATTGCGTAACACACTATCAATCTCAATCTGAATCATTTTGAAGGATATTGCTAATCCATTGCTTCATATGTTCGAAAAATGTATCTGCTCAACAACGTAAATAACGCAATGAATGTTGTTATACTGTCAAAATGAAACCCATTGCTTCTGATAGTGCGTTGCGTAATTACCCCGCAGTTCTGCATTTCTAACCTTATTGGTTTGCTAAAGCTACGTTTACGCAGCATGCGGCCGTAATATCCAAATACAGAGCGTTTATTGACACCTTAATGTCAAATACTGGTAAAAAGGACAGTTTTTTATGACGGCCGTTATAAATATGACGGAAATGCTCTTCTAGGAAACCGTAGCCTTAGCAAAACGATTCGGACTGAAGATATAATCACGTTGATAAAACAAATTAGACAAAATCAAACTGGTCGCTAATTTAATTTATATATATTTTTTTTTATGACATTAGTTTTACTTTTTGTGGCTACAGTAACTCACACACTTGTTAAAATTATATAAAAATAATCTACTTTAACAATAGTTGTAAATATGTGAGCACCATGTATCTATCACATAATTGATTTACCTGTCATTGCTTTATTTTTAATTCTTTTTACCTTTTGTTGGCAGACTAATTTTTATTCTAGATGCATCGTCTTCACATATAATTATATAATTAATGTACCTATACAGAACTTGTAAAACATTTTAAAAGAGTAACGGTGGAGTTTCTTGCCCATTCTTCTCCATACGAAAACTACCTTTTGGAATGGGCGACTAGAATCAATTGTTTTACTTACTATAATTTTTGACGTTCAAAAGTGCCTTTAGTGTGCCTAATTGAAATAAATGATTTGACTTTGACTTTGACTTTGAACAAAAATGAGAAAACCCAATGCTTAATTTTTTAAATTTACAACCGACTTCCAAAAAAAAACACTACAAAATGAAAAATAACTTTAATTTCGGAAGTCGGTGTCATTGGTTCCGCATTTTCGTTTTTTGACACCGACTTCCGAAATTAAAGTTATTTTTCACTTTGTAGTGTTTCTTTTATGGAAATCGGTTGATTTTGTTATTCCAAAAAAAAAAAAAAATTTGTTGTACCTAACCCACACAAATTCATGTACTTAAGTAAATAAAAATCAGTGACAGAAAGTTATTAAAACATCAGCAAAATAAACTAAGTGGAAAAAAATCGTATTATTGAAGCTAACTCAAAAACTGCCCAAGCAAAATTAATAAAATTTACATAGTGTCACACCTAAGACATTACCTTATCCATTAAAAAAAAAGAATTTTGCAAATTGGCTTATAAATAACGGAGTTTTGAGGTAACCATCATTTACAACAAAAAAAAATCGAATTGAGAACCTCCTCCTTTTTTTAAGTCTCTTAAAAACTGTAGTTTTGTAAACCTTCTTAAAAAAAATATTTAAACGGTCCCCTATGAACCATCAAATTATAATGAATGATGATATTCATCAAGTTTTCGTTTAAACTTATAAACGGTTGCTGTTCAAATGATTCATTAAATGTTTGATCATTGCCACTGGCTCTATGGAAACATGATGATTTAAAAATCATGATTATGCATATTATAATGACGTTTTTAACTGAGATGACTTTCCAAAAATACTTATATGGGTACCCCGTTGTATGTACAAACACAGATCGACTGGCTATAAACTCAAATAGTTACCCACTACATTTTGGCTCATTAAATAAGTGAGAGGTAGTAAGTACCCACTTATTTACGAAATGCTTATTAAAATTGCACTTTGACTAATGGAAATCTTGAATCAAGTGCGCTATTAATTACGCAACGAATATGAAAATCAACTTGAAATATTATTTACATTGAATTTTAACATTTTAAATTCAATGTATTTTTGTTTTATTAAATGTAACATCAACAGTGGTTTTTCCGTCTGGAATTTCTCACATGCTATAGTGAGAAATTCCAGACGCCCGCAGTCTGGATTTGTGCCCATGGCAATTATAGGCCCTCAACATCGGATTTAAATACCACCCCATCCGCCTAACCCTTCTGGGTAAGAAGGCGTGATGTTATGCATCATAATCGCTTACTAAAAAGACTAAAAACACTTGGTGGTCGAAATTACAAAATTCAAGCAAAAATTTGCACAAAACTATCATCTTTAGATCCTAAACAAACTTCCAATATTGACTCTTAGATTTCAATTCAACGTTGACTCAACCGATGCATGATTCCGTAGGGATTAGTATTTATTTAGGTGTTAAGAACATACGCCACATTCTTATTCTATCGTGGTACAGCTATAAAAACCGTCAATGTATTTTTATTAGCGTTCCCTTTTTATTGCTTGGCATTATTCGTTTTGAGACTTGTGCTTTTTCGTTAATGTTGTTATGTGAATAAAAGTTTATTTAGTTTTAGATTTTACCAAGTTTCATTATTTTTTATTTGATGCAAGTTTTTTTTTATTTGTTCATCTTCGTCTAAATTTATACTTAGATACCCACTAAGTTTCCCTTTTTGACAAAAAAAAATCGTCCTTGTAGGTAGTTTTTTTTTTCTGAATTAATGCATTACTATTTGCGACTAGGTTTGTAATAGTTGTAACTATAAGTACATAATATTATAATGATAAATGATTTTATTTCTGTAAGTAGGTTTATACAAACACTCTTGGGTACACGTCAATCATATTTTAAAAACTAGATGATGTCAGGTCAGCATTTCCTGTCTACTCTCAGATGAAAGGCCGAAACAAACTCAGAGGTCTCATTCACAGTCAGTTCACAGTCTCTTTTAAAGTCCAGAGATAATCTTGGTCAGATCATGTGAAGACCATGTAGATTGATGTCTGAAATGGTATTTTAAGGAAAGATTGAGTGGACCTGTCCAGTCAGTGCACGCATTTGCCAGTAATTGTGCAGCTCAATTCATAATCGTAATCTTTTGTGATTTTCAATCTATATCTAACTATACAGGTAACTTACATAATAAATATTATTGTTTGTTTCAGACATGGTTCTTCACGGACACAGATAACCCACTACATCAACGCCAAACAAGTAAGTCAAAACTTTATAAACTTCAACAACATTTTACCAAACATGGCTACGCAACACAATATCCACAGCGATTGAGACCTTACTCCATTGTAATAAGAGCCCTTGTTTACAGACGGGCACATGGTAAATACGAACTGTTCCGACACGCATCAGCGAAAACATCTATGCTGTAAAACGTCTGTGGAATACGACCATTTCCTCGAGAGTGGTAAAAAGTGAGTATAAATTTTTCAACTTTTCTGTAATTTTGTTTATGGCATTTTGACTCTTATTTTGTGGTTCGGAAGACCTAATCTAGAGATAGCAATCAAAAATAAAAATTTCAAGTGTTATTGTAAATTTATTTATTATATTTTCAGTCTTATTCTTTGGAAGATAAGGGCTATATTCTGAGAAGGAATTGGCGATAGATTTATTTATCGTAAACGTGTTCGAAAGTTTAACAAGATAAGCGTGTTTGTCCGATAGTTTGTGGAGATTGTATTCTTAGTGGACGCAAATCTTTAAGTCCTGAGCAAGTAATATTCTTTTATGACTACGCTAGCTTTTACACGAATCCGATCATATTGATGCTTTCCCCCTTCTCTATTCACGAAAGATAAGACTAATACAAGATTTACTCATCGAGTTCAGACAATTTTAGCTGTGCTTTTATTAGAACGTTGTCTTCTACATTGTCTTCAAAACGAAGACCACTTTAGTAGAAAATCTAACGAAAATTTTCGAACATACGCTTTCCATTTAACGCAAACAATTAAGTCCAAGGGACCAAGACTACCATTGGTTAGAAATTCATTTAATTTATAGTTCCAATACCATGACAAGGCATATGCTAATGATCAATGATCATCATTTCAAGAATAAAACTGATAATTAAGAACTCAAAAATCTCCAAAGCAATCTAAGATTCACCCCGCAGGTTATCCATAGAACCTATCATCCATATAATTATGGTGTGCCATAGCATTATTCAGTCCATCACAACGACACATCGCAGCAATTATAACGCAATCAAAATAACGTTTGTTCCTCAAATCAGACGAATGATGGATGTGAATTAATCAGAACTGTAATTATAAATTTAGATGCTAAGCTACAATTATCTGGAGGTACTTTACATATGTGATCTCACGCACCGTTTATTCTTCAAATTAGGTAGAAGTGAGATGATAATTTTGTTATTATAACACACCCTTGATTCAACTAGTTAATATTCATTTTGGAGTCTTCACATTCATGTTTTCTGTTATCAAGAATCTTTCTAGAATAAAACACTTTACTGTCAGCATTGAAGATAATCTAGCTAGATTCTAACACGCACAGGAGAATAAAGCATTAAAAAAATTGTTGACGTCGAAAGCCTCGAAACACTCTGAGGTGTTCATTTGTTGTTTTTTTTTTTTCTATTAAATCTGTATCTAATGATGAAAACCTTTCACGTGATTCAAATAATCCTATTGACTAATTAAGGGCAGGAAATCGTACCATGTAAATTAGATGCAGGAAAATAGCACTCATTGCCCAGCGAAGAGCGGAAACCGTAATTCAAGAGGTCAAAGAGGCTTGCAGTCTGACTCTGAATGCAATGCGGGATGATTCAACATATTGAAGGGTCTTATTGGACAACGCAACGCATTGTGAGGACCGGACTCAAAGACTAATCTAGGTTACATTTTGAAAAATTATCAAGAAATTATTAGGACTGCTATAGGCATATAGATGAATTATTAGGAATAATAAACTGAAATGAAGTGCAAATAGGATTATTTTGTATAATTAAAAATACTTGTTCAGTAAATCCAATATTTTAGCTGCAATTTAGTCCGATCAAACAACGGAAGTTTTTCTCACTACTAATAAGCTAAGCAGAAAAACAAAAACCGATTAAGTTGACAAACATAAAACACAGCGGCATTCTAAACTCCTTCAATATTTTTCTAATAAAACGGCCGTAGTTCAAAGTTTTACTAAACCGCATAGTTACCTACTCAGAGCCCGCAGTGAGTAAGTTTTTGTTTTCACTAAAAACAAAACGCTCTTAACTTCTGTTTTTAGAAGCACAGCTGTCTGTTTAAATATTGAACACAATCTTTCGTTCGACGACTCTAAAGACTCTAATGATCGTATTATGGTTAACAAAAACTTTCCGTTTTTACTCTCAAAATAACGTCAAATATTCTAGTTTATTACTAAAGAGAGAATTTATAGAATGAAAATAATCTCGCTCACGACATTTCATATCGTCCGACTGCACTGCTGAAGAACATTTTTAGGAAGAACATGAAGCAATTTTGAAAGCAGATTAAAATTCCTCCCGTTTGTGCTGTCTCTGAAATAGGAAATGTATTTTTTTTTCTCGAGTCCATATCAGAGGTTGACAACATTTGTAAAAATAAGTTTAAAAACTAAAACCCGACTACTGAGAAGGATGAAACAAGAAAGTACCTTCCCGTGGTCGTATGCTACCATAGCTTACAAGTATGTTAGTACAGCGGAATGCGACCACGGGAAAGGGTAGTCGGGTTTTAGTTATTAAACTTATTTTTTATTTAATTATTTTGGGGCTTATTTCAGTAATATTTATATTTTTGAAATGCTAATTAAGCTCTTTCATTTGATACACAACAAGGCACCATCCCAAAATATTTATTTTTAAATTCATTACTTTATGTCCTCTAGAGGGCGCCATATTGAATTTAGTGTGACGTCACATAGCCTATTTAACCAGCGGGCGGTCAAGACGCTTCTAACGATACCTCATTTGTCAAATTATTATAAGTACTTTTGAAGTTATGAGGGAACAGATGAACATACATACATACATATCGGTCAATATCATAACCCTCCTTTTTGCTTCGCCGTAGTCGGGTAAAAAGGAGCCATATGAACGCAGTTGGGTATTTTCAAATATGTTTGTCCATTTGAACTAAGAGTGTTTTACTAAACTCGGAGCATGTCGAAGGCTTTTTAATCAGCAGACAACAGCGTCACCAACGAAGCTCAACGCTCAAACACAAACAACAAACGTTAATGGTTTTTCAAGAGCAAGTCCAATATTATTTTGGGCTCACAATAATTTTCACGCGTTTACTCGGAACCGACTAATGTTTTTGTTGAAACTTCTTGCTTTATTCCCACAGTTGTCTTTTGAAGTGCAACCCCAAACGCATTAGTATCACATTTCAATACATTGGGCATCATCATTGTTGTATTTCTTGCGCCACCTCTAAACGGGCTAACATTTTCAAGAAATAGGTACATAGGAGGTCCGTTTTAGTCTTCATTAAACGCACAATGAACCTCATTCTTTGGCATTACTAGCCATTAGCCACCTTTTAGATACAGGAAATGTATCTTCACTTCGTCAGTGGTAGTTAGCACTTCAATGACGACGAAGCCTCAAAACATGGCATTGTGGTCGTAATTTATGAATCAATCAATTGATTTTATGACAGTTCACTGCTGGACATACTCATCAGCACCCTAATTGCGTAACACATTATCAATCGGAATCTGAATCATTTTGAAGCAAATTGCTAATCCATTGCTTCATAAGTTCGAAAAAAAAATCTGCTCAAAAACTTAAATAACGCAATGAATGTTGTTGAACTGTCAAAATGAAACGGATTCCGATTGATAATGTGTTACGCAATTGCCCTGCAGGTACTTAATTATATTCAGAGTAAGTTACGGTATCCACAAAAGTTTTCTACAATCATTGATAATATTTATTTCCAATTTGAAGGCATATTCAAATTGTTTGAATAACGAATACCCGCAACAATTTCCCATAAGCCTATACAAATAGAGAATGTAATTGAACGTTTCCGGCCGAAATAAACATTTAATGGTTATAATCGATTCGGAATGAAGCTATTAATTATACGCCGCCTAACAATCTCCTTGGCATGTATTGTTATATTCTATTCATGGCGTTAGCCATTGTAACAGAGCTTGTGCCCTGTTTATCAAAACTTACAAACCTTGCATTACAAGCATTTTTCTTGTAAAAAAAAACAGTAGGTATTACAAATATGTGTTTATCAAAACTACACGTGTAAATTACGCGTTACAAGTTCGTTATTTATTTAACACTTGTTAAATAAAGTTGAAAATCTATTAAAGAAATTTGACAGATTGTAGTGGCTTGATCTGCTGGCGTCTGTACACACGGCTACACATCAAGCTATACATAACCAGTATAAGCTGACTTCTGATTGAACAAAAACCTATTCAATGCGAGGTCAGCGAAAACTGGAAATTTATAGCTTGATGTGTAGCCGTGTGTACATATATTGTTACACTTGTATTTTTTGCTGATTTAGCAGAGTACCTACAGGCTGATTTTATATTTATTTCGTTCCTCCAAAAATCCTTTGTAAGTTACAACTTGTAGAAATTCTTGGCAAATCCTGAGAGTGTCCGACGACTCTCCATTCCGTCTTACAAGTTTACGAGTGTCGTGCTTAGTACCGCAATCAATTTATAAATTCGATTTTCTTTTATAAAATGTGGTCAAGTGATGCAAGCGATGAAGAAAATATTAGAATTACAGAACCGAGAATATATTTATAAAAAAGAATTGACTACGGTCAAATGTAGATGACCTATGAATTTAAATTTCTTTCTTTCTTGTCTTTGCTACTCCTACTTCCTATTGATTACTCTTCAAATTATACATTTTAAAATACTTAGTTTGTCGCTACTTCTTTTTTATCGTCCCGTCCATATTAGGCACAGACAATATTGGTACCATCCAGCCATGCGTTTAAGTAGATCATGACTGCCCCGTTGGTCTCGTTGGTTCAGTTCCCGGGTCGGACAAAGTTTTATTTGGTTTTCCAGTAGGAATTTCCTACTAACAGGCCGAAGTTTGGAAGTTGGCGGATTAATACCCCCGTGCCTTGGAAAGCACGTAAAGCCTTTGGTCTTGCGCCTGATCTCTCCCCGGTCATGTCGGATTGCCGTCCCATCGGACTATGAGAGTAAAGGAACAGAGAGTGCATCTGTATTTGCTGACAAACTTGTGCATTATAATATCTCCTGCGTACCTGGCTAATCTCGGGAAAATCGGTCGGGAGGCTGTTATAAGTAGAGATACTCAAACATACAAAAAACAGCGGGAAGGGAATATGGCGGCATACCTTTTTGATTTGAGAACTGTAGGATTTTTTTTGATAAGCGTAATTTACAAGAACTTGTAACAACTTCCTTGTAAAGTGTTACTTGAGAACTTGTAGACTTTTACCCAAGTTTTGATAAACAGCGGGGTAATTGCGTAACACACTATCAGTAGCAATGGGTTTCATTTTGACAGTTCAACAACATACATTGCGTTATTTACGTTGTTGAGCAGACACATTTTTCGAACTTATGAAGCAATGGTTTAGCAATATGTTTTAAAATGATTCAGATTGAGATTGAAAATGTGTTACGCAATTAGGGTGCAGGGCACTGTGTAACGTGTCGCTCAAGTCTCTTTACTTGCGCCCATTAATTTTATTTGCCTACGCATCAATTTGTCCATAAAACTGAGTCTGAACCTTTCGTAATAAACGTGCGATGCGGTGATCTTTTGTAGGCAGTTCTTCCGGAACAAATGAAATGGGCTGAATGCGGAGCCTGTAACAGTCACAAGGTCAAAGGGATCGTTTGATTTTATGTTGAGAAGGAAACCGTGACACGCCGTACATTTGTAGTAATTGCGAGAGCGTTTCCTGAAGTATGTTTTATTTACTTTGAGTATGCTATTTGTAAGCTCCTCGACGATGTGAAAGAAATCTTTTCTCTTTTTGTTTTTCCGCGAAAGTTTCATATCTTTGAGTGTGTTTTGCTGATTTAACAAAGTACAGACTGCTTTTTCTTTCCTTTCTATAAAGTGTCTTTTATTTTATGGAATTTTGATGGCTCAATGAAAGCACTGATGTACGAAAGTATTAAAAGTTTTTAGATATAGCGAAAATTATTGCCGGGATGTTTCTAACATTAAGGCTACATATACCATATCTAAAGGGGTATACTTCAAAAACCAGGAATAAGATACTAAAACATCAAAATGTACGTGCGGTTAGGAATCGAACAGCTCTTTTATTGGTCCCAGGTGGACTGTAATAGGATTATCGTACGTTAGCGGTGTAAGCTTCGCTGGATACGTCAAACGCTGGATTGGTTCGTACAAAATTGGTAGTCACGAAGGGACCTTTTGTTGCGGAAACGGAATTGGTTATGATATACTGGTCTGTTGCCATTGCCGAAATAAGGATTATCTTTGTCTCATTTTCTTTCGGCTCTTAAGGGGCTTACAGGACCTAAACGCAAAAAACGCAAGTTTTAGAAACAATAAAAGTAAATGATCGCCTACAGTAAAAAAAAACAAAAAAATATATGATATTCTTCAGGATAAATGCTAGGATGATAGTGTGTTGAAAACATAATACAACATATTTGGTACGATAGAAAAAAATCATGAAGATACCTCTAAAAACTTTTTATTTACAACAAAATTCATACTAATATACATACAATCATTATGATTTTTTGTCAGATTATTCTACAAGCAACATACTAAAACTATAGTGTTTTAGTTTTTTTGTCCAAAGACTAGATTTTTCGTAAATCGATAATTGCTTCATATTTCGCAATAAATTACCAGCGTTGTGGCATCGCGCTTCTCTTTCTTTTCTATGCAGACCGACAAAGACCGCGCTTTAGGTCATGTAGTCCTCTTAAGCCGTTTTTGTCATTAGCCTTTTATTTGCCATTTGTGTTTTCGTTATCCTAGCCTAGGAGCTTAGATGTTAACACAAATGTTTGTAGCCTATGGAGAGAGTAATTAATTTCTAGTTATTTCACATTTTTTTCTGAAGCAAAATGCTCGTCTATATCTCGCTTGTCAATTTTTTTGTTGGCATGTGCATGCAACAACCGGACGGATGTTAATCTCCCTGGTATTTATTGCTATCTCACCAATGTGATTTCCATTTTAGGGTCTATTTTTAATATTAAGGTCTTTGTTATAAAAAATATTTAAAATATATCTGATTAAAAGTTTAAAGTTATGAATATTTTCAGTTTAAGTTATGTTCAAAATGCCTTCTGATAGGTGTCTCAATCTGCAAAACGTTTGGACACGAAATTAATTTAGATTCACTTATAACTAAACTCAGTCCTAGTCTTTCCATCTGGATCATCATTACGGCATCTAAAATGCACTGCAAAACTTGCCATATTTTCATAAGTATCTTAATGTTTGTCCAGCAGTATTTTCCATTTATATTATCTAAGGCCGCAATATACTTAAAGCCATTCTGTATTATGAATAGAGAGACCTAGCAGCAATTATGGTCGGATATGGAAATAATATAGCAGTGAGTAATTCGTTCGGCTGTGCTCCGTTAATAACATACTTAAGCTTAGGTCCGCAGCATAATAAATAGTCTCGATCTGCAATTAAACAGCTGTCTTGCAAGAAATACGCGTCGACCGATCCAATTTCGCAAATGCAAACACGATATGCAAGAAACCCGATCCAGATTATAAGTTGGCGAGTGGCGGCCATTTGTCGTACGCCATATTGCAATATGTGGTCATGGATTGCGTACACGCAGCTCCTGTTATTTGCCGCGTAGCGTAATGTCAGTAAATTACACCGCAACGCTAATTATTGGCACCCGAAGCAAAATTCTTGTTCGTACGACTTTATAAACACTCTGTACTCGCAATTATTTCCTTCAGTAATTCTCGATGCAGCTGGTTAATTCGCATTTACATGTAGTTATTCGTTCGGTTACTTTTATGGCGTCAATAATGGAACCAATTTTTTCGGTCATCGTCGTCTTTATTTTTGAAACTCGTGTAATGATCATTCGTTTTTATTATAATCTTTACGGTCTTCAATGCTTTTTTGTAAAAAACTACTTAAGTATGTTATTAACAAGGTTCTTTTTTGTTTGAAACAGGTGGTTCTGCCATTTCGACGATGACAACTACGTGAACGTGCCCCGCTTGGTCACCATTCTGCAGAGGTATAACCATCAGCAGGACTGGTACCTGGGTCGGCCATCAGTCAAAAAGCCACTGAACATATACATCAAGCCTTCTGAAAGGGTATAACATAAACAATTTACCTTTGATCTTATAATTATTATGAATGAGACGGCTTTTAACGGATTTGATTTAATAAGTTTGTTATAAAAGTTTAATTTGTTCCAGCTGATGTTCTCATTTTGGTTCGCCACAGGCGGTGCTGGATTTTGCATAAGCAGAAGTTTGGCTTTCAAAATGTTACCTGTTGCAAGGTGAGTGCTTCAAACTTTCTAATTAAAAACATTATAATGCAATTACTATTTAACTTCTTTAAATGAAACAAAGCATTCCCACTTGATTAAATAAAATCTATATTATTATATACGAGTATATACTACTAATTAATTTATATTTTATATACCTACTAATAATGACGCGGAAAAGTTTTTTTTTTTTAATATTTGAACGCGCTAATCTCTGGATCTGGAACTATCAGTCGGAAAATTATTTTTGCAATTGACAGCACAATTCTTGAGGAAGGTTATTTTAGGATATTTAATATCGCACTATGCTTCTTAGGAGAAAAGCAAAAAGAAAAAAGTCACAAAGAACGCTAAGCGAAAACAACAACGTAATTTCGCATCAATCTGTCTATTATAGGATATATTTTTTTGTTCAAACAAGAAATTTAAAATGGACAAACTCGCGGGCAGAAGCTTCTGTTATATGTATAAGCCAAATGGCTGATTTCGATTTAAGTATAAAACTATTTGGCAGAAATTTTGGTCCATTTTCTATATCACTGAGATATCGGATCAACATTTTTCTTTGTTGCAGTGGGGGCAGATTCATAAGCGTCTGTGAAGGCATACGTTTACCAGATGACGTCACTATGGGTTTTATAATAGGTGAGAATTGTCTGTTAATATTCCTGCTTACCTTTCGAGGTAACGTTGTATTGAATGATAAGAAAAGCCTCACTTTATTGATATGCAGAGCACGTGCTGAAGAACAAATTGACACTAGTGCCAGAGTTCCATTCACATTTGGAGCCGATGAAACTGCTGCCTGTAGAAACGGTCCGGGATCAAATCTCCTTCAGCTATTCGGGAGGGAAAGATAATATGGATGTCATCAATGTGCCAGGATTTGACACGAGATATGATCCTACTAGGTAAGAGATATTTTATATATTTGCTTCCTGTAATAAAGTTTATGGGACTCAGAGTAAAGATTGAACAGTCAGCCAACCGTTAGATCTCGATTCTAGACATACTACTAAGTTTTTTAATATATATATTTTTAACACACATAACCTGTAATTAAATTCGACGGAGACAAGGTGTTGTGGCGCAGTCTGGGAGAGGCCTATGTCCAGCAGTGGACTACGATAAGCTGAGTAGGTTAATTGAATTAAATTCTGATCTCAGATCTCTAGTGAAATGATTTTTGTAAGCTATAAGTGTTTATACGCGCTTACGCTTCTTTTATCTGCTAAAGTTGAATCGAGATTGTCAGTCTCTTGCAGTATGAACTGCCTATACAATTAGAACTGACTGACTTTTGTTTTATAGTTCTAAATAATGGCATATCTCAATATATATATTCTGACGGTCAATTCCCCTAATTAAAAACGTTCAAAATCTAATTGCAATCTCATCTCAGCGACAATCAATGTCAAAAACTTGTAAAAAATGTAGGGAAATTAGAGGTATTTTTGACAGATTGATACTGAGATCAGACTGTGAATGATCTTAAAATTGTGAGAATTGCCCCTCAGATGTGTTATGAACCCGAGATTTTGCAAGTCTCTCGACAAAGACGACTTTAATGTATAATTATAAAGTTTTTTGATAATAGTTTTTTTTTTGTTGCAGGTTTCTGTCGCTGCATTGTTTCCTATTTCCACACTTTAAGTTCTGTCCTAGATAGCATCAAAAACTTTATAATGAGCAGATATAAATTTTATATTGTTTGGAAAACAATGAATCAACAGACACATTCAAATCTTCCATAGAACGCAAAAGTGCAATAAAGACTCCAATAATCATATTGAAAAATTAAGTTTTTTATAAGAAAATATTTTTGAAGATTTTTATGGCATAGCTTAGATTGTGATATTAGTTTTACAAAGAAAGAAGACAGAGTGAAGAATTATAATCTGTAAAAATTGTCGATAGTGTAAAAATTGTCGATAGTGTAAAAATTGTCGATAGTGTAAATGCTTTTAACAAAATGTATAATAATTCTGTATAGGTACAAATAAAATTGTAATCATCATCTGCCTAGCCTTTTCCCAACTATGTTGGGGTCGGTTTCCAGTTTAACCGGATAGAGCTGAATACCAGTATTTTACATGGAGCGACTGCCTATCTGACCTCCACAACCCAGTTACTGGATAATACGATACCCCTTTGGTAAGACTGGTTGTCAGATTTTCGGGCTACTGACGACCCGTATCGACTGTCAAAGATCCATGAATGACAGCCGGGACCAACGGCTTAACGTGCTTTCCGAGGCACGGAGGGGTCTTGGTATGTGAAGATGGTCACCCATCCACGGACCAACCGGGGCAAGCGTAGCTTAACCTGGATCGATCGACCCGTGCGGCTGTTATTACTTAGCCACAAGCCCCTATGTCTATAAGAAATGTGATATTAGAATATTCTTGTGTTGAGTTATATAATATAAATGTTGTATTTAAAAGTCTCTACAGACAATTAGTGTTATGACATTGTTTGTAAATTAAGTAGTTTATAAAATAAACAATTTTTAAATATTTACTTGATACTTTTTCTCATTGGATCCAAACTTCAGATAACTGCTTAGCAATTGTGAAAGCCTGTTTTCGTCCAATTGCTAGCCAATCGTGGTTACCGTAGACATTATCTTCCATGTTTGGAGAACAGTCCATCTATTGACTATGCCACATACATAAGCGGCAATGGTATAACGGATACCCACGGAGTAAAGAGCGAGAAGGTGTATGTTCGCACCTCATCCGTTATACCTAACAGATATTGCTGTGAACCCACTCCCAACACAATTATGTTTAAAAGTGAGTTAGATATAAAGAGCATGTAACAGAAAGGTCACATTTGATGGTGTGGACAGACCATCAAACTGAACAACTTTTTCCATGAGACCAACAACGCAACTGCGAAAAATATATCAACTTTCCGATACAAAACTTCAAAACCTATTCGACCCAAAATTATTGAACAATGTACGAAAGTTCTTCAGCTTGATGGTCTGAAAAATGTGCATAAGTACTCTTAAATTTGACCACACCTTTCTGATACACGCTGTATATATAAGAAAACAATAATCTAAAAAAAACCTGTGATACACAAAGTAATGGCATTTTTGTAAACAGACGACCTAGGTAACTACTGCAATGAAGTTCCACAAAAAATTTGGAAAATTAACCTAAAAGTCTCATAATTAAGACGAAGAAGAAGAAAGTACTAAATTCTCGTCTGTCATTGTAACAAAACAAATGTTCTTTCTTATGCACTAGAGTTTTACGGCAGCTGCACAAATAAAGTTAAGTAATAAATTCTAGACGTCTGGCGTACGTCCCGAGTTTTCTTCATAATAAGTGGCCCTCTTGAAATACATTTCATACTTCCGCAGTCCCATTTCGAAAGGGACACTTTTTACAAAAATCATTATTATTGCATAATCTTGCTAACCTCTTAAATCCCTACCAAATACAAAAACACCAGCGTTGAAAACTCACATTAAGCAGATAATATTTAAGCATCGAGACGTGAACCATTCACAACACGTCTTAGATTGGATTTAATATGTTATAACATTTTATTAGGATATAGTATAGGACATTATAATTATGTACACTACCTGACCGGGCAGACGTAGTCCTGTTTACTAGACCTCGATCGCAGCGCCACCAACTAGGTCTAATTGGTAATCTAAACCATCCAGGGACTCACTCAAACACACACAAACAATTTCATCAAAATCGGTCCAGCCGTTTAGGAGGAGTTCAGTGACACGCACGTACAGAAGAATTTATATATTTGTATAAAAATAGTATTTATATTTTGTTGTACACACGGCTACATATCTGGCTATAATTTTCCAGTATAAGCTGACCTTGCATTGTTTTGGCTTGCCGTACAATAAGAGGTCAGCTCACAGCTTGTACTGAAAAAGTATAGCTTGATATGTCGCCGTGTGTACAAGGTGACTAAGTTATCAGGATGCACCTGCCAATGATGTTATGCGACAAAATTTCATAGTATCCAAGATCATGGGTACCCAAGATTATGAGTACCCAAGATTGGTCCCTACATAATATCAAATTATACAGGGTTATTGGAAAATCGCGAAAAAAAATCAGCTGTTCCCTACATTTTGACGAATTATACGAAAATAAATGTAGGGAACAGCAGATTTTTTTTTCGCGTTTTTAGGTTTGGTCCCACAGTAGAAGTTGTTCATAATGATGTGTACAATGACCTCTTAAGAGGTTGTTAGAGTTTTTCCAATAACCCTGTATAAGCCTATAATGTTCCACTGGAAAACATTAGTCACGGACTCCTATTGACCGCTTTAATGTATTATCATAAGAGATATAGTCACAATCATCACCATAAAGATGGGTAAGTAATCGCAGCATATCGTTGTAAACCGAGGGTAGGGTAAAAGAGGGTAATGGGGGTCACTTAAGCGAGAACTCAAATAAAATTTTAATTAAAAAGAAAGTATTTATTGCAACCGCCTGTAAACATAATTTACTTATTAAACTATCATTAGAGATCAATTTCAGTCACTTTGGCAATCAACTTTGGAAATTATAAAAGTTTAAAAAAAAAACAGATTTGACTCCCATTACACCAACGTAGGGGTAATGGTGATCACCCTTAGGGGCAATCGGAGTCAAATAAAATTAGCATACATCGCAAACATAACCTTTAGCTGACTCCCATCCAGTGCACTCCGCGTGAGCCCATAGTCCATACGAGGTACACCTGTACCACATCTCGTTGTTTCTTCCGAATTCGTCGCATACTAGGCATCTGTTTCCAGCATCTTCTGGGTCATCATCCTCATCGAGTCACCTGACTCTCATTTCCCACAACTACACTAATGAGTAAAAAATAGAAATAAAAAAAATCTTTAATACACTGATATAATCTGAACTGCACATCACAATTTGAAACGTCTAACTAAGTAAGTGTAAATGTCATAATCGCATACTGCAAGATATTTGGCACTTACCTTCTAATTTGCATTTACGTAAAATTACATCAGCGGAGCGCAAAAACAAAAGACGGTCGTTTCTCAGTGGCGCATGGGTCAACTGGCGCGAGCAGTTCGTGGCTGCGCGGGGGCCCGAAGCGGGGGCTGAGGGCGCTGTTTACGCGTCGGTCTCATGTAGTGCTTCGTGGTGGTGTGGGTGACTCCCATTGCCCGCTGACTCCCATTACCCTACTCTACCCTATTATTGTTGGAGTTTGACATAATCCGTAAATCACTTCTTATGACGCCTACAAGCCTAAATTACATGAATATAATTCCATCTCCCCCAATAGAAGTATATAAAAGTAAAATCTACGAGTGCTCTTGATCATGATGATATTGACATAAAAACCGATCTTCATTTTGAAGTCATGAAAAAAATCCACTAAATTCATATCTACAGCTATAAAATAAATCCCACCACAGTTTGGAATAGCATTTATTCTACAACACCACATATTACCATATTGAAAGTCGTTCCAATACCACACTTATTTGAATAACAGTGATGACAAACACCAAATATGGTCAGATTGGATATCAACACCTCATAACATTTGTACTTAATAAAATACATTGAAGTAATTTTACGAAAGATGAACCACTGTAATTGGAAAGCTTGTTAAATATTAGTAATGGAACGCATTTGGTTAGAATAGGAGATGACCCAAATCGAACAAGAAAAAGGCTTGGCGATGCTAATACTGATCGAGATGAAGTGACACAACGAAATAAGAAATAGGGGATTACCTAGAGGCAATTGAAACAAATCAGAGAATTATTGCACAAAAATATGGAACTATGAAACTGGAACGAAGCTATTAATAATGAAAGAGGTGATGGATATCGGTTTAAGATTCAAAGGATTCAAAATAATGAATTAAGACGGAGAGCAGGCTTCAAAAACCTTGGTGATCAAAACATACACGTGGCATTTCAGATTAAAATCTCCCAGACATAATGTGAAAGTATTAACTGATGATACAACATTAATAACATTAGCTTTTTAAGGATTGTATCTAATCGGTAGTTATTATGATGATTCGATTCTATAAATAACTAATGTATAAAACAAAAAGTGCTACTTAATTACGCAGACAAATACACAACATTGAGTATGTGAAATCTATTCCTTTCACGTAGGATACCTTCGCTGACATCAGAATCGTCTGCTAGCTTAGATTTCAATTAAATTTCCCATTAAACCAAGATAAGATCGTATTCATATTCATTAGTGTAGGTGTCGCGAATCTGCGTCGATGTGCGCATCACCTTACGTGGCGACCGCCACATCGCATTCATGGAATGTAGGGTGATTGTCCCCTTAGATGCGCTGCGGTCGCCATGGTGATATACATACAGGATTTATGCAAGACCATTGAATACGTCGAACTGTATCACGAGATAATGGATGATTACGCAAAAGTTTATAGAAACGAATTTGATTATAAATAGATCAACATGACATAACATAACATCACGTTTGTTTTCCGCGACGCGTTAGGCAGAGATGTAGCTATAGTACACCAACATTTTTAACCGACATCAAGTGAAATATAAAAACTTTTTACAAAAAAAAAAAACAATCGACTTAAAAAAACACCACAAAGTGAAAAATAACTTTAATTTCAGAAGTCGGTGTCAGAAAACGAAAATGCGGAACCAACGACACCGACTTTCGAAATGAAAGTTATTTTTCACTTGGTGGTGTTTTTTTTTAAATCTGTTGTAGTTTACCGGTTATGTTTAAGTTACTGAGAAATTCTAGATGGAAAGACACATTGCCCGACCCGGGAATCGAATCCAGAACCTCATGCTCAGCGGTAGCGCCACTAGTGGTGTCACAAGACCAATGGGGCAGTAAAGATCAACATATTTTAGAATACATCCAAAGAACATAAGGTCCTACAAGTTATTGAGGTTTTAGAATTTACCTACATGAAAAAAAATTGCGTAACGAAAATGTAGATACCAATGAAAGTTTTTGTTGACAAAGAGCAAAGTTTCAAATCTATGAATGAAGATAACAAATCAATGATGATGATAAGATAAAACAAATGGTAAGTCAGATCGTTCAAGTAAAGAATGGTGCTCCGATAGACGTGTGAATAGATCATTCAATACCCACAGTTAGCTGAGTCGCCTTATTCTAACACCTATAAACGTCAGTAGACTAGTTTTATCGATGCGATGCCTCAATAGTCTTTAAATGGGAAACATATCAAGTAACATAGTTTATGGCCTCGAATGTAAGGGGCTTTCCTATGGAGATTTAAAGGTAGGAAATATAATTTCAATGCAAGCTTATTACCTCTTCTTTATATGTATAGTATACGATTTCACCATATATGTAACTGAACTAATGCATATTATGAAAGTAGTTTGTTCAGAATTGTTTCCTGAATCGATTTCTGTCGTTTTTCACATAGGTTTTTATCGCAAAAATAATAAAAACTACGTAAATTACAGTCACACTTCTGCTGCACAGTCAAAACAAACAAAAATAGACAAAGTACCTACTGCGCTAGACCCTTGCTACTGTATGCGTACGTGGATTTTATGACCACAATTTTCTCCCACAATCAGTATAACTAATTTAATAAATAAACAATGTTTTACACATAATAGTGAAAATTCAGTGTATGTATTATGATTATAACATAACATTCTAATAGCGATGTTTGGTGGTGTGCGTTAATTCCGGAACATGTTGCAATGTGCGTATTATTTGTACAGAATAAACTATTTTTTCCTTCTTTCTATTCCTTGCTTCCACGGTCTACTAAGAGTATGATTGTAATCAAAAAATTAATAATTTTGTTGCTCTTCGAAATAAAGATTAACCGAATGATACTGCAGGGAAGTTCCCATAATTCGTTTGTATATTCCCGCAATTAACAAACGTAACTTTCAAAGTGTGGTCACAATCTCATCTCAGCGGCAATAAATATCAAAAACTTGTCAAAAGTGTATGAAAATTAGAGGTATTTTTGACAAAATGATAGATTAGAATTCGATCGTACTTCAAAATTAAGGGAATTTGCCCTCAGATTGTGGTAGGTAGCTCCAGATACACTAGGCCTTTCGACAAAAATCACGATTATTTTCGTGAGAACTACTTCTGGCCAAATTTTCTACAAGATCATTTCCTGAAGCAGTTTGAATGATTAATTAAATTGATTGACATGCTCCATTCGTTCCGCAAAGGAGGGTCTCGACAGTTTCCTTTCCGTAGCACCTGGTCTTAAATTCTTCATTCTGATCGATTATTATACTGCACAGTCACTTCACGTAATTGGGTTCCTAATTTGTTCTGGCGCAACAATCGGTACCCTGACTCGATTCGGAATTTAAACCGATTATTAACCCTTTATTCGGATGTTCATTCTTCTCGATAATTTTAAATATCTCCTTGAAATTTTATATTACAAATGATCAATGAAGCAGAAGTGCTTGATTTTGTATGCTCATTTTATATTTTTTTATCAACACAGACAAATGTTTATACTTAGTATTAAATGGGTCGAAGATTTTTACGAGCAATGAAAAGAAATGTCATCATTTTCTCAAATACGGCAGCACTTATAGCTAAGGCCTCTAAATTCCCCAAATCTCTTTCGTATCTTCTAAAAACTTTCGAATGTACATTCAAAACTACTCAACTACTCGAAACGGATCGATTAACCGAACTCGTCCACGAATTAATGGGTTCGAATAAACATAATTAAGCTCTCAAAGAGTGCCGATTGTCTAAAGGACCATTAGCTTGGAAAAGACACTCAATTAAAGATGGGATCCATTTGTCTCGTTCGAATTGGGCTTGTTGTGTTCGATTTTATCTTAGGTCATCCCAGTCTCATCTGACTCAGTTACTGTACCTACTAGTGGAGTAATTAAATCATTTACTTGTATTGGTCTCTCTTCTGTAGTTTTATCTTGATGTTGTTCGCTGCTACGATTACCATCATTGTCGTGCATGGGTGTTGTAGTTTTAGACTTTGATGTTCCTGGCTCATTTTCCTTAGTTTCAATCATCAATTTTTTGTCGTTTTCATATTTAATGAATTTAAATAAATAAAGAAAGAAACACAAATATTTTATTTGGGACACGCACAGTAAATACAAACAGTAAAATGGGAGAATTTAACACTAACAAAATTTAATTTAAATTTGGCCTTTTTGGCAAAAAATGTCTCTCAATATTAATTTTCCAATATTCCATTACGAAGCCAATCATACCAAATTTAAATCAGTACAAACCTGAAAACAAATTATGGCATTAACAACATCACAAATTTAAATTTCTTTATATCAAAATGTATCGATAAAACCGAAGGCCTCAAATAATCCATTTACGGGCATCGGCAGTAGCAACACTGAAGTCAATAACAGTTTTACGAAATGAAATTATCTCGAACGGTCTTGTGTCAATTAAGTCTGCCCTCAGCTAGCCGGGGGCTACTAACATTATGTTTCGAGTACAACAAGTACAACGTAGAGATATGCCGCCATTTTGTTAGAAAACTTACGATTTGCACCTGCTGCACGACTTAATGAGAAATCGTTATTGTTTTACTTGGTCTAGTTTAGAAAGAGATTGGTTTAAGGGATTAATTAAAATGAAAAAATATTGTAGGTAACAGGTATTACGTGATGTATAGATACTCAGGTAGGCATTAATTATAAAATACCCCAAGGCGTTGAATCCCAAACGAATGGGAGAAAAACGGATTTGGATGCCTGATCTGAATGTTACTAGCGTTATACAGGTTGAAATTTTAATCACTTTTACTATGGGAACAAACATGAAACCGCGAAAAAAAACAGCTGTTCCCTACATTTTGACGCGAACATAAATGTAGGGAACAGCTGATTTTTTTTTCATGATTTCAGGTTGGTCCCATAGTAAAAGTTGTTCATAATGAAGAGTACAATGACCCCCTAAAAGGATAACGGTGATTAAAATTTGAGCCTGTATAATTATTATTTTATTTATTTATTTTTTGCCTATGGTTTCCCACTGCAGGGCAAAGGCCTCTTTCTCCTTTTCACTCCTCTCTTTCTTGAGCTAATGTGGACCAATACTAGTTTCTGTAACTAGGTAAGTACAATTTCTCGTACTTACTTTTAGGTGCTTAGACGCCTCTTATAAACATAATCATATTAAAACGAATTGAATAATAATGTGGGCTTTGTTTATCTATACGAATGTTTCCGTTATCAAACATCATTCATCGTTCCTAGTAGCCACAATCCAATTAATTACTTACGCGATGTTCCAAATACATAGTTTGATTTACAATGCTGATTAAGTTCGCTCCAGTCAGCTTGTCAGTTGTCGCTAGCGAGATGTGTCAGCAATCAAGAGAAGACAGAGACATTTGTCGCAAAACAAGTGAAGAACAGAAGGTCGATGATTATGTATGTACGTTTTTAATTAATATATTTAATTTGCGGCGGGACGAACTGGATAGGTTCCGTAAAAGGAGGAAGGCTGATCCGCTGGAAGGAGGACGCGCGGGCTGTCGAAGTATTGCCCAGGCATGGGACAGAGCAGGCTAGGAAAAACAGATATATTTTGTAGTGTTTAAACAGACCAAGGTAACGTATCGTGATTCGTGAGATTCAAGAGTGAAGAAATGTTGATAAGAGATTCGTAATTTAAAACTTTCAAAATCTAGTCGCAGTCTCATCTCAGCGACAAACAAATGTCAAAATGTAGGGAAATTAGAGGTATTTTTGACAGATTGAGACTGAGATCAGACTGTGAACGTTCTTAAAATTACGAGAATTGCCCCTCTGGTATTAAAAGTTTCATACAATTTTATTGACACGACTCGATAGTCGTGTCATTAAAATGGTTACATCCAGTTCGGCTCTCGATGTAAATTGCGAAACTGACTCGTTGGTCGAGTGGTCGTAAGCGCTACTGCTGAGCGTAAGATAATGGGTTCGATTCCCAGGTCGGACAAGTGTTATTGGGGTTTTCCATCAGGAATTTCTTACTGGATTTCTATATTTCCTGGTTGATGGCAATACGTTCGCCCCCTGTTTAACATAACTGGCGAAATGTGTGTTCTATACGTACACCTCTGCCCGACCCCTCGGAGAAACAAGCCGTGATCTTATGCTACTTATATGTATTTATTATTAATTTTATGGTGGTAAAATAAACCAAGGCAACGTATAGTGAGATTCAAGAGTGAAGAAATGTTGTAAGAATTCTGGTATTAACATAAAAGTATCAAAAAACTTTATTGACATAACTAAGTATCAGCACGAGATCTCGAAACTCGAACTAGATGTGGCTCTTGAGAGAATAACTATCACAGTTAATAAGAAAAACAAAAACCTACTACCTATTTTTGTATGTTTTGGATGTTTGTTACTCAATCATATCAAAACGACTGAACAGATTTGAATGAAATTTGGCGCACGGTCAAAAAAGTGTCCTATGTAAATCACATGGTCTTCACAATGTGAAGCTACCTTTTGGAATGGGCGACTAGAATCAATTCGTTTTACTATAATTTTTGACGTTCAAAAGTGCCTTTAGTGTGCCTAATCGAAATAAATGATTTGACTTTGACTTTGAAGACCAAGATTTTGTCTGGACTTTAAAAGAGACTGTGACCTCTGAGTTTGTTTCGGCCTTTCTTGTCAGAATAGTCAGATAGGAAACGTCGACCTCATCTAGTTGAAAAAATATGATTGACGTGTAAAAGTGTTTGTACAAACCTACTTACTGAAAATAAATCATTTATCATTTATGGCTTGACCCAGGCCATGGTAATAGACCATGGACATAAGATACTTTTTTCCCGGTAGTAAGTTCCGGTTGGACAATTACCGAACTCCACGCGGGCGAGGCCGCGAGCAAAAGCTAATCACACTAATAATATTATAAAGGCGAAAGTTTGTATGTTTGTTACTCTTTCACGCGAAAACTACAAAACGGATTTGGATGAAATTCGGCACATAGATAGTTTATAACCAGGATTAACACATAGAATGCTTTTTATCCCGATATTCCTACGGGATTAAAACTTATGTGGGTGAAACCGCGGGGCGCTGCTAGTTCGGCTGATTATGCTTCTAGTAAATAATAAAATAATTGCGTGAGAATCAAAGGATTGCCACGGAATTAATATTTTCGTTAGTTTTTGGTTGGAACTAACGGTAACTTGTGAGCAAACGAAGTCTAGAAATATTCATTAGAAAATAACCAGACTCACGACACAGCAGTATAGTAATTTGTAGTTTTTTTTATTGATAAAGGATATGAACGTTATTTATGAAACTGTAGTTTTAATCGTAAATAAATGAGTAATGTTTCCACTGAACTGTAAAATAGTAGATTAATTAAGAAATATCCGCAATTATCAGTTTAATCCATCGGTTAAATTGATTACCTACCTATTTTGATCATAATATATATGGCAATAATGAACAGGAATCTTTTGCTGGGCTCGCTCGTTCCATCATAGACCATACATCGCTTTCCATCTGGCGTGATCGAGGTCGAGTTTTTTCTTGCTGAATTGAAGGGGGTCCCCCCTTCAATTCAGCAAAAAAAATAAGAACATACAGTTAGCCGTAATCCACCACGCGGGCCCAGTGCGGGTTGGCAGATGTCACATGTCTTCGAATTTTTGGTTCTAGGACATGCCGGTTTCCTCACGATGTTTTCCTTCACCGTTTTGAGAGCAGTGGTGATGAAATAATTTACACAAAGTAAAGCGCCTGTCTGGATTCGAACCTACGACCTACAACTCGTAAGTCGCGGCCGTTACCACTTGGCCACCACTGCTCTGAAAACGGGAATGACGCAACGAAACTCAAGCAAGGCCAGCAGAAGTATAGAAGGTTCCTACAAAGTTCCTCCTTGTGTATTACGACATAGAGTACCATATAGAATCTCCCTTAGCACGAGCGCTCTCTGATGCGAACGGCAACCCTGCCGCAGGCGGCCCTAAATCCTGGATGTCGTATAGAAAGCCGTGGCGAGAAATTGTCGTGTTCAATTTTAGGGTTCCGTACCCAAAGGGTGCCAACGGAACCCTATTACTAAGCCTCCGCTGTCCGTCCATCCGTTCGTCCTTCTGACTGTCAGCAGGCTTTATCTTATGAGCCGTAAAGCCTTGTACGGACTAAGCGTTCTAATTTACGCGTAATCTAGGTATGTTGAATACGCGTACAGGTGTAGTTGCAAGTTGTAGTAGCAAAATGTATACGATTGTATACGCGTACTGCAGGCACGGACCATCGTTCCTGTGTACGCGTAACCGACTACGCGTACATCGGAACGCTTATTCCGTACAAGGCTTAATAGGTAGATAGTTGAAATTTTATAACACCAAATAAAGTAAAGTTAAAAATTAAAGGGATACCTACATAGACACGTGTTTTTTTAGGCGTTTTTTGCCTTGTGTTGCGGAACCCTTCGTGTGTGTCCTTCGACTCGCCCTTAGCCGGTTTTTATCGATAATTTCGGGGCATTTTTAACCGACTTCAAAAAAGGAGGAGGTTCTCAATTCGACTGTACCTATGTTTTTTTATTTTTTGTGTTTGTTACGCGATATATCCGGTAATTGTAGCAAAATCGATTTTTTTATTTTTTTATTGATGAATAAAAATATGAATGGATACCTCAGGGGTGGTCCCATATAAATTTTATTAACTTTGCTTGGGTAGTTTTTGAGTTAGCTTCAATAATACGTATTTTTGTCACTTAGTTTATATTGATGATGTTGAATAACTTCCTATCACTTTATTTACATAGCAAGTAGTGTTATACGAATTTGTGTGGGGTAAGTACAACTTAAAAGTGAAAAATAAAACCTTTTTTACAAAAAAAAAAAAAACCGACTTCCAAATAAAAAAAAGTGAAAAATAACTGGTCGGTTGTTTTTTTTTTTTTTTTTTGTAAAATACTTTTTTAATAGACATGCCTAATCTTCAACACACTTCTATATTCTAACCTATACCTAGTACTATGCTTAATCCTAGATATTTTATTTACCTACCCATTCAAACAAAATCAGAAACTAATTTCAAATCGAACGTAAGTAGGTATCACGACAACGGCAGCAGGTCGTTCGGCAATCTCCGTCGGCAGTTCGGGTGTGTCGGGTCACGATTACTGCACCCTTGGGCGTGCGCACGCCCACATTGTCCAGCATAGTGAAAGGATACAAAATGATCGCTGATAAATCTAATTTGATATTGTACTGCGTCATTTATAAGACTATTTAAATTGTTATTTATTACGTATCACTTTGTATTATATGACGGTTCCGGTTGTTCAAGCCTCTGATTAATAAAGCTCTTGTCAAAGCTTATGTTAATGGTTGTGTTTGATTGACTAATAATTATAACAGCGAATCATAATTTGTTGACGTTAAAGTTTAGAGCAGTAGGTACAAGACGTGGCCCAGTGATAACGGTCCCGTTTTACGAGTTATAAGTCCAGGGTCCGAACCCAGGCAAGCGCTTTACTTTGTGTAAATAATTTCATCACCACTGCTCTCAAAACGGTGAAGGAAAACATCTTGAGCAAAGCGGCAGGTCCTAGAATCAAAAATTCGGAGACACGTGACATCTCCCACCCCCGTAATTTGCCCGCGTGGTAGATTATAGTCCAGTCCCTCTCGAAGAGCAGCAGTGGGAACATTATAGGCTGATCATGCTAAAGTTTAATAGGCGGCCGTAAGTTCAATAGTATGGAAGAAAAAGACATGTTGCACCGAACCCAAAAATTGGGATAAGGCACAGATATAGATGTGTTCCACGCGCGTCTCAAAGAGATGTCAGCATAAGGGAAGGGGCCCGTTAGGGCTGAAGCCTGCCGGGGTAGCGGGATTGTCCGAAAGGGTTACCGCTGCCCGGAACATAAAGGGCTAAGGAAGGAACACGGGTGGGTTTTAGTCGTAAGAGTCTGACACTCCCTTCCGCTCCACCCAGAGCGGGAGGAGTCATTAGATGATTTCCCATCCATATAAAAAAGGCACAGATATAGATAGACCTGGATAACGCAAGTATCACGATCTCTATGAGAACCAAGCGTGCCATTTTCTAACTACCTACTATGACGTCACAAGCACTATTTAGTGCTGGGAAAATCCTTAGTCGGGCCTCCTTAGTCATTTTTGCTGATGTTATTTAAAATTCTGTGGCTTACATTCAAATCTAGACGTTATCTAGTTTAGCAACAAACATTCAACCAAGCTTTCACGTCTATCTCTATTATATATATATACGTTATATTCTGTCGAAAGCATTGGGTAACGAAACGAGACAGTAAGTATACCTGACCTGGACTGAACTTAGTGCTAACTTAGGTACTTACTGCATAGCTCTACCCACTATTTACCTAGATACTGACCTGTTTATCTTAAATGTAGCGTTAGCGTGCATAATTGTGGTCACTAAGCACCTAGACTAAGTGTTTTCGCGTGCTTCTAGTGCGTGACATACCTATATAAGTACATACCTGAAAAGGTCAACTTTCCTTTGTCATGTTTAGAGTTAAAATGTACGGTATTTGTCCAGTAGGATATTTATTTGGTAATTTAACAGGCAAAGTCTGAAATATGTAGTTTTTAAAAGGCACATTAAAATGTGGAAGTAAAGAAAAGAAAGAAAGAAAATTAATTTATTTACCTAGCACAGACTAAAAGGCATACAATATAATACACAACAGATAAAAAATAAAATAAAAAATACAAGTGAAAAGTGCAGTGTGCCTCACGGCTGCGCCAAAAAGGCCCAGTTCAGTAGGTAAAAATGCTAGACAACTAGTGCCTGACGCTGGTTTTCAACTGGACCTGGTGTGTGAGGTAATGGATGTAAATCAGTTTTATACTGCAACGTGACGTGTGTAGAAAAGTAAGTATGTAATGCATGTAATGTTATTTCCTCAGAGATACAGAAAATAGTTACAATCTGTATTTTTTCTGTGTTCAACACGACCAGAATTCTTTTGCTGACCATCATCTAAGAGAGAGGGTTACGTCACTTACGTCAAACTTTGAGCTGGAAGGAATAGCACACGTAGGTAGTCAGTCAGTCCTTCCTTCCGACTCAAACCTGCATATCTCTCTCTATATTCATAAACTATGCAAACCTACACAAAAGCTATGCAGTTCACCCAAATTCCTAAACCAACGCACCTTAATTTAACCAATAAAAGGTCAGCAAGTCGTGTCGTTTAAAATTAAACGTATATTTTGTATAAGTCTTTGTCCATTCTTATTGTGCGGCCCACCCGACGGAGCCTGCATACTAACGATCCATGAAATGTGCACATGACATGGACATTTAAGTGTCCCCTTCGGAGTTCGGATGCTATTACGTGTGGTGACACGTAATTGAAGACCATTTTGATATCGAGACAAGTTTAGAGGAATTGAAGTAAGGTGATGCGGCTCTATGATTGGAAAGAACAATGCAAGAGTACATGCAATCATTTATATGGTGATAGACGCATCTTCAATTATATAAAATGCAAAGTCCTGACTGACTGATATATCAACGCACAGCCTAAATCGGTGGTCCTAGAGACATGAAATTTGGAGAGTGTGTTCTTTGTGAAGAGTAGGTATCCACTAAGAAAGGATTTATCGAAATTCCACCCCTAAGAGGGTGAATGGGGGGAGGGCGAAATTTCTTGCGAACGCAGTCGCGGGCAGAAGCTAATATGATATATCAGCAATGGATTTTTTTGGTTAGATATACAAAAAATAATATAGAATTGGACCATCTATTTTATTTATTTCTCGATACCATATTAGTCGTTAGTAACCTCAAATAGCACAATATTTTTAGTATCGTAATTTCCATTCATCAATAATCTTTCGTAGGTACTGCTGCCTTACCCAATGACACAAGCAATTTCTATGCTATACCATTAAATACTCAAATACGTAAGCATTCGCCGAGTGGACGGCAATTGACTGCATTCTGGTCACGATGCGATCTAAACAAGCAAAACGATAATTTACCATTGCAATACCGGGCAGGTGCTGCGAAAATATAGGCCTTACACACGAACGTTGATTTACACCTCATTTGTTTAGTCACGCTTTCATCCTATTTGGAGTAAGTACGATGTAAATGGTTAGAGGCCATACTATTGAAATCGTCATGTTTTTCTTTTCGCTAATAGAAACAACGAAAGAAAGAAAATACATTTATTCAGCACAGACTAAAAGACATAATACAGGATGAAATTTTAATCACCCTTTTCCTCTTAAGAGGTCATTTTACTCATCATTATGAACAACTTTTACAATGGGACCAAACCGGAAATCGTGAAAAATAAAATCAACTGTTCCCTACATTTATGTTCGCATAACTCGTCAAAATGTTTGGTCCCAAAGTAAAAGTTGTTCATAATGATGAGTACAATGACCTCTTAAGAGGAAAACGTTGATTAAAATTTCACCCTGTGTAGGTATATCAGATAAAAACAAATGAAAATCAAACAAACAGAATTGCGACGTAAGAAATTAGCAGGAAAGTGTGGCTCACGGGTTCGCTAAAATGGGTCGGGTTCAGCAAAAATGCCATAAAACTATAGTGTCTGACGCTGGTTTTCAACTAGACCTCATGTGTATGGCAACAGCGTCCTGCAGTTAGATCACGAATCCGTCTGCCTTGGTGATTAAGCATGTGCACATATTCTGTTATTATTAATTACAAAATGGATGAAAGAATATTAAAGATGAGAGTATATGACACGTAGGTGTTGAAAATAGTTTGAATAATTATACAGTAGCATAATCAGCCTATAATTACTGCTGGGACACAGGCCTCCTCCCTGTGAGAGGGTCCCAGTGGGCTATAATCCATCACGCGGGCCCAGTGCGGGCTCCTTCGCCGTTTTAAAAGCAGTGTTGATTAAAAAAATAAAGCGCCTGCTTGGGTTCGAACCCACGACCTACATACGTCACGGCCGTTACCGTTAGACCACCACTGCTCTCTGAAATATACAGTAAAATTGTCGAAAACAAAACAGTAAGCAAAACCCGGAAAAGGCCAATATTGTACGTTACAAATAGACAATGGACATTGACCCAATTGTTATCAACACGAACCAGTAATTCGAGGTATTACACTCAGAGCACCTCTTGCAAGTGAACTAGAATTTCCGCAATAGGTGCAGACCAAATGCCAGCTGTCTGATAAACTATACGATATAGTTTAAACTAACCTTTATAACCTAGACTGAACTTAGGTGACCTAATCGCCTAGTGTTTATAAGATTTATCTAACGTGACTAGTACTGTGGTTGAAGCAGTATCTGACATATTATTATATGCCATCGACTTAATGCCTCCTCAAAAAGCAGGTTTAACCGAAGTCATCCACTGGATATAGAATTACTAGCAGCGCCCCGCGGTTTCACCCGCATAAGTGTCGATCCCGTGGGAATATCGGGATAAAAACTATTCTATGTCCTTTCCCGGGACTCAAACTATCTCTATACCAAATTTTATCTAAATCGGTTCAGCGGTTTAAGCGTGAAGAGGTAACAGACAGACAGACACACTTTTGCATTTATAATATTAAGTATGGATTTTAATACAATCGTCAAAGATTTTGCCAGAAGTTTTAGCAGACACACAGTGCCACACCCACCAGTTCTAGTAAAAGGATTGGATACTTACTGCAATATGTTGTTGATAGCAGACAGCAAGACAGAAGGACCATTTTACCTAGTTCAAGAATGGAATGCTGATACACCTAAACTCTACGCTTATTTGTATCTACTGTATCTACTATACTAAAAAAAACAGTATTCTAGAGACTGCCATGGGGTTCTGGGTGCGATCTCCGCTTTCCCCGGGTCGGGACCATACCAGCACCATAATTGGAGAACACACTATCAATCATAATCCATTGCTTCATATGTTCGAAAAATTTGTCTGCTCAACAACGTAAATAACGCAATGAATATTGTTGAACTGTCAAAATGAAACCTATTGCTAATGATAGTGTGTTACGCAATTACCCCGCGGTACTCGAAATTGTGCTCGATTAGTGGTGATATGCTCGCTCCATAGGGAACGTCGAACTTATAACATGACTAGCTTTTTACACGCGTAACTCCATTGATTTGCACCACAACTTGAGAAACATTTAACTAACCCAAAGTCGCAAACGTTGGTGAAATCTAGTCCAAAACTAGGCGTGGCCGATATAAACTGGTCGCTGCACTTGTTATATTAAACTGTGATGTGAAAGGGTGTTTACAAACAAGTTATAAGTAGTATTAATTTTAAGTGGATTAATTAAATTGTATAACAAGTTCGTAACTTTAATTTCACTTTCACTGGTTTTTATTGATACTGTAATCATTGAGACTGTGCAGAGGATTTTATTGATTTATGAATGCCTAGCTTTATAACGAAATCAGCTGTCAAGAATGAGATGCTGAGAATTAATGATTTTTTATATTTCTGATGCATACTGTATAAATTATGCAGCAAGCATTATTAAAACAATTATAATTCGTATGATTATACAGTATAATCATACGAATTATAATGGTTTTAATAATCAAGTTGGCGGTTGAGAACGTTTCACTATGTAAAAGACCATAAAAGCTTATTATTACCCGACTGCCTCAGATTGAGGTTAATGTTTATATGTGTCATATCAATAATTATAAAATGATCAAAGATTACTAGCTTATAAAGCCACTACCTGTAGCAGTACCGGCCCCGCCATCATCACTACGGAACCCTTGTTTCCTTATTCTGCTACACGCTACACAGACGTTTTATTCCCAACCACGTCTTTATAAGTTGGAAGAAAACCACTAATAGGCGATGCGGTTTCGAAAACTTCAATTTTAAAAGAAATTCTTATGTTCTCAAGACTTCCCATTGATTTAATGTTCCCTACGTGGTTTATAGGGAATTCTCATAAAAATTGCAACATTTATGCATCCTTTAAATTTTATTCAACTACTGAAGGCCACACTCTTTTGTACGAAATGTATGAATGCTCGCCTTTTGAAAAGTTAATAAGAAGCTTCTTAGCGTATCGATGGCAAAAAGTTGCAGCTTCTTTCGCCCAAAATTCAGCGGCGTGAACTCCGCTCGCTGACGCAGTCATGAGATCATCAAGTGCACAGGTGACAGCATGCAGCGCAGAATGAAAGGTGGGTCATTGTCAATGGGGAGGTGCCGCATACTCAATTGAGATCTGAGCCGTCCGTGAGGCCCCTTCTGTGGAGATTGTCTTTGCTCCCACCGACTTGCGTTCGAAGCCTATTTAGAGATTTCCAAGTTGGCCACGAGGCGTTACTAACTATCCATGATTGAAACGCAGGCATTGACATGATACTTTTGGTAATTCCTAGGCAGTCAGCGCAGCTAGCACCTCGCGCTAGCGGGTCAGTCGCTAATAATTTTAGCATGGTATACAGAGTTTAAATCGCCAACCCGTCGTTGTGAATTGTGATCAATGCTCATGACCTCTCTCTGGCCTTTGCCATGCAGTGGGACAATAATAGGCTGTTTTTTTTCAATGCAAAGCTAAAGTTGAGCTTCATCAGCCCAGCAGCTGCTGACTGCTTATGTAGATGATGCTGAGTAGCAGAAGATGAATGACCACTTGTCACATAGTTTCTGCCACATGATTTTGTGGTGGTCAAATCTAAACTCGAAACAGAAAAAACAATTTCCTTAAAGTATCTTGTTAAAGTCTCATTACATTATGTTGTAACCGAAAACCAGCTAAATGTATCATGTATTTTATTCGTGAGTCGACCAAGAACGAAGAGGCAGCCGTTATCTGTCGTATGCAAAGTGTTTGAATACATTGCTTTAAACAAATACCCGATCTGGGTTACTTGGACCTCACACGAAGTTTTATAGACCTTGAGGTCTTCTGTAAATGACCATACACTTGCTAATTTACACTTGGGACGGGGGACTTTCAAATCCAGTTTTATAGGTAATATTTGCACTGTACAGTTGTCATTCATCTTTGACAGTCGTTACAGGTACGCAGAAGCCCAAAAGTCTGACAACCAGTCTTACCAAGAGGTGTCATGTTACCCAGTGGTAACTGGGCGAGGAGGTCAGACAGGCAGTCGCTCCATGTAAAATGCTGGTATTCAGCTGCATCTGGTTAGATTGTAAGCCGACCCCAACATAGTTGGGAAATGGCTAGGCAGATTTGTTTATTTGCACTGCATGGTAGATTAGTGATGTTGTTCTATTTTAATTTAGGTATATATATTTTATATATCTATTTATGTACACACATAATATATAAAGAGACAAGAATAAAAGAACAGAAAATTAGGTACAAAGATGATGCGATTTATTAGGTATGAATAAAATACAATCGTTGATTTACGCATAATAGGGATGACGACGGGGTAAAGTAAACGAAATTCTATTTAGTCCGTCAGTTAAATTATCAAAAAATAATGGACACATATTTTTTCTTGTGTCAATCAACCAAAAAATTACAAAGATAAAGCGTGTCAAAGTTTGGGAGTGGGGGCTCGTGACGTCACGTGTAGGTAAAAATTGTACCAACACGTGACGTCATGCGACATTTCAAATCAATATATCTCTGTAATGTTTTGATTATGTGGAAAAAGAAAAAATACGTGCCCAATACTTTTTAATAATCTACCTGATAGACGAAGAAAAAAAAGTTAGTCGTCTTCCCTATTGTGTATCGGATCACATTTTTGATAAGTTGAAATCTCAGTACCAACTTTTTAACACTCCCATCTTACACAGTATCTTAAATCAAAATTTTCTAAACTGTAATTTGTATCCAAAACAATAAATCATCTAATTATTAAATATTTATGTAAATTAATTAAGTATGACCATCGCTCTCACTTTGCCTTGTCTAATTTTTTAATAGAAATCCAATAAATTAATGCAGGCAAAGGCTACGATACATCAATGAGCACCATACTGTGATGTTATAAGATAACGAATGATCACAGTCTTGTACTATTACCGACTATCGTCAAGATCATTAAACTGTTAAGGGCGAATCGTTACAAATGAGAAATGACTTACACTATTGAACATACAAATTAATGCTCCGTGCAGTGTCGACAAGACTTTACCTGGGTGATTTAGATGCGGTATTAATCATTTTTATATGTAGTAAGTTTTTTGTTTTTTTAATAAAAATAAGTTAATATTATTTTGTGTTGGCAAAACATTCCTAAAGAAAGTAGATAGTTTTCTTAATAGGTAATCCTGATAATTCTGCCCGGTAATTTATGAATTACACGGTGGTGAATGATTTTTCTCTTAAGGACGCTATCACATTTTTCCACGAATAACAGTGCTTTTCAGGTACCATTTTAATGAACTTGGAGTCGCAACTGCAAGGATATCTTGGTTTCAAATTAAAGATAATATATTCATCTCCAGAATGGCTCCATAACAATTAAATAGCCCCATACAAAATTTTCACACAAATACGTTTTTACCATCACAGTAATCGCAAAAAATTTAATAAAAAGGGGTTTGAATAAGGACCTATATAGCTAAATCCAATGCATATTTTAACTTAAAAATAAGAAGATATTGTTGCTTATATAGTCTTCTATACGACAAGCTAAATATTTTGTAGATAAATAAATAACTTTTTCATTTATGAGACAAATAAGAAACGCTCTCAAATTTCTCCATACATTTTCTACCCGCGGACACTTGCGGTTCGTCATTCCGCGCTCAGAGGCGCTCGTGGAAGCACGTCTGTGTCGCTTTCTCGCAAAAAATAATTACGTAAAAAAGTGAGTTCCGAGTTGTGTACCGAGGTCGGACGAAGTTGATACTTTTTCGGACCGAAATAAAATTAAGTACGATTATTGGTATTTGTTTCAGAAACAAATACTTAGTTGTAATTTTTACAAACTTTTATTTAACTTGCAATATATGTATGTATGTATGTAACTATGTTTGTTCGGGTGGACTCTTGCAACTAAATTTTGAAGCAGATATCTTCAACCGATTGAGCTGAAATTTTGTATGCACGTTTAGTTTGGATGACAATGCATGTTTAGCTGTGTGACGTTATTCTAAATCCAAAATGGCGGAACGCCCAAGATGGCGGACTACTTATTTTTAAGGCACTCCTACAATATGGATATCAAATGAAAGGGATTGCTGAGAATAACTCGAAAAATAAAATGACGTCACTCTAAATCCAATATGGCGGACTTTTATATTATTTTAGACATTAGAAATATTTTTTTAGACATTCGATATTAATAGTCGATTTTGGGGTTTTTCGGGGTGATGATTACGAATATAACATCCATTTTTTATTCAAGGTGGCGGATTTTTGTTTGTGACAAATCGACTTACGGCCAATTTCTTCATAATACCAGTATATCCAGTTGTCATGCTACGTCACAGTTTTACTCTTCAATTCAGTAATTTTTTTAGTGAATTATAATGTTGCTATATTGAAGAATACAATTGTGACGTAGCATGACAACTGAATAGACTGGTATTACGTTTAGTCGGTTAACAAAGTCGCGTGGTTTTTTTGTTTACCTTTATTTAGCTACCTAAACCTATGGAGTATAGTAGTAGTACAATGAAATATTTTCTATGTGAAAAGACAGCTGTGCTGCTGGGGAGTTTGTTGCGCCACTTCTTCCCAGCGAAAGCACTAAGAAGTGAAGGGCGGGCGTTTTGGGGGACTGTCTTTTGTAATTTTGACATTCGAAAAGTGCTGATTCTCAGCCTAATTTGAATAAATTACTTTTGATTTACTTTGTTTTAATTTTTAAGTAAATAAAATACTTACTGTTTTCATAAGGGAATGATTATTTTTAAATATCACAACGAAACTACGATAAACTCCCAGGCTAGTATTTGATTATGTAATACTCCAACAATTGACATCAAAAATAATATTTAAAAGTACTTAGGTACATATTTTCAAACTAACAGCAGACTGTGGTATAAATGTGGATGTTCCTTGTAATACTAAAATGTTAAGGTCGTTTTTGGGTACCTAGTAATGAACGTAACTGATGTTGAACGTTGACTGATGAACTTCAACAATACTAAAAACATGATTATCACGCAGATAGTAAGTACTAATAACACTTACCAAATTCGATTGCGAACTTACAACTAACTTTACTCAATAAATACCAGCAAAATTAAAAAAAAATATCTTCAAGTACCAAGTTTAGTTAAGTTACGTATAAAAATCGAGCGAACAATGGTTTCAATGTGTGTGTGCGCGTAATGTTGCTGTGTTGCGATTCAGATACCTAAACTTGAGCGAGTTCAAAATGTGATAGCGTCCTTAATTGCCGAGCATCTAATGTCCAAAACAATGTCTTTTGTTTTTTTTTTTCCCCAAACTTTTATACCTAATAAGTCTTATCCTGAGAATAAATTTTGAAGTTTTGACAGTTTTTCCATTATTATACCATATCTGACTTTGGTAAAATCAGCCCTAATTCGATTATATTATTATTCTTAAATTTTTTAACACAACCAATTTGTCATCAACACTGCATCATCAAACACATTTAGTAGGTACAGACGCCAGCACATCAAGCTACCCGAAACTGTCAAATTTTCCCAATCAACATTGAACTTTATGCTTTAGCGATAAAGCTCAAAATCTATTAAAGAAATTTGACAGATTGTAGTAGCTTGATGTGCTGGCGTCTGTACCTTTTACGGGCTAATAGTGATATGCGTAGGCAGACATTAACAAAACATATTTTAACAGCTTTCAACATTCGAAACAAAAGAGCATTAAAGTTAACCATCTTTTATAGAATTAATATCTCCATAAAATATATTTTTGTACAAGGGCCATAATAATAGTCACAGTGACGGGACGCCCAACATTTTGTATCTTGTTACTAATTTATATCTAATTACCTTACCGTGTAAACTATAAATTATTACCACATAATGAGGGTGAAATCGTTGTAAACATCACTTTACTTTTTAAAGGTGCTTAGTTGGTTTTATGGGCCATTAAATTCTCTTTCACACAGTCTGATTTGACCTCTGTTTTACATGATTTAAATTATACCTAATGATGCTTGACTTATCTATTTTGTATTTAAATACGGGCAAAGTCCAGAAACACGATTGTACAGTGAAGTGTTTTATATCTCCGTAATTTTTCTTTTTTTTTTTTACTTTTTCAAATTAGGATAATTATGTAATAGGTACCTTTTTTAAGCTACCACACTGAGCAGACTAGTGTATAGAATATTTAATTACTAGAAAACAAACATTAAAATAGCATACTTACATCTTTGACCAACGTCGAGTTAACATCGACCAAAACCATTTATTTTAATAAACTGGTAATTTTACGAAATATAAATTTAAAAAATAAATATTTTAATTATAAGAGTCTGTCAGTGTCACATTTTTAATCCAGTCTGACATTTAAAGAAAATGGCTGAACATCATTCTGCGATATTGACATTACGATGTAAATATCTAATATAATACCGAGTCGGTAAAGCAGATTCTATCGAGCAGGGACTGTAAAATTATATTTTCTTTTGTACCTTAAATTAAGAAAATATAAACACAACTACATTTGTTCAGGTACACACATAAATTGCAGAGTTATTTTTTAACTCGGATTTTATTACTTTGCAGTAAAATACAATAAAAAAAAATCAGACACCATAGTGATTAACACACTGGTAAAATATACATATAGCATCACATAGAAGATCCAATAACTGTAATCGCAACTCTGCACAAATTATTCGTGCAAGCAGAGAATTGAAAATTGCTTAACGTTAACCCTTTAATGAAAAGCTGTGGTCAACCTGACCGCGCCGGGTGTAATTACATGTTTTAAATGAAGGTAAACATTACAGTGTGCAGCCAAGCACATAATATGGGACTATATTGGAGTTGTCAAGTATAAAAGTGGTTAAATTAATATTGTTTCTGGGTATATAAAAATGAATCGCCGAAATGTATGTACGCGCATAACTTCCGAATGACTGCACCAAATTGGATAATTATTTTTTTTTGTGTTTGGTGTTGCCAGGAGAAGATTTGTAGGAAAGAAAATTTTGGAAATTCGTAAAAATAATTGCACCCTTGCGAAGCTGGGGCGGGCTGCTAGTAGTTTATATGTCTGTAAAGCGTGGTGATCAATGCTCATGCCTTCTCTAAATGAGAAACCTTTGCGCTGCAGCAGAATATTAATAGGCTGCTAATACCGTGGTACTTAGAGCGTGACTCTGACTGCCCCATTGGTCTCGTGGTCGCGAGCGCGACTGCTGAGCGTGAAGTCCTGGGTTGGATTCCCAGGTCGGGTAAAGTGTTATTGGGGTTTTCCATTAGGAATTTCTTAGGAACAGCCCGGAGTTTGGAAGTTGGTGGTGTGATACCCCCGTGTCTCGGAAAGCACGTTAAGCCGTTGGTCCTGCACTTGATCTCTCTTCGGTCGTGTCGGATTGCCGTCCCATTGGACTGAGGACTGGAGAGTGAGGGAAGAGAGAGTGCACCTGAGTCTGCGCACACACTTGTGCACTATAACAATTATCTATCGCGCCGGAGGCTAGTCTCTGTTGGGATTGGCCGCCATGGCCGAAATACGGTTTGGAGGACTACACTTAGAGCGTCGCGTCGTTGAAAGAAAGACAAAGAAGGCTGACTTCACAAAAAAATGGATTTGACTGTCGGAAAAGCTGGGACAGGGAGAAAATCTTAAAAAACAGTAGGCCAATTCTCGTAATTAAAAACGTTGAAAATCTAGTCGCTATATATCATCTCAGCGACAAACAAATGTCAAAAACTTGTCAAAATGTAGGAAAAGAAAATCGGAGGTATTTTTGACAGATTGAGACTGAGACCTGAAGGCCAATTCACGTAATTTAAAACGTTCAAAATCTAGTCGCAGTCTCATCTCGGCGACAAACAAATGTCAAAAACTTGTCGAAATTTAGGGAAATTAGAAGTATTTTTTGACAGATTGAGACTGAGATCAGACTGTGAACGTTTTTAAAATGACGAGAATTGCCCTTCAGTTAAATTACGAGAATTGCCCCTCAGTTAATTTACAAGAATTGCCCCTCAGTTAAATTACGAGAATCGCCCCTCAGTTAATTTACAAGTATTGCCCCTCAGTTAAATTACGAGAATTGCCCCTCAGTTAATTTACAAGAATTGTCCCTCAGTTAAATTACGAGAATTGCCCCTCAGTTAAATTACGAGAATTGCCCCTCAGTTAAATTACGAGAATTGCCCCTCAGTTAAATTACGAGAATTGCCCCTCAGTTAAATTACGAGAATTGCCCCTCAGTTAAATTACAAGAACTGCCTCTTCTCCATACGAAAACTACCTTTTGGAATGGGCGACTAGAATCAATTGTTTTTACTATAATTTTTGACGTTCAAAAGTGCCTTTACTGTGCCTAATTGAAATAAATGATTTGACTTTTGACTTTTGACTTTTGCCCCTCTGTTATTATTGATATTGACTCAAGAGAAGGCAGCGTGGTTCTTTAGACTTGTAATATTTTCCTTGGCGGTTTTATTTTGTATCTTATGTATTTCAACTGAAGGCATCTTATACGTCCTTTAATCATTAAGTTCTCTGCTATTGCTTGGCACTCCTGTAAAGTGAGGAATTCACAATACCTAAAAAGTGTATGTGATTTTAGAAATAAATAAATAATATTTGTCTCTCTGAATTTATTATGTAGGTAGTTTCAGGTTTTGGCGAAAGTTTGTAAGTACTATTATAGATACACCTCTTTCAAACCCTTCAAGAATTACAGGCGTGAAAAAAATCTGAAACGCACACACAAACATAACGTTTTGTGTTTCAGATTTTTTTCATACTGACCCAACTGAACGAATCACCACCATATTTATTTTTAGAAAGCTTTGCCTTTCTAGAACTCCCAAATGTTTTACGCAACTATTTCTATGAATGACGATCACGATTTCGCAAATCACTGCGTTGATTAAAATTGAATTGAAACAAATGATTCTGGCAGTACTGCCTTTGTCTTGCGGACAATGTGGGCCAATCATAATGAGACTGGTAATAAAAGTTTTTATAAAATAAAAGACTTTGTAACGTGTCGACCAGCTTTTATTAATTAGGTTTCACTTGTAAGGGGTTATCCATTAATTACGTGAGGCGTTTAGGGTGGGGAGGAGGTCAAGCCGATTCTCACCCAATCTCACGTGGGGGAGAGGGGGGTTTTTTTCAAATATCACGCATTTTTTTCCGCAAGGAACAGTTAAGAGTTACAAGAAAACTGGGTTGAATTTAGCAAAACGTTTAACAATTTTTTCACTTTGATTCTAGACTACGATCTTAGTAATCTTAAAATTAGTCTTAAATAAAAATAATTAAACAGATTGTTTTTTTTATATATATATATAAATCCAACGCAATGAAGCGTAGATTAACTTATTTACTCTGAAAATACGTATTTTGAACAATCTCACGTATGATTAGAGAGAGGGGGGAGCGGGTCGAGCCAAATCTCACGATATCTCACCTCACGTAATTAATGAACGCCCCCTAAGCTGGATGCGACGAGGCTAAATGATAACAGCCACACGGGTCGATCAAAATCTTCATTCAAACTAGGCTAAGAATTAGCACTTTTTGGACGTCCACATTACATAAGACAGTTCCCTAAAACGCCCGCCTTTTAAACCACTTCCTATAGTGCTTTAGTTGGGAAGAAGTAGCGCAACAACCTTCCAAGCAGCACGGCTGTCTTTTCAGTTAGATGAACTTGATTCTATACAACAATAAGTTTTTTTGTTTTGTTAGCCTATTATAGTGTCCCTCTGTTGGGCAAAGGCCTCCCCCAAATCCTTCCAGGAACTCTTTTCCCGCGCCACCTCGAACCAGTCCTTGTGGTACGCGTCCAGGTCATCTCGCCATCTCTTTCTAGGCTGGCCTTGGCGGCGCCGTCTAAATAAATAAATTAAATTATTAAATTAAATTATTAATTAAATTATTTGTCATAGTATGTCAGCTAGCAGACCCCTCCGTGCCTCGGTAAGCATGTTAACCCGTTGGTCCCGACTATCATTCTTTGATCTTTGATAGTCGTTACGGGTAGTCAGGAGCCTAAAAAGTCGGACAACCAGTCTTACCTAAGGGTATCGTGTTACCCAAAAACTGGGCTGCAGAGGTCAGAGACGTAAAATACTGGTATGAGCTGAATACCGGGATCGGCTTCCAGTCTAACAGGATGCAGCTGCATCCTGTTAGACTGGAAGCTACACGAAGCCACCGTAGTTAAGAAAAAGGCTAGGATGATTGATTGTTAGCTGGATGCGCGAAGCACAGGACTGCCCGACGTTGCGACGCAAGCGTCCAAAGTCCAGCCTATGTCCTAAAATGATGGTGGTGATGTTGATCTAAGCACGAGACAGATTCTTCCGAGCTAATTTTGGATAACTCCTGACATAAGAAATTCATACTTTATATACTAGAGTCATAGGAAATGAACGAGTACATCGTTCATTTCCTTTGACTCTACACTACTACTATAACTACTCTACATTTATGTATTTTTGATAAGCTCATAGTCTGTTCTGAAAAACATAATTATTATTTTCTCGTACGTTAAAAATGTCTGCAAAGTTCGGTGTCTATGGCATTGTCTCTTAACTGACCCTTTCCTCTTTTCATTAAATCAATCAAGGCATGTATAAATGGCAATAACTCCTGTAAATCAGTGACTGGCTATCCACCACAAAATATCACATCACATACCAAGCCAGAGACAGAAAAACTAGAATTTCTAATAGAAACTTATTTTCAAATACGCAGGCAGTACTAAATTATGTGCCGAACCAAGTGACCATGAACGTGGAACCATGTATGAGTTCCGCCAGTGACCAACACCACCTTACCGCAATACCATCTTATACAACACATGGGTTAAATGGAACACGCGTGTACGATATACATTACTGCTTCAAAACAAGCGTTTATTTTCTTCAGCTTGGCTAAACCGCAATGGTAACTGTGCTATCCGATTTGTACGACGATGGAATGCGTTTTGGTACTCCTAACATATTAATTGAAAACAAAGAGTGTTCTCCCACGCCATGCAAGTGTGACCATCGCCTTATGCGATCTAAAATGAATTATTAATACTGAATAATAGCTAATTATATTCACGTGTTATTGAGGTAATTAAAAGGAAAAAGAAAAGTACTTAGCTAAGCTTGAGGATGTACTGTTCCATTACAACAGGCAATTTGCACACTTAAGGGTTAGACAAAGGGTAGCGGGATTGTTTGGGTAACGGGATTGTCCGAAAGGGTTACCGCTGCCCCGGCGGAACATAAAGGGCTAAGGAAGGAACACGGGTGGGTTTTAGTCAGTAAGAGTCTGACACTCCCTTCCGCTCCACCCAGAGCGGTCATTTGATGATTTCCAATCCACAAAAAAAAGGGTTAGACAACGTGAAATTCTATCAGCCATGATGGAAAAGTCAAATATGTGTTGCATTGACATAAGCTACCAAAAGGCTTGTTGAAAGTCGTTGTAAAAATACGAAACACTTTGAAAGCGATTGTCAGTTGTCTATGCCCTCTTAAATAATATTCAGTGAAAAACCCATTGTACTTACTAAATATTTATTTGACTAAAAACGAATGTAATTTTGAATTACCCCGATACTGCGAAACAAACATAAAAATAATTTAATTTTAATAATAAATGGCTCTAAAATAATAAAGTTCCGCCCACATTTCCAAAATGCCGTCACCAGCCATGTCAAACCTTTAAACTGTAATTATGGGCATGGGCTATATTTACTGGCAGTTTACATGTCATAAACTCGTTGTGGGCGCCGTAAAGCTAATTGTTTATTAATTTCAACGGTACATGATGTTAATCTGACGAACAGGCGTTAAGCTTTATTAATGTAGCAATAAAGGTCATTATTGATATAGGTTATGATGAAGTAGCCATCTATTGAAGTGAAATGGGTTTAGGCTAGCGTGGTACCTACTATCAGAAAACTTAAGGAAAATTAAATGAAAACGATAGGTGAGTTGGCAGACCAATAGCCAGGTGGGTCGACGGCCTACAGAAGAACGCAGGGAGGGCCTGGATGAGACTCGCACAGACCAGAGAAGCATGGCACAAAAGGGAGGAGACGTATATCTAGCGGTGGGTCAACAAGGCTGCCAACGATGAGGACGATGATGATTATAACAGCTGAGAATGTGTGGAAGTTAAACAAACTATACTGGCAGGTTCCTCGTATCGATGAGCAACCTACCAGATCAATCAATCGATCAATCGTGAATCGATAAAAAATCTGTTGCAAAACTATTTAGAAGCACTAAGGTCCGGCCTTTCTAAATTTGCCAAAGATGTAAACAACAGTGGCCGCTCGAAATTGAATAAAATTGATATACGAGAACATTTATTTTAAGTAATGTTTGTTTTCGTCCAGTTAGCTCGGAGATTTAGACGAAAACAAACATTAAGTAGTTGAAATAAATGTGCTTAAGTATATATATAGTATTCAGTATATATCGATTTTATTCAATTTCGAGCGGCCATTGTTGTTTACATCTTTGGCAAATTTAGAAACACGTCCGGCGTTTTTAATACTTAAGTAGGTATTTACTTTCTCTGTTTGACTTATCTATCATAATACTAAAACAATGAAATAACATAGCATCATCACGCCTGTTGTCGTGCTTGGATAAGCAAAGGTGTATCTATAGTACACCCACATTTCGACAGTAGGTAATGTTTGGGTCCCATGTAATAGGGGGCGAAGCTATTGCCGTCAACCGGGCACAAATCCGAGAAATTCCAGACGGAAAAACCTAATAACACTGCCCGACCTAAGAATCGAATCCAGGACCTCATGTTTAGCAATAGCGCTTGCAACCAGTAGACCAACGAGCCACTTAACGAGGAAATAATTGCGAACTAAAACGCTTCAGACAACAACAACTTCATGAAATCTGAAACCTACTTACAATTTATGCTAGTCTGTATTATAAAGGCGAAAGCTTGTGAGTGTGTTTCTATGTTTGTTACTTCTTCACGCACAAACGGCTGCACCAATTTTGATAATATTTGGTATGGAGGTAGCTGACACTCTGGATTAACACATAGGATACTTTTTATCCCGATATTCCCACGGGGTCGACACTTATGCGGATGAAACTGCGGGGCGCTGATAGTTGTTTATAAAGACAAAACAAATAAAAATTAGCGCCATAACAAAAATTAAGAATCTGTCAGCTATCCGATACTGGCGTATTACAATATTGCCCAATGGCCCTATTCAGGCATTTGTGCCCATTCGTTAACAATCACAATGGCGAATAAAAAACCTAATGAATAGATTCGTCGCCGCTTTGAAGCCTCGCTTGAGGTCATAAACATTATATTGAAATACAGACGATACGACAATGTGTATAATTTTGCTGTTTATGTGAAAATTATTTGATGATTTCCACTGATATTGAGGTTTCCGTGACCGAATAACGATGCGTTGTTCGATTGAAGAAAGAACGTGTATAATTTAAGACTAAGTTATCGAGAAATACTTTATCAACAGCGGAAGAATAATTCCCACCGTATTGTAGATATATATAAGATGAGAAGTTTTTGATAAGAACTAAATGAAGAACAGCACCCTAATTGCGTAACACAAGCACACTATCAATCGGAATCTGAATCATTTTGAAGCAAATTGCTAATCCATTGCTTCATAAGTTCGAAAAATTTGTCTGCTCAACACTTAAATAACGCAATGTATGTTGTTGAACTGTCAAAATGAAACCGATTCCGATTGATAATGTGTTACGCAATTGCCCCGCAAGTTAAAGTAAAAGTTTTTTAAATACATTGACGTAATTAGAATAGAAACGACGATAGCTGCAAAAGTCAAAAACTGTGTAGAAACGGACAACTATGACATGTTAAAGTTTAGGTACAGACGCCAGTACATCAAGCTACTACAATCCGTCAAATTTCTTTAATAGATTTTCAACTTTATCGGTTTAAAGTTGACAGTTTCTGGTAGCTTGATGTGCTGGCGTCTGTACTTTGGTAGGTACTTAAATAAAAATCGTAAACATACCAACTGCATGTTGCAGTGTGGAGTGCTCGAGTGGTAGTGTGAGTGATGATGTGATTGACTTATATGTGTGTGAGTGCTTGGCCTAGTTAAGTTTTAAGTTTCCACGATTTTTTCAGTAGCATCAATAGAAAAAAAAAATAGATAATGGTGCCAATTCTGTTGTTCACAAATTAAACTAAATTTAAGTTCAGTGCATCTTTTTCTTTCTATTTAATTAAGAAAAGGACAGAAGACAAATTTAGTTTAGTCCTGTCAAATTACTCAACGCCTGACGTAAACTGACGTAATTTTAGTACAAGTTTTTAATCACGTCTAAACTTGTATGGGGTAGTGTTAGGCGTGGATTAATTTGACAGGACTAAACTAAATTATCTTATGTAAGTGAATCGGCATCATTATAAACTTTTAAATTAGATTACGAAAAAACAAGTTCCATTGGTACAAAACGTAAAAGTTGAATTCAAAACTCGCCCGGTTTTACCTGTAACTATATACTCAATCAAAGCAATGGTTACCATTGACCATCATATTCGCTCCATATCGAATTTGAAACACTTTTAAATCAATAACGCAAATTGTGAAGACTGGTTTTTGTTCAGACTGTAACCGGTAAAAGGCAACGCTTTGTGAATCGCCCAATATCGGCCAGCAATTCCAATTTGGGGCATTCCATTGCTCTGTTATGAGGAAGTTATTGAAACATCTAGGTGCGAAGATCTGTGTTGATTATGAAGCTTGCATTCTGTTGGAGTGAGCAGAATTGGAAGTGGGGCTTGGTATGTCGGAGCGCTAACGGAATCTAATTGGATTATTATGATTCTACAGATTTCTTGACAATGCAAAAGGACCCATATTTTGATTTAACAAATCAATGGAACTGCTCGAAAGCAATTTTTTGAATAATAATTTACATAATATTCTACGACTATCGATGCGTTACCCCTGAAACAGAAAACTATGCTTGATTAAGTATGAACTTAACACAAATCCAATCAAACATTTTCTAATCAACACCATCATTTATTACAATTAAACCATTTACAGGCACTTTTGAACTGTCAAGAAGTCGGTCAGTCAGAAATATGAAGCTAATTGCCCATCCCAAAGCGTAGGTACCTATGGAGAAGAAAGAGCAAGAAACTCCATGGACACTCTTTTAAATTATATTTTTACAAAAATATTAGTTACATCATTTATGTTGAATTTATAATTATATGTGAGAACGATGTAAAAAAAGACTTACGCGTTAAAAGCGTCGAGAGTACAACAAATAGTAAGAAAACAACAATCCAAAAATAAAATAATTTAAAATAAGCCGAGGCAGCTAAGTGATGGCCAGCCCCAACTGACGGCGCCCGTTCACGAACATGACGCAATGGATATGTGAATATGTATTGCATGCCTCAACGTCCATTTCACGTTTTTGCGACAATCGCACTTTTTTAACTGATCCATAATTCAATCAACTGTATGCGTTCAAAAGGATTCAGCGGTTTCAAACGTCACTGATATCATCATTCAAAAGTAACCTGAGTCATGCACAGAACTCCACACATCGATGCCATGGTAACACTAGTATTACGAAAATCACCTTTACTGCTACGACTTTATGTCGTGCCCTTTCAATGTCAAAGTGTTACTACTCATTTGGGGTGGGCTGTAGCCTGTACCTCACCAACACTCTCTTGCTTTCATTCTGATTGTCTGTAGATAGGTACTGCAGTTTATGCTTGCATGGCGTTTCGATGCCACCTCCGCTAGTATTTTATATACGTTGATAAGAGATAAACACTAGCCTTCTTACTAATAAACGTATTATATCAGATGAATAGTTACACACCGATTTCTCTCTTTCAGTCGTCCGTAATTTGACATTTGAAAGAAGAAGACAAAGCGTTGTGTAACTATTCAGACGCTATACAACGTTTATTAGTAAGGGGGTAAGTATATACTTTTTTTCATCAATCTTTATTGTCCCACTGCTGGGCAAAGGTCTCCCCCGAAGCAAATGTGTCATGTTTAGAAGATAAAAAATAATAGAGAGAGGGATAGAAAGCTGACGAGCGATACATCATGTAAAATGTTATATGTACTTATTTTTTTTTTTATGTCTTGTCGTAGTTCAACCTAGGAGGTTGTCGTCTGCTTAACCGGGCTTGCCTGTGGATGCCACAATAAATTAAGACCACAAGCCAGGGCTTTAAAAACTAAGCGACTACACGCTAATGGCATCTCCAGTGAGGTACGGACCTCGGCTTAGGGCGTCGCTGGGAGAGGGCAGAAAGGGACAGGCTGGATCGAAATTAATTGATTTGATTGAAATAATCACGCGTTATATACTAAATAAGCTTTTCATTTCATTGGTAATACTAGGACACGGATGTGATCTTTATAGTACTACCTATGTGAAGTATTAAGTACACAATGTGCTCATGTGTGTGAGGTCTAGAGTCAGACACACGCGTCACCGCCTTCCAGAAAACGGTTCGTTCCGGTTCAATGCTCGGCTGCGGTAATTGCGATAATTACTGTTAGTCTCAATCAGTGAGTGTTTTTCTTCCATGCTGCCAATTGGTGAGAAACAGTGTCTGTTCACACTGTGGTGTCTCATTTGTGCTGGGAACGATACCTAGTTTCTCATTGAGTTATATTTTCGGAAGCATAATTATCATGAGAACGATGCCTGTCTAGTTGTTACTTCCCTCAAGTTATGTGTTATTGTAATTCTTCATGTTGGGAAAACAATTTACATTATGGAATTTGGATGGATAATGTTATGTTTCATTTCTTTTAATCGAAATAACTGAGAACCTGAATATTATTGTGGGTATTCATTATTATGAACAATTTTTACTGTTCCCAACCATAAATTTAGAAAAAAAATCAGTAGTTGCCTACACATCAACGAAAAAACTCTATGATTGCTCTCCTAAACTGCTTTAGTGCTACCATGAAATTCACCGTTTTACAGATAGATAAGGTACTCGATTACTCCAGACATAGATATGGCTTAATTTACCGGTGTAGCTATAGGTATCTGGTGAATGCAATCTCGGAGGAACACATAAGTTAAACGGGGCACGCAGCTGCGCGCGAGTCGCGCCCGTCGGCGGCGCGCGCGCAGCCTCGTTCCGTCAGCTTTAGGCGGGATGCATACTTGTACAACTTTGAAGAATAATTATATTCTATTAACTAAAAAGTTACAGTAATACCTACTAGTTTTTTCTATACAGATTTTCCGTACATAAAATATACAATCTAGGCGCTTTGTCAAAATTTTCATTTGGACAAAGTAACATGATGTGTCTGAACTGTGAACATTTTATTTTTTTTGTTCTGGGTTTTCACCAACATTGTAAGCATTATTTGAAAACATTACTAAATTTTAAACTCGGGAACTTTTAAAACAACAATGTTTTTAATTATTAGTTTAACAATGGAGCCATTTAAAAAGCTTCAAACGCTCTGAATTGCAAAATGTTTGAGAGATAAACTTTAAATTTCGCTAACATTAATTCGACACAGTGGACATTATTTTTAACAACTACTATGCCGACCGTATCCATATTAATAATATTTTCAATTGATTATGTCATAATACAGATGATACATAAACAAGTGAATGCTGCAAAAGTTAAAAGCGCAAAAACAAGATCTTTCAGCAACGGCTTTCAAAATGAAGAAGTGCGAAAAATAACAACAACTATCATCTTTTTAACCCTGGCTCTTCGAAATAGCAGACACATATTTCCTCATCTCAATAAAATTTTGAAAGGTCTCCTAACACGTATAGACCGTTGTTGTTGACTATAAATGCTTGATTGAGCATGCGAGCGGCTCGCAGATGTGGTTCCGTGGCACGTGACATGGTCTCCGAATTATCTGAATACAGTGAATATACATACAGGAAGACAATTGTTTATTTTGTAGACAACCATTTAATTTGATGCATTAGTTTGATTTACAACGCTTTCAAAAGAAAGCTTTGTAAACCAATATGGTTGGCAAATAGAAGGAACTGTCTTTCGCGTATTTGACGTGTTTTCTTGTTTAACATATTCATTTCTATTTCGGCAGAGTTTCACAAATATTAATAAAACATTGAATATAATACGGTCAAGTAATTTGTGGAAAATTTAAAAATCTTTTCGTTACGCGATTTTTGTATTGAGAAGACTAAGAAACTGTACCCTAATTGCGTAATAGTTTCAATCACAATCCGAGAGTTTTGAAGGATATTTCTAATCCATTGCTTCTTAGGTTTAATAAATGTGTCTGCTCAACAACGAAAATACTGCAATGGACGTAGCTGAACTGTCAAATTGAAAGAAACTGCGATCGTCATTTTTATGTGCGTCACGCAATTACCCCGCTGTTTTGTTTTTTTGCTGATGAATTTGAAATTGTCATTCTCTCCTGCTTCTCTCACTATTAATGTTTATTACTTTAATTTTCTTCTTACCTGTTTGACAATCCTTGAAAGATATTTTATTCCTATTTATATTTGACTTGATAGATCTTTTATTCCAGTTCTCAGAAATTCGCTTAGGCTCAACAAAATTTTGCTCTCACATAGCACAACCTAAGAAATATCACATTCGATCTGACTGGCGTCTGTGCAACGCCTTCTAAAGTTGTTTATTTTATGCACCGGCGTACTAGGCGTGTCGGCTCACGATAGCCTGGAGGCTGCCCATAGCCGCTACTTACGGACGCCGGTAATTTTGCATCCGACGTGGCCGAGACTTAGATAAAGTGATATACATATTATGTAGCTAGCTGTTTTAGATTATACACCTGTGCAATTTTAAAGAGGACAGGCTGCTAGTCGTGGTGTGCTTTCGTTGTGTTGGGTCTGTCTATGTTGATGATAGAGATGAATGCTGTTTCTGAGAGTAACTTTTACAAACTGGACATAAACTTCGCAAGTTCGCATTTCTGCTTCTTCGCTTCGCGTTTCTAGACTACTTCGGAAACTCACATTTTTGTAAAAAAAAAAAATTCCTTTTGTTTTTCTAGTCTACCTCTTCAGAAAACGTGAGTGACCATAGTTTTTTCTGTTCAAGTCCACCACTCAGAACTTGATAAATGAATTTATTTCTCATCACAAATGTTGCTGTGGTCAGGAAGTTTTTTAATTTTTTAGATTAAGCATCTAAAAAATAGGCTTAACATTTGTGAGAGATTGGTACCCGAAAAAGGCATAAAATACCTGTGTTATGGGTCACCAGGCCCCCCCCAATGATGAGTGATAGAAATCACTTCGGCGTTTCCTGGAAAATCTTTTGACTATACTCTAATTCATAATTTCCGTGCTACAGTTAATTTCGCAACAAACGTCAACCTTACTGACATTAAGGCAAGTGCATACACTTGTAAATTACTCTCTTGAAACAAACGTGTTGTAATGTACACAGGGCTTAAGTGCTGATGTTTTCACGTAATCATATCAACGATCGCGGTTGCGGTTACGTACCAATGATTCAATGAACCATGGGAAGTCGCGACATAAAGAATAGTGCACTAATTAGATACGGCGTATTGACTAATATACGATGGAAATATTTCATAGCCTCTAGCCAGGCTAGAGTATCGATGACATACCCGCCAGGCACTGTCTGATTTCATCGTAGAATAGGTGGCAAGTAATGAAGGGTGCTATGTAATCTGCGTTCGCGATTTATTTGCCAAAAATGTAAACAAATAATATGAATTAATTGAAAATAACTTTTATTCCTACATAATAAAGTTCAGTTTACGCTACAACTTCAAACATTTTTATAACTTTTTCTATAGTACAGACAAGCGTCGATGGCTACAGTTGACTCTTTCGACAACGCGTATCGCTTATGTATACCTATGAACACTTACCCCCTTACTAATAAACATTCTATAGCGTCTGTATAGTTACACAACGCTTTGTCTTCTTTTCTTTCGAAGGTCAAATTACTGACGACTGAAAGAGAGAAACAGATGTGTAACTTTTCATCTGATATAATACGTTTATTAGTAAGGGGGTTAGTGATTTACACATAGTGACCTACTTATGACACGACATAAGCTTAACACTACTCGACATCCTAGCACGATAAATCATCCAAGAAGATTAGCAGTAATTTATGCCTATCTAACCAAACAAAATCAAATATAAAGAAAATATATTATTAGTCTTATCCGCAAGTCAATAAGTCAGTCCAAACTGAATAGAATATTTAATTCAATGATGACGGGTTGTGGACCAAAACGTATGTTTTAAAAGCATGGCACCATATCTCAAACTGATATTAAATTAATTACTGGCTCTCGAAAGAACAAGTTTATCTTACTAATTCTACGATATAAATAAACTTTTAAATAAAAACGTCTGTTAGAGTTATTATTAAATTAATCAAGAGACGTTTTAATACTACGATCTTGAATTATCGTTATTTCTCAATTTGCATGGAATATTTATGTTTTTTTTTGTTGTTTAAATACTTAATTGTTGTTGTGTCAGAGTATGAATGGCCTCCAGTGTTGTATGTCATAGGAAATGATTACCTACTTTTTGCTGCGATTTCTGTCAGTTCTTAAACCCTGAGGGGACTGTTCCATCGAACTATATAGATCTGTGTAATTTTGCTGCTTTACAATATTAGGTATATCTTGATACTTAACCACATACATACAATTTACGTTAATTATAGGTACACCGAGGTTAGAACTCAAGGTGCCACTCCAAGCCTTACCATTATTTTTATTTCTCAAGGAAAACTCGTTTCTTTCAATCTTTTTACTTATCTTGACTATTTTAGAGCAAGTCTCTCGCTTTCTAGGATACATAACATACATAATCAGCCTATAATGTTCCCACTGCTGGGACACAGGCCTCCTCTCTGTGAAAGGGGCTTTCTAGGTTACTACAATATTTTTAAGTTCATTTGAACTTTTCAAGTATGTTTTAACTACCGTTGCCTGTGGATGCTTTCGTTTTCATAAAATTAATACTCGAGTGAAGCGTCTGATATCTTTAGCGCCCGATGATATTAACCTTGTTATCTGCCTAAAAGTTTGGTCTAGTGCTCGCAAGCGTGAGGTACTGGGTTCGATGCCCTGGTCGGACATAGTGTTCTTGAGTCAGGAATTTCTCAGTAGCAGCTTGGAGTCTGAATTTGTGCCCGGTTAATAATGCCAATAGCCTTGCCCCCTATTATATGGAACTTAAACATAACTGGCGAAATGTGGGTGGTAAAAATAACTATAGGTACACCTCTGCCTAACCCTTCAAGGCTTACAGTCGTAATGTGATGTATGTCATGTAATACTTCAAGCGGTTTTATATTTTTCCAAAATCGAGCTCATGGTAACGTTGACTACTTTCATCTGCCTAGCCTTTTCCCAACTATGTTGGGGTCGGCTTCCAGTCTAACCGGATGCCGCTGAATACCAGTATTTTACATGGAGCAGTCGCCTATCTGACCTCCACAACCCAGTTGCTGGGTAATACGATACCCCTTGGTAAGACTGGTTGTCAGATTTTCGGGCTTCTGACGTCCCGTAACGACTGTCAAAGATCCACGAATGACAGCCGGGACCAACGGCTTGACGTGCTTTCCGAGGCACGGAGGGGTCTTGATATGTAAAGGTCACCCATCCACGGCCCAACCGCGGCACGTTGACTACTTTATTCTACTTAATTAATCCTTGTTTAGGGATTTCGCCTTTAAGTCTCATCTTAGTCCACCAATTTTATTTGAAAATACAAACAGAATTTAATTTACTAATAAATCAGTACAGAACATGATACAGTCCCTTGTAAAAAAAACCGCCACAGTCAAAGCTGTGAGGCAGATTTAATAACAGCGCAGTGCCAGTGCGGTGTCCCAACGTTCCTAATCTCATTACAACTTGCCCAGATGCTGGCGCTTAGTACTCTCCTACTCTACTAGCCTGCGAGAGACAGACATATTTTATAGAGAAAATAGAGAGCGCTTCATAAAGTGTGAATGTGATAGGCTATAAAATTAAAGCTGTTATTATTTTAAGGGGAAGGAGGTGTTACTCTTTTGAACTGAACTTTATTTTGCTTGGTAAAATAAAAATTGCTTTACAAATGAAGTGAAGCTTTGGTTTCGTGGAGCAGTGGTGGCCAAGTGGTAACGGCCAAGACTTACGAGTTGTAGGTCGTATTTCGAACTCAGACAGGCGCTTTAATTTGTATAAATTATTACATCACCACTGCTCTCAAAACGATGAAGGAGAACATCGTGAGAAAACCAGCATGTCCTAGAACCAAAAAATTCGAAGACATGTGATATCCACCAACCCGCACTGGGTCCGCTGGTGGATTACGGTTCACTCCCTCTCACCGATAGGACGCCTATGTACCAGCAGTGGGCACATTATAGACTGATTATTAAGCTTTGGATTCCTGAGAAAGCGGTGAACTGTCACACAATATGCGTCACCTTAATTTCAAATGCTATGTACAGTATGGATAATGCAAATGCAAAGTGACAGGTACTAAAAACAAAAGACTAACAAAATGATTATAGTGACAGAAAGCAATTTCTCTGGCAACCATAAATCAACTTAATTATTATTTTGAGTATCGAGTAATGGAATAACCCGACTCGTAAGAAACAAAAATGCATTTAATATTCTTACCAAAGTAACATCACTAAACGATACTTTTATTTCTGGTCTGATTTCCTATAGATTTATGATCAGTCAAATGCACAGGACACGCCAATTAATATTGATATCAAAACATCAAAGCCGGTAACAGTTAACGTCTGCGATGATCGATGCGATGCCGGCGCAATATAACATAACCGAATTAAGGTTTAATGCTCAATTTATTTGATATCAAACTGCGAGAGTATCTCCAAATCGATTAATAGCTCTCGCATAAAAATTCGTGTTCCAACGAAACTTTTACATGGATATTGTCTGTTGTCAAAAAAGGAATACGCGCAATGGATGGAGTATAAATTCAAAATTTTGATTGGAGTTCGTATTAGATGTTCGGATTCCGGGAGTCATTTCGGATTTTCGATGAATCGATCGATTTGTGTGGGTGGCTGCGATATCGGTTTAATAGGACCGTCCTATCTAATCAATTAATGGGGTAAGATTGATGGCTACACGCTAACAATGAAGTGACTAGCTTTATTTTTGTCCCAACTTTCGTCTATTAGGCGGAGATAAAAGTTTTTATTCAGACGGAGTTTTTATCTGAATTTAGATAGTTTGTTGAGCGGTGATAGTTGAAAGCTCATGATGTAATTGATGGCATCATGAAATGACTGGTCAATAGGGCTTAGAATAACTCCATCTACTATATAGGTACTATATAATTTACTAGACAGAAATTCTTTCACCTTTAATTTTCCAACTCCCTGACAAGGACCGCCTCCTGCAAATTGTGAAATACAATAAAACAGGAATAAAACGGGCAGAACATTTGCAAATGTCAGCTCATGTGACTGTTATTAGATGTAGAAATGGCATTGACAAAGAAAAGTGAATTCCAAAGCACCTATGAACATAGACATAATAAAGAGAGACGCCTAACTGAAGTCAAACACGTACTAAGGTCGACAACAATTTTCGCATACTGAGCATTGTTGGAAATTGAAAGGCTTACCGCGTCATATGAATACAAAAAAACAGGCAAATAATAATGCACCTTATGCTCAAGGGGTAGAATTATGTTTTGTATAAATGGAGCAATTTGAGCGAAGAACGCGACACGCAGGAAGAATCTTAATAATGTATAACGTAGGAATATGTTCAAATGTGTTCGTCCCATCTTAACACTACGATCGCTGCGGGGACTGTTTTGTGTTGTAAGATATGCGTGTTTTTGTCGTGCATTATTATAATAAGTACTACAGTCAAATAATTAAACAATAAAATACTAAATAAACTAACAAAGTATTAAAATAAAAAGGAAAACCTCAAACGGCGAAAGTATAAACCTTATTGATAATTATATTTTCGAGTCGCTTGGGGTTGAAACACTCGGGCCGTGGCGCCCGAGTGCTCATGGCTTGTTCAATGAAATCTCAAAACGGCTGGTTGATACTTCCCGTAACCCAAGGGTAGGCTTTTACCTTGCCCAAAGGATAAGTATTGCCATAAACGTGGCAATGCCGCCAGTCTCTTGGGTACATAACCAGTGGACAGAGATACGGAGGAATATTTCGACGCCATATTTTAGTTTGTTAATAGTTTTAGTTAGGTTAGGATATTATATTAAACAATTAATTCAAATGATTCAACATTCTTCATAATTGCATTAGTAATCAACCAGTGACGTAATGATTCATAAACTTTAATTGAGCCACTAAGTACAACTTACGGAACAAAATCGAACTAATTCATGCTTATCAAACACTCCCATAAAATCAAACTGACGTAATGGACATCTATCATTAAAATCCATTCGATAAATAACCGCTAAACCCGGTGTTTCACCTTCTTAACATACAATGAGACATCCCACTTTATCATATCTGGTTGTCATCCGGAATCTCGACGAACATTGAGAGTTTGAGAGCACAAAGATATGAAACGATTTTAAATTTGACTCGATATTGTAATATTGCAGCAGCGCTACTCAAAACGAAGTCGCATTTTTACCTTAAACTATTATTTGGAATGTTTATTAAATAAAGACTTTGTTTTGGCACACGATAATGCAGAAATGACTTAACCGATATGAAAAAATAAAATACTAGATTGCATCTAGATGAATATATAATTATAGGACACTTTACATCCGGTTCATGAAGTAGTTCCGCTGGGGAGCGACGAGCAATATTTACTCGCAGTACAGCTTAAATACTCTGAAAATAATTATACTTCAGCGAAAACTGCTTAGATGTCAAACGAGGGGCCAAACTGCCTCAAAAGAGGTACAAAACCGCTTCTGCGACAGAATTAATCCCGATTAAATCTGCGCACTTGCAGGGTTGAGTGTCAGGACTTAATCCTAGCAGCATGGCTTGTCTGCCTTTATTGGTCGTCGTAAGCGCAGCATTTTAATTTAACAGCTATATGTGGTGCCATTAAATAAAATGAAGCTAGACGGAGTGCTTTATGAACGGAACGCTCCTCGCTGTGATTATATTAATGTTATTCACATTGTCTGTGTTAAAATATTACTGTTTTTGTATGGAATGTTAATTTTTGAGATGGAGTGTGGGTGTGATGAGGTTTAGCGGTAAACTTACGTGTTTGCTGTTGGTATTCATTATTAAATAAATAAACTTATCTGATTTGTTTGTCGGTTCTGTCTTTGTGAAAATGGCCATCCTTTTTCGTTTTTGACGAAAGCATGCCTTAAATTGCCTGCTCTCAAAACGGTGAAGGAAAACATCGTGAGCAAACCGGCATATCCAAGAACCAAAAAATCGAAGACATGTAACATCTACCAACCAGCACTAGACTCGCGTGATAGATTACGGCCGACTCTCCCTCTCGAAGAGAGGCGACCTGTGCCCCAGCAGTGGAGACATTAGTTATAGGCTGATTATGCTTATGCTATGCCCTAATTAGATAACTGTCTTAATTACGCACTTACTTACTAGGTAATCTTAGTGAATGATGAGCCAAGTGTGTCCAAAATTAATATATACATATATTATAAGTTCTTCAGAGTAGTATATAAGTACAGTAGTTCACATATAATTAATGTAAGTATACAAAATATTGTAAAACATTTTAAAAGAGTAACGGTGGAGTTTTTTGGCCATTCTTCTCCGAGTTCGATACGAGACTAGCTTTTGAATTTTGAAAGGGGTGACTAGAATCAATTATATTTGAATGTAAAAATGTTGACGTTCAAAAGTGCCTTTTATGTGCCTATTTGAAATGAATGCTTTGACTTGGTTCACGGTACCACATAACAGCTACATTATGACAACACTGAATTCAAACCTCACCCTGTTTGTCGCAAAACCTGCTCTAATAAATATAATAACATCCTCAGCCCTCAACCGCATAATGTTACTCATTCCAGATAATACATTATCAAGACCACCGGCATAAGCCGATCAAGTATTAAAGAAATTTAATCGCCGTTAAAGGCTAAGGCTTGCGCCGCACGCATCGCCATTTTATGGTGGTATTATTTTATGGTGTCCGCCTCGCTGACACTTTATATCTATAGAACTCGGGACTTATGATAGCAGAATTAATTGTCTGGGGAATTTGCAGGCGACGTTACATTGCGACTGGGTTTATTAAAATCTGCACCTCCTTTTAGCGAGTCTTTTCTTTATTGTTTGCAATGATTTAATGTTTAGGAATCGCTTTTTTGGGTGTTCTTATTATTCTGGTGTCATTTTCAATGATAAATCATTATCTTTTATATAAGTTAAGATGAACTATAATCAATTGTTCTCGTGGGGCTCATGTTATCAATGGTAATTTGAATGGATTACTTACATTTTCTTTTCAGTAGCCTACGCTGTCCCAGTTCTAGGCAAGAGCCTCCCTCCTTTCCTTCCATCTTTCGCGACCCCACTCGTCCTCCTTCCAGTTTTGACGGAACCTATCCCGCTCGTACCGCCATCTCTGGGGCGGTCGTGGCCTGCCGCGACCCCGATTATAATTACTCTTTGATATTCATAATGGTACTAAGTTTCGTAACCAAATCTGTAATGTAACATTGAGTTCTTGTTCTAATGATATTCTCAGCATCGCAGGTCACAAAAAGAACCCGAATTCTTTTTAACCTTACCGGCATTATGTGCACCATAAAGAACATTGATGAATTTATAAAACCGCCCTGAAACAACTTTAGTGGTGCTTTCGCCATTAGGTATTTAACCATAAAGTGCAAACCTCAGAAGATTCAGAAGGTTCACTCCAATTCCCGTCAACTCCTGAAAACCCTGAAAAGGGATAGCCTTCATTTTTCATCACAGGGAGAGCTTTCTGTACAAGTTAAGAAAAAAATAAAATATAAAAATAATTAAATGCAGTCATTGCTTTAATCATCTTCTAAACATGTCTACCTAACTTTTTCTTGCAGGAGCATAGCTTTAATTTTTATTTTATGTTAGACTAGCTTTTGCCCACGGCTTCGCCCGTGTGGAGGTCGGAAATTATCCCATGGGAACGTATCACCGGAATAAAAAGTATCCTGTAACCTAACCCAGGTCATGGCCTACCAATTACTACCAATGTGCCAGATTTCAACCAAATCTGTTCAGCCGTTTTAGCGTGAAAGCGTAACAAACATCAAACTCACTTACGCATTTATAATATTAGTAGGGATTAGTTATGGTGCACATTTTTCTAATCATCTTCTTATGCCTGCAAAGCTGGTGCATTGTCATCTGTAGCTGCCATTAGCATGAGGAGTTGCTCTTCTTTTGTTTCTCTTCCACGTGTATAATGACTACAGCCTTGTCCCACTCGGTATCGGCAATTACGTCTATAGCGGAACACTTGGGCTAATCTATTGTCGTGCGCGAGATTGTGTCCCGAGCCTGCGATCAAACAGTTACCGTGCACTTTGATGGCTAATAAAACCAAATTAACTTTGTTAACGTTGGATCTTGGTTTGAAACTTGTGTTATTTTATTAGTTAGCTTTTGATCGTGGCGTGGCTGCCGAGTGCGATGTTTTGGGGTTTGATACTCTGTTCTAATGCCAAGTAGGTAAAACTACACTAGCATGCTGAGAGAGTAGTGGTGGCTCAGTGGTAACGGACGTACCTACCAAGTCACAAATTACACAAGTTGTTTTTTTTGTTTTCGGGAGGAACCTTCAAAAGGCACCCGACCTCCGGGGAGGGAGGTCGGGGAGTATGGGATTTTTACCTCACTATAACCATCCCGGTGATCGCCATCAGCACATAGGGGTGGTCCCGGTTCCTCTTAAAAGTCCAATTCCGGAATCTGGGGATTCCCCCCGTGCAACGCCTGTAAGGCACATTCCTGGGGAGACTGTAAAGGGGCCTCCCCTAAGCCTCGCTATGCACGGCAGCACGTGACCACTGTGCCACCGTCTTCCCTGGGGCACATAATGGGCGGCTAGAGTCACCAATCTGTGCGCCCGCGACTCCAAAGGCCCCAGAAAGGACCTAAATCGATATACTTTTAAAAATTAACTTGCAAGTCATACACCACCACCATGGCATCCAATCATTCTTGTAGGTTTTCTTTGGCTAACTACTTTATTAGTATAAAGATAGTTAAAACTAAAATGGAGATGGACAGGTCACTTTCAAAGGCTGGAACCACAAAGATAGGCCCAGACCGTGACAAACTGAAAAAAGAACTGCCAAATTTTGGCTAAGAACAGCCAGACGAATATAATACGGGACGAATGAAAACATTTGTAGGAAGATTTTACCGCCTCAGGTGGCCCTTACATAGAGGAAACATAAATACTGAAGATACTAACACACAATACTAACAAATATTAAGTTAAGATTTTTATTTAATTAATAACACACTAATATAATTATTTAAAAATATTTGCATACTCTAAGCGTAAAAACCTCATAAGTATTTGTAATTCTGTTAATATTTTTAATATTAACAGTTAATAAAATTAATAGTATTAATTAGTAGTTATTAGTTATATAATTAATATTTTTTTTAACTTTTATTTATTTATCTTTAACTACTTAATTAACGTCCAACGCTATAATTATTAAACTATATTTTAATATTTTTGACTCGCTCCAATAACTCTATTTATAAATTATGAGACTAACGACTTAAGATAAACTATAGCAGCCACAAATCATGTTAATTTACAATAACTAATAACTGTTATTCACTGCACCTTTACCATCGCACGTGATATTAACAACCCGGTTTGTGATCAATAAAATAATAATATAATACCATAAAGAAGGCACTTAGAAAATTAATTTCCGCAGTAGTTATCTGAAAGTGCTCCATAAAATAAACTAGCTCATAGATGCACGAGGCGAATAGTAAGCTTACTGTACACGCGAAAATCTAACCGTACACTACACATAGGTTTCCTCCTATAGGCAAGTTTTATGTTAAGTTTCACCCGCATATGTTTCAATCCCGTGGGAATATTGGGATAAAAAGTATCCTATGTGTTAATCCAGGGTGTCAGCAACTCCATATCAAATTTTATCAAAATTGGTCCAGCCGTTTGTGCGTGAAGAAGTAACTAACGTACAAACACACTCACAAACTTTCGCCTTTATAATATCAGTGTGATAACATCACACCTGTAATCCCCGAAGGGTAGGCAGAGGTGTAGATACCAGTACACACCCACATCTCGCCAGTTAATGGCAATAGGCTCGTCCAATAGGCTCCACAAGGCGGACCAATAACCTGGTGAAAGCTCCAGGAATCCGCTGGATGCGAAAAGTACAGAACCGGTCCAAGTGTCGTTGCATGTCCTTCAGTGTACGTCTTTCGGCAGAAATGATGGACACGAATCCAGACCCCGGGCTGCTACTGAGTTCCTGTTGGAAAACCCAAAAACGCTGCATAACCTGGGAATCGAACCCAGGACCTCATGCTATTCAGCAAGGTGGTACCTGAGCGAATTGCCGAGGGTGCGGCGAAACGGTTTTTAAACGGAGTTTATCCTTTCGATAGTGATTATTGGTGATATCGTGTTTCTGAACACGTCATTAAGGAAGAATTTAGCTTTAAAATCGAGTGAATTATTATCGAGGGTTTATCTGAGAACCTCAAAAACCGAGCATAAATAGATAATTATGTCGAATAAATAGCTATTGAAAGTTTAAACTCCGTTTAAGAATTCCTCAGTAACCGGGCATTAGAGAGGCAATTTTACTACACCAAATGCACGTGGTGTAAATGATCTATCTTCTTAAAATAATTATTATCTGGCGCTGGAAGTGGCAAATGGCGGATGTTTTGAGAGTTGTCTTTCATAACTTTTAACGTTGAGAAAGTGCTGATTTCAGGCTTTATCTTTGTTTTTTTTTCGAATGTCTTTTTCATTTGTAGTGATCTAAATTCGGACTTACATTGATAATGTACCTACTAAGATATCTTTAAACATAGTCACACAAGTGTTCAATAAGTAACAGCTGCAATAATAACATTGACGTACGCTCTACGATCAGTGCGGACTTCCTTTTAATTATGTCAATGTTTACAGTTACGTGATTAAACATTGCGTGATAATATGTAATATAATGAAGTTACTACCTAATACAATATTTTTATTACAACATTACAGCCTCCTTAAGAGGAAATGCGGGTGGTCTTTTCTCCATAGAAACTCTCTCGTCTGTTTCTTTCTGGGTATTGACCATAAAGCAATGAGTTTTTACAGAATAATAAATATGTATTAACTACTGGTATGTCCCTATGTTTTCCTTTTTGATTATACATTATTTTTATAAGCACTAGAACCCTCCAAAAATGCTTTTAAAATTGCCGATTTAAACCGCTGTCAACAGCTGTACAAATTTGACAACTATTAGTGAAAAAAGAAAAACATAGGGACACAGTATATAATTATGCTATGTACCTATGTTTTTCTTTTTTCCTTCTTATTCAGTTTATGAAATATCTTTTAAATTACTTCAATATTAGAGGAGGAAATAGGCGAGAGCCAAGCCTTGAATTATGACTTTTTACTTAGGCTTTTTTAAAAGTCTCTCCGGCCGCATTTAAAGACTAGCGAAAGAGCAACTGTTATCATTTTAAGCCTGTGGCTATTCAAAATAAAGTTGAAAGAAATCATTCGCCACGGTATTACCATGCATTCACGGTGTGGTCTTCGGTCAAATTTCGTCCACATTATATTCCAAAAGCGTGTACGCAGTTTCATAACCTTAATTTAAAAATATGGCAGTCGTAAATGTAATTATGGAGCCGCCTGTCGATCAAAAGGAGACACAAATGTTTTTAACAGCAGTTTTATTAACATTTTATTACAAAGACATTAAACAAAATTATATTTAAAATCGATGGTTGAACCATTAATTATAACAATAAAGGTTTTATTACGAGTCTAAAATATTTAATTACCGAGAGCTCCTTTGGTTTTCGGTTATGAATTTAGCAGTGAATGAACCGGAATGAACCGCGGGGTAACTGCGTAACACACTAACAGTAGCAATGACTTTCATTTTGACAGTTCAACCACATTCATTGCGTTATTTGTTGGGCAGACAATTTTTACGAACATATGAAGCAATGGATTAGCAATATCCTTAAAAATGATTCAGATTCTGATTGAAAGTGTGTGACTCAATTGGATGCTGTTCCTGTTTTCATAGCCGACAACTGTTATTTTAGTTCAAGGAAAGGCATAGAAGCTAAATTCAATACTTGCCATCCTTACTCGAAGCAAACCTACTTTAGTGCCTTAGTAATACAACACTTTGATTTAACACAAAAAATGCCATTCCCTTCCTCATTTCATCAAAATCTCACACCCTCAGCTCATCCTACTGCTAATAGACCCTGACTACCAAAAAACTGCCTATAAAGACCCCACTTTATAAACGCTTTTCACTTTATATACGCAGACACCGAACTGATATTTCAAATCCTAAATCAATTCCGGCAGAATTCGGTAATATGTCACCGTGGAAAGGGGTGTAAGTCAAAATTGGCAATTTATCCGAACCAGCGGCGAATGTTCAGCTCGTCCGAACTAGATAATGTCCGCTCTAGCCAAAATAACTCCCATAAATTGAGTTTACCAACTATCGTCCCTTGTCCGTTACTACCCTACTTTTTGTGTTTTATTATGGTAAGGTTCTGAAGAACTGTGAGTGCTCCGAACTTTTCTATTGGCCGTTTTCTGATGGATCGAATTAGACGGATCTGTACGCTCTTCTTGTCGCTGTAAACACCCAAAGCGAAGAATAAATATAGTACGGTAGCTAAGTTTAATTATGAAAGAAAAACAGGGAAAAATGGTAAAGGGTAAAGTAAATATTCTGGACTGATTTACAACAAACAACGATGACGAGCCGCACCCAAGCCATAATCTTATTCACTTCCGTAATACCGTACATCGGATAGATCTTTTTATTTTCATGATGAGGTGGCAAATTGGAGATCTGTTCGATATCTGAAGATAACAAGACAACCGATAACAAGGCTGCGTATCTCATCGCACGCGTCTAACGATTTTCTTTTATTTTTCCCATATACCGTTGGTATTCATGAAAGGTATGAAAACGTGTTGTTGTTTTATTAAGTCTTGAAGATGTTCATGTCAGTTTTTATTTTTTTACTAATGGACTTAGGTTTTCGAATCTGTACCTAAGGGTATTAACATCAGCCTAGACCTAGGCCTCGTCAAACACTAGAAAGTTGGTGGGGTTGGGCTAGGTTTGATTAAGTACATTATAGTGTTCATAAGGAGACCTACAATATTGACATTTAATGGCCAATATTCAGCAATATACGTTTACGTAAGTAAATAATTAGAAAATAGAGTAGGTTGAATATCAATCGGCTTAAAGTTACGGAATATAATATCAATTGGTTTAAAGAAAATACAACCCTTCACTTATCAAGGTCCATTACATAACTTTGACGTATAATAACCGAAATCTTGTAAACAAACTGTCAGCCACTCCAAACTCAAACTGAACCTCCATCACGAAGATATTTGGAGCCCAAATTAAAGTAGGTTGGATCTCATTAAGCCCTTTTGAGGACAAAGATTAACCCTGGCTGGAAATCGCTAACATAAATATCGTTTAACGCGTGGGCCCCGACGCCTTTGAGAGTGTTCAGCTCGATACATATTGGGGGAAAATTTATTGTTAAGACCTGAATAAGGATTGGGATAAGGATTAAATTGAAGTTTGTACAAGTAGTGTAGAGATAAATTGACTAAACTAAACTAATCTGCGTTCACGATTTATTTGACAAAAGTGTAAACAAATATGAATTAATGGAAAAATAACTTTAATTCATATACAATAAAGTTCAGTTTACGCTATAACTTCAAACATTTTTATAACTTTTTCAATAGTGCTATCCAGTCTGAAATCAACTTAATTCTCATTGAAATAAAGTCGAACGCAGATTAGTGGATATTTTGTTCGTATTACATCATAAAAGGACATTGGGTTAGTGTTTAGGCATGTGAATTATTTTCAAATGTTTTATCGAATGTTCGGATGTAAACTTAAGTAAACATAATATACATACCTACAGCATTAAATAGAGATGGCCAAATACATACACTACCTAATTTGACCGTATTTGGAACTAACTAGTAATTTAAATATTTCCTAATGGCTTAGATAATTGCAGACGTGGTAACATGTAAGGCTGTTTAAACTGCTTTTTGTACAAATAGATACCTGATTACTCTGTTCTGATTCTCTGTTGTGAAAAAGTGTCCATCAAACTGCGTTAAATTAGGGTGACGCCACAGTACCAAACTACCAACAGGGTTTTCTCACAGCAGTAATTTTAGGTTATGTTTACAAAATTATTTTGGACTACGTAAATAGTTGAGGTTTGGTATACTGGGCTGTCACTAACTACTCGAGTCACTAAAAATATTAAATTATCTACCTCGGTATACTTCAATCCGTCAACAACTGCTAGATTCACAAAGACTACGTTATCGAAAAGCACCTGAACGTTTTCGTTAATAAGGATTTTAATTATATTTAAATAGTTCAGATGAATCCAATATTGAAATTAACGTCATCCGCTGTCACAGCGCAACAGAACAAAAATGCAATACGTCACAATAAAAACGATTTCTTTTTTTTGAATCGGTAATCTTTTCTATAAATGCCTAAAAGTAAATTTATAATAATACGACGCAACGCGTGACCTAAAGATTTTTTGACACACATAAAAATATACCTAATAATTATTACAGTGAATCGGTGTCGGTAGTTACCTACTTACAAATTGTCTTCTTCATTTTAAATGTTTGTTGGCAGGTAGGTACCTATATTTTTTACGTAGTAGCAACATTCGTAAATGAAGTGCAATGGCAGTGACTTAAGAGAAAATACGTACAAAAGTAAATAAAAATAATTTTATTTTTGTGTCCGAAATCCGGGAATCTTTTTCATAACAAAAAATAGGAATAATTTTATGAACTACATTTGGTTGTGACACGTTCCTTCGCATGTTGGTACGGTCCCGCGGCATTCTCCTTTCTAGTAAAATTATTTAGATATTAGATCCGGCTTTTTTTTTATGCGAATTGTGTTTCTGCAGAATAGACAATTTTTCTTTCTTTCCTTTCATTATTGTTCGAGACTCTATAATTGTGAAGCTAGCTGTCGATATGCAGAGCTTTTAGCTTATCTATAGGTAGGTACTGCAGCCCTACCGTATTCTTGTCTAACCGTGCCGCTAATAGTCCACTTCCGACACATAATATACCCTTTACACACACCGAAGGGGGTTCTGCAGAGTGAATGCGCCCGCATACATCATCTGTGGGAACACGCTACACGTGTTCAGATCATCGTATCCCTCGTGTGAACAACGTGCAGACAGTAATGCAGGTTATTGTTTAGATGCGGGAGTAAGGAACTCCTCTTATTGCTTTATGACATCCTGGTACTTTCGGTCAGCTTAATAGTGAGATAATGGGAAGGAGTTTGAGGAAGTTATTTAATTATTATATATTATTATACTATAATGTACACCACCACAAAAATACGTAACACGAAATATACAATAGGCGGCCTTTCTGCGATATCTTCCTGGCAACCTTGTAAGTTCTCCTACCATTTATGGCACCCTGGTATTTTGGCTGGGTTAGTGAATAATACTAGAAGATATCATAGTTTTGTAATCATCACAAATTAACAAATAGAGATGTCAATTAACTATTTTGTCTTTGAGGCATGCTAGACCTTTTGCTAAACTATTATCAGAAAATTAAACAATTAATTCCCTCAGGAATTTCGCCTCTAATGGGCTGGTCATTTCAAAATCAATCTGCCATTAATTTAAACATTAATCTTTGAAAGATCGTCTGCAATAATACCGACATAAAACGCATATTTTAAAGTGGCATCATTTCGTGCTTGACCAGACTGGCAGCGCGGGGCGGGTAGCGGCGCGGGTGTCTGCCTGTCCGCAGTAGTGCGTGGCTGCGTTCTGCGTGTTGTCGTGTCCAGTGTTTGTCAAAATATAATATGGATGAAGAAAACTTATTTTTACCAGAAAAAGGCTCGAACTAGTTTGAGAACCCCGGTCCCCGCGCGGACTGCCCGTGCACCCACGGCGGCCACGGCCACTTGTATGAACGAGCTATGGCGTGAGTTGTCTGCGCGCTCCACGCGCGCTCCCCGCGCGCTCCCCGCGCGTTCCCCGCGCCGAGCAGCCCGCGCCGCTCACCGCGCCCGCGTTCTCACTATGGACACTCAAATGAAGTTCATGTGTTTGAGTTCTCCGCCCCGCGCCCGCGCTGCCAGTCTGGCCAAACACTTCAGAATAATAACTATTTCCCAGGGCTAAAATCAGATTGTTCTTCGAAATATCGTTACTTCTGCCGTCAATCATTGAAGCTTAATCGAGTTTCTAACAATCTCTCTACAATTCTTAAACGCATAAAATCGGATTAAAGTTAAAAGTACTCAGCTTTAAGTACTAGGTACTAAAACAACTTCTTTGGTGCGTACTAATATAATTCATTTTCCCTGTAATTTAAATGAGAGGCTACATAAAATAGCTAACTGCTGTGGATGGAGTTTTTGTAAGTTCCTTTAAAAAAATCAATTTTTTCCCTCTTTTTCGTGCTTCGTATTGCAGTCTATTTTCTCCAACAATTTAGGTTAATTCACCTCAATCTTCAGTCTTTTGCTAAAACAACATAGTTCACCGTTATACAGGGTCATTTTAAATTAGCTAGCTAAACTCCGCAGACGCGATGGATATCTAAATAAAAAATAAAAAGATTTGATTTTTTTTGTTTATTTTTTATTTGTACATACTTCTATGACATAATCTTTTTATTATTTGACATTATATACAGACAATTTTAATTTTTCACCTCTTTCTTAGTTGAAATGGCAATCATATCTCTTGGTTTTAGTAGATTTTTATATTTTGTTTATCCTTTTGATACATCCTTATTTTGTAAATGTGAGGACTTTGTAAGCCTTGTGGACTTTAGATCTATAGACCATTTTTTATTTTATCAAGTACCTGGTACTTGTTGACAGGCCTACGCTGTCCTCCCATACCTACTGTAACTCGAAAACATTGTAAAAGCCAATTATTTTTAAAAGAGTAACCATGGAGTTTCTTGCCGGTTCTTCTCCATAGGAAACGACCAATTGGAACCGTGCACCTAGCTTCTGACGTTTCATAAGTGCCCATGTTGGTTTATGTGAAATAAAAATATTTTGATTTGATTTGATTTTGGGAGTTCAACGACCGCTGTTATTACTTGGAATATGAGTTGAGAAAAACTGTTATCATAAATGTTGATCGTGTTTAGATATCGATACCCACGTCGGTTGTTTATACAAAAAAAAACAGATTTTTGAAACTTTTACTACAATAACTGCGGTCGATGACCCCACAAAAAAACAACGAATAATTTATTTTTCGTTTTATCATGTTTAGATAGAGAGACCCATCGCGTGTGCGGAGTTTAGCTAGCCGTTTTAAAATAACCCTGTATTTTGAAGCCAAGTCTTCAATAAACACAGTGTCATTATCATTATTCTATACTAAAATACTAGGTGGAATAGACAAGGTACTTACCGGGGCACGTGTTTGCTTCCTAGTACCGCAGCGCGAAGTCGTTACGATAAATAGCGACTGATAAATGTCGGTACTCTGCACCGCAACGCAGAAATAAAGTTGCTAAATGATGTCGAAAGCTTGCATATCTAAATCTTTTTATCGAAAACTGAGATCTTAATTGTTTTTAAGGTTTTTTTTTCGTGGTTAGGACGATAAAAAGTTGTTAGGGAGCTTGTAAGCTTCTGTGGGTGTTTGTCGTCTTTAGAATTGCAGGGAGAAGGTTCCGTGTGCGTCAAGAATAGACTCTATTTCTGTGAAAATTGAAGAAACGGCGGGATGATATCCAAAAGCGGATGGACAAGCACATTATCTTGTATGGAACTATAGTACGTATGAATATGACCAGCACACGCAAAAAAATAATTAGGCTAGTGGTAACTGTTGAAATTTCAGTCACTCCAATCGTTTTACATGGACGAAACATTCCTTGCCGACTCGTAGTCACACCAGTATGACAAACAGGATTTTTTTTTTCGTTTGTCACACCACTGATTTTTCTACACCATGTATACGATACCTACATATTCTAACAAAGTCAATCTGCTTTGCAGTTCTTTGCCGACTATTTAGATTTTTCTATTTAACATCCTACGGCAGTCCACTGCTAGGCTGGATCATCATTATCATAATTTAAGCCAAAAGCTCATAGTTCACTGTTGGACATAGGTCTCCTACAAATCATTAAGCTCGATCCTCGCATTCCCATTCTAAGTTCACAGTTTGGCAACTTGCACAAAGCAATAATAAAGTAAAAGACTAATGTTAAAACCTGACATGTCTAAATTCTGTAATCGCTTCCCCGAAATCTTAATTACTTTGCGGTACCATTTTAACCAGGTGAATGGATGTGGTGTAACTGAGTTAGATAAATTGTAGTGATTATAGCCTCCTTTTTGGACGCTTACCAAGTAATATAAATGTTCTTCGTTTACGTTATTCTTATTTTTATGGCCATAGGCATTGGAGTTGGAAGTTCGCAATAGGAAGTTTTATTTGATTACTAATATAATTTGTATTGTGGAGTGTGTGTGTGAGTGGTTTTCTCGTCCATTCCCGTTGTCCCCATTAACGCTGTCCCCATTATGGGGACAACGGGAAGTCATAAAATATCCTTCCTGTTGTCCCCATTGATGCTTTCACGTTATGGGGACAACGGGAAGTCATAAAATACCCTTCCCGTTGTCCCCATTGATGCTTTCACGTTATGGGGACAACGGGAAGTCATAAAATATCCTTCCCGTTGTCCCCATTGACGTAGGCATAGTTTACATAGATACAAATGAAACAAATTATTTAAACATAATAGGTTTTTTAATTAAACGTGAAAACATCTAATTAAAAAAAAACACAAATAACACAACCTTAACGTTATAAAACGAGTGCGCTCAGTTATAAAGGGTTTGTCCCCACTATGCACTCGCCCCACAACAACTCTGTCCAATGCCGTACGGAAATACGTCATCGTGTTTACTTGATACAATACATGTGCTTAATCTAATAAGACTTTCATTATAAGTAATCAAATAATACAATAATAATTATTGTAAATAAACAATAGTGATTTTTATTTTATATGGAGGCAAGAGATTAGCTGTAATGTCAGAAGACGTACATATGGAAACCAATTTATGGAAGCCGCTTAAGGAAGCCAGTTACAAATTGAGTTCTTTGGTTTAATAATCAATTCTAACTTTACTTACAAAAGTTTTGTTCACCTTATAGTTGTTTTGAAAGGTGGCGAGATAAGTTGAAACCATAGATATTTTTTTTTTTTTTTAATTTATTTATTTACTTTAGGATCTCCAACAAAAGATATACTAAACATTACATAGTTAATGGACGACAAAGTATTTGGTAGGTGTACTCTTTCAATTATAGGAGACCACAGCATGCACAATAAAATTGACAACTAAGCTAACAAATTAAATACCTAATACATAATAAAAGAAAACATTTTGACAGGGAACATGAAAATAATAAATTCTGTTAAATATTAAAACATAGAATAATAAAATAACTAACATTAAGATAAATGAAGAAAAGAAGAAAAAAAACATTCACAATAAATTTTCAAGAGATTTCTTATATTTAACAAGAGATTGGCTAATGTCTAACTCTGTAGTTTTAGCCAGCATATTGTATTGCCTACAAAGTCTTGGTACAGCGGCGTAATGACCCAGGTTTGTTTTGGAGCCTGTGATGTTGAATAAATTATAAGTATTAGACCTGGGAATCCGAGTTGGAATTTTAATTCCTAGTGAGCCCAAGAGTTCACTGCAGTCTATCGATCCATTCAATATCTTGTGAAGGATAAAGAAGCCCAGTTTTGTCCTACGACTAGCTAGTGTTTCCATATTATAGTGTCTCAACCTTTCAGTGTAGCTGGTTAGTTGTTTAGCCAAGTGATCTCCATAGTAGTGATATTAATACAGATGAGTGTATTACAGGGTTTTTTTTAATACTTTTATCAGATACTATAGAAATCTCTTGCCTCCCTAGAAGACCACTACAAATGTGTCGTAATCGCCACACTTAGCTCGGGAAACGCTTCCGTGTATTATCCTGTATTTTATTAGTATCGACTGGAAGCCGACCCCAACATAGTTGGGAAAAGGCTAGGCAGATGATGATGATGATGATCCTGTATTTTTACCGACGAAAAAACGGAGGAGGTTATCATAGAATTACCAGAAAAGTTAATGATTTTGTTCATACATTGATGAATTGTGATGTTAAGTGCTGATCACATTTTGCATTAAGTATACTCACGAAAGGAAAGGCTACTTAGATATTCCCAGTAAGCAGTGATGATATCATCAAGCTCCGCTTAATTAAGACTTCCTTCACGATCAGTTAGGAAGGAAGGGGTTTTTTATGTGCTAAGTTGACATTGATTAAGACCCGTGGCAGCGGGTCAAATAATATATTTATTCCGGTCTGATCCCTTGAACCCCTCCTCCACCCCCCCCTCCACGATCCCCTGCTAGTTCGTCTTCTGTTTTAATCTCTGTCTTATCCACTTTATCTAGGTTACTCTTTTTGACAGGGAAAACTAAAGACTGTCATAGATTTCTTACATCCCACATACCCCTCCAAGGGGTCCTTTGGGATACTTCTCCATTCTTATTTGGTACTAGTTTGTTTAATGGTAACAAAACCAGTACAAGCTGGCCTGTTACACTATTAGAACTCTGTACTACGCTAGACCAGCTCCGAGTCAACGTATTACTACCACCGACGTACAAAAAAGTCTAGAGGAATATTACAGTCAGATTCCAATAAAAATCAATACCTCTGTCTCATCTAGGGCCAACAATTCCACATGAAACGCAGAACCAGCCCATTACGAGGGGATAGCGTGACGGCCACGACTTTTCTGGATTTGACTTGTAGCTGCACCGATCAGCCGATTAGCTGAGCTCAACCGTTTGTTACCGACATGAATACTGGAACTACTACTTTGTTTGCGGATTGAAGATATGCCACTGATACTTTATTGTTTGCAGACATTGTTTAGCGGATGGAATGGCTGGAGAGTTTATCAATGTTTTATTGTGTGGCTATAAGGTTAAGTTGAGTAAAGTGGAGGAGCCTAGTAAAAGGAAACTATGTTGGATAATTTTATCAAACTGTTATGCAGTTATGGGAGCCCATAATTGGATTGCAGGCCGGAAAAAGATAGCAAAGCTCGTTGTTACAATAAGCAACAGCAACAACTCTAACAGGGGTCAACTCGTTAACATCTCTCTAAGACAAGACACGCAGCAAATAAAAAGGGGCGGTTGTACTTATACAAATTATTCATCTGCCGAAGGTAGTAAAACATTTAACAAACGATGCACACATTAATAACTCGTTTGAGTTTCCTTAATGCTTCCCGGAGCTTGATAAAAACATTACGAAGGACGGGATGGAGTAATGCACAATTGCACAAACAAACGAAAGCGGAGCGCAGATGGCGCTGCGAACGATCGCGAGCATTTTAATTTCGTTCCGCTCCTACAAGCACGTAGGGACATGTAACTGGCTCCGTTTTACATGCTCTCTTTTATTTATGTGTCAGTTTTGTCGTTTGTGCGACGTACTGGTTTTATTACACTTTAAATTCTGATCTGGGAATCAATTTTACTGCGTTTCGGGTTTGGTTATTTTGTTTGGGAATTGCGACACAGAATTAGATGCATTTCTGTAGGCACCAGACAGCTGTAGCCTATGGTTTTCTTCTTCACGACTGTCCCAGATTTCGTAGTCTTTTGCGTTCAGTGGATACTTTTGTCTTAGAGGGCCATACAATCTGACCACCTTCTAGACCTGCCAGGCGTATTTTTTCCCTAAAGTTAAGTAAAATAGTAAGTACCTTCTTAAATAATTTTCCAAGATGAAAATTTTCCCACATTCCTATACATTCATACATCTCAGGATTATGCATTTGCAAAAATATTTAATCCCAATTAAACCTAATTTTTAAAAACAAGCAAAAACCAAAACCTTAATTTACTTTAGACTGATATTGATAAATGAATGTTGTGCTTCGTAAGTTTGCTTGGACATTTAGACAGCAACAATAAAAAAATATTCTTCAGGCCAATTGGCTTTACAACAATTAATCTTGGACCGACTCATTCGCGTATTAGACAAGCCAGACGACATAAACCAAACGGTTTATACATGGGACCTTGACCTTGATGTTTTTTTTTTAAACATTATGTGAAGATATTTAACACAGAATTTGAATATTAAATGTAGGTTTTTTCAGTAGAACTTTAGTGGTTGGACTGCCCCGTTGGTCTCGTGACCGAAAGCGTGACTGTTGAGCGTGGGGTCCTGGGTTCGGTCGGACAAAGTGTTACTGGGTCTTTGTTCCACACCGTTTTTCATTATGCGCTGGTGCCGGTGACAAGGAATCATAAAAGAACGCCGTTTATCCAATAACAACGTTTTATTAAATAATTTATTACAGGAGAGTAATATTAGAGGTACACGTATTCGTTTATCACCACACAAACAAAAAACAAGCCACCATAGACACACCAAAGATTTCGTTACTTTTTTAAATATTATTTTATGTTATGAGTATTGGTCATAAACAGTTTTTCCATTATACATTTCTCAGTAGCAGTCCAGAGTTTGGAAGTTAAAGGTGTGTTATTCCCGTGATTCGGAAAGCGCGCAGAAGGTGTAAGACCAACATATTGGTCCTGCGACTGATCTCTCTCCGGTCGTGTCGGATTGCCGTCCCATCGGACTAGGACGAGAATAGTGTGAGCGCACACATTTTTGCACTATAATATCCCACGTAGGGCTAATCTCCGCAGATTGCCTATCATGACCGAAATTAGGCCTAGAGGATTATTTAGTGGTGACTTTAAGAAATGAATGCTAAATGCGGTACTTACGTACTTCGTCGCACCTTATTTAATAATGCAGAGCGGCATGACCAAAAAATAACGTGGTTCATTTGACCATGATACTGGGCTCGGAAATATTAACGCGCAAAAAATCTAATAAAATATAACAAGTCATTGTCAATAGCAATAACTTATATTTAATTGAGACCGTTAATCGGTAACGCAAGGTCATAACCTGTTCAAATCAAACTGCTTAGCCTTTTCCCAACTAAGTGTTGGGATCGGCTTCCATTTTAACCCGATGCAGCTGAATACCAGTATTTCACATGGAGCGACTGCCTATCCGACCTCCACAACCCAGTTACTGGGTTATACGATACTCCTTGGTAAGGCTGTAAAGCACAGGCTTGGTAAGGCACCCGTAACGACTGTCAAAAAAATACGATTGACAGCCGAGACCAACGGCTTAACGTGCTTTCCGAGGAATGGAGGGGTCTTGTTGTGTAATAGATAGTCACCCATGCATCCACGAATCGACCGCGGCAAGCGTAGCTTAACCTTCGATCGACCCGTACGACCGTTATCATTTAACCACGAGTCCACGAGCCTCTTCAAGGTGTTGCATTAAATAATAATAGTCTAGATTAGTGCCCCATTTCGGCGAAATGTGGATGTTCTATATGTCTCTGCCCACCTCTTGAGAAACTACAGGCGTGATGTTATGTATGTTAGGATACCATCAAACAATTGTGACATTCTCGTTACATTTTGCACGAGAATACATACCAAACAGGGTACAGGGCAGGGCCAGACATCACACCCAAAGGACCTTTAAGTACAGTCAAACGCGAGAGTGGAAGATAAACAGTGTTAAAATTCTTACTTGAGTAAGCAATGCGTAGGTGACCTAAGTTGAACAGTCACAACTTATACGAATTTTCTACAGAAGTTGACTGAAAACTGAAAACTGACAGTCATTACTCATTACTAAGGAAGGGATCGGAATTGTTTTATGAATAAATAAAACGATGCAACCTTTTTCTAAAAGTAATGTTTTTTTTCAGGAATATTTTTCTCGAACCAAATGTTGTATCATTAGTTTAATACCTAAGCTTTTTCAATCTGGCAAAGCTTATTATGAAAACTCTAGCAGTACATAAATGTACATAGGTACCACTCACCCATACATGTATGTAGGTCACACCCACACACACACATGCGTCACACGACCATATCATGTTAAATATTTTTTATGTACATACTCTGCCCGCGGCTTTTTCCGCGTGTTTCTACTACACCCGACCCAACCTGTCGCATGTCACATCGCATCGCCTGCCCAACGATGCGTCGTCGTTCAAAAATCTAGTCAGACAAAATAAAAGTCAATTCCAAAAGTTCTCTCGTCGTCGGTACTAGGTATATAGAATTTACGCAACATCTTGTACTTTACAAATATCAGCAAAGTACGATGGTTCGTCGTCCGATACTGGCTCACTCGGCATGTTTGCCGTATTCTTATCAGTTAGCATAGATCGACGGAACGCGGAAACTCTTGCTTCGTTATCGACTTGACAGAATTGCAACTTGGAATATTGATTGTACTTGGTTTGTCCAATCTTGTTAGTTGTACTTGAACAGGGAAGTTTGTTGTGACTGTGACTGTACTAGTTTATTACGAATGGATGAAGGAGTTTCAGGTCGTTTTAGGGTTCCGTACCCTAAGGCTTCACGCGCTGTTCGTCCGTCCGTTCGTCCGTCTGTCACAGAGGTGTATCTTTTGAACCGAAATAGGTAGACAATTAAAATTTTCACAGAGCGTGCACTAATATGACCACGATATCAACAAACAATAAAAAAAATTAAAGGAACGTGTCCGAAACACAAGAAACGTGATTTTCCGGCGTTTTTTGTTCAATCTTTATAATACGGTGGTACGGAACCGTTTGAGTGCGAGTCCGGCTCGCACTTGGCTGTTTTTTTCTTTTTGGTTAGTGGTAACAATGCTGGCTGTAAAGAATCGGTTGGACCAAGTTGGTCGATGTTGCTGATAACTCTGTGTGCCATTATTCAATAGCGGAATTTCCCTCATTATAATTTAATCATAGGGATAAAAGGCAGGAGATTTGAGAGAATTCCAAATATATTTGGTCCATACAACTAGAGTAAACAAAAACATTAAATATACAAATGCAGCACATATTGTTTTCAAGCTAAACAAAAAGCTCTAGGTATTATAATTTAGGTCACAACATCGCTCTCAAAAAAATAAGGTACCAACAGATAAATAAGGTCATACTAAAGCTCTCAAAAAAATAAGTCCCAATTTTTTTGGTATTTACGCGTCCCAATTTTTACCACATGTTGTAGTACTTGTTACATGTCGCCAACAACCAAATATGTCAAGTACACAAGTCCTAAATCTAGAACAAAATACCACTAACAAAATATTTACTTTTGACACGATACAAACGTAGACAACCGTTATTTTTGATAAACACCTATCAACATGATATTATCGTAATATACTAGTTTTTCGCCCACACACGTATAGTCAAACGATCAAGTGTCAAATTAAACTAAATACCCAGAAAACGACCGTTTATAAAGGTCTGTCCACAAGTGTGACCAAAACTCGTGCGATCTCTATTTATATTAAACACTAGCTAGCCCGAGTTCTTTTTTTTTTTTTTTTTTTTTTGTTAGGAACGTTCTCCGGCGTGCACACAACAACTTACCAAAATTTCATCGAGCTATTTTTGAGTTTCTGCGAGACTAACGCACGGCAATTGATTTTTTATAAATAAGGAGATATAGTCTAAAGATAAAGAGGAACAAAAAGTAAAGTGTAAGAAAGATCAGGAAAGATGAATAAAGAAAACCTATCTACATTTTATTTTTTTTCTTTTTTTCTTCATTTTCTAGATAATTATTTTCAGCCAGGATTTTTATCAAGAATAAGGTCTCACTAATATAATAACGTTACTCCTTATTTTAGTTTTTAGTGATGGTGGCCTGTCTGCCTTCATAATCTTAGGATAGTAGGTAATTTCAAATGGTCATATTATATTATTAAGTACCTATTTGTGCAGCGAGTTTATGTAAAGTTGTTTCTATCAGTTCTAATAAAATAATTTAATTCGACAAAATTACTTAATTAAATTAAGCACGGACAAAGCAATAAGCGTTAAATGCATTTACTATTTCAATTATAATGTAAATGGAATGCGTTTAGTAATCATTAGTTGTATCCAATGTATTCCCTTTCATGAAATATTGCCACTGAAGCTTTTCAATTATCTAATATTGAAATTCATTGTTGAGACAATAAAAATAGTTAAATAAACCAAAATAAAATTATAAATAAAGGGGCTCGTGGCTAAGTAATAACAGCCGCACAGATCGATCGAATGTTAAGCTTGCCACGGTCGGTTCCTGGACGGGTGACCATCCAGAAAGCACGTTAAGCCGTTGGTCCCGGCTGTCATTCGTAGATTTTTTACAGTCGTTACGGGTACTCAGAAGCCTAAAAGTCTGTCAACCAGTCTCACCAAGGGGTACTCATCGTGTTACCCAGTGACTGGGTTGTAGAGGTCAGAAAGGCAGCCGCTCCATGTGAAGTACTGGTATTCAGCTGCATCCGGTTAGACTGGAAGCCGACCCCAACATAGTTGGAAAGAGGCCAGGCAGATTGAGATTCTTGAAGTGTACTGTCGAATCTTTTAGCTATGTTTTTTGATATAATAACCCCCTTCTTACTGATAAACGTATTATATCAGATGAATAGTTACACACCGATTTCTCTCTTTTAGTCGTCAGTAATTTGACTTTCGAAAGAAGAAGACAAAGCATTGTGTAACTATACAGACGCTATACAACGTTTATTAGTAAGGAGGTATATGTGTTATTATTAAGGTTTCGAAGCTCACGAGAAAAATCACCCAGCTTTTCCAAGAGAAGCAGCCATACGATACTAGTTTTACTATGAACACACCTTATACGATCTGACCAAATCCATATAAACGTCGCCACAACGCCATTATAAATATATTTATATATTTATAGATCATAAATTAGTATAAAATTTCCGGATTATGACTCGATGAGATTTGATATCACACATTTACATTTTAATAGCACCAATATCGGAATAACACCTATTTAATAGGGCGCTCATTCACAGGATTATCTAAAATAAAAGTATCGAGTTGTCGAAAGGTACGGAGATCTAATAAACTGTATGATCCATGGGCATAATAGCTTTATTCTTTTAATAAAGCATGAACATTACTTCAAAATGTGACTCCATTTTGTATTCCAATATCCTGTTTCGATATTAAGTACTTAAGTAGGTATATTTTGTAAATTAAGTGAATACTGAGCTAATGGTCTCATAAAATCGGATTTCGATTCGATTTGTAGTGATTCGCTCTTGAGGAGCGGAGTGCGAACAAATCGTTGATGAGTCATTCTGAGTGAGCACGCGGAATACAAATCAGGAGGCCTGGGCGAAACCGTAAATACGTCTGAAATATGACTTATTGGGATTTATCCGCTATTTATTTTAGAGTGGATAAAATATCTTCAAGATACCTCGTTAAAAAGCTGAATTAAACGGAAGCCTCTCTCTAATGATGCTTGAATAAGAATACAGCTGTCAGCTTCCCCGACTCATTCAAATCTTCGTCATTGATAACAAGCGTACAAATCTAAAATTACAATTTGATCATTTCATCATCCGAAATGAGGCCGTCATTCTAAAGCAGCATCTAAATATTATATTATACAAAAACTCATTAAAACGAGAAAAAAAAACCGATGACACGTAACGCTTTGTGAAGCTAGAATTTTCACTCGAGTTGGTATCGAGATAAAATTACCGATTTCATCGTCATCAATCAACTCTGGCTGGTACACGCTGACGCGACAATTTGTTAGCTCTCCTGCCTATAGCTGTCGGGTAATGACTTGAAAAGTCGTCGTTTATTTATTCATACACCAAATTCTGTGTTTGGAACGATTAAATGGCTATCATGTTTGAGTGTGTAGGTACGTACTACAGTAGCTAGAGGTGCGACTGAACACTTTGAAACTAACCCTATAGGAACGATGATTACACCAAAACGATTTTAATATTTTTCTAATCAATAACATTTTTATTGTTGCTATTTTAACTGAATTTCATTTTTTTTTTTTTTTTATAAAAATACAATATTGGTTAGTAAAATGTAAAATTTTCAGGTGAGTTCCACAATAAGCCCTATTTTGGACTTGTGGCAAGTAGGTTCCTAAACGAGAATCATCTAATGTGTCCCTAATAAAGTTTTTATTTCAAAGAGGAGACTTTAACAGCAGTATCATCTCATTTCGTAACACAGCCCTAAACTAATTGAACCATCACCGTTGGTCTACGTTACGCCATGTCCTATTTCATTCGTCTTAACTAATCAAGCGTATCCAATTCAGCCCATCAGCTCAATTGCTCTTAATACGGATTGCTCATGGCCGAAATACGACGCGAAATTTTTTAATTACACCCATCAGGAACCGGGTGCTGGGGCCGTTGTTCTTAATAATCGGTATTGTCATCGATTGACGAGCGGTATGCATTTTTAATACATGAAATATCGCAATTATATGGTTGTTGCTGGGCAGACCACCGGCGAGGTAATTGTTTATACTGCTCACGGATCCGCATTGAGGTCAAGTTGTCCCTTTTTGGGTAGACAGTGACGTTTTTACGTCACCTTGTATTTATAATGAAGACTTCAAAGTATGATTTGGTCGCTTCGGTTGGTTATGTAGTTTATCAGTGACCAGCCTACCTCATCATGCCAAAATTAATGTTAAACAACGTGGTAAGAAAATACGTCCCCATTGAAGACAGTCATAATCTTGTTTCTTCTTGGTGAGCAAAAGACACTTATAGGTGCAAATGAAAAAGTCTACATTTTACAGTAGGTATGTTTAATTTATTCTAAAAACCTGTTTAAGAGACTGGAATCGTTTCATAAAATCATAACATCTCATTCTGACTATGGAAGCTTAGTCTTCTGCTCACTCTTAAAAGGAGTGCGTGATTGAACTACTTTTTATTGAATGGTATGTTGACAACGCATTAATAGAATAATCAGATTCTTGAGTACCATCCCACAATGACATCAGAGAGTTGATTCATTAATCAAAACCTTGCACGATGTCGAGACATTACACGTATAGTTTTTATTACTAAGAATTACACACAGCAAACACAATCAGGCGTAGTCATTCAATCAACCTTTAAGGAAACTCAGAATCTATAAAAGAAGGGACAATATATTTTCATTAACGTCAAAATGCGAGCGACTTTTTAGTAAAATCGCCAGCGATTAATCTAATTAAGGCATTCTTATGAACGCACCCATAGATTCCGATACCTACTCAAACATTTTTGAGATATTTGAACTCCTCATCCTGGCTAAGTGGACTGCGGACGGAATTTTAATTAAAGATACATTCAAATCAAGTTAGGACATTTTTTAGTTTATAAAGGAGCAATGTATTTTATTTGCCTACATTTAAAACAGAGGAAATATTTATTGGTACCTACTTGTACTGTTTTAGCATTGTGCTTTATACCGTTTTTCTATATTTCCCGTAAAATATTACGATCGTTATTTTTTTATGTGGACATGAAAATAAATAATGCATATTTACGACCACTGTGCTGAACGGCATACAACGGTTTTAGACTTTTTTGCTACACTTTATTTATTGGTGTGAGCTTTTTTGTAGCCCTGAAATACCCACAAGCCAGTATCGAAGAAAAAATAAGCTTGGTTAATATTCATTTGCTTAGAAAATCGTAACGAGTAAAAGAAAGTATAAGAAAGGAAGTTTGAACAGAGAGATACAGTGATAGTGACTTAAGGTGAATGCGCAGTGGTAGACCGCGAAATTCAAATTTTGTTACGTTTTTCGCAATTTGCAGATCAGTGTCAGGTTGTATTTTGATCAAAATTTGATTCGCGACTACAACAGGAACGTATTTACAGAATTATAATCATTAGCATCATTAATACATCTTTCTAAGTTAGATTTGTACCACGACAACAAATCTCTTATGGAAAACTGCTTAGTGGTACAAATCTAACTTAGAAAGATGTATTAATGATGCTAATGATTATAATTCTATAAATACGTACCTGTTATAGTCGCGAATCAAATTTTGATCAAGATACAACCTGACACTGACCTGCAAATTGCAAAAAACGTAAGAAAATTTGAATTTCGCGGTCTACCACTGCGCATTCACCTTAATAAATCCAGTCCTGTATTCCTGTTACATCTATGATAGGGACTACTTGAACTTAAATGAGACAGCTACCATACGTCAACATCTGAAGAAAAACAACTCTAGCTCAACTCAACGATAACATAATGTAGACATTATAAGACACCTCTTTCTACAGTTACGATATTATCTAAACCAAGTTGTATTACCTCCTCGCATCTCACAAACTCGTACTAATAAATATATTTTTTGCAACCCCCTAGAATTCCGATGAACTATTTAAAATTCTGTTAGCCATTCTAAATTCTGATCTTCACTGGTCTGCCTTGCTATATAAGGCATAATGTGATCAAGTTGGGTCGAGTAGCGTATAAGGCCCATCGTCCACGACGACGCTACTCAATGTGTAATAATGCAAAATAGATTAAATTGCTTTGTATTTATCGTGAAATAACGGAGTTTATTATATGTTTAAATCGAAATAACGAAAGGGTGACCATCGTTATTTTTGTAATGTTATAATAAATTGAGTACAATATTTCAATGGCGTTCCGCAGACGATGCGCGGCATCTTGCTTTACGATATAGGTAATTTCAAATAACAATTTTACAAATTCTTACCGACAACTCCTGTCCTGTCAATGTTATTAAAATGCCAAAAGATCCATGTAGTACTAGTAATTTGTGATTGGTAGCGTCATGTACACACGGCAACACATCAAGGTACACATTTCCCGTTCTAGTTGACCTGGCTTTGTATAGGTTTTTCGTACAATCAGAAGTGCGTAAACTGGTTATGTATAGCTTGATGTGTAGCCGTGCGTACGAACCGCCATTGAATACTACTACTACGACCATAGATATCCGTGGTTACGACATTCTGGCTAGTCATTGGTGATTTGATTTTAGAACACGATACTTTCGAATAGTGTCGTGGACGATGGGCTTAAAGAAACCAGTGGTACCGGTTACAAACTGCGAACCAGATACATTATCTATCTGAGAAATGGTTGGGGACGACAAAAAAAGGATCGATAGTGGCCTAGACACGGTGCGGGTAAGCACTGAATAGGTAAACTGCAGTAACTTAACTGTACCTACTTAGTATCGATTTTGTTCGACCTAGCCCCAGTTTGACCGTAATTGTTAAGTTAGTCGATTATGGTTCAAAGTTCACGTTAGGCTGTGCTTAGCTTTTACAGACTTAAAAGGGGTGCATTCTGAGTATGTTTTGGCGTTATGAGACTCGTAGGACCAATTTATGTCGATGAGGACCTAAGGATCAAGTTCATAAAACAACCGTAGACTTTTTGCATTTTGCATGGTAATAATATAATGTTAAATTTTTCGTATAGTTAAAATATTTAATTTTCCTAGTCCTTCAAGTTTCAATAATAATCGAAGTAAAAATAGAGCAAAAGCTTTTACTTGAGGATAATAAAACGCCCTACGACTGTCTATTTATAGAAGAATCCAGTCCAGACTTTTTATTAAAGCGTCCTTGTTGGATAAAGTGATAAAATATTTTCGTAACGTGTAACAAAATTAGACTTACCTGAAAAAACCGACAGATTCAATTTATTTGGTTACCAAGAGCTTTTTGGCAAAAAATACTATTAATTCGTTACTATATAAATAAATAAACATTTATTTCAGAATCACTTCCATATTTGTTTGTAACAATGTAAACTTACAAACTAGTGTTAGTAACATTTAAGGCTTGGGCACACCAAAAGCAGTTGCAGTGCGGTAGCAGTGCGTCTCCGTTAGAAAATAATGTAGTTATATGAGGGATGACACACTGAACAAACGCGGGCCCGCTGATCCTACCTGCTCCGTCACTGCACCGCGCACGCACTGCTCTTCTACAAAACTTTTGGACGGGAGCAGCGCAGGCGCGGGGCGGTGGCAGCGCGGGCGCGGGGCGGCCGCAGTGAGTACACGTTGTATTACTACGTCCGCCATATTGACTAGTCACACCAAAGTAGTTGCGCGGGACAGACGCAGCGCGGGTCGTAAACGGTTGTGATTTTTTACAACTTTATCATGGAAACGAATGAAAAATTGATTGAGTTGGTGAGGAAATATAAATGTTTATATGATTTAAAGGATAAATATTACATCGTGAACCCATAGTCTTTTTTTTTTACTTAAAGCTAGAAGCAACAATAGCTCCTCTTCGTCAGAGTCAGAACTGTTCAACATCTTGAAGTGTACTGAGTGTGGCTATCGATACGACACACATAACGCAGTTACAAAGCAGGCCCGCATTCAAACTGCTTTCTGACTGCTCACGTTTCTGGTGTGACATCAACCGCGGCGCAACTGCCCTGCCCTGCTAAGGTGCTGCGCTTGTCCTGCTTTTGGTGTGCCCAAGCCTTTATTCTAAGCTGCTCGAGGCACGCCGATCCTGGGGAATGTCTATTTGACTGCGTGCAGTCATATCCACCGCCCCAAGAACGGAGAGTCCCACCTATCAGCTAACGTTCTAAGAATGGTGTAAAAAGTGGAGTAATCAATTTATAGTCTTTTTTGAATTAGGTACTTAGGTACAGGTCTAATAGTAGGTATATAAATATTACATACATTGTATATTTTGTAGTGTATATTTTTTCTAATGTATAATCTGGTGTAGGTACTTACTCTAAAGTATATACATATAATTAATATATTATGTTACATGTAGTAAATTATTATTTCTTAATGTGATCAATGTTTGTGTCTGTGTTTTTTATGTGACATAATAAATTTTTCTGATTTTTTGGGATGATTTCCTAATAATAAAAATAAACCTTTAATGAGTAAACAACAACTTCTGTGGATATTCATAGCAGTAAACTAGTCCAGTCCTGTTTGGATTTAAATATACCACACCTTGTACGCTGTACAGTCAATCACTCCCTGTCACCTCTAACAGGGACATTCAAATGCAGAACATAATATAACCGACTTTAGGAAAAATAAGTTCTTGGTTAAACCTGTTTGTATGCTTGCGATTTTCATGTAAGTACCTATCTATATATTCTACACCTACAACCAAATCCGTATTTAGGGTTCTTAGGGTACCCAAAGGGTGACATCGGAACCCTATTACTTACTAAACCTCCACTGTCTCTGTATCTAATGAACAGTAATAGATAGACAGTTGAAATTTTCACAGTTTCTATTACTGCTATAACAAGAAATAATAAAAATAACGTTAATAAAAATTAAAGGGCGAAAAAAACGCCGAAAAAAACACGTTTCTTGTATGGGGTCTCCATACACGTAACGTGATTTTTTCACCGTCTTTTGCCTTGTGATACGGACCCTTCGTGTGCGAGTCCGACTCGCATTTGGCCGTTTTTTTTTTTTGCATTGGCGCAGTTTCGTGTTTGGCTGGAAGATAATAATTTTTCGCTAGATGATTTATTACTTTTATACATATTTTAATCAGTATTCAATGGATCAAGAAACATTGATACAGGAAATGTCACGCTTGCCCTGTCGTGACAGAAATCGCACGACCACAAACAATTACTTACAATCGTGACAATAGTGCGTACGGTACAAATAAACTAAGTACTTAGTATTTTATATATTTAAATAAAACTATCTCATTAATTATCCATTCAAAATCTGCGAGCGGGTTTTTCCTCAATAGGTAAGCAGAATTTTAAGTAATATCAATGATGAAGGTGACATGTTATTAGAATTTATAACGATCTTTGAATATAAATATAGACTGTGGTCTTTGCATAGGAAATCACTACTGTATCTGGTTACATAATAATATATTATTATGTGTATGTAATCATAATGTAAACCTGAAATCTCCACTCTGGAATTCGTACTCCGAGCCCCAAGATACAGACTAACTGTCTAGTTTGGGGCTCACTAGTTAATAATATACTGTAACCTAGCTATAGGTAATATTTTTAAGCTACTGATATTGTCTTAACTTGCTGTTAACCATTAAACCTGCTTATTGTATTACCTGGACAATAAATATTTTCTATTTCTATTTCTATTACTTAAAATACGCTACCGTATGGGTTTTCGACCAATTAACTCTATAATTTAAATGTAATTATCAAGCAGCGAAAACCACTATATTATTACCTATATTATCTCCAACCCAATATAGCAATAATGACGTCACAAATAATTGACAAACCTACTCCAAGATGGAACCTTCAAAGATAAAAGCCAATTAAAACCATCTCTTAAAGTGCTGAACACATGGATGTAAAACCACATAAAAGCTATGCTGTAACTATCTTAAAACAGTATGAACTTATTATAGATACGAACAAACATCTGGACCAACTCCCGATGAAGACGTCAAACGCAGTGCTCTTCCCACGATCATTGAATACGTCTTTCCGAAGCGCTTTTAACTACAATTTAGTAGATAAGTAAATAGTATAGTTATTTTAGAAACTGGGTTAATAGTTGAACGACATTAAGTCACGACATTGATGTAATTGCTAGTCGCTACTGCAATTTGTTGGGTCTGACCATGATATTGTTTGTGTAACTTTGGAATGTAAGGTTTGACTTGATTTCGGAATGTGTAGTTACGGTTACATACCTTTGGAAGTGTGTAAGAATTCTTGTAAGAATGTACTGAACAACTGACTTGTTAGATAATTTTGCTCGTTTTGGAGAATATGTCACTTTTAGGGTTCCGTACCCAAAGGGTAAAAACGGGACCCTATTACTAAGACTTCGCTGTCTGTCCGTCCGTCTGTCTGTCACCAGGCTGTATCTCAAGAACCGCGATAGCTAGACAGTTGAAATTTTCACAAATTATGTATTTCTGTTGCCGCTATAACAACAAATACTAAAAACAAAATAAAATAAATATGGGGGGCTCCCATACAACAAACGCGATTTTTTTTTTGCCCTTTTTTGCTCGAAATTAATAATGGCAACAGGTAGACGCTTGAAATTTTTCCAGAATAGGTACTTAGTTGTATAATCACTTTAAAAAAAAATAAAAAAAATAAGGGGGGATCCCATACACCAACGTGATTTTTTTATATATTATGTAGTGTTAAAATATTGTACGATGGTACGGAACTCTTCGTGTGCGAGTCCGACTTGCACTTGGCCGGATTTTTTGGATGTTTTGTGCACCTGGATGTGAACACGTAATAATATAGGCGTCCAAAACATAAAACTGCTGGAGTTTAAATTATACCTAAACAAGAAGTACTCCTAATTGTTGTATTCTGATTGTCATATGCAAAAAAAAAAACAACCAATTGCGTACCCAATGCAAAACACGTGTCCAGAAATCCCAAAATAGAATTGCGTACAAACACATTCTCATAAGAACCAATGCGAATCCAACCCGAAGCTAAAAGATAACCCAAATCTGATGACATCAACCGAACATCTGTCCTGAAATCTTTTGTTGATACCCCTTTAAACCACCAAGGACAAACTTACGTACACAAAGGCACACGTGTCTCCTTGTTTGTATTACTAAGCTCAACATTGCATTGAAGACCACGCCCGATACACTCCCCAACGCCTTATCTCTAGGTTTACCATTACCAGTTAAACGAACACCTAATCCTTCGTAATTCTCATTACTGTGTGACCTATTGAAAGGTCAATAGAGGTCAATTTAGAATGGACTGTATTGAATTATTCGTTGACACGTTAATGCCACGGTATCTGTGATGGATCTGACTCGGGACTCAATGTGGACTATTCTGCTTAAAATGCTTGAGACAGTTGATGTGCATGCGATTTTGGGTTATTAATTTAAGTGTCAATCAATGTATAGTTTAATTGCATCAATATCCTTTCTAATTCTATGTTATCTTGCGCTGTTTGATTGAAATTAATTACGACCTTTTTTGTCTTGTTTCAGACTAAACTATTACGAAAGTTATTAAGATTAGTCGGTTGGTTTGGTTGGTTTTTTGATTCGAGTTTTGATGTGTGATAATATTAAATAGGTGTTGTGTAAGCATTTGCTATGAATCATTATCGTTCATATTATTGCGATTCAGTCTTGTCCATATTTGCAAGAGTCTTAAAAAAAAAAAAAACATACCGATATTAATTTTTAGGAGCCTTTTTGGCCTCGCACGGGTTCCTTTTTTCTTGATTGCAGTTTTGTTAGTTTTAAATGCTCCTTTTATTTGTGTCCCAAATAAAATTATTTTCTTTCTTTCATTCAGTAACATGCCTGGGACTGATGAGACATTACTTTATTTGTACTCCTCGCTCTGAGAAAAGTACATGTCTAGTTTTCTCAGAGCTTTTCTACTAAAACCTTATCTCAGACTATTACGATAATTTTCTCGCATTTCACGGGTCACTAAGCTTCACCTACTCGTTTATTGTTTTCTCCACAATTGTGTGTAGAACAATGATGAGACGAAAAGACATCTGTGGGCTGAGTGTACAGACATTCCGTGACAAATCGTCGGAACGAATGTAGTTCCTGCCATTGTTTATCGCTACTACCGCGAACTCAGGTTTACCGGACCCCTAGTATGATGTGATGCAGGTTCCCACGGTAGATCACATGTAAGTGTGAGCATATTGTCCATTCAAGCTGAATCTTTTGTTTTGGTTGTGTGCTCTATTTTGTTTTGACACGGTCTAGTTCGGGCGATGCAGCAATATGTTTGGTGACCTGGGAACGAGCTAGATAAAAATATTCAATAGAATATTTCCTATCGATGGAAGTAATACGACATACCTGCCTACTGTTCTGTCATTGTATACCTATTACCTACATTGAACATAAAATATGTAACAGCAGTTTCGCAGCAGAATATGTCAGTGTGTTGTGCCCTTTTATACAATTTAGTAATGGGAGCAAAACGAACGTTTATAGTCATTTTATTCTCGGCACGTCAACTCTTTCATACAAAAAGGTACAAGGGGAAAAGCAGAATCCCCTAAGTAGAGCGACAAATTTAGCCTTTTCATTGTGTCATTATATTTAAATGCAGCGGGGTGCCCGCCACATTTTACCAAAAAATAAAATCACCTGTCGTATTAGCGTCAAGGGAAAATGCTCCACAGTAACAAAACCTCAGAGGGCACTTTTGCGTGGCGAGATTAAAAGACCATTTTAAGTTCCGCTTAAATAGAGAGATAATATGGAGGTGAATGTTGTGAAATAACTTTGGATCGTAGCAGTATGAAGATAACGAATATAATGGCGTGCGAGAACGTTTTGCTGGAAAAAAGAGTAAGTAGTTAGGATTAGACAGTTTGAAAGAAATAAATTATTGCTAATTAGCGCCTGATCGATCCGTCAATGCAAACTATTCAACTACGGTACTAAACTAAACACAAACCTTTACACAATTAGGTACGTAAGAGATAGTAGGACACTTTGTGCAAGTTATTTCATCGCCACTGTTCTCAAAACGGTGAAGGAAAACATCGTGAGGTATGTTCTAGAACCAAAAAATCAAAGACATTGTGACGTCGACCAACCCGCACTGGACCCGCGTGGTGGATTACAGCCCACTCTCGAAGAGATGAGGCTGTGCCCCAGCAGTGGGAACATTATAGACTGATTATGTTATGAGAGATAGGGCATTTTTTGGTATCTTTTGTAATCTCTTTTGATAAGAAAATAATGATTGTAAAAAAAAAAATGATGTAAACAATATTTTGTAACATTATTTTTAATTTAAAAGAGTGTTCGTGGAAAAGTATTGCTTTTTTGTATGTTTGTTTATTACGCTTTAACGCAAAAACGTCTGAACGGATTCGGATGAAATTTGGCATATGGGTAGACCATGACCTGGATTAGGACATAGGATACTTTTTATCCCGATAATGCCATCATATTAAGACTTATGCGGTGGGAACAGCAAACCGTGGAGCACGGCTAGTATTTAAATAAAAACAAACAACCAGGTAGACATTATAACCGTCTAGTTTCGAAGCAGATCTGCGATAGAGCGCAAGGTGTGCTCAAACCCGACTGGCACAAACGGGTTACCATATCAAGTGCCTACTGGTCGCGTAGACTACTATTTTATGCCAACGTAGTACTACATTGTGTTTATTTAAATTGAAGAGCTTGATGCCATCGCCACACCCAGGCCTCTGACTTAGAGTATTTGAAAGTCTGGATGCTGTCAGAACTTTTACTATGCAGTAAGAATGAACAAAGGACACAAAGTCTACAGATACTTCTATTAATACAACTATTTAATATAAATAGGTAGGTACTGTTCGAATGCCTTACATCAATATACAGCCAGGAAAAATAATTTGTTAAGAAAATTCACACCCTACATCAATTTGCCGTGTTATAGCCATTTCATAGAACTGTCAAAAATTACAGTAGGGATTTTAATATACCTACGAACATTTTGAGTTGGTAGTCAATTTCACCACACCATACCATAACTTCACTAGTAACTACAATCCTCAATAATAATTTTAATTTTGTATATTTTTTTCCTTTATTTCTGTTTACTGTGTTCTCCTACCAAAGTTTAAAGTAATTTTAACACTCTAATACTGTTTTTGGGGGGTAATCTGTGTGACTGTGGTTTTCCAAGTACAGATCCCAGTCTTCCACAAAGGATTTATCAGATGCAGTGTCTTCATATTTTTAAGGCGCCTTTGTGAATAAAAAATAATGTTTATTTGTTACTTACCAAAGAATTTTGCTGACTTTACATAGGTACCTGACATCAATGTATTAAGTAAAAGCTCTCCCAAAGAACAAGGTATTCACATTAACATCTGTAATTCGGCAACTCCTTTGATTAAACAAAAAGTAATCACCAGGCATCTTAGTAGACTAATTAAACGACTCAGCAACGTGTACAAAAGCTTCTATAACTACCGCTTGGATTAATCGTAGTTTCTCAAACACCTTCAAGAAGATCGCTAATTATAGTGCATTTGTGATCGAAAGCCATTTCTAACGCAAAAACTTAATTCTCTTGTTAATGACAGTTAATTGCACACGCGACGAACTATTGGACGGCGCTCGTGAGACGCCGCGGTTTTTACCTTTGATTGCGATCTCTTAAAACCGCTGTAGCTGTTATATTTAATTGTCCCGCACCGTTTGAGACTACAGATTACGCATTGCTGATTTGAAAGCTGCTCGATTGATGTTAATGATGATTGGTGAAGTTTCAGCTGTGTTAGTTCTAATCATCTGCCTAGCCTTTTCCCAACTATGTTGGGGTCGGTTTCCAGTCTAACCGGATGCAGCTGAATATCAGTATTTTAAATGGAGCGACTGCCTATCTGACCTTCACAACCCAGTTACTGGGTAATACGATACCCCTTGGTAAGACTGGTTGTCAAACTTCCGGATTACTGAAACGAATGACAGCCGGGACCAACGGCTTACGTGCTTTCCGAGGCATGGAGGGGTCTTGTTATGTGAAGATGGTCACCCATCCACGGACCAACCGCGGCAAGCGTAGCTTAATCTGATCGATCGTCCCGTGCGACTGTTATTACTTAGCCACAAGCCCCTCTGGGTTAGTGCTAATTATATAAATTAATGTAAGAAATTAACTTGCTAGGACCTAGTTGAAAAATCACCTGACGAGTATTTCAGATTCTTGGCTCCATTGTCTGTGTAATAAGAACATTTCAAAGAGGAACCTTTATTGTTATAGGTACTGATATTTCATGGAACTATTTCCATGAAATAGGATCATATAAACTTGGAGGGTTGTACTGATGATTGTAATTATTATAATCTTGTAAATACATACTTATTACGGTCGCGATTCATATTTTGTTCAACATACTACTTGACTCTGATCTTTAAATTCATTAAGAAAATTTTAATTTCACGGACTACCTTGGCACTTCCCCCTTTTAAGATGCATCATAGGAGATCTTTGAAATGAACTGTAGACTGTATGAGTCATTCTATGTATAAAACTTTATCTATATTCTATTGCTACATTTAAACTTTATTGTTACAAAACAATTTTAACGAACACAGACCACTTACAAAAATGAATTACGATATATAAACAACACATATCAAAGACCTCGACCAGTCCGAGTGACTTATCACAACAATCAATTTGCTTTCTTAAACCTGTCCATTTGTTTAATGGCTCAGCTATAGACAGTGCACCGGCTAAATGTTATCAGCAATTGTCAATCTCTTCGCGTGTTTCTAAAGTAGCCGTCCATAGCCGTACTTGGCTATAAAGTCGACTATCCACTGCTACGTAAGTGCTCATTCACACTAATCCGTCAAAGACGATTCGTGTTTTTTGACGAATCTTCTATTTTCACGAATCGTTATTTTGATTTGTATGGGCGGCTATACATTTTAATTGCCCGTGTTCACACTATTACGGAATCGTGAAAAATTACGGATACGTCTTAAAAGACGTTTCGTTTTTTTTTCAAAAACCTTCAGTTTTAAATCACGAATCGTTATGACGGATCGGTCGGGACGACTATGCCTTGCACTCCAAGACTGACGTCTGAATCACGAATTCAGTGTGAACATCTATTCGGATATTTTGATGAATCGTGAAAAAACTCGATTCCGTATGCAATGTGAACGTTCATCCGTCATTACGTATCGTCTTTTTTGACGAATCGTCCTTGACGGACCCAGTGTGAATGAGCCCTAAGGGTAACAACATGCCGAAGATGCCTCACCGCTATACCTCGCGGTTGCTTAGGCTTTAGCTAAGGTCCGACCGCGGTAGATTTGCCAAAGATGTAAACAACAAGTATTTATTTTAAGTAATGTTTGTTTTCGTCTAGTTAGCTCGGAGATTTAGAGCGGCCATTGTTGTTTACATCTTGGCATATCTGCCGCGGTCGGACTTTAGCTACCTCGATGTCACCTCCATGTAAAACAAATGCATGCCAATAGACATGCACATGCCGAAGGTTACCTCACTGCGATACATCGCGGGCTGCTTGGGGTTTAGCTCGATGCCTGGCAACCGCGACCGCGAGGTGTCGCAGTGAGGCATCTTCTGCATGAAATTACCCTAAAACGTGCAAGAAGAGGTTTTCACTTTAGTAGCGCGGTTCATTTGTTTGCCAGCCACGCATCTGGGTGCGTAGCGTGGCCATGGGTACATTTTCATACAAAGCGAAACTAAGTACGCGCGCTAAGTAAGTAGTGGCGTCGCTTAGCCGCGGGCTGCTGTGGAGCGGCACCTTATTTATATGTTCCATTTAAGCACAGAATTTGGACAGAGATGTTGTGATAACCGACTTGACTAATGCAGTACGTTTTGATGTGGCATTACTGTATTATTTATTAATCTATTTGTATTTTTTTATATTTAGTTATTCAGCGCAAGTGGTATCTGAGATCTTGATAAAATATGCCATGTTAATGGAGACATTAAAAGTTAGTTTATGGAAGTTTAAAAAAGCAAGATTTATGAATTAAAAGAAGGAGACAGATCCAGATATCAAAACTTTCGAAGCAACTATTCACTACCAATTTATTACAGTTTCTTTGAGCATCAGCTAGCTGGCAGGTTTTAATGAAAAATATGGAACCAGAAAACTAAAATCTGATAAAAGTAAAACTTGGTGAGAGCCGTAACCTGTTAGGTAAATTATTTGAAGAGTTGAAAATATCAAGTCTTGCAAACGCCCACTCGAAAAACTAATCCGGAAGAGTCATCCTGAAAATTTAGGCAAATTAAAAAAGTGTAAACAATGACATAAAATCCATACAAACCTCAAAACCGACACATCCAACCATAGAAATGTTTCATATATCTATGCTTCCAACCAACTCATCCAAACAAAATCAGGTGCTCGATCGAACAACTCGAGATAAGGGCTAAGAAAACAGCCGTAAGGGTGGCCTCAGTTAGATGTTATTGACTCGTGTACCGACCAATGAGCTGCGCGGGCGACGGCAGGTGCGCAGACGCACAGAAGTGAAGCGACGAGAAAAAAAGTTAAGCGGAACGTTTATAAATAGCGCCAACGATGCATGTTACCCTTTGAAGAGCCTGTTTGCAAGAAAAAATGTATAATAATTAAGAGCGATGTGGTTTTAATAAAACGAACAGTGTTGTATCGATAACTAGAAATTAAGCGTGTTTGGTATCTATTGGGTTTTCTTTTGTTTATGATCGTATTGTGGCTGCTCCAGCAAGACAGGCTGGGATGCGACTACCATGACATAAGTATTTAAAGATACGTAGCGTACTTTGTGAAGTTCAAGCGAAAAGGATAGACTAACTCTCCTCCAAGCCACCTTTAAGATCAACGCCCGTTAACTGAACCTCCTTTCATTTCACTAAAGGATTACCCACCCACACCCATATCCACAGATAGGAAGGACGTGATATTGAACACAGGTTCGAAAGACTGAAAGAAATAAGATTTTGTTACTGAACGCTGATGAAATGCTCCTATCTTTTGCTCTATCATAGTCTGTAATAACCTCATAAGACACCTATATGTGCAGTGTATGTATTGTTGCCAAGTGTCTCCAGAACATCTTCTGTAATAGTTATAGGATTTCTTAATTTGTTTTATATTATTATTCTTAATTTGTGTGTCTGATGCCCGTTTTCACCATCGTTCCTTAAATTTAGGGAGACCTTAAGAAATTTTAAGTGTTAGTTTCGTTTTCACCATCACCTAGGGGACACTTATGGTCCTAAAACATATGGGTAAGGGGCTAATTTAAGGAGTCTCTTATGTTAACAGACTCTTAGTTAAGGAGTGTTTGAGGGAACGATGGTGAAAACGGGCATTAGTTAATTAAACTAACTTAGTTTAAGTAATACTAACAAAATTATGGGTACCTAATGCTGTGCCTGAGTTAAAGATAAATAAATAGTCTCACAAACCAATAAAAACAATATATGTAACATGTATTTCGATGACACAGTAGCAGGATACGTCCCTTTTACATAACAAGAAGTCAATGAATAAATAACTCTTACCCCTCTTTATTTAGTTATGTTAATTGTTTTATCAGGAGCGGCATCGTCAAAGCATTGTATGTATCTTCATTCTGAATCTGTAGCAAGCCGAAATCTTCATTCACCGATTATTTTTGCTTTAGCCTTTACATAATGTTTAATGTTAAATGCAGTGGACCAAAAAATAACAAAACCAGTGCACCGTCTTCTGCATCTTAAAAATTGATAAGAAAAATATTTGGCTGAAAACAAAATGGTTGACTTTTTAATTCGCATTGATACTGCTACACTGCTGCAGGAACTTTTGGCGCTCGAATGACATTGACAAGGGGACGCTGTTTGTAAAGCCAAATTACTTAACTATTCATTGATGGTTTCACGTGTAAATAGATACTTATTTACACGTGAAACCATCAATGAATAGCTAAGTTCGCGCAACTAGTTTCGTAATGTAAATTCGGCTTAAACATTGGTGCAAGTGTTTTATGAAATGTATTGAAAATAAAGATGGCAGCGTTGGTTCCAATTGGTTCCAATTATGGCCACGCGCCAAAACAATCCTTGTTACAATAATATTATTAAGGCGAAAGTTTGTTAGCTTGTTTGTATGTTTGTTACTTCTTCACGCACAAACGGCAGGACCAATTTTGATAAAATTTGGTATGGAGGTAGTTGACACCCTGGATTAACACATAGGCTACTTTTTATCCCGATATTCCCACGGGATCGAAACTTATGTGGGTGAAACTGCGGGGCGCTGCTAGTTGTTGAATAATTATATGGATATGGTTTATTGAAACCAAAGACATTTTAATATACCATTGCAACAAACATTTAATCGAAATACCATTTTTGGCCTACCAAAAATAAAAATAGCCTAGCCTTTCTTTAAAAGGCGATTCGTACCAGTGGCAATACAAGAAATTCCTGTTATGAACAGGTGCTCAGTGTTTATGATGGTCATATTTTATAACTGGATGTCTGGCTGCGATAAGAGCTTGTGGGTTTTAAAAGAAAGGTTCAAGGTTTTATATGTACCTACGAGACTGATACAATGGCAGGTGTTTTGAAGAGATTTAGGAGCAGTTATTCCAGGTTGCTACCGAAATATTCAAAATTATTTAGTTCAGCGGCATTGTAAAGTAAAGAGGTCACTATCAACTGAATCTCAAACTTGTCCACCGTTCATAAACTAGCTACTGGTCGTAAAAAACATGAAACGTGAAGTAGAAGAAGCATTCCTTGGCCAGTTGCCGACATCCACGACGACTGTCAACCGACGATAAAATCTGATTGAAGAAATCGTTGGCATTGGAATTGACCAGCACGACCAGAAGCCTTCCGAAGCTATTTGATTAGTAATCAATGTGGCAGTAAAATCATTCTTTTCATATAACCTTTTAGAATGTTTTCCAACACTAAAATAAACCGCATATTTCAGGAGATCATAAAAGTAACGCGGTATGCCATGGTGGTTTATGGGAAATATAGTTTAATCCAGAATGCACATAAAATTAAATCAAGTTTTCCAAGTAGGAGGTACGGTGCTCGAAAGTCGTAAATCATCGAGTGAAATCGTTATTGTTTATAAACAAGATTCGCGGTATCGAGACATTCAATCACTAAGATGTCAATACCATTCCTCCATTCGAATCGATGCCGTTGTTGTAATCTTTAATCGATATATCATTCGTGAGCTGCTCTGCTGCTGATATTGTTTTCTAATAGGGCCTATTGTTTTCCCGCGTCTGGCATATGTAACCAATCCTCATTGTGTCTGCCTTATTGTTTTCTTGCGTAAGCCCACTATAAAAAATTGTGCGTTGGTTTTTGTTTGACACTCCGTGTCGTATAACTATACGATTATTCGCATTCGATTGTTATAGATTCTTGTTACCACGCGGATATGTAGCTTGATTCACACTATAGTGTTAAACCTTGCAACTACCACACACAAACAAAATTGAGGATGATTAAAAATGACAAATGACAATACTACGAATACAGAAATTCCAATGATAATAATTCCAATGATAATAATTCCAATGATAATAATTCCAATGATAATAATTCACCGAACGGCTGACACAACTCGTCCTTTAGCAGTCCCAACTTCCCAGTTTTAATTTAAACTTTTAATGATAAATTACAACTATAATCAGCAAACTCGAAGGCTTCCCATAACTGCAGTTTTAAATAATGTTTGCATCCCGCCAATTTCCTGTGACTCAGTCGATAAGCCGGGGTCCACTTCTTTATTATTTTATAGTCCATAAATAACTTGCAAATTGCTTTCTTAATTAGACGCGGGAACCGGTTCGGGAGTCCGTTCAATTTTACTTATTTCAACTTAGGTACCTACTTAAGGAATTTTAACAGGCATCGTAATTCAAAAGGATTTGCATTATCTTTGACTTTAACATCGGCGTTTAAGTTTTGGAAATTCGCTGGTGTTAGCTGTTTTATATGCACAGTTTGTATTTAGATAACTAGACCGAATATGTACAGACGCCAGCACATCAAGCTACTACAATCTGTCAAATTTCTCTAATACTTTTCAACTTTATTGCTAAAGGATAAGGGTCAAAGTTGATTGGGAAAATTTGACATTTTCGGGTAACTTGATGTGCTGGCATCTGTACTAATTGCTCTCCTTCTATTACATGAGACTTAAACATAACTGGCGAAATGTGGGTGTACTATAGGTACATCTCAGCCTTACCCTTCAGGGATTAAAGGCTTGATATTATGTTATGTACTACTTATATCTGAACATTCTTATTGCTACAGATTTGCAGAAAAAAAAAACATTTTCTTTGATTTTTGCAAATGTCAGCAGTCCCTCTTAGGACCCACTCAAACAACGAACATTAGGACGGCATTTTGAGTCGCAGAATAAATATTATTATTACAAGAACTGGTACCTAAACGTCTCAATAGCGGCTAAAACACCAAAACCACATTTCGCGTAGGTTTGGACGACTCAGTAGTTTCATACTTTTCCGGCGAGTTCGCCTTTCACCTTCCCAAAGTTACCCGCCCACGATACAATAAAATTCACACAAAATATCAACAAGTGGGCGTTAATTACATTAATCTATGGCAACTCGCAGTAAAAATTCCCGTTGTATTTGTTTATTACGATCTGATAGAGTGAACGGTAGCTGTGGGCGCCTTAGTACTCGAGTTTACTGCTGATCTATCAACAGATAGGTTAAAGTCACTATAGTGAGGGAACACTCAATTTTAACGAGTATGTAATTAAGAGGAGCCTATGTGGTAATCTGAGAAACTATAAATTCTTTCTGTTTTTAATTTTAATCATTAAAATTTTGACATTCTGTGAGATATGCAAAATAGGTTGGGTAACGAGACTGGAGATAACAACAACTTATGTGAAAGAAAGAAAAAACGTTTAATTGCGGCAAACAAGACACATCAAAAGAAAACAAACACAAAAAAACATAACAAGTTGGGAAAACTGGACTTTGAGGGTCGAGAAGTTGGAGTCGCGTCACAACACGAACTTCAAGTCGTTCGTGGTGCGTGTTCCGACACATCATCTCGAGAAGTTCCTTCCTCGAGGAAGAGTTCAGAACTGGGAAAGCGAGTTTTTCCACTTTTACACCTTCTATTATATTAGCGGTCGGTATAATAAAGGGCTTTTTCCTTGACCAGAAACAACAGAACCCATTATCAATTTGTAGCTCATAATTAAAACGCTGAAAACTTCTAATTAAGAATTTCGCTCCATTCAAAATGAGGTTAATAATTCAACTTTGAGATACTTAATGAACGCCTTCCTGATATTAATCGCTTTTAAACAAAATACCTGTAGGTAATCAAAAAGAGTAATATTACAAATAAGGTGAAAATTGAAGGAAAAGTCGTTACAAAGAAAAATATGCTCGGAGACAAAAGATAAGGGCGAAGTATTCAGGTTTCAGGACGGTCTGCTAGATACCTACTTTAATTTATTTTAAGTAGATTTTTTTTTCGATCTAGTTTTTAGTATTACGAAGCCTCCGCTGTCCATCCGTCCGTCTGTCTGTTAGCGGGCTGTATCTCATGAACCGTAATAAGTTGACAGCTGTAAGTTTCACAGTGTGTAATATAAAAATAAAATAAAGTTAAAAATTAAACGTGTTTTTTTTAAACGTTGTTTTACGTACGGTTGTACGGAACCGTCCGTGTACAAGTTCGGCTCACATTTGGCCGATTTTTTTGTAGTAGTAAGCTTTCGTCCTTTGACTGAAATTTTCTTTATAAATTCTTCTTCATTAAAGAACCTTAAAGTATTGCTTATTAGCAGCGTGATAAATAACGGTCATGGTACCTTTGACATTTAATAATTCCAGTCTTTATCACCTGCATCTTAAACCTGAGAAATGGCACCATCCCATCCCATACGCACGCACGTTCGAAATTATTTCCCGTCTTACCGTTTTAATTCCATGAACAATTTATTATGAGTAGCGTCCACTTCAATATCCATTCGGGACGGCTCACCTTTTTATCGTTGCATCGGTTTTTGCCGAGTATCGTCGGACCTACCGACAATACGCCGCGCGTGACAGCCCGCGGGTGCGCTTTGCGCCTATCTCATCCCAACTACTACAAAAAGAAAAAGAGAAAACATTAATCCAAATAAAACTCTATACCAACGTCTTAAAGTCGCATTTACTTTGACCCAGTCTAAAGAAACTATAAACGTTATAACGTAAAACCTTTCCGGATTACAAACACAAATTGAACCTTATCGCGTTAGGTTTAGACGGCATTTCAGATGATGGGTCGTTTTAAGGATTTGTTGTCGTGTGACGAAATGATCGGGCGCTTGGCTGTAATAAAACGACACAATGGAACGGTCAATGTGTCTCGTGCCACTATTTCTGTACGGGGCCAAGTCAGGCATTTTTTGTAGGTGTGTCGGGGTATTTTTTGAGTTGGTCGAAATCACGTAGCAGCGTGATTCACAATGCAGCGGAATGAGCGCCCAGTGGACGTTTTATAATTCACTATCATGTCAGTACACTGACCCGTATTCGTACTGAACGGGAGCTCCATATTCACAATTTCTCTTCATGTTTTGCTCGCCTCGTCAGCCCACGGAACTCGTTAACGTGATATCAGGCTGCCAAGCTTCGTTATTTACGACTCAATTTAAATACTAGACTAATTTAATAGTCTGTTACAGCAGCCTGCAAAAACATTTTCAATTAAAATTATTTTTCTGAACGTAATCTGACTAATATAACGGTGCTATTTAACTTTTTACCTTACGAAAGTAGCTTCGTTATCTAATTAGAGAATTTCCGTTTTTAGTAAAAGGAAAATTTTCTGTAAAAAATTTCATCAACGCCTAAATGAACTTGCTATACCTACCTCATCTTCAAAGCTTAATATAAGGCAGAGGTACGATAAAGCAAGGAGTTTCATTATTAACGATTTAATTAAAATTCTGGTATATTGGTTGTAGTAGATAGGTAGGTACATCTACATAGTTATAAGTACCTATCTACTTTATAACGAGCGGTTTCACTAAATGAAACTTCGTAAAAAGGAATATTCAGAGAGGCTTGCTTTCAATATTAATTGAACTCGAGGTTTTGCTCTATCAACCTTTACATCACAATCTAAGTACTTACTCGTATCTGCTGATCTCTGAGATTAGCGCGTTCAAACAAATGAACTCTTCAGCAAGAATTTTTCTTTTTTTTTTCAAATCTGTCTGGTAGTTCCAGTATACCAGTCGGATTTGAACAATATTAAAAATTCTTTTAGCATTTAGTAGCCCAATTTTTGAGGAAGGCTACATCTAACATCACGCTACGACCCTTAAGAGCCAACCAAAAACGTCAGAAAAAACGTTGAGCGAAAATGAAGTAAGTAAAGCGTAGGCAGGCGATGTGATGCGACGGGGTGGGTCCGGAGGCCGACATTTTACGCGGACGAAGTAGCGGGCAGAAGCTAGTATCACATAAGAAGTAATCACACTGAACATTATAGAGTAGGGGAGGGGTAGTGACGCAACAGATGTTGTCACCTTTTCTATATGCTTTTATTTATTAGTGCGAAAAATTAAAATGTTTATAATTATATACATTTATTTTACAACTTACTGTTTACACTACGCGCTAAAAACCTTGAGGTATAAATAAGCGTTTTTATAATATTATTTTTAAAAGATGACGTTTTTTGTTTTCTTTTTTTTTTACAGTAATTAGTGGTGTTAGCGACTCGGTGATTTAGCATAAGCAAAATCAGCCAAGAACATTGTATTGTTCCCACTGCTGGGACAGGCCTCCTCTCTGTCAGAGGGAGTGGGTCATAATCCACCACATGTGCGGGTTAGAGGTGATTAAATCAGCATCTTCTGGGCACGCTCGTTCCATTATGGACCTCATTCATCGCTTTCCATCAGGCGTGATCGAGGTCAAGAGCGGACCCAATTAGCAATAAAAAAAAATAAAAAAAATATAGTCTACTACATTTTCCACTAAATGAGAGCAGAAGGAAAAGTATTGCATCACTAAATCATAACTATAGCAACTAACACCCGGTTTCGGAATTGACAGAAAAACGTCCTAAAAACGTCGTTCATGATAATAATTACGACATCATCAAAGACCAAGCAACCATCTAAAAGCACATTTTTAATGCGCAACCCCGCGCAAAACTTAATCATAACTTCAGAGCTCAGAAAACTTAATTCAATTGCAAATGTTTATCATAATATCTTGAACTTTCATCCAAGTTCTGAGTCTTCCGAGTCCCTAGTGAATCGTAGATGAAGGTTTATTATAAAAGGATTTCTCTTGGCTGTGGTGGACAGCAGAAACGTTGCAGGGACAGTTTCACTCCCAATCGAGATGAAATTTGCATTTTGCGTGCTGAAGTCGCCGCGGGCCGGCTGATTTAAATAGAGCGTTGATATTGTGTGGTGCAAGTGTTGTGAATATTGAACGTAATGTGGAGATTTTTGCAGTAATGGAATATGGTATAGGTATCTGTCAAGCTGCTACCTGCAGCCTTAAAATGTAGGTACAGTCAACAAAAGAGATAAATATGCAGGATCGTCGGATATAGCCGAAAGATGTTCTCGAATAAAATTTAATTTTATTAATAGAAAACAAACAGCTCATTTATCAAATTAAATTTCAGGCGACAACATCCATCAGTTTCTTACCAAACTTCAACTATATCTGACGATCCTGAATACTTATCTCTTTTGTTGACTATACATTTTAAGGCTCCTAAAACAGGGGAAAAAATTGGCGAAGTACTGAAAAAACATTTTTATGACGCTGGACTCGTTCCTTCCGCTGTCTACCCTTTTCAAGGAATAAATGTGTGATGTCCCTGTGTTAAACCTTTATTATCACGAATCAGTCTTTAGAGACCCCGAAGCGGCAAACGAAAGGTAGGACGCCCTCAGGCTAGGTAGCAGCTGGATGAGTGTTACCGAAAATTGAGTTGAATGGCATGCAATAGGGTGGCCTATGACCAGCCGTGGACTGTTGTAGGGGTATATGATGTAGGGCTATATGGGTGGAAACCTCGGCAGGGATTTCCCTTGTATCATGAGTTTTCTGTCAGGCAAATAATAAATAAACTTCTAGAGAAAGAACAACTTTCTGTAGGTATGTAGTCCAAAGGTACGCACGACTACATAATATCAAGCTATACATTTCCAGTATAAGCTAATTTCTCATTGTACGAAAAGCCTATACAATGCGAGGTCAGCTAGAACTGGAAATATATAGCTTGATACGTTGTCGTGTGTACTATAAAGGCGGTGCCGGCAAGGGTTAATCTCTAAGCCACTGCATAATATGCATGTAGGGTCGATGCTGCTAAAGTTCCATAGTAAAGAAAACCTTGGAAATTAATCTGCGTTCGCGATTTATTTGCCAAAAATGTAAACAAATATCAATTAATGGAAAAATAGCGTTAATTCCTACACAATAAAGTTCAGTTTACGCTACAACTTCAAAAAAATTTATAACTTTTTCAATGGTGCTAGTCACTCTGAAATCAACTTAATGGACATTGAAATAAAATTGATATTGCATTAACTTGAAATAGGGTGGGGGTGTGCAGCTCTGCACACTTTTACTATAGAGACGCTAACTCTCATAACTTGCACCGCTGATCAGCATGTAACAGCTGCTCAACCTACCACCATCGAGTCATGGAACACCTTTCTAATGCTAATAGAAATTCTCGGACGCCAGTAGACAATGTGCCTAGATTCAAATAGTTATACGTGCAGCGGTTAGCTCTAACTTCCAATAGAGCCAACCACTAACTATGTTGTACGGATTTCCATATAAAATTTACTGTGTAGAAAGTTAAATAAGTAGGTAGATGTTTATGGCATTTTTGTAGGTATAACTTTGTTTTATAAAAATAGTATTACTTAAAATTTTTTGGTATACGGAGATGGCGGGATGAGCTGGACTCCTTCAACAAGAACTGGTCCTTAGCAGCTTTGAACAGAGAGAAGTGGAAAGAGAGTAGGGAGGCCTTTGCCCTGCAGTGGGACATCACAGGCTAATAATAATAATAATAACACCTGAGGAGGCTCTCGTTGGCCAGCTGGATCAAGGGCTTGATTCAGAAAGCAGTACTTCTGGACACGGCTCGCATTGTCAGGAGGTTCCTCTCTCTGGGGCCCTGACCACCGGTAGCTTGGACCCTGTTCCCGATACCGGTGGGCTACTATTTTTTATATTTTTAAATGTTTTTATATTTTTTTTTTATATTCTAATATTTAAAAATATAATTTATATGTATATAGACGAATAAAGGAAAATAATAATAATATTGTTTTGGTAATGTAATAAGCTTTTGGAAAACTTCTTAGATTTAATAATCATCATTTGTTTACCTGATGAAAATTAGTTTTTATCACTTGAAAAATCAGAATTTGATTTATAACAATAGAAATTCAATTGTGTCTCATTCATTAGCCACAGTTGAGCTAAGTACAGTAAGTAATATTTAATATTGCAAATGGGTTGTATAATTAAATATGTTTATGGCTATAATAATTATACATTTATAATTATTAATTAAAAACTACTGTATTTTTTAAACTTCCTCGTTGGTCTAGTGGTCGCAAGCGCTACTGTTGGTCATGACGTCCTGAGATCGATTCCCAGGTTGGGCAAACTGTTGTTGGATTTTTCCATCTGGAATTTTTCAGTAGCAGACCGGAGTCTAGACTTGTGTCCGGTTAATGGCAATAGGGTCACCTCCTATTACATGGGACTTTAACTGAACTGGTGAAATGGGGGTGTACAATAGGTACACCTCTGCCTAACCCTTCGGGGATTACAAGTGTGATGTTATATGTGTTTTTTTTTTAAATGCCACTGACTTTATCAAACGAATTAAGGTTCGGCGTTTCTAAATTTGCCAAAGATGTAAGCAACAATGGCCGCTCGAAATTATGATCATGCCTATATTTATGTAGAAGAAGAACAGCTAACAACTTTCGAAGAACATGTACACAGCTAAAATCATAAATCATAAGGCAATAAGCCAGATACCTGGTCCTCTCAACAAACAAACTCATCAAAATGCGCGTCCAATCTTCAAACGCATAAAATTACATGAACCGTCCTCAATTCCCAAATATAGTTAGTTCCACGTACAAAGCAATCCCTGCTCTGAATCCAGTGAAAATAAATCAACACGGTATGAGCGTAGACGAAAATTTGTTCACACATTCATCATACCGATTTATGGTTGAGAAATGTTGGAGGACGTAAATTATAGGAAAGTATGCCCCGGTTAGTGCACTAACAAGGACCCCGGGGGGTGACAATAATAATCATCGGATTTTTTTGTTCGCTTTAATTAATTAATTAGATCGTAGAGCATTTAGTTTTGACGATGATTTAGGTAAAACTCCATTCTATTTTGATAAACCTCCTTGTGATGTCGGGCAATCATCTTTTGGACAAAAGTAATCGTCCTTTAAATGGGAGATTACCTAATGCTGCGTTGCCTAAGCATGCAGCAACCATGAAGGTTCTAGTTTCGACCGCACTCAAATTCAACTTTTAATTAGCAGACCTGTACAAAGTGAACGCCTACTTCGACTGATTACAAACAAATACAAACCTAAACAGTGAATAGTGTTCTGTAAGTAAGACCCACTTTGTTAAAACGGCACTCCGTCGGCGTCGGTATGAAACCAGTCACTTATCACTCTTTTAATTTAAAAACAGCTTGAAACATTCACGACCTTATAAAACAAGATCTAAACAATACCCCAAATAAATTACAAGACTGCATTGCGTCAGGATGAATTTGGCCGAGTGGACTCAAGGCTGGCAACTATAAGATTTGGACCCTCCTCCATTGTGTGAAGGTAGTGGCCACCGCAAGTGTAACGTGGTGGAGCACCTTGGCGCAGGTTCCTCACGTAGGCGACGAACAACGAATCCGGAATACAAAATCGCACTAGGCAGTGTTACCAGAGATAATGACTGGCTGTGGTTATGGAGAAAAGTTGCGTCGCTCACAGACTCATGGTTATGAGGTTAGGAGATGATAGATATGAATTCTCATAACAGAATAGAAGTCTGTGTGTGTGCTAACAGGAAAAATGTCAAAATATTGAGGTTAGTGAGGTGAATACCAGAACCAGTGCTCACGGTCACTAACCTTAGGCTAGAGCTGGAATAATTTCTACTTTACTCAATTCAATGTCAAGTTATGTTTCAAACCTAATTAACTTTAAGTCCTGTAATTATTTTGTAGTGTTGAAACTTTGTAACTCCTGCAGAGATGAATGAAAAACCAGCATAATTCCTTGAATTTATTACTTACAAACTAAATAAAAATTCCACGTGCTTATTGAAATTCATTGCTACATAAAATAATAAAAAATACAGTTTCATCTCGGAGCCATTTTCTCGCCAATTTAGCCAAGTCAGTCAGTGCAGTCAAGGAAGTCGGAAGTCAGAAAGTCTTAGAAGACAACATAAGTGGGTTCAGTAGCAACGCCACAGATGTTGTCCCTGGCTGATATGTACATGTATCCGCCAATACCCCACGAGGGGCCCCAAGAGTTCTTGAGGATCCAGAAGGTGTCACCGTCGCGTTCGCCGTACCCAACCAAGGTTACCTCGTGGTTCAGATGGAGCTGATTACTGGAATAGCAAAAAGTTAATAATTTTAATTAAGTTATGAAAAAGAAACCAGTCAAGTGCGAGTCGGACTCGTGCAATTAATAGGTATGTAAAAAGTTTTAAAATTATTTTATTTGTAATGTAACTACAAAAGGAAAAAATTCAAAAACCGTAATTTTTGGATTTTTTCCCTTTACAGGACATTGCTTCTTGCCAAATTTCATGATTCTAGGTCAACGAGAAGTACCCTATAGGTTTTGATTTCGGAACATAAACGCCCTATCTTTTGATTACATTGACTTAGAAGTTTGATTTTTTTACTACTTCAAGGGGTTGCAGCCTTGAGTATTTAATATTAATTTCAACTTTATGACTCCACGCGTTCCTGAGAAAAAGGGCCTTGACTGACGAACAGACAGATGGACAACGAAGTGATCTTATAAGGGTTCCGTTTTCCTTTTGAGGTACGGAACCCTAAAAATAAGGAAAATAGAAAAAGTAAGGAGTAGGAGAAGAAGTTTTAATTAAGTAAAGTCAGGGAATCAGATGTTTTTCTTTGAACAACAGATGAATACTATTATTATAAAACTAGCTGTTGCATTTACTTTTGTACTGTATCTTTTTTTTACAATCATCCGGGATGAAAAGTAGCCCAGGGTACATCTCTGTCAAATATCATATAGATAGATGCAGTGGTTTAGGCTATCCCTGACCTGTGAGTTTGTTTCGGCCTTTCTTCTCAGAGTAGTCAGATAGGAAACGGCGACCTCATCTAGTTTTTAAAATATTATTGAGTGTTTGTACAAACACAGAAATAAATCATTTAAGTATCATTCGATCCGCACAAAAATCCTTGAAATACGTACCAGTCAGTGTCGTAGAAGATGCCAGATGAGTATTTAGAGAAAGAACTGGTGACATGCACTGACACAGACAAAGGACCGTGGTTGACTAGTGCGATCTAGAAAGAGATTTTTAATTTAAAACAGATTTATGCAATTACCTAGGGCTAGACTAAATATAGTCTCAACACAACAGTGAAGTAATTTAATGTCTAGTTTTCAATAGATACTGCAAATCATTTAATTAAAGTAGATAACTTTTACACATAATTACAATATAACTATATATACATTAGATACTAAAATAAAAGCCTAACTAACCTACTATACAAATAAATAGTTGGTCAGTCATTTAATTTATAGATACTAAATTAAATGACTGACCAACTAACTTACTATACAAACAAATACAAAAACAAAGGACACTAAGGCGTCGAAGTACTCGTCCGCATCGCTGTTATCAGGAAACGTGCCCAGAAGACTGGCAGCATTGCCACGTTGAATCATTATCATCTGCCTAGCCTTTTTCCCAACAATGTTGGGGTCGGCTTCCAGTCCAACCGGATGCAGCTGAATACCAGCTAATTCTTTGGCCAAGTAATTATGTAAGTAAGTGAAGTAATTATGTCTAAAATCGTCCTTACCTTCAAGGCTCCAACGCTCAGTGGAGTGACATCGGTGTATCCGCGAATCGGGAAAATCTTCGTCATGTTTTTGATGTTACACTCGCCATTCTAAAAAGATATACCAATTATATTTTCGTTACCACATTATTTGAAATACACAGCGACAAGTGGATTTAATATTGTTGATTAATAACTTGAGACTATTAGGCTGCCTTACCACCAGAGATGAGCGAGGATGCGTAGCGAGGGATGTGTGTGAAACGAACCAATAACATCGCGTCATTTTTATAGCTTGAACTAAATTAGCGTTGGTATTGGTTAGTTTTACACACAGCCCTCGCTACGCATCCTCGCTTATCTCTGGTGAAAAGGCAGCCTTAGAGCTTCATTAATAAGATGTGTTCTGCCTTATCGCTGCAGAATGTACCTTGTTATTGTATGGACCATATTCTGCTTCAGTCGGCAGGCCGTACTCCATCATCCACTCGTAAGCCGCGTTGTCAGTGCCGCCATTACAGCCCGCGGCACCAAATCTGTACATATGAGCATTTTGTTAATTGAAAGACAGCGAATATTGAAGCACAACTTCTAAGTGAGACTTGACAGAATCAAAGAGGACTAAAGAGGATTCAGCTTTTTTGTGTGGCTCTTCGATAGTATAAATGTCCCAAAATGTCGTCAGTTTTTAAGTCCATCTTTGAAAGTGTTAAATTAAATATATGAATTTCGTAAAAAACAAAATGTTATTTTTAATACAACTACAACACACATTAGTTACAACAAGCAATGGCATATTGACACCATGTTATAGAAAATAAAACAACGAAATGATGACAATTCTAGAAGGCGGAAATTTCAAATTAACTTCAGCAGTATATATTCAGAAAGACAGTTTTCAGTCGTAGAACATTATGAAGACAACAACATGGAACCGATGCAAAGTTAAAGTGTGGAAATCCAAGAGTCTGATAAGAAGACATGAAGCAAATAACCACAAATAGGCTACTGCCTTCTATCCAAGGCTGTATGCCGAGATACCCGTGCCAGTTCATCTCTAGATGTCGCCATGTTACATAAACCTAAAAACTAGCCTGTCATTATTTGTAACTCATTATATTATTCTCAGTGACATACAAATACAATAATATTATAATTAAAACTGAACATAAAATTTAAATACTTACGCCCAAGCACAGTCCACTATAGCTTGGTTACTGAGAGCCATCAGCTTACCACCGTTGATTCTCGCCAGCGCGCCTTCCACAGCGGCAGTCGTTCCGAAAGTCCAGCAAGAACCGCAGTCCTCTTGATCTGTTGGGAAAAGATTCAATCTATTTGTACCGTTCCATATTAAGTAGGTTTTAGTTTTGTGTATGAACTAGGTGGTACTTATGTCATGTTACTTACTCTTAACGTTCGAAACAAGTCCCAAAAGTCTCGTGTCATATTCTTTCGGTACGTCATTTGAGATATCAGACAACTTTTCTTCATCGTAAGGGAAAGGGATTGTTCCAACTTTTCCTTCTGGACGCCTCATCAGACCCATGTATCTTTTCATTTCTTCGGGAGTCTTGTCAGCGAATTGGTTGATAGCGAGTTTGTAACCCTTGTTTTGACGGTTGGTCTGGATCACTTGCCTAAAAAGGTGAAATTAGTTATAAAAGTCAAGTACTATGACTTCTAAAATTAAAGTCGAATCAATATAAAATTACCTCATACTCCTCTTGAAGATACTCTTTCTCATTGCATGCTCATTGGAATCCGAGTACTTCCTTTTATAAGTATTTTTGAATCTGAAAATAATAACATCAAGTCATTCTGGTTTCTAGGTACCATCAGCAGACTTTTAAAGTTGTTAAATTTATAAATTCACATACGATTTGAAAACATGGTCGACATGTTTATCGTTGTCAGCATCAACGAACAACAAATGCTTGGTTACACCTTCACTGTCTTTAGTGTGAGGTTTAGGTTCAGTTGCACAACCATCTGTGAAGAAACAAATTGGTAAATAATTCTAGCAAACAAGACAGTGATACAACAAACAATATAGTACTACAATACTTACAATCTTTAACATCGAAGACACTACGGAAGGAGAAGTCTTTGTCGTAATCGTAGAAGTCCCAAATTTCGTGTTTGTCCTTCGATCCCAACCAAGAGTTGAACTCCAATACTTCGTATCTGAAATTAGTTCATAAGAATTATTAATTTAATAAGAGGGCTAATTCGGTATCCTTTCAGTAGCGAAGATATTATTTTAAAGATCAACTAATCAGGCGAATCAAGAGCAAGCCCATCAGGCAATAAAAAAAAGAATTGGTCCTAATCCTTTTATTTTTAACTCTGAAATTGCCCAGCAATCCAAGCACCCTTCTTCCGTAAATAATGAAACTTATTTAAAAGGATCTAAAACTAATGGGAATTACGTTTTTGGACTATTTCCTTACCTGACAGGAACCCAGGCTCGGTCAGCTTCATCGTAAGTAGCCCAAATAGTCTGTTCCGTGTCAGTATTCTCATCTTTCACGTCGTAAACGAACTTGGTACAATCTTTGTCGTTAATCGTTTCTTCAACTGTGTGACGGAAAGATATTATTGAAATATCTACAATATGTAACTGAATTAATGCACATTATGAAAGTAATTTGTTGAGAATCGTTAACTGAATTGATTTCTGTCATTTTTAATAAAGGTTATTTTTTATCCCAAAAATAATTAAAACTACGCAAATTACAGTCACATTTCCTCTGTACACTCAAACAAACCAAAATAGATGAAGGACCTACTACGCTAGACTGTGGCTAGATCCTTAGGCTCAGCGCAGACAGAACGGAGCGCAGCGGAGAGGATTTTATTAACGCACTTGAAAATAAACTTTAAAATTATTACAATAAAGTGCATAAATGCTTGAACCTGACAAAAAATGCTCGCGCGTCCTCGAAGACGCGTTCTCGCAAGCTCGAGCATACGCGATCCGTAAAGAAAATGCCCGAGACCGCGCGGGGATTATTCCTCTCTGTCTGCGCTGACCCTTATAGGTACGTGTGCGACTGTGTGCATGCGTAGATTTGTAATGTGACCACAATTTACTCCCACAATCAGTATAACTAATTTAACATAAAAACAATGTTTTATAGATAATAATAAAGATTCAGTGTATGTATTGTGATTATAACATAATTTTCTAATTGGGGTATTTCGTGGTGTGCGTTATTCCGGGACATATTGTATATACAAAAAAAAAATATGTTGCATTTATAGAGTACTAAAAGGCTAGCAATGCACATATTTAAAAGTGTTGTCGTTATTGTTATGTACGTTAGTTAATTATAGATTTAGGTCCATTTCTCAACATCTATCACTAGTAGGAGTATTTTGGTTCTTACCTTCAGCCTCAAAACCATCGACCTCAGGCAGAATAGTTTCAGGTGCCTGTCTGTCCCACCTGTCGCCTTCCACGTTGTTACACACTGTTAATACATCCTGATCTAGTGACGCTTCAGGATGGATCTGTTGTAAGACGTGGGTTTTAGTTCACATAATATAGAAGCAACAAGAATAATGTACCCAGGATTTTGTAATATCTTGATTTAAAAGAGTGTCCATGGAGTTTCTTGTCCGTTCTTCACCATAGAGATCTACGTTTTGGAATGAGCAACTAGCTACAACTTTCTGACTAACTGACCGACTATTTAATTTTGACACTTCAAAAGTGCCTGTACATGGTTTAATTGAAATAAATGCTTTGAGTTTGAGTTACCTACAGTTTTGATAGAGGATAAACATAACATCATAACAAAAGGGTTGTTCAGATGTGTCCCTATATAAGCACACCCATATTTTGCCGGTTATGTTGAAATACCATATAACAGGAGGCGAGCCTATTGCCATCAACCGGGCAGGAATCCAGACTCCAGTTTTGAGAAAATTTCTAATGAAAGACCTAACGACACCTTGCCAACCCGGGAATAGAACCCAGAACCCGGCTCGGCAGTCGTGCTTCCGACCACTATACCAACGAGGCAGTCATCATAAATATAAACGTATGATAAAATATGGAAACCTTTTACCGACCTCATACTTAACACCATAGCGGAAATGCTTGCTTTTTGAATGTACAAAAGACTTCACATAACCATTGTTGTAATCTATTCTCGATTGCTTGGAGGTTCTCCTAAAAAAGAAAACGAAACTCAACCTATTTCTAGATATGTTTACAAGTTGCAATAAAATTATAACTTAGGACTTATGATTTACAGATGAATTAGGTAATATATCTATATAATAAAAGTTTCAAGCAAAATCACTAGAATTTCATCTGCCTACCGTAATTCGACAGTCAGACAAAAATAGAAAAATTGTTTCTTTTTTAATTTTTCAGTCAAACAAAAGAAAATAAATGAAACAACACCATAGACTCACCAGACAGCATAATTTTCTATGACATTGTCAGTTAGCGACATTCTTGTCGCCTTTAACTTGTATTGACTCGGCCATTCCAGGACTTTGTCATCATCATCTTCGGCATCAGACTTGTTCACACCTTTACCCACTCTTTTGAGCTCAGCTTTTGCTTTTTTCACTGAAAGTTTATAAAATACAATAACATAATCAGCCTATAATGTTCCCACTGCTGGGACACAGGCCTCCCCTCTGAGAAGGAATGTGGTGTCTGTAATCCACCACGCAGGCCCAGTGCTGATTGAGAATTTAGTCCTTTTACCTCTATCAGCTTTTTTGGAATGAATTGCGATAGGAGTTAACTTGTAGAAATCGTTACTCAAACTCAAGGAAAGTAGTACGGAAAAAGCGTCATGCCCTCCATGCGACTTCTCTCTTTGACTGTCTATTATATACGAGTGTGTGTGAGAGTGTCGCATAAGGAACTTAGTTCCTCTTCCTGACTAGGGTCCCCCGACCGCACACGTTTTTTATGTTGTTAACCTATCTTGACACCAGAATCAGGGCACCACCAACTGTTGGTAGAGGAGCCCTGTCCTTGTGCATTTGAACAACATCATAATCAGAACAAAAAGTGATTTATAGAAAGTCGATTTGGGTTGATGATATTATCAAAACATGGCTCTCTGAAAATAGAATTGATTAGAATTATCTTTAACATGTACGCCATAAATATCTATATCTAGTATAAAATATATAAAATTCAAAGTCCTGACTGACTGATATATCAACGCACAACCTAAACCACCGGTCATAGAGACGTGAAATTTGGAGGATGTGTTCGTTGTGAAGAGTAGGTGGATACCTACTTAGTGGATAATAAGAAAGGGTTTTCCCAAATTCCACGCCTAAAAGGATGAATGGGGGGAGGGCGAAGTTTCACACGGACGAAGTCGCGGGCAGAAGCTAGTTACAGATATAAATGTACAAATTTTTACAAAGGGTGACACAATGGACGGTCTTATCGCTAAAAGTGATATTTTAAAGACAACCTTTGGATGGATTTAGCGAGAAAGTAGAGACATAATATTCAGATAGGAACCTCATACACGAATGATATAAAAATTATAGATACGTACAGGAATATTTACTTACCACTTAAACCCTGTGTGACCACCACCAGCCCGAAAAGTAACCAGACAAGTTTAGCCATCGTGAAGCCCAGACCCATAGATCCCAGAGCCCCATATACCCAATGTAACAAAATATGTAGTGTCCCCGCCCTTTTATGTATTCAGATTGTGCTAATTAATAGAACTCATTAGCGGTTCAGTTGATAATAAAAGTAAATAATAGTGTGGATTTGATAACAGTTTGGGACGCATGAAGAAGCCTCCTCGTGTAGCGCAGTTTGTTCTGCCAGTTGCTCAACAGAACCGAGCGCATCCTGGACAGTCACACCCAACACCTTATTTGACTGGTCAATTCTTCCCTTGCGGTGGTAGGGCTAACGTCCGCCTGGTTTGCAGCCACCCTCCCACCGGAATCCGGCGTCAAGCAGCCTGCTGTGTTTCGTCGATGCGTGGGAGTTCCGGTGCCTTAGGCATCTTCTGGGCACGCTCGTTTCATCATAAACCTCATTCATCGCTTTCCATCAAGCGTGATCGAGGTCAAGAGCGGGCCCATTCAGTAATTTGATTAAATTTAAAAAAAAAATGGGTTTTCTCGTGACTTTTTTCGGTTGTTCTTCGTGAATTGGCAACCATTTTTGATAAAGAGTACCAATTATTTGCATACATCTTGTAAACACGGTACTCCTCCGTTGGTCTCGTGGTTACAAACGTGACTACTGAGCTTGGGATCCTGGGTGCGATTCCCTGTTCGGCCAAAGTGTTATTGGGTTTTTTCATTAGGAATTTCTTAGAAACCTTCCGGAGTTTGGTAGTTGATTGTGTCATTCTAAAGATCTACCTTTGACAGACGAATAGTCAGGAGCCCAAAAGTCAGACAGTTTTACGGAGTATCATGTTACCCAGTGACTGGGTTGTAAAGGTCAGATAGGCAGTCGCTCCACGTAAAATACTGGTATTCAGCTGCATCCGGTTAGACTGGAAGCCGACTCTATCATAGTTGGGAAAAAGCTAGGCACATTGATATTGGTACTGCGCAAGACTGTTAAGTATTGAGATTTTAATAATGTTTGAACTGAAAAATCCCTTTCCCAGAATTGAGAATGCCTACCTACATTTGCAGGTCGTATCCATGTATTTATAACCTTTAGAAAAGGAATATAAACACATACCTAAAAATAATAATGAATTTGATAAATGTAATCTCGTTTAATGATCTCATTAGGATAGTTTTCATAATATCAACGAAATATCGGATTATATTTTAAATAAACCACGACAGATATTTAAAAATACCTAATTATGATACATAGGAACCACAACAGATTGGCATAAATATTGACATATTTATTTTGCCGAAAGCCATATTCTCCTGTCTGCAAATAAAATACTAAGGGCTGATTTTTCAATAGTCAGATAACTTTTATCTGCGGAATAAATATTGCGGTTTGACAGTTTTTGTATAGAAAACAATTTTATTATGTCAAACTGTCATAATTATTCTTCAGATAAAAGTTATCTGACTATTGAAAAATCAGCTCTAAGATATAAAAACCCTTATATTATGTTTATACCGGATACATATCAAGCAGTGGTCTTTTCAAAACGGTTACGTGGGTATTTTACGTAGACTTTTACCAATAAATTAAATACTACCCCTATCTTAGTAATAAATAAACAAAAAGATCTCACAAGTATTTTGATCCTGAATTCCGGACACACGAACAAAATTCGGATCTTCTCGGTTCAAGTACACTCCGAGACACAAAAACTGACCCATTACGAAATTGCATCACGCGTTTTTTGTCAGAAAATTTTCGCTCATCCCGTAACCCAATCACGAATCACGTCAAATTGTTTTCTCACGATGAGCAGTGAACAACAGTTCTTGTTTTTCTAGTTACCGTGTTGGTACAACTGGTCCAATTATTTGTACGTGAGTAACGGGCTGGGGAGCCTTTTGGCGCGAAGTAGAATGCAGTTGGAATCTGGATAGAGTAAAGTGTATAAGAAATCAGGAAAGTTTGTGCGAGGTAATGAGTATTGGGATGACTCGTAATGTACCTACCCTAACAGAATAACAGCGCAGCGGTATTCATTTTTTAAATGACAGCATTAGGTATGCTGAAATGGGAACCTTTTTGTTTTTATTTTTTTGTATTTCCTGTCCGTTGGGACGCGATAAAATATATATTTCTTTCTTATACTACTCATTATTTGTATGGAGTCTTAGTGCGTCTTCGAAGTCTCGGGAGGTCCTTAGTGGATGATCTGTCCTGCTACGATGCGAGCCTTTCCATAATTCAGTAGGTACTTACTTACCTAACAATATAACAATTTCAGTGACTTAAGTTTGAGTTAAGAGTCATAGCTGATCTTACTTTTATAAAGCTCTAATATTAAATAGTAACTCTGGAAAGAAATGATGGATGGATTATGTGAGGAATGATATGAATGAGAAGTGAGTGAATGATAGCGTGACGATAGACAGGGGAGAATGAAAGAAGAAAACGTGTTGCGCCGACCCCGAGTGACAATGGGGCAAGGGCAGAATGATGATGATCAATGCTAAATAGTAACGAATTAGTGAAATGTATACTTCCACACTTTCTAGTGTAGGTACTGTAAGGAGCTGGATGAGCCCCTTAAAGTAATTAAACACCGATTGGACTTCTTTAAATTTCTTTTGATAGAATAACGTTACATATTCCCATCTAAGCTAGCACTGACAAACAAAAAATAAGTACCTAACAAAATATTTGACACTTGCTTGAATGTTCGAATGGAACCAGCGCTAAATTATAGCCAGCCTGCAGGTTAGGCTGCATAAGGTCCGACCGCGGCAAATTTGCCAAAGATGTAAATAACAATGGCCGCTCGAAATTGAATAAAATCGATAAACAAGAGAATTTATTTTAAAAGTAATGCTTGTTTTCGTCTAGTTAGCTCGTAGATTTAGACGAAAACAAACATTACTTACTTGTTTTCGTCTAGTTAGCTCGGAGATTTAGACGAAAACTAACATTACTTAAAATAAAAACTCTTGTTTATCCATTTTATTTAATTTCGAGCAGCCATTGTTGTTTACATCTTTGGAAAATCTGCCACGGTCGTACAATAGATAGCCTCTACATTACCTACTCAACATTTCAGTTTGAACTTTTGACACGTAGACTAATTGATAAACTGTCAAAAGAAAGACAACTTGTAATATTATTAGATGATATAACGGAACTTTATTGCTCCCTTATCTGATCCAATACTACGCTAGTCACATAGAAAGTAGGAGCAGCAACATTTCAACAGTTAATATCTTACTTTCACCTGTGATAGCGGTCAGTTGAGTTCGCACTTGCAGTCTATAGGTAAGTTATTAGACTGGAGTGCGAAAACACACTTTTCCCTCTATACGAGTATGTGTTGAGAAATCAGGTACAAATAAAAGATCATTCAAATCGGTCTAGCCGTGCTAGAGAGATTTGATCCTTATGGTTGACCCTATCAATTGGTGGCATAAAAGTACTGGATGCTATTTTTTCGGATTTTAGTCGGTTCGATTGCCGGGTGTAGCAAGCGTATTTTCAAAAATCTTTAAATGCAGTTTTGTTTCTTTTTAAAAATAAAGGAATTTTTCCGTTGAGTAAAATTTGCTGTCTTCAATATTTAGAGTAGGTACTTTCCCTCCAGGTACACTTCGAAAATTCCACCCTGTATATAGAAGATAGATATCCTTAAGGTGAATGCGCAGTGGTAGACCGCGAAATTCAAATTTTCTTACGTTTTTTGCAATTTGCAGGCCAGTGTCAGGTTGTATCTTGATCATAATTTGATTCGCGACAATAACAGGTACGTATTTATAGAATTATAATCATTAGAATCATTAATACATCTTTCTAAGTTAGATTTGTACCACTAAGCAGTTTTCCATAAGAGATTTGTTGTCGTGGTACAAATCTAACTTAGAAAGATGTATTAATGATTCGAATGATTATAATTCAGTAAATACGTACCTGTTATAGTCGCGAATCAACTTTTGATCAAAATACAACCTGACACTGATCTGAAAATTGCGAAAAACGTAAGAAAATTTGAATTTCGCGGGCTACCCTGGCACTTCCCCCTTAAGCTTCATCTTTGCCGCTTCGCAAGATTTCCCCAGCAGTAATGAAATTATACTCTCCAAGAGTTGGTTTATTGAAGTTGACGGTAGGCCGAAATTATGTATTTTTTTTTTCGTTTATAGATTCTTCAGAGTTCCTGGAAGGATTGGGGACTTGGGGGAGGGAGGCCTGTGCCTGTGCATAAGTACTTATACAATAAAAATAAAATTTATTGTATTAAGTATACAATAAAAAAATAAGTTCACGTGTTACCTACTTAGGTACTAATAAGTATCAGGTACCTATAACTTCTTTTGGTTACCAATGATGATTGAATACATTCCTAAAATAAAAATATACAATTGTCCAAAAGGAGGTTTTCTGCGAAATAAAATACATGATAATATTTGTATTTAAATTGAATTCAGACACAATAGTTTCCCTGAAAAACTACCCTACAAAATTGTCATTCTCTTCTTTCCTTTTCTTATGGGTTGTGGAGATTAACAGGTAACTATTGTGTGATAGACTGATTTGTGTTCTTGGAAAGCTAGCCCGCTTCTTCTCCCTAAAAAAACAATATACTTACACGTGTTTTTTTAAAAGGGTGGATGAATATTTTTAAATGGACTTGTCCTAAATTATCCTTTTGTTAACGTGCAAGCAACACATACTCAAGTTGTAATACTCATTTTGTTTACTTTAGAGTTCAAACGGCAATCCTATTTAGTAACTTTGTTATATAAAGGCGTAGTATAATAAAATATGACCATTTCAATATAAGTCCAATTAAATTTCACGCTCACCATATCCGGTACAACATTAATGAACTTGTCAAAAGTAAATTGATATTAGAGCCTCAAGTAACTCGACCAGTTCACGATAAAACTTTCTTAGATTTTAATCTAGGCCAATCATGCGCATGTGCATGGTCAAACTCGAAATTAAAAAGAGTATTGTTTCACTTTGCCCCCGGGCAAAGTTGCCTCCATATATTTTTGTCTGGTCGAGCTTTTGACTTTAATTGCTCCCTAAGGCTTAAGTTCTAAGGTTCTATGACATTCGGTATGTCTGTTGATGAATTGGACCATTATCATAATTACGGGGGCAATGTCTATAATTTTATCTCTTTACTTATTAAATGTTTTGTGAGCATTTGAGTGCGTTTTCTTGAAGGCGATATGCAGGAGTGGCTGGATATAGTTTCGTCATGTAAGTACCTACTTATAGGTAACCCAACTAGCACAAACTGTTGCTTAAGAGCTTTGGAGCTAATCCGATTATTACCAAAGGCGCCAAGCTCAAGCGCCAGAGCGCGCACTGCAGACCTTATGCAGCCGCTTTGGAGCCAAAGGGGCACAACTTTTTGCAATCTATAGTTCCATTAGAACTTCATAATAGTGGCATAAAAGCGCTACAGGAGCTGCAACGAATAATTAACACCACACTAAAGCTCTTGTGGTGCTTATTGAATGAATGACAGGTTTAACTGAACGAATAAAGGATCACTGATCATTCACCTTGTCTCTCATTAATTAAATACATCTGTTGTTCCTGAGTCAGACATTACTGAATACAAATAAATAATAAGTGAAGTGAAGGTAAGTGTTTTTGAGCTATATTTTGTATTATATGCAAGTGGCTACAAACGCAGATCAGTTTATCGTGCATATAGTTGATATTATTGGAGTATTTTTAACGCGCCTCAATAATTACCTCAGAATATCGTAAAATATGTAAAATATTATTATATAAATATTATTATATCACATACCTACACGATATTGAAATTACATACTTGACTACATTTGTATTTAGTAAGTTCCTGGTTCTATATTTAGTTATATTTTACTAAAAATTGCGATAAAAACCTATAATTTTCTCAAGTAATGATAAATAATTGTCTTGTAAACATGTCGTCTATGAGAAGCAGCTTTAACTTGCAACTTCAACCTTAATACTTCCTCTCTGAGCGTCAAAGCGTTAAGTTTCACTCTTCTGAAGGTCCAAGTAATACCTGTACCACTAATGCAGTTCAAGTCTTTACAATCACTTTTATTTCGTACTTACTGCAGATATCGAACCACACTAATGGTTATTTGTTTAGAGATCCGTAGAACTCGTTGCAAACCCTAAAATACGATGATCATTTGTAGCTGCTTCTATATTTTTCGCTCTTTTAATTGTTTAACACTTACTATGTCTTACCATGTTTTCAGAATGCCTTTCAAAATAATTCAAACTTATAATGAACAACAAAATAAACAAGAACTTTGCATTTGTCCATCTAAGTGGTAAAAACATGGAGTGTTACACTGGCCGAACAAAAAAATTGTGTAAAATAGAAGATTCAACTCCACAACCAAACTGGATTAAAATAAACTGCATTGTTAAAAGGAACAATATTATGTCGCACGAAATTGCTGACAAGCAGTTGACAGAAATGTTAGATTGTTCGACAACAGAACAAGAAGCCACAGAACTCTTACCAGCGCTCTCGCCACACCTTATCGGACCAACCAACCAACTTGAAAATTTCAACATTATACTATATATTATATTATTATTATTATATTATAGAATCGCATACAAAGCATCTCAATGACACTGGTTTTTTCCTATTTCGTATGTTAATCCCATCGCGGCATCGTGAAGCATTTCTTCAATAAAAACTTTTAAAAATTCATGCAAATCTTTTGGTTTAGCTGAACCTAGATAAATTCCACAAATAATAGGACTTATGTGCGGCATTTCAAAAATAATGCACGATATAGGCTAAAATTGTTGTTTGGAGCTTTTGTAAATAGGTAATCCGTCTATGTTTACTAAAATCGATATATTTTCCAGTATAACTTTAGAATTTTCTAAACTTTTTATAATACTATTTTTCAAATTATTGTGCCAGTATTCACCTCGATCGACGAAGTTTATTGTAATTTCTTTTGGTGTACCAAGTAGTGAGCGTGGATCTTTAGGCATAGCGTTAGGAGTAATTTGGTTTAAAATTTGAAATAAGTCTTTTAAAGCTACACGACTACATTAAAATTTGTGTTTCAGCGCCCGAATTCGTATTTGCTCGCGATAGCTCCATTTTATTTCACATTTGACATACTCTAGTTTATATTCAGTATCGCTGTCCGAGTCCAGTCTAGAAAAAAGAAACAATAAATTACGCAAAGAAGGTTATTTTACTTTATTTTTATAATATGCCACACCAAGCTATAACTTACTTCTCCTCTGTAACTGGTCCGTTATCAGTAATTGAGAAAACAAAATCTACGGGACCCTCGCTTGTGTTTGTTGAATAGCAAATAAAATAGCAGAATGTATCCAAATGAGTAGGCAATGTCCATTACTCTTCTGCTTCTATTGTGCAGCCTTAATGTCGCTATTAGTAAAACAGTCCATCAAATTCCTACTTAAGTCTGCGCAAAAGAACAAATCACTTCTGCAATGGAACTTTCAGTGGCAGAACAGTGATAAATATATCTTTTATACAGTTCCGTTAAAAAGTCTGCAATTAAAGTCTTTATGCAGTTCTGAAGCGTACAGCAGCGGCAATAGAAACTTTTTAGCAGCTTTAAGCTTTAACATACATGTTTTAACTCTCTTTTAAAGCTATAGACGGCAAATGGGTTGTAAAATGAACTCTTATAAAACCTAGAGTGGCATTTGGTTCAGTTTCTTCTACCCCTAGTGATATTTACAGCTATGAGCAGTTACCGAAGCAATAGTAGAACTTAAAACCACATTCTGAACCCCTAAAGCGCTACTGTACAGCTAAAAGTTGCAAAATAGGCTGCTATTTCCACTAGTGTGCTAGTTGGGAAGATTTTCATACTGGTCGTAGTGTTATCGGGTGTTCAAAACTTTCATCGGATATTGCTATAGGCAATGTAAAAGCAAATAAGAAATTAAAGATTCCTACTAAAATTAATGCCATGGAATTGTAAGTACAGATGCCCGCATATCAAGCTACCCGGAACTGTAAAATTTTTCCAATCAACTTTGAACCTTACGCTTTAGCGATAAAGTTGAAGATCTATTAAAGAAATTCGACAGATTGTAGTAGCTTCATGTGCTAACGTCTGTACATTATTCATAATAAAACACTACTTTTACAGTTCGGCTATTGCAACCCATAAAGATCTAGAAATACAATAAGATCTGTATTTTTTTCTTTAATAAGACTCACTTCTCTTCATTATTTTCTTATCACTATTTCTACCATAGATATGCTGAGAACACGACAATCTTACAATATTATACTTAGGTGACAGCCGACCTATTTCGTAAAAAACCCACTTAGGTGATGTGAGTTTGATGTGAGCTGTCAATAGTGTCAATGCTCTAGCATCAGATGGGATGACAGCTCATTTCACCTAAGTTTTCAGGGTGAGTTTTTTTATAAAATAGGTCGGCAGATCTGTTTTAAACTTAGGTGAAGTGAGTTTGAAGTGAGCTGTCTATAGTGTCAATCCCTAGCATCAGATGGAATGACAGCTCATTTCACCTAAGTTTTCAGAGTGAGTTTTTTATAGAATAGGTCGGCAGATCTGTTTTAAAGCTCTGCCAACTTGAACATTCTTCTTACATTTTAGTTTCATACAAATTTTATATCAACCCAAAATAGATTCTTACCTACTCACGGTAGCTCCGTTTACATGTGCTGATCAATACAAGCTATAAATAAATCGCATTAATATTCACCTGCTATCGTTTGATTACTTTTTGAATAAATCGAAACGAAGCAAGTGCGTATCTGACGCGCAACATGGTTCCGTACCAAGAGAATTACCATACCAAACTGAATATGGAGCAATTTAATTATAGGTACAGACGCCAGCACATCAAGCTATACGAAACTGTCAAGTTTTCCCAATCAACTTTGAACTTTAGCGATAAAGTTGAAAATCTATTAAAGAAATTTGACATATTGTAGTAGCTTGATGTGCTGGCGTCTGTACCTACTTATTATTATTTTTTTAATGCCATTAAGCAAAAAATGCTTTTCTATTATCCGAAAAATACCGGATTTACCGACATAGCTTGAAGAGTAAGCAAGCTGAAGTGGTAGTTGGCTGGCCATGCTTGACGAAGGACCGAAGGCCTTGGAACTGATTAGTCTTGGAGTGGAGACCGCATATCGGCAAGCGAAGTGTGGGACGCTCCCTTGCTAGATAGACCGACGACCCTAAAAAGGTGGCTGGGGCAGACTGGATGCGGAAGGCGGAGGACGAGGTGTTGTGGCACAGCCTGGGTCCTATGTCCAGCAGTGAACTTTGATAGGCTGTGTTGATTGATTTATTCGATTTTAAAAGCAAACCTGATTGGGCAAAAGTACTGCATTTTATTACTATTTCAAGTAAACAATATATGACACTGTCAGACCAACGAATGGACAACGTTGCACGCCACTAAGTTGCTGTTAAATATTGGGTATGGAATAACGGAACCCTCTTCTTCACATTACATACACAACACTACAAATTCATAAACAAAACAACAATAAAAAAATAATCACAATTAAATTAACAAATTACATAAAAAATGAGGTTTGGTAGTCGCATCAGCCTGCCACATGTCGCTTACAACAGTGGGAGATGATGGAGCAATCAAGCCTTACTGCAAGCGCGGCCAGCATGCTGTTAGCGCTCCCCCGCATCCGCCGCACCAGCGACGTGCCTCTCTTACAATGCAAATGCGGTGCTCCCACAGACATTTAAATAATTATTTAGATTTCTGTGGGTGCTTCTGACCAAACCATGTCCCATATGTTGTAGTGTACTAAAGTGTTCATACATCTGCACTTTTGAGGACCCAAAAAGCGCCGCGTTCTAGGCCCAGCTCATCTAACATAATAAAATGTTGTTACTTTTGCTAGCGACGCGAAAAGAAGAAGCTCATGCCCTGGTAAAAATATTAGCCAGGCCACCGAGTGAGCCAGACGTGAAGACTTTTTAAATAAATCCCAAACGGGACCCTAAAATATGAGTAATAAAACCTAACACCTAAGCTTCAGTTACCCCGCGGCGTTATTTTTCATACATATTTTATTTTCTTTGGAACCGGTATCGGTACCGGTATCTTCGTCCATGTCTCCACATATCTCCGCTATTATAGGATATTAATTACGAATTACATTCCATAAGATAATTTTAAATGCTTACGTAATTGTGGTGTTGATTAGAGGTAAATCAAAAACAGGTGGGCTATGAATAAATTTCTTATTAAGCTCTGGTAAATATTTACAATTCTTATTTGCTTTAGGAAACGAAAATTAGAATACCAAAGCAGTACTTTAGTTATTTTTTCCCACCATTAGTTGCTAGTTTATTATAATTTTATTTAAACAGAAGTCTCTTAATCTTCTCTTTTTCTTGCTCCTGTCGGTTACTCTGTTCTTATTTACATTGACTTGATAACGAGACTGACTTAATTGAAAAACACATAACAAGGGTTAGGTAAAGGTGTAGGTGTACATAGTACCTACTTACAGCCTCATTTTGCTAGTAATGTTTTAAGTCCCATGCAGTGGGTCCCATTGCATGGGACTTTTATAGACATAACATCACGCCTTGTTACCTTGAAGTAATTAGGCAGAGGTGAACCTATGGTATACCCACATTTCGCCAGTCTTATGTTGAAGTCCCATGTAATAAGGAAAGCATATAGCCATCAACCCTTGTAATAGGTGGCAAACCTATTGCCATCAACCGGGCACAAATCCAGACTCCGGGGTACTACTGAGAAATTCCTGATGGAAAACCCAATAACGCTTAATTTACACTAAATAATGCTTAACTTCTTGTGCTTGTGGGCTTGTGGCTAACTAATATCAGCCGCACGGGTCGATCGATCAGGTTAAGCTACGCTTGCCGCGGTTGGTCCGTGGATGGGTGACCATCTTTACATACCAAGAGCCCTCCGTGCCTCGGAACGGAAAGCACGTTAAGCCGTTGGTCCCGGCTGTCATTCGTGGATCTTTGACAGTCGTTACGGGTAGTCAGAAACCCGAATGTCTCACAACCAGTCTTACCAAGGGGTATCGTATTACCCAGTAACTGGGTTGTGAAGGTCAGATAGGCAGTCGCTCCATGTAAAATACTGGTATTCAGCTGCATCCGATTAGACTGGAAGCTGACCCCAACATAGTTGGGAAAAGGCTAGGCAGATGATGAATGCTTAACTTCTAACAAAACCACTAATGCATTTTTTATATTATAGAAAGTTAAACCCTACCCAATTGAATACAATTAGTGAGGTACAAACATATTACTGTTTTATTGATGTTCGAAGTCACGGCAATAAAATGGAGGCATGCATAAGTGCATAAACATGGGAGTACATAAACAATGCTTCGTATTAACTCGCCGTACGAAGTAAACCGTTCCGAACAATTGAACACAAACCGCGGTTAGGAAGAGGTCACAGCGCGCGCGGGAGCGGATACACTAACGAGTACTGACCACGCTGTAAAGCTTAGATTTCTCATGCCGAAGATGCCTCACTGCAATACGTCGCGATCGCTGTTTAGCTTGCTACCTCGATATCACCTTCATGTAAAACAAATGCATGCTAATTAGACACGCACGCACATGCCAGGCATCGAGGTAAACCCCCAGCAGCCCACGATGTATCGCAGTGACCTCACTGCCGAAGGATAGGTATCCTTCGGCACGTAATTACCCTAAGACTGAACAGTAAAGTAAATGGTCACCCAATAACGGCTGTCCAAAAACAGAGCGTTTTTGACACCTTAATGTCAAATACAGGTGAAAATGACAGATTTCATGACGGCTGTTGTGATATGACGGAACTGAGGGGCAATTCTCGTAATTTCAAGAACGTTCACAGTCTGATCTCAGTCTCAATCTGTCAAAAAAAACCTCGAATTTCCCTACATTTTGACAAGTTTTTGACATTTGTGTGTCGCCGTGGCTTTCCTCGAAGACCAGAACGTTTAACGTTCGGTAATTTGAATTACCACAAAATAAAAATTATTTATTTGTCACATAGAAATGTAAATCCGATTTTCCCATCCATCGTTTCTTTGGTCTTCTCCTACTCTTAAATAGCCATCCACATTCGTACGCAAAACTTTCCTCCCAACATTTTCCTCATTCCTCCGCATCACATGCCAATAAGTCATGACAACCGATGTTCACACAATTCCATTTTTCTTGTGTGACTAAAAATGTCGCTACTGTAATAATTGGACTAGAACAATTTCCTCGATCCCGCTCCTCATACCACTATGCTCGCATCCAAACCTCCACTTGTTAGCCGAAATGCTTGTACCCTGCTATAAAACAAGAAATGTGGTCGCCGCACAGTCAGCGGTCACCGCAACAGCCGTAACATTATAATGATTGCGACCATTTATTTTACAACTATCTTTCAATGGGCAATTTATGAGCCAGATTTATGGGAAAGAAAATATACAGAAAAAAAAAACACTAAAAACTAAATACACACGTAATCAAATTACCATAATAATGAACATTGTGGACAAATATGCATTTAAATAAACTGTAAACATATTTTTTATGTATCGTAAATACATGCGGCGGGGATTACGTCACTTTAATTAGTTATAATGGATATCCGATCGACATTCCAAAATCCGAATTAATTAGGCTTGAATAGTAGATGTAGTAGAGGAGAAAGTGTTTGACGGATATTAAATACTAGTTATTATTAGTATAGATTGATAAGTATAGGTCACCCCGCACTGGGCCCACGTGGTAGCTAACATTCCACTCCCTCTCGAAGAGAGGTGTGGCATGTGGCCTGTGTCCCAGCAGTGGGAACATTATAGGCTGATTATATGCTTTAAGTATAGATTATCGCGACCAATTTGCTTTCAATTGACTGTCGTCGCATCCTCTATACTTTTTTAACAAGAGTTTTTTTTTTAATTTTTAAGCTGAAAACCAGCGCTTAGCAACCCGCTAACAAATAATAAGGGAGCTGATATGCAGAAAGTCGTCATTCTTCAACCACAATTTTCTTTCGATAGAAAAGCAAACTTATTTACTCAAGCTGAGAATCTAATTTTCTTTACAAACCTAGCAGTCATTATGTTTTATTAAATCCAATCAACCATAGTCCTTAACGTGTAACGATTAATGACCGGTATTCATGATATACGAAACTTAGTGTCATACAAACTTTACCCGTAACCGTAATATAGTCAGCCCCTTAACAAATAGCCCTCATCTTTCACCAGCATCATTAGTTAAACACCACCAGTCTATCTAGACCTACCCCTCCCCCTCCAACTCTAAAATATTGTGGTAATAAAAGAGCAAAAAGTTTAAAGTGAAGAGATCTCTGAAAACTGGCGAGGAATATAAAACGTCCAGTCTTACTGCTCGTGGTCTTCGAGTTGCAAACTAATGAGGGGCGTTTCTGCAGTTAATATTCAAAGGAATTTCTTACAATAGCTAATCTATCTCTTTCCTTTTAAAACATATTGTAAACTAGCTTCCGCTCGCGGCTTCGCCTGCGATGTATGTCGATAAAAAGTAGTCTAATTATGTCATTCCTTAGTATCCCCATACCAAATTTCATCAAAACCGGTTCAGCGGTTTAGCCGTGAAAGCGTAACAAACAAACTCATTCGTATTTATAATATTAGTTTTTAGATGTCGGTGCGCAATTTCCTTGAAAATCAAAATGTCAAAACCATTCAGACATTTTTTCACCCACGTTCTGCGTATGCATAACACTCAATCTGCTTCCCCAAGTCTTCAAGATCATCGCAATCTGACTTGAAGAGCTTTGCGATTGGCCTCCAAAAAGTTTGGTTTGCTCCAATAGCTATCAGTCATTCGACAAATATCACCAACTCGCACAACAATTTTCCAGGCTGTTGGTGACTCATAAATACAAAACAAAACTCATAAATATAAAAACATTATTATACAAAGTGGACAGTCCCAGACACTGGGTACGGAGGCACGTGCCAATGTATGTGGGCACGTCATTTTTAGTTGTTTAGTTTGTAAAAGTTGACTAACATAGTTTTTAAGTCATTGTTACTATTAGGGCCCCCTGACGGGTATAGGCTTCCTCCAGTAATTTCTAGTTCTTTCTGTTTATTGCTTTTACAAGCCATGATTTGCCAACCAATTCCGCTATCTAGTCAGCTTACCAAGCTTGCTGATCTGCCTCTTCTCATTCCGTTTGGGCCTTACCAAGAGGTTGTTCTAAGGGTAATTACATACCACAGGTGCCTCGCTGCGATACCTCGCGGTCGCGGATTAGCTCGCTACCTCGATGTCACCTCCATGTAAAACATGCATGCTAATAGACTCGCACGCACATGCCGAAGGATGCCTCACTGCGATACATCGCGGGCTGCTTGGGGGTTTACCTCGATGTCTGGCGGCAGCATCGCAGTGAGGCCATCTTCGGCATGTAATTACCCTTTTTTTTTTTGGATGGGAAATCATCTAATGACTCCTCCCGCTCTAGGTGGAGCGGAAGGGAGTGTCAGACTCTTACTGACCAAAACCCACCCGTGTTCCTTCCTTAGCCCTTTATGTTCCGGGGCAACGGTAACCCTTTCAGGCGATCCCGCTACCCCGGCTGGATGTAATTACCCTTACGGTCCATCTGACGTCGATGACTCATACTTCTTTCCAAATAACGTATCAACTGAGTCAATAAAGCCGACATCTCCCATAAAGTTTTGTTCCAATAACGCGGATATAATCTCAATATCAGGAATGCATTAGACATTGCAGCGGCAGAACAAGCAAGTCCGAAGTCAGTCCGACGTGCCCGGGCTACCAACGCAACAAATACCAGTTTATTCATGAAATGCTTCAGTGGTGCCTGTAATACGCATTGTGTATTTCTTTGTGAAGCCGCTTGCTGCTCGGAAAGTTGTAGGTACTGATTTTCTTCCCAGCCAAAAGTGGTGCCGTGTTGGAGATGATGTTTTATTGTGAGCGCAGTGTTCTACTGTTCTAAACGGTATTTCTTCTTCAGCCGTTCACCCTTCAGTGCTATAAAACGAAAAATATTGTGTTACAAAAGCCAGTATTTTAGGTAAAATATCAAACACGTTAAATAGGACTCTTGTTTGCATTTTGGCATCAAAGATATAAAAAAGTTGACTCTAAACTCTGACTCTCTGCCTGTTGAAAATGTTTAATTTTTGATTATTTTTCTTCTTTAGAATGTAGCGGGCTAACCACTTGTTTTAGTAAAATCACGGGACTAAATATCACATTTATACATAATTACATGTTACTCAGGAGAGCAGATATTGCTGTAGTACGAGTTAGGCACTATTATGTTTAACATAGATATCCTTACTCTAATAACTATATAATTTTTGTTTTAACATTAGTCATAAAAATAATATTTAGGATCCTTTAAATTACCTAATTATACTCTGACTTCTATAACGCGTTCATATTCAACAAGCTACTAAAACATCCAGCAAGCACTTTCCAAATTTCCATTGGAACAATGCGAAACACCTAACATAATACAAAATTGCGGCTCACGCTCCAGCGAGCCAATACAAAGTAACAAAGTTATGCGAAGCTTTTAACGTGAAGTGAAGACTAAAGCAATGCATCAAGAGTACGAGATAATACGGCGGCGAGTCGGCCATAGCCGCTAGTATTTCGTATCATGAGATTGCAGGCGCCCAGTCCGCAGATGCTCTAATTCTAGTGACGTCATTCAAGTCGCGAATAATGGCCGCTTATAGGGGAGATTGTTATGTGCCGCCAAATGAACAGTGGAATTGGATAAATTGTGGCTTTAGTCAAGCGTTATGTTAGGATTTTGACGTTTGAGATGCTGGACAAGAAGTTAAAGGTTACTGCCGCGAAACTATTCTAGAATGTAGGTAATCCATTCTGGACAGTATGGCACAACGATCGACCGGCGCCCTGTGTAACATAACACACTATGAATCTGAATGATTTTTTTTGAAGGATATTGTTAATCCATTGCTTCATATGTTGGAAATATTTGTCTGCTCAACAACGTAAATAACGCAATGAATGTAGTTGCAATGTCAAAATGAAAGCCATTCCTACTGTTATAAGTGTGGTACACAATTACCCCGCTGAATGGATTACCTACGGATATAGTAAAACAGAAAATTCTATCAAAAGGTTATTAATCTGAGTGTCAAAATAAAGCCTTTATAAAAAGGAATTAATTAATTACCTTGTTACCAACTGTCAAATATTAAATGTATTTGATGCAGTGACAGCAAAAATAGGATTTTAATTAATATCCTTGTCGGACTTTAAAAACATATCGTTACATGCAGTTAATGTTGATTTCAATAAATTATTTACGCCTTACGCCTCGATAATTACTATGTCAGGTTAAAATATCAGCGCAAAATGGATTCCCATTTGATACCGCCACGCAAATCACATAACGTTGTGAAAAAACACTGGTAAGGCAAGCACTTAGCTGATGAAACTCGGGTCTAAAAATATATTTTTAATTTTATTAAAATGTTCTTGTATGAAACGAAATAATCCTATTTCATCTCGCAAAAGAAGTTTATTGGAGAAAGGATCGGGTCCAATTTATTTGATGTCAACCTTTTAAGTGATGCATTAGAAAAGTATAAACATAAGTGGGTACCTACGGTAGGTAACCTACCTAATATATGAGCTATTGCAAAGATAGGTAAGAAGAATAAGCCACTATAGTAACTGGACTTGTTAAAGAAACAGTCGTGCATAGCATTCCATTTTGTTTTCCTTTTTATACTTGGATAATAGGAAGCCCTATTATCCAAGTACAACACAACGTACGGCATTTCACACATACTTTCAAGCCCTTGTTTATCGAAATGAATGAACCGATTTTAATTAAACTTCATACGCGTAAGCAGGATACAAAGGTCTAAAAAGTTATTAAAGAACATTTAATGTATGAAATGCCATACGTCGTAAACGCTCTTAACCATCTCTTAACCGTAACCAGTGAGTTATGAAAAATAAAACAATTATAGAGCGTTCGTGAATTACTTTACAAACATGTAAAGGCTTTATTAAATTCTACAACATTATGCTTGCAGGCGTATCCCGCGTGAGGAAGCAAATCTGGGTGCCACTGACAAATATATGAAACATAAAGCACTTTGGTATTCCCTAATATTTCTTGAACTAAATACCGGCAGTAAATTGAATTGAGTGCCGTTCAGCGCTTGGCCCTCCGTCAAAATGGACAAAGCGGCAAATCTATTGTTAAGAGCCGCCCTGCCAATTCTCTTATTGATTTCATAAAGGCCTGTTAATAGTACTTTCAATGAATTTCCCCTCTGTGTTTGCAAAACTGACTTTCATTATGATTCTTGGGCGAAGTGCCTACCAAATTATCCATACTAATATTATGAATGCAAAAGTGTGTCTGTCTGTCTGTTTGTTACCTCTTCACGCTTAAACTGCTGAACCGATTTAGATGAAATTTGGTATAGGGATAGTTTGAGTCCCGGAAAATGACATAGGATAGTTTTTATCCCGATATTCCCACGGGATCGAAACTTATGCGGTTGAACCCGTGGGGCGCTGCTAGTGTAAAAATATATCAGTGTAAATGACTAAAGATTTGTTGATTTTATCATCTAAAATCTAGACAGTACCTCATCATCATTCTCCTGCCCTTATCTCAATTTGTTTGGGGTCGGCGCAACATGTCTTTTTTTTCCATACCCAATTAGTCTCCCCTTTCTAGCCATAGAATCTTTCACACAGTCCATCCATCGTTTCCATTAAGTACAAAATGATTAGTATCTGCTTTTATTCTAAAGTTCATAATCATACTAAACCATCAACCAGCACCCTAATTTCATAACACACTATCAATCACAATTTGAATAATTTTGAAGGATTTATAGCTAATCTATTGCTTCATATGTTCGAAAAAATTGTGTGCTCAGCAATGTAAATAACGCAATGAATGTTATTGAACTGTCAAAATGAAAGCCATTCCTACTGTTAGTGTGTTACGCAATTACCCCACAGAGTTAGAATCAAAATCCTAAAATAGAACATCGATTTGCAACGCAAGTATTCCATGGAAACGTGAAGGGTCGCTGTATTCCGTGGGAATTATTTTTCACCCATTTATGTAGCACACCCCTTCGCAAAGGGCGCGTGGCAGTCTTACAATGTCACATTTATATTTTTTTGTATTATTATTTTGTTTAGGTATGGATTGTGTTACCAGAAGGCAAAAGATAAGTACTGTTTTGTTGCGAGGGAATCGAATTTGGAACAGTGTTTGAATTTGTGTTCGGTCTTATTTTAACTAGAGGCAGGGGTAATCATAATCAGCCTATAAGAGGGAGCGGTCCGTAATCTACCATGCGGGTCCAGTGCGGGTTGGTAGATACAACAAGTCTTCGAATTTTTGGTTCTAGGAGATAGGTTTCCTCACGAGGAAACCAGTTGGTTTCCTGACAGGGGTAAAACGGGATAATAGGAAACAGAAAACCCCTTGCAGACAATAGTGAGCAGAATTGATTATCTTACGTCTAACTCAGTCGCTTGTTGTATAACCCCCAGTTATTCCGTTCAATAGCGTTTATTTCATCATCCTTTAGTAGATACGCGATAAGGCCGCCCATTGTAAGTATGTTTTGCAGTGTTAAATTATTGTTTTGTTATGTATTTCCTGGTGTACAATAAAGTATAAGTAGGTAAATAAATAATAGATACTTTGCAGTAAATCAAAACCCCAATAAGTTTAAGTATTTGACGTTCACCTAAGATAAATGAGACAATATTTAATTCCATCACTCAGCCAAATTCAATGTAAATAAATAATCGAATAATAATGTAATAATCGCACTAATGAGTACCACCAAATATTCTCAAATCGCAAACGGCGATACAGTTGATAGCCGATAACGGCGATAACACAAATCGACATAACTGGTTTAAAACGTTAATTTAATTCGTCAAACGCGTCGCCTTCACTGCATCGCTCACATCGCGTAATCAGATTCCGTTTTCATTAAAACAGTTGAATTCATTCGCCGTACTTCCCCACCAACGGATATGAAAGTTCCTTTGTAAATATAATTTTCTGCCACATTTTTGAGTTCCATGTTTTTAATCTTATCTTTCCTTATTTGTTCCCACTGGGCGATGTCCTATTTCGTTGACCTACTAGCTGGATATTTTTTCCAATTACTGCGTGTTTGTTTGTGGAAGAGATTGGTACCTACTTACTTATCGCTAGCTCTGTGTTTTTATAAGAAATCATTAAACCTTTACATTCCTCCTCATTCCATTCCATTTATATGCAGCTTTACATTCCTTCGTGGCAAATCAACATGATCCAAATTGCATTTTAAAATCATACAATAGTATTCGGAAGATGGATATATGCAAAAAAATATATAACTCGTTTCGTTTTTAGGGTCCGACTTGAAAGCAAAAATGAAACCTTATAATAGATTATTCACTAAGGGGATAAAGCAGTATCTTATGTCACGCACGGGCGCTATTTTGAATCCCGAACGCAATGTAAGTAGTACTTATTACTACTGTGGCTCCAGAGCGTAGCGTCGCGCCTGGTCTGCGGTAGCCTTAAATCAGAATTAATGATCTCGTGGATTAAAACACTAACACCTATGCTGTCGACTACAAATTAACTGGTACCTAATTAAGATAACAGTTTTAAACTTGCTCATTTGAAAATCGATTCGTTATGGATATAGTCACAACAAACGCGTTATTTCATTAGCTCACTAATTCCTAACCATAGATGTAATAATTAGTAAATATTTGAAAGGTGATAAGACTGTTGTAACGTTCTTAAAAGGTGTTTAGCATAAAAAGTACCTATATTTAAAGCTACAAACGCAAACAATGCTATAAGCAATGTAATTAGTGGCTAACATAATACCAGCCTATTATTGTATGACTTCAGGGCAAGGGTCTCTTCTGATGCAGAGAAGGCACGAGCATTAATCACCATGCTTGCTCAAGATGACATGGCGATTTCAGACTTATATGTATTAACTATAAGTCCAGATTGAAATGCAGGATGTAAGCCACAATAAGTAAGTAACTTTTCTTATCGTAAACTTGTAAATTGAAAAACGGAATATAAATAGGTGTCATGTTCTTACTGGAACAGGCTTATTGTTTATTATTGATTTTGCACTAATGTATTGCAACGCATTATTATTATTTTTAATTATATAGTATCACAGTCGGTTGTACTTTATTCACATTACAATCTAGCCTATTAGCTAATAAGTACTTAATTTAAATATAACTTAAACTGCTAAGTAACTATAATATCAAGAAATCGTCCTATAACGTCTTTCTTATTAAATATTTTAAGGGGAAGACACTTGATTCACGTGTTCTGTTAGTCAGCACTTGCATTGTAGTTTATAGCATTGGCATTATTAATAAATTAAAAATAATGACACACGTCAATCTAAAACATGTCTAAAACGAAATAATTTAGAAACAGGGTTTCAGTGGATAGGTACACATATTCATCATCTGCCTAGCCTTTTCCCAAATAATTTTGGAGTCGACTTCCACAAAAACAGTGAATACACATAATATTTTACATGTATAATTAATTATACAATATGTAACAAAAACCCTGTCCGATCCAATAAGGGCGTATTCCTGATTCAACATAGGTACTATAAAAAATTGTTATAAAAATGTAACTCATAAAAACCAAAAGTTATTGATTTTTTATTTTTATAATCCATGCGAAATTTAACACTAAATATGGCAAATTTTCATAAGTTGACAACACTCCACCCGTCGGCAAAATCTTTTTATTTTTACCTATTTTTATTTCAAAGAACACCGCCATACACTACCGCGTTGTAGGCACTATTTAAACTAGTCGCCGACTCTTTTATGTCGCCGACTGGTTACCTACCGGCGCGCTATTTGTTACCAACTTACCAGTCTTTCGTGGAGATAGCTTTCGATCGGACGTCCGTACGTATCACGTGCCGCTAAAGTTTCGCGAATAATGTATTCCAATCAGGATTTTTTAATGTGTTGATGTACTTAGGCAAGACCGACTGTAATTATGCAGCTGCGCGTAGAACGTATGAGGTGCGCTTGTGACAGTACTGTCGCCGTCAGAGTGTGTGTTCCAACGCCTGCATAACCGTGTGTACACCACAGGCAGTGTTCATGAGCACGAGTCACAGGCCGCTGATGCTGGAAGGAAGACCACGAGAGCGCAACGTTGAAATCGAGGAAGAAGTGCTGGATATGTTTGCCGCGGACCCCACGCAAATCGGACACAAGTCACATCACAAGTGCCCTGCAAATTTAGTGAAAAGGTGTCTAATGTGTATTAGTGTTGGAGGTGGATATGTGGAACACAATCGCCGAAGTGTGCAACAACAACAAGTGAATGTTTTAATGAACTGATACCTGCAGTCGGTATGTACATTGCCACACATCACATTAAAATAAAGCCCTTATTAGGGCTACATTTATTTCAATTAATTGTTTCTTGATAAACAGAATTAGGTCTGAAATCCGAATCACTATGCCTACAAAACAATATCAGCTGATATTCGCGTAGCCATAAGGTCAAGGTATGACGTATAAGTTTGTTTGGCGGCACGCGACAAAGCAGGTTCATGACAAAGGATCATACAAACCGACTCGCTCAGGCGGCTTCTTTGACACAAAACTGTAGGTAGTAACACGCGAACTTTGTCGAGCGATCAGTGTTGCCTTTGATCAGTTTTTATTTTTTATTTTATTTTAATTATTTTCACTGGGGAAAAATAATAATTTCAAATCCATTAAATGGTTACGTATATGTGTTCGCAGTACGATGCCGAATAATACTCTTAAGGATCGGACAGGGTTTTTGTTACATATTGTATAATCACTATATGCCAATTGATATTTATTGTCAGAACTAGGAATTTTGCAGATTCAAAGTTTACCCTAGCAACACGACAAAAAAGCCTGACATCCTGAAATAAAAATTATGATCAGCCACTAAAATATGATAATGATATAATAATTATAATATTTTGTTACTTTTATAATATAAAAGTCAAGATGTATCATTTTGATATTAATATAAATATCGGATTATTACGAACCCTGTTTTACCTACACATTAACATTGCCAGTGAGCTCCAAACTAGAAAAATGACGGGAATATTACGCTAACGCAGAACGCTACCAAATAATATAAAGGTAGATTAGCCGCATTTATACTTCTTTAAAAAATTATGATGGTGAGTTTTTATTTCTAAAATGCAAAAAGCCAACGTCACGTGGTGTTCCCAGGCGGTCACCCATCCAAGTACTGACCACGCCCGATGTTGCTTAACTTCGGTGATCGGACGAGAACCGGTGTATTCAACGTAGTATGGACGTTGGCGAATGCTAACTCGAATTTTGCGTTTACTATAAACTTCGTGACGTTATTTTACAAAAACTGCTAGCGTTTGAAAGACTGCTTGCGCGGTGTGGGGTCTGTGGTCGAGCGAACTTTAGGTAAGTAATACAATTACTGATAACATACACAAGTACGTGGATTAATAACAATATTAATTAACACTTAATAGTTAAAGTATTAGACCTACCAGCTGTTTTACAAAAATATGGTTTAATTGTCATTGCCTCCTAATATACTTAAATATGTATATCTCGGATGCCAAGCGCATTGCCGCTTGTCTTGCAGTGCTTTGGTTTATAAAAAAAAAACCTAAAAAGTAAAACAAAACCTCTTTATGTTTTGTTTCAGTTTATTATTCTTAAATTAATCTGTGCTGCTGGTGAATTTGCTGCGCCACTTCTTCTTCCCAGCGAAAGCGTAAGTGGTGAAGGGCGGGCGTTTTTGGGGACTGTCTTTTGTAATTTTGTCGTTCGAAAAGTGCTGATTGTAAGCCTAATTTAAATAAATGACTTTTAATTTTGAATTCGAAAAAACCCAATTAATTCACACCGTTTATTTCGACTACTACGTTTTGTTGCAGTCTATCATTCAAATAATATTTGTGAGATAAGCTAAAACTACGGTTTCCTAGAAGAGAGAGAAGCCTCCACATAGCGTCCGCAATTTACCGACGAATGACGTCACTGAAACCTAAGTTGGTGTGTTCTCCTAGAGAGCGTTTTTTGACACCGTAAAGTCAATGCCATAGTTTTCGTGACAGCCGTTACTATGGACATTTTGTGGTGGCCACCGCTCTTCTATAGTATGGCGTTTCTAAATTTGCCAAAGATGTAAACAACAATGGCCGCTCGAAATTGAATAAAATCGATATACCTACAAGAACATTTATTTGTTTTCGTCTAGTTAGCTCGACCTTAGGAAGCCGTAGCTTCTGTAATGCTCAAGTTTCAAGAGCAGCGGGGTAATTGCGTACACTATTATTAGCACCTTAGAGTAATTAAATTCTATGATTAGCACTAACAGTAGGAATGGCTTTCATTTTCACAGTTCCACGTCATTCATTGCGTTATTTACGTTAAAGAGCAGAAAAAAAATTCGAACTTATGAAGCAATGGATTAGCAATATATTACATTTCAAAATGATTCAGATTGTGATTGATAGTGTGTTACGCGATTATTATTGTGCAGTGTTTCGTGATTCACGCAATCGAATGCCTTGGAGAGATCGCAAATGCCTTGACTTGCGTTAAAGATGTTTTTTAGGGTTGCGCACCATAGATTTATTTTACTGATGAATACAGGGTCAAATTAAATTAGTTAGTGAAACTTCGCTGATGTGATAGGTCGGAAATTTAATGATAAAACACAAAAAAATTAATTGATATTTTTTTGGGGTCAGCGACTGTAAGTCTTTTTTAGACTTCTCAGACGTAATGGCTAAACACGATAATACAAAATATTGATTTTCTCAAGTTACACTCCAAGTAACTACACTACCATGCAGCGGTCGTGGACACCTCTTTTTTTTTTTTAGTTATCCATACTGATCACGTCTGCGGGGTTTCGCTTACTAATTGAATTTGACGCTGGACATTCAAACATGCCAGAAACAATTTAGGGATACTTATACCATGCTTAGAGAATATTCAACCGCTAAGTTCGGGAATGTCCGGGTGGAGCGAAAACTATGCGCTAACGATAATAATTGGTCGATCGGGATGCCATGCGAGCGATTCCGATCACAATAGCCTTGTTCAACCGAAAGCTCGATCAATTCTTGCCGAAGCGTACCTACGCAAGGATTGATAAGATGTTTTCCGAGACGTTAAGCGTGTTTATATAGGGTGACTGGTAATTAGTGACTGATACCTAAACACGTGATTGTACTCATGATAACAAAGAACTTTTACTATAGGACCAAACATGAAATCGTGAAAAAAAAAATCTGCTGTACAGTAGGTACGTTTTGACCAGTTAGGCGAACATAAACGACTAAACAGCAGATTTTTTTTTCGCAATTTCAGGTTTGGTCCCATAGTAAAAGTTGTTTGTTATCATGAGTACAATCACGTGTTTAAGTATCGGTCACTAATTACCAGTCACCCTATATAATACTTACCTCTTTTTGAATAGCAACAAACGCCCTCTTTTTTGTATATACTGCAACTTGTTTCATTTTAGATCATATCAAAAATGAATGCCAGAAACTCGATTCAACCAAAACATCATAAAATGTACTTACAGATAAAATTAAGCAAGTTCCTAAACGGCTAATTTCAGGATTAGCCATTATTTTCGGCTAAATGAGTAGTATAACTTTGGTGTTATAGACACTTTTTCACACATTAATATAACTCGATTATATCTATCCAACGTCCAAAATTCAATCGACGATGGTTCCCGGCCGCTACACACACATTGTCTTATGCACTTTATTTGTAGTATAGATTGCGGTAAGTTTTATTGTGGTACGATTGACGAAAAACCATTAGTAAGTCATTGCAATGTAGCTCTTTTCTCGGTAGGATAAGGAATCAATTAGAAAGATTGACAAAAGCTTGATATAACTCTCGGTAATCATTCTAATTTTAAATACCTTACAACAAAGAGGTAGAGTTACACTGCAATAATGCAATACCTTACCGAGGTAAGAGTTAGATTGCAAGGACTTGCTATTTAATTTAATGGTTTTACGTCATTCAAATTTGATCGTGAATGCGCCGCTTCCACACATGTGACGCATCGCCACCTTTATTTGTTCGAGGGGAGCCGGCCAGATCTGACAAAACACATGTCTTAATTACAGCCCGAGACGCGACGCCTATGGGAACAGATTTTGTTTATTATTATTATTAAAATACAATATAAACAGACCTTTTACATGTTATGGTCGAGGATTTAACGCGATGGATTATCCATTTTCTTATAAATAACCTTCCAAAAGACAAAGGAGATTACGTAAAATTTTGTAATCCATAACGAAACCTAGGAACCACTCTCACTGGAAAACATGTCTAGACATGTTTTCATTCCAATAATAAACCAGTATTAATTAATAAAAAATTACAAGGAGGCTTAACTTACCGTGCAGGCGTGCACGTTGCACCTGTTCGATATAAAAAATAAGAAAAGAATATGACAGGTCTCGGTCCGAGGCATTCGATTGCACGGTCCTCCTCTTAATTAGCCAGTACTTTTCTGTATTCTGAGTAGCCAGGTAAACCGATTATGAGGTTGTATAATTGTGTTGGTGTTATAAATCTACGTGAAGGAATCGATAAATTCAATTTTTTTAAAGTAGGTAAAAAAATTTACCTACTTGGCGAGATCATTCACGAGTCATCGTCATAATCATCTTCCTGCCCTTTGCCATGTTATTTGGGGTCGACGCAACACGTTTTCTTCTTCTATTCTCCCATGTCAAACGTCACGCTCTCATTCACTCCCTTCTTTTTCATATCATTCCTCACACAATCCATCCATCTTTTCTTTAGCCTTTGTAAACACCACCTACCTGCATGTCGATTCTGTAAAAATCTCACCGTGAAAACTTGCGTGGAGTGAGCTGTCAGTGTCATCCCACTGATGCTAGGGATTGACCAAGCAAACATTTATAATCATAATCGAGATTTTAATAATATTTTTTATGTTAATTCTATTGAAAATTTTATATAATTTCAAAGCTAGTATTTTAGTTGTCAAAACATTATTATTTCATGGGGGTTTTAAATAAAATAGCAGCACAGAAACTTAATGTTTTTTTTTTTTTTTTTTTTCCTAGACTGACTAGTCAATATAGCCTGAGGCGTGAGCGCGTCACGCACTAACAGTAAATAAAATCTGTGGTGTCTGGGAGAAACCTGTTAAGTCCAAAAACGTATTTTTTCAGTATTAGACTTTTAAGGTTCAAGTTTAATTTATAAATCAGTTTGGTAAAGTAGAAAAAGCCAACCACCGCTACGATTCTCCCACTCCTATGATAGTTACACTTGTCAGCAATAGACAAAAATAGAATATGATTTTTTTTAATAACAACATAGTACCAAACTAAAAAATTACGAAAATGGATTCACGTTTAAGACAGCTAGACTAATGAAAATACGCATCGACATTGTTTGTTAGTTTGAGCGATGGTAGATCGAGTCTAGTAAAGACTAACAACGCTAATCTATTCAATTAGAAGAGATAGCCTAGTGTGTCAAGTCACGGTGTGCCTTGCTGACGCGTGACGGACCATGGTTAGACTTTAACCCCACGTAGTTTGTGTGGCGTGATCACTTCACTAGAACTAGTTACTAGTTAGACTGGAAGCCGACCCCAACATTGTTGGGACGCCTTACAAGTCAAATAAGTAAGAACAAATCTCCAATGTGATAATGACAGTGACTAACGCGCAAGCGCGGCGTGATCATCACTTCACCCGATTCACGACATTAAATGTCATGGGTCGCGTGAAGTGATCACTTCACGCGACCCATGACAATTAATGGCGTGAATCAGGTGAAGTGACCACTTCACGCGACCCATGACATTTAATGGCGTGAATCGGGTGAAGTGATAAGATCACGCCGCGCTTGCGCGTTAGTCACTGTCATTATCACATTGGAGATTTGTTCTTACTTATTTAACTTGTAAGGCGTCCCAACAATGTTGGGGTCGGCTTCCAGTCTAACCGGATGCAGCTGAATACCAGTATTTTACATGGAGCGACTGCCTATCTGACCTCCACAACCCAGTTACTGGGTAATACGATACCCCTTGGTAAGACTGGTTGTCAGACTTTCGGGCTTCTGACTACCCGTAACGACTGTCAAAGATCCACGAATGACAGCCGGGACCAACGGCTTAAGGTGCTTTCCGAGGCACGGAGGGGTCTCAGTATGTAAAGATGGTCACCCATCCTCAGACCAACCGCGGCAAGCGTAGCTTAACCTGATTGATCGATCTGTGCGGCTGTTATTATTTAGCCACAGACCCCTCTACGCGTGCAAATATATTATTGTAAATAGATACCTACTTAGGTAACTCGCCGATGCCACTATTAAAAGAACATTAATCAAATAATATTACAAAATTCAACGGTTCAATCGACACTCGCTCAGCTCGCAATCAGAGTGTCTCCCGTAAAAATAACTAAGACCCGTATTTTTTATGCTAGTAACCCTTAAATGAAGAAGTGGTTGGTGGCAACCCTACGCCGAAGTGATGTTGCTATGGTTACGAGATTCTTGGAAGTGAATTCGTAATTCACTTCCAAGAATCTCGTAACTACATTCCGAATTGCACTGTAATCGTTTACAGCTTGCTTACACTTTGACCCCAATTATTCTGTACGGTATAAATTACCTATTATTCCCCGCATAATCTTACCACGCCGTACGGTTGTCAAGCGTGGTATTTTGACAGTTCAAACCGGTTTCGTTCATTAAATTGTGTCATAGAGAATACGTAAATAGCAGATATGTATTGATTATATAGGTAAGGAATTGATGTGGTTTCGAAGTAAAGAATCATTAAGTGGGTCATATTGAATTAGGGCCCTTTTTCCGAATTAGCGTGAGCGCGATAACCATGTCCCGTAAGTCGACATAGATGACGTCATGGCATGCGCCATCTTCCGATAACGGCGACCATGCCCTAAATTAATAATTATCACCGCGGGCGCTGTCACAAATGAATGACAGCCTGTTGTGCTGTTTTGTTTTGAGTCGCATCATAATATATTGCCTTTAAACTAACGTGGCATTTTTTAAATCGTGCTTCCGCCAGTACAGTCGCCACCTTAACAAAGATGAAGAAATTCGTGGTGTATACACAAATAAATACTATAATCCAACCATCCAACCATTAGTACCTATTCAAGTGAATATAGTTTAGCTGCCATAATAGTGATTTATCTAAATCGGAACGCTAATTACTTATGTGAGCGCTGTGCCGAGCCATAACTCCCGCCGCGCATGCGCGTTAGGTATCAAACTAATTTTTTTTAATATCCAAGTGAGCGCTGTGGGTGATGATGGCTTAATTCGGAACGAGCCAGAATTCACGCGCATGCGCGGCGTGAGACTCACGCCGTGAGTCACGCCGCGCATGCGCGTTAGACGCAAATCATCTAACAGGTCGAGGCTAAAAAACATAAAATTTGGGGACTTCGAACATTCAAACTCCACCACATGGGCAGTGAATAATACATCATTTAATTATTTGACGAATTCATCCATTGTCCAAGTTAAATAAGTAGTGGTAATGAATTTTTTTGATATCTAATGTCGAAGTTTCGCGCCAATCGTGCGTGTTTACATTTTTACTTTTCACAAATTTCACACACACACATGTAGATAAGATTTAAAATGAGACAAATATTATTGAAAATATTATGAACGACACGAAAATGCCCAAATCTTAACGTAATATTAAAACACAGGTCCAATAACACTTATTGTTCATTACCACTACTCAATTTGTGTTCAAAATCGCCGTCCATTATTGTTTTTTTTTTATCGTAATGATGTGCGAAAGCGATAATCCTAAACAATTTTTTTTTTATTTCGATTGACTCGGGTAATTAATATGTCGAATATCGGAAATCGATACTCGGAAATTGAAATAAAATTATTTTAAACATTAAAAACAATAAGCATTGTTAATAATAATGACTTATGCTTTTTTATGTAATTTTAATAGTTTTTTGGACATTATATTGAAACTGAGTCAATACCTGAGGACCTTTGACCATAATAGTCATTTATTGAACTTCGCGCTGAATTGTTTCTATATTTGAATACTTATCTTCGGAATGCGCTCGCCGCTTAATTTTTTTTAATTTATTGTACAATTATTTATTTTTGATACTTTCTAATAGTTTGCTACAGAATGCCCAGTATACATTTTTTTAGGTAGGCTTAGCAAAAGATAGGGAATGATGATTATTAATTGTATAAATTGGGTATTCCGCAATCACTTTACATTTCAATTTGTTTTGTTAGTTGTATGAGCTTGTTAGTTTTTGTTTCTATTAGTTTACTTGAGTACCTAATAAATTGTTTCTTTTTTGTGGTAGGTTACCAAAGAAATTTAAAAAACTGACCATGTTTATATCGGACCACGCACAGTCGGCACATTGAAAGGTTCCGTAGTTGGGTTGAATATTTACGCATGCAAAATGCACATAATTAATTTGATTAACTGCAAATATGTTTGTATTTCATAAACTCATCATTCATAAGTTCATAACGTACCCATAAATTAAAGTGCCGACCAGAAAAGAAAAGTGCTGTTTTCTTATGGGGAATAACATCTTGAGCATTTCTTAGATATTATTACAGCAAAAGTCTGCAATTAACCCCTTGGCTGCTATTTGAGACTGAAAATGCCAAAAATCTTATTTTTATAACAACTGTTTTAAGCATAACTTTTAAAAAATACCAACTTTAAATTGAATATAACATCCCGAACATGTTTTGGCTACCTATGACCAAATGTAAGTAGGTATGTACGCAGTATCAATATACTGCGTAGCAGTGGCGAAGGTACCATACAACTCGATTCCCGCCGGCTTCCCTTCGAAAATTCAGAACATAACCACTCTATAGTCAATTCATCATTGTAATTTTCTTTTGGTATTTTTTTTTTGCTCCAGCCTACCTCTGTCATAAATTCACCCTTCGCCACTGCTGCGTAGGTACATACTTAAATTTGGTCATAAAAAAGTTAAGCAAATCTCTCAATAGAGATTTGCTTAACTTTTTTTTGTTATTATAAAAATATATTTATGACCCTCACGACAAGCCTTTTCATTTGATATATCACACGGTACCTACAGTAAGCAAAGCTTTTTTAAATTTTCTATGTGACCCCAAAAAGTAAACCCATAACCCGACATTTAATGTCGTGAATCGGGTGAAGTGATCGCGCCACTCAAACTATGTGGGATTAAATTCTATGGTCCGTCAGCCAGGCACGCCGTTAGCACTCGATAACTTAACACAATTATCTCTTCTAATAGAATAGATTGGGTTACCAACGCTGAACATCGTCGCAGTCTTTTCTAGACTTGATCTACAATCGCTCATAATAACAAACAAATAATGTCGATGCGTATTTTCATCAGTCTAGCTGTCTTAAACGTGAATGTTTTATTTTATTTACTGTTCGTGCGTGACGCGCTCGCGCCTCAGGCCATAATTATAAGGACTAGTCTAGGGAAAAAATGTATAAAAAAAACAACATTGAGTTTCTGACTAAGATTCTGTTTTGCTATTTTATTTTAAAACCCCACAAAATATTAATGTTTTGATCACTAAAATACTAGCTTTGAAATTATATAAAATTTTCAATAGAATTAACATAAAAAATATTATTAAAATCTCGATTATGATTGTAAATTATGCTTGGTCAATCCCTAGTATCAGGTGGAATGACACTGACAGCTCACTCCACGCTCACTTCGCCTAAGTTTTCACGGCGAGATGGTTACAGAATCGCAGTGCTGCACCCTAATTGCGTAACATACGGTACTATAAATCGGAATTTGAATCATTTTGAAGCAAATTGCTAATCCATTGCTTCATAAGTTCGAAAAATTTGTCTGCTGAACAGGTAAATAACGCAATGAATGTTGTTGAACTGTCAAAATGAAACCGATTCTGATCGATAATGTGTTACGCAATTGCCCCGCCGTTCTCGGATACACCTTTACTAGCAGTGCCGTTCTGTAAAACTCTCATCGTGAAAACTTAGAGCTTGAAGTGAGCCGTCAACCCCTAGCATCAGGTAAAATGATACCTACTACTACCATAGGCTAGGGACTGACACTATTTATTCATTTATTTCAGGTGACGCAGGCCCATAGATAACATACATAATATGTATTTTTATTATAAAATAGTACTTCACTAGCTTGTTCCTGTGCTGTTCTGTGGTTCTTTTCCGCGGAAGCGACGGAACACCACGTCCTGCGGCCAGAAGTCTTCGTCCACGACGACGGGCAGATAACAATTCGGGTACGCGCACCACGAACACAATGAAGTTGACGTCGCCTCGTTGACGTTGACGATTCCAGTAACAGCACCATCGGCGTGTACCTCGTGTTCTGGCGCACGTACTCCACTATGTCAGTGGTGTAGTGTAGGCGGGAGATGTACAGACGCCAGCACATCAACCTACTACAATCTGTCAAATTTCTTTAATAAATTTTCAACTTTATTGCTGAAGCATAAGGTTCAAAATTGATTGGGGAAATTTGACAGTTTCGGGTAGGTTGATGTGCTGGCGTCTGTACACCGGTGTGACTATTGATAGCTCACTTCACCTAAGTCTTTACGGTGAGATTTTACTGAATAAACCGGCTAGATTTACTTCACCTGTCTAATTCAAAGTTAGCCCCGAAGCCCAACTCCCACAACTGCATTAACTAACATCATAAAACAAGTTGTTCCTAGTATTTGAACGTAACTTGCTGGCTAGTTTATAACAAAAACTTCTCTACAGGTCGAAGTTTGCGTTTCTCTACAGTTGCAACGATTTCTTGTGTTTTCTAGCAAAAACTGTAAATTCGTTTGCTGTTAGGTATAAGAAGGAATAACTTGCTGCTAATGACTTAATGTTGGTATATGAGGGAATAATGATGTTTTTAACAGAACAGGAAATGTAATCAACTTTTGAGGGTCTGCCATGGCCCCACGCACAATGGTATGGTCCACCTGAAGGACTATGTAACGGAAACCAAACCCTCTAACATAGATGAGGGAATTACTTTAGCGTGTTGAATTATAAATAATACCATTCAGTGTTCAATATAATTGTATTAGCTACTGTAATAAAGCGATAATGCTACACCGCCAGAGAAATAGAGGTAAAAGTGTTTTTTTTTTGTTCTTTTCTAGCTTTATAAACTACCTTCATTGGCGTACCTATTGGTCATACGCCAGCGCATCAAGCTACTACAAACTGTCATATTTCTTTACTAGATTTTCAATTTTATCACTAAAGCATATGGTTCAAAGTTGATTGGGAAAATTTGACAGTTTCGGGTAGCTTGGTGTGCTGGCGTCTGTACATTAAATACACTAAGTAGGTACCCTAAATCACATAGAATAATATCACGTGATACGGATAGTGGTTCCCGAGTAGTAAGCGGACGAACGGGCAAATTATGAACATGAAACATGATATATATCTACTCAAACGCTCCAGTAACAATCACGATAGTTAAAACCCGGTGAGGTTTTCATCGTGTGGCTAAATCCTTATTGTAAAATAAGCTGAAAGTGTTTTGTGAATAAATTAATTTAATAAAAAACTACGCTGAAGTATTATTCTGCTAAGTACCACTATAAAGTTTCCTAGAAGAGAAGGGCTGTCGTGAAAATAATGGCAGCGGGGTTTGACGGGGTCAAAAAACGTTCTCTAGGAAAACTCACCAACTTACTTTCATAAGTGACGTTTAAGTGACGTCATTCGCCAGTAAATTGCGGACACTATGTGGCATCCCCACTCTTCTAGGAAACGGTAGATTTAACCCCCTTATTAATAAACACGGAGTAAAGTGAAAAACGGTTATAACTCCATTATCCACAAATTTTTTGGAGGTTTAAGTTTGGCATAAAAAATAAAATAAAATAACTTTATTCCGCATTTATTAATAAGGCTTTAAAGATATTTTAGGGTATCCTATCAGTATTTTCGAACAATAAGGAGTCATCATCATAAGCCTACAGCAGTCCACTGCTGGACATAGGCCTCTCCTATTGCACGCCATTTTACTCGATTTTCGACAACTCTCATCCAGCTGCTACCTGCCACCCTGCGAATATCTTCGCTCCACCTAGCTTGAGGGCGTCCCACATTACGTTTGACGATTCGCTGTCTCCACTCAAGAACACGTCTACCCCAACGGTCATCGGTTCTACGGCTAATATGACCGGCCCATCGGCGGAGTAGCTCACGACAAATACAGCTTTGTTATAAGAACAAAAATAATTAAAATTCATGTGTGGAATGACCTTTATTTACATATTAATAGCAAACAATATTGCATGGCATAAAATAAGTCATTCAATTGCCTACTACAGAGGGTGTAAAACGCGGATGAAGTGTGATCTATACTAGACGCAGCGAGGTATTTGCGTTCATACAAACATAACCTGTTAAAATCATAACCTTCCTTTGGCTTTGTCGTAGTAAAACATAAGCTAGACAACTGGATCTGCCTTTTTTTTATTTGGGTATTAACTTTTTTCTTCCGTTACTAATTAACTACACATTATTGGGTAACTGTAATGTATGTTTATATAATTAGTAATTACTTTTAAATTAGCTTCAGATGGAAATTGCAGTCGTGTCTTCGTTAAATGGCATACACGTGCGATAAATGTCGCAGGGAACATGAAGATTAAACCACGTAAGTGAAAATAGTTACTTATAATATTTATGCGATTCAAAGTTTTTGGTTTTAAGTCACTTATTGAATAAAGCCAAATCAACTGACCATTGGAAATAGAGAGAGTTTAGAGAGGAAGCGAGAGAACTGATTTTAAAATAACAGAGGTTATCATTAAATTTCTGGACACCGCGAGCTGTGCGCGACAGACACTGGCTATTTGGATTTAAAAAAAAATATTCAGCAGTGCTATTCTGTAAAAATCTCACCGTGAAAACTAAGGTGAAGTGAGCTTGATATGAACTGTCATTCCGCCTGATATTAGGGATTGACACTATTGAAAGCTCACTTAATGCTCACTTCACCTAAATTATCACGGTGATAATTTTACAGAATAGCACGACTGAGAGGAAGAGAGAGAGATAGAGAGAGAGAGAGATCACGAACAACAAAAGAGATAAGTATGCAGGATCGTCGGATATAGTTGAATTTTAGTAAGAAACCGATGGATCTTATCGACTGAAATTGTATTTGATAAATGAGCTACTTATGTGTTTTCTATTAATATAATTAAATTTTATTCGAAAACATCCATCAGTTTCTTACTAAGCTTTAACTAAATCCGACGATCCTGGATACTTATCTCTTTCGTTGACTGTACATTACGTGATCTCACGTTACTTAGTTCTCTTTTTCGCCACGTTGATAGACTTGGAGGATTCTACCTGACGATCGTTTGTGCCCACCTGCTTGTTATTTTATATACTACTTACATAATCTATGTTTTTTAAACAAAACATAGGATTATATTAATGGTAGATAAATATAGATTACCTACCTTGTTTATTTTTCTTTTTAATGCAAACCGCAGCTGGATTTTTTGTATTAAATTGTATATTCATTACATAACTGGCAAAATGGCAGTGAACTAAGGTACACTTCTGCCCAATCCTTCGGGAAACAAGGCGTGATGTTTCGCGATTGATTTGCCAAATATGTAAACAAATAATAAAATAACTTAAAATACTACACAATAAAGTTCAGTTTACGACACAAGTTCAAACATTTTTTTAAACTTTTTCAATAGTGCTAGTCACTCTAAAAACAACTTAATAATCATTAGAATAAAGTTCCTATTTGTTCAACTTGAAATAATATTAATTTGAAACTTAAGTTTGAATAGACTTTAGTTGAGGTGTTTTTTTATCTGTCTACTAGATAACCACCTGCATTAACATTTTTGGTAACTATTTTTTTTTTTGCAGTTGCCTTCTGCCTTCTAGTACTACACTGTAGCTGCCATGTTGCTTCTGTATCATTGATCTATTATCCTGGAAGACCATTCCCGCAAAGTAAAGCCGAGCGTTATGCATTGCTCAGACAGAGTTTGTTAAAAAAATTACCATTTAATTCAAAAGTAGTTGCTGGAGGCGGACCGTCGCGCTACAATCCACAACATTTTAGTAACTTTAGAGTTAATAAAAGTTTTAGCTCCAGTAGCGATGTTGATGTCGAAGACAGGCTTTTCGGATGGTCAAAAAAAGCATACAGTTATGTTATGGACAAAATATCACCCGTCTCTAACCTGTTTTCAAATAACAAAAAATCAACAGTTAAATATACGGCGACAAATGTACCACATAACGAAGATCTGCAAAAGGAACCACCGAAAGGAAGTTACAGCCCATTAGGCCATATGTACGAGACAAACGAAGATGATATACCCGGGTCACCGCAAGAGGAGGTGGCTGGGTCAATACATAATGAAATGCTCATACCAATACATAACAAAATTCACATTCCAACACAGAAGAAGACGCACGTTTTAATGCATGGGCTAAGTCATGCACCTTTTGACGATATATTAAACCGATTGCAAATGAGTGAGAAAGCCCCCATAGCAGAAAATCAGGCGGCCCACATACAAACCCATGAAGGAACCCAAATAACAACACATGAGCAGAGCTATTACCAAACGTATGAGAATAACCACATACAAACGCATGAGGAGATCGCTATTACGGCGGACGAAATTCCAGGCGAATTGTGCGAAGAATTGCAGGAGACTATATTCTACTCAATCTTTTGCCAATTTATTAATAATATAAACTTGCTAACGCACGAAATTATGCTGAAAATGATGTGTGAGAAAATGCAAGGCACGATATACGCGGCAATTTATTGTCCAACCAATGAGGTGATCCATAAACCAAAGCCTAAAGAGATCCAGATACCAGAGTATGATGATGGTGAAATTTACTCACCTATGTACGAGAAGATATTAGCAACTTTGTGCAAAGAAATGAGTGCGACAATATACGAGGTCATTTATTGCCCATCGCATAATGAGAATCAAATTTTAAATTCTGAGGGAAGCAATAGGTCATCGTCAGAAGTGATTCATAGCCCACAGACTGAAGCTATCCTTAGCCCAACGCCAGAAGAAATGCAAGCAAAGATTTGTATGAAAATGCACGGGACGATATATGAAATAATTTATTGCCCATCACATGAAGATATCCAAAGTTCATCAACTGAGGAAAATCCGCCAACACAAGTGGAAATACAAAATGGACTGTGCAATGAACTGCATGGGACGATATTCGAGTCAATCATTTGCCCAACACTTGAAAGTATCCACTTGCCAACGCACGAGGAAATGCAGGAAATGATGTGTAAGGAAATGCATGGTACGATATACGAGGCGATCTATTGCCCAACGAACGAGGAAGCCCAAAAGCCAACGCCTGAAGAGATCGAGATACTAACGCAAAAGATTCAGGTACCTATGTACGTAAAAATATTGGAAATTCTGTGCGAAGAAATGAGCGGGACAATATACGAGGGTATTTATTGCCCACCCTATGAGAAGAACCACATTTTAACGACCGGAGAGATCCTTAGCCCAACTCCAGAGGAAATGCAAGCAAAGATTTGTATGAAAATGCACGGGACGATATATGAAATCATTTATTGCCCATCACATGAAGATATCCAAAGTTCATCGACTGAGGAAAATGCGCCAACACAAGTGGAAATACAAAATGGACTGTGCAATGAACTGCATGGGACGATATTCGAGTCAATCATTTGCCCAACACTTGAAAGTATCCACTTGCCAACGCCCGAGGAAATGCAGGAAATGATGTGTAAGGAAATGCATGGTACGATATACGAGGCGATTTATTGCCCAACGAACGAGGAAACCCAAACGCCAACGCCTAAGGAGGTCCAGATACTAATGCATAATATTGACGTGCCTATTTACGTGAAAATACTGGGAATTTTGTGCGAAGACATGAGTGGGACAATATACGGGGTTACTTATTGCCCTCCGCAAGAGGAAAACCATATAGCAACTTCTCAAGGGTCTTCTCAAAGGCCAACGGATCAAGAAATCCCTAGCCCACCGCCAGTGGAAGTGCAAGCAAAGATTTGCAAGAAAATGCGTGACACGATATACAAAATCATTTATTGCCTAACGTATGAGGATACCCAAAATGCAACAACCAAGGAAACCCATAGTCTAGAATCTAACGAAAACCATAAGCCAACGACAGAGGAAATCGATGTCAACTTACCAATGTCTGATGAAATGCAAGAAATGTGGTGCAAGGATACGCAAGGGTCCAAACTCTTGGCATTTTATTGCTCATCGCTTTTTAATGAGTCCCACGTGCCAGCGCTTGAAGAGTCCGACGTGCCTGCGCTTGAAGAGTCCCACGTGCCTGCGCTTGAAGAGTCTGACGTGCCAATGCAGGACGAAATGTGCCAATCATTACAAGGGACGGTACTTGAGGCCTTCTTTTGCCCAACGCCTGAGGACACCAACAAACAAACTCAACAGGAAAGCCACAAGTTAACACCCGAGATGATGATTCTGGCAAAGAAAATGATGTGTGATGAAATGAATGGCACAATATTCGCGCCAAGCTATTGCTCATCGTCTGAAGACATCCAGTTGCCATTACCTCAGGGGACCAACAATTCAACATCTGAGGACACGTATGTGCCATCGCCGGAGGAGATTCAGGAAATTATGTGCGAACATGTACAAGGGACAGTATTCGAGGGAATCTATTGCCCACCGAATGAGGAAAACGATATATCAACGAAAGAAGAAGTTTACCTACCAACATACGAAGATATCTACAAGCCAAAGCCAGCTTACGAAGACTCATCGGAGGATGACATGCATACGCCAACACCTGAGAACATCAATAGACCACCGTACGACCATTCTCCTAGGCCACCATATGAGCATGCCGAGGAGATTCACAAGCCACCGTACCAAGATATTCATAGACCAACTCCTGAGAATTCTCAAAGCACAACGTCTGAGGAGAACCAAAGTTCATCGCCTGAGGAGAGAATTCAAAATCCACCACATGATCATACTAATAAGCCTTCACACGAATTTACACAGAGGCCACCAAATGAAGAGATTCACAAGCCATCGCAGGTAGAGATCCCAGGGACAACGTCTGAGGAGAAGGATAGACCGGCTATTGCGGAAACTACCAGTTCTACGCCTGAGGGGCTACAAAGTCCAACGTCTGAGGAACACAAAAATGAGGAAATTCAGAAAACACCGCCAGATGATATCATTAAGCCATCGCAAGAACATACACATACGCGGCCACACGAATATACCCATAAGCCTGTTGACCAACATACCCATAGGCCACCACACAAACATACCCCTAGGCCGTCGCACGAGGATATTCATAATCCCACATCTGAGGAGATCCCAGAAATAACACCTGGAGACATTCAAGAAACACTGTCTGAGGAAATTCAAAATACTACGTCTAAGGAAATCAATAAGCCACCAACTGATCATACCCATAAGCCTCCACATGAACATACTCATAGACCAAAGCCCCAGGAAATTTATAATCCTATTTCTGAGGAGAACCCAGGAACAATATCTGAAGAGATTCAAGAAACAATATCTGAAGACATTCAAGAAACAATGTCTGAGGAGATACAAATTCCTACATCTGAAGAAAGCTATAAACCACCGCATGATCACAGCCATAAGCCACCACATGAACATACTCATAAGCCACCACACGCACATACTTATAGGCCACCATATGCACATACCTATAAGCCACCACACCAACATACCCATAGGCCACCACACCAACATAACCATAAGCCACCACGCGAACATACCCATAGGCCACCACACCAACATACCCATAGGTCACCACATAAACATACCCATAGGCCACCACTCGAACATACCCACAGGCCACCACACAAACATACCCACAGGCCACCACTCAAACATACCCATAGACCACCACACGAACATACCCATAGGCCCTCGCACGAGGATATTCATAATCCAACATCTGAGGAGATCCCAGGAACAACACCTGTAGACATTCAAGAAACAATACCTGAGGAGATTCAAAGTCCTACGTCTGAGGAAATCAATAATCCACCACACGATTACACCCCTAAGCCACCACACGAGCACACTAATAAGCCACCACACGAACATACCCATAAGCTACCACATGAACATACCCATAAGTCACCACACGAACATACCCATAGGCCATCGCACGAGGATATTCATAATCCCACATCTGAGGAGATCCCAGGAACAACACCTGAAGACATTCAAGAAACAATATCTGAGGAGATTCCAAGTCCTACATCTGAGGAAAACAATAAGCCACCATTTGATCAAACCCATAAGCCACCACACGAACATACTCATAGGCCACCACACGAACATACCCATAAGCAACCTCATGAACATACCTATAAGCCACCACACGAACATACCCATAGGCCACCACATGAATATACCCGTAAGCCACCACACGAAAATACCCATAGGCCACCTTACGAGGATATTTATAATCCCACATCTGAGGAGCTGCCAGGAACAACATCTGAAGACATTCAAGAAATAATATCTGTGGAGATTCCAAGTCCTATATCTGTGGAAAACAATAAGCCACCATTTGATCAAACCCATAAGCCACCATACGAACATACTCATAGGCCACCACACGAACATACCCATAAGCTACCTCATGAACATACCCATAAGCCACCACACGAACATACCAATAGGCCACCACATGAACATACCCGTAAGCCACCACACGAACATGCCCATAGGCCACCTCACGAGGATATTTCTAATCCCACATCTGAGCAGTTGCCAGGAACAACATCTGAAGACATTCAAGAAACAATCTCTGAGGAGATTCCAAGTCCTACGTCTGTGGAAAACAGTAAGCCACCACTCGATCATACACATAAGCCACCACACGAACATACCCATAGGCCATCACACGAACATACCCACAGGCCACCACACGAACATACCCACAGGCCACCACACGAACATACCCACAGGCCACCACATGAACATACCCACAGGCCACCACACGAACATACCCACAGACCACCACACGAACATAGGCCACCACACGATCATAACCACAGGCCACCACACGAACATACCCATAGTCCACCGTATGAGCATATCGAGGAGCGATCGAATGAGTTGTTCCATTGGAAACCACAAGAGGAAATTTTCAAGCCACCGGAGGAGGATATTCATAGACCGCCACATGAGCATACCCATAGGCCACCACACGAGCATACCCAGAGGCCACCACATGAACATACCCACAGGCCACCACACGAACATACCCACAGACCACCAAACGAACATACCCCCAGGCCACCACACGATCATACCCACAGGCCACCACACGAACATACCCATAGTCCACCGTATGAGCATACCGAGGAGCGATCGAATGAGTTGTTCCATTGGAAACCACAAGAGGAAATTTTCAAGCCACCGGAGGAGGATATTCATAGACCGCCACATGAGCATACCCATAGGCCACCACACGAGCATACCCACAGGGCACCACATGAACATACCCACAGGCCACCACACGAACATACCCACAGACCACCACACGAACATACCCACAGGCCACCACACGATCATACCCACAGGCCACCACACGAACATACCCATAGTCCATCGTATGAGCATACCGAGGAGCGATCGAATGAGTTGTTCCATTGGAAACCACAAGAGGAAATTTTCAAGCCAGCGGAGGAGGATATTCATAGACCGCCAAATGAGCATACCCATAGGCCATCGCACGAGGATATTGATAATCCCACATCTGAGGAGATCCCAGGAACCACATCTGAAGACAATCAAGAAACAATATCTGTAGAGAGCCAAAGTCCTACGTCTGAAGAAATCAATAAGCCACCACACGATCAAACCCATAAGCCAACACACGAGCATACCCATAAGCCACCACATGAACATACCCATAAGCCACCACACGAACATACTCACAGGCCACCACACGAACATACCCATAAGCCACCACATGAACATACCCCTAAACCACCACACGAACATACCCATAGGCCATCGCACGAGGATATTCATAATCCCACATCTGAGGAGATGCCAGGAACCACATCTGAAGACAGTCAAGAAACAATATCTGTAGAGAGCCAAAGTCCTACGTCTGAAGAAATCAATAAGCCACCACACGATCACACCCATAAGCCACCACACGAGCATACCCATAAGCCACCACATGAACATACCCATAAGCCACCACACGAACATACTCACAGGCCACCACACGAACATACCCATAAGCCACCACATGAACATACCCATAAACCACCACACGAACATACCCATAGGCCATCGCACGAGGATATTCATAATCCCACATCCGAGGAGATCCCAGGAACCACATCTGAAGACAGTCTTGAAACAATATCTGTAGAGAGTCAAAGTCCTACGTCTGAAGAAATCAATAAGCCACCACACGAACATACCCATAAGCCACCACATGAACATACCCATAAACCACCACACGAACATACCCATAGGCCATCGCACGAGGATATTCATAATCCCACATCTGAGGAGATGCCAGGAACCACATCTGAAGACAGTCAAGAAACAATATCTGTAGAGAGCCAAAGTCCTACGTCTGAAGAAATCAATAAGCCACCACACGATCACACCCATAAGCCACCACACGAGCATACCCATAAGCCACCACATGAACATACCCATAAGCCACCACACGAACATACTCACAGGCCACCACACGAACATACCCATAAGCCACCACATGAACATACCCATAAACCACCACACGAACATACCCATAGGCCATCGCACGAGGATATTCATAATCCCACATCCGAGGAGATCCCAGGAACCACATCTGAAGACAGTCTTGAAACAATATCTGTAGAGAGTCAAAGTCCTACGTCTGAAGAAATCAATAAGCCACCACACGATCACACCCATAAGCCACCACACGATCACACCCATAAGCCACCACACGATCACACCCATAAGCCACCACACGAGCATACCCATAAGCCACCACATGAACATACCCATAAGCCACCACACGAACATACTCACAGGCCACCACACGAGCATACCCATAAGCCACCACATGAACATACCCATAAGCCACCACACGAACATACTCACAGGCCACCACACGAACATACCCCCAGACCACCAAGGTACACTACTAGGCGACCGTATGATAACTCCCGCAGACCTTGGCAAGTGGAGACTAATAAACCGAACGAGGAGAGTCATACCCTACCATGTGAACATAATCATAGGCCATCGCAGGAGGACAGCAAGCCAAAGCAAGAGCAAACTCCGCCCATAATAGAGGACTCTACCAAGGATCCTATCACGACAACTCGCAAGCCAAGAACAACGTTGTACAATCATCATAAAAACTTTAAATTACTTCAGAATATTTTACAATTTCAGAAACGTCGTCCGAATAATAGTTTCAGTGCTGGATTTTTAAGTGGTATCCTATAATAGTAGGTACCTACTACATATGTATGTTTCCGAAATCCCAAAAATTATGAAGAATAATTACGACTAATAAACGGTGATTTTATTATTTGTTTTTTATTCTGAGTCACCCAATACTAAGGCGGTAATCACACGGCGAGGGATATGTGCGATAGTACGCACCTATACCTACACCAAAAAATATGAAAATTCAACTTCTCGTAAGAGGTATCAGGGCGTGCGATTCTCCATACAAATGTATTCCCCTTTTTACTTCCTGAACTATGCCTCTAGAGCATTTTTTTTTTCATAAAATCAAGGTCTGCTGTAAACACGTCCCTGTCATTTCCTTTTTTACAGCAACTACTTAGTAAAGACAATATGACCCTCTAAAAATTACAAAAATGCCCTATTTTTACCGCCGTGATTAGAGGACTACCAGACAAATTAGAAACATTTGTTAACATTAAAAAAATGATAGGACTGAACCTAAACATACTCTTTCAATGTTAATGTAAAAAATAATTGAATCGGCTCAGTTTTCGAGGAGAAAAAAGGGGAATACGAAACGTCAATCTCGTCAAAATTTTTGAGATAATTTCGGTCTGAGCTGTAGCTATCCCTATCACACAATTCTTTGATTGAAGCCATCGGCCGGCTTCAATCAAAGGATTGAAAGTAAAAAAAGAGATTTTTTATTGAATTATTAGTGAAAAAAAAAATCTGTGCCCTAGGCTTCTACTCCGTTCACCTCCTTTTGTCCAGACGGTAAAAAAGTCAGCCGGTGTATTACAACTAAGTACATTAAAAAAAAAAACAAATAAATCTAACTTTATTATTTATTAGATGGATCATTCAGCAGTGCCGGCATCGTAGCATACAACCGACCGATAAATTTTCATTAACGTCAAAGAAGTTCGCCATTTTCTTTTTTTATGTCAAATCGGGCTCCAAGCTCCAATTAATTTGGCGGGAACACTTTCGATTCGTCGAGCGATGGTATGCGAGCGTAAAACCTGGGAACGCCCCGTCCGAACAGCTAGGAATTCAAACTTTAGTTTTTACCTGGTTTTTTAGAGTTCCGTACCAAAATGGTAAACAGGAACCCTTATGGTGCGACTCAGTCTGTCTGTCTGTCTGTCCGTCTGTCACAGCTAGATATCTCAAGAACTACTAATGCTATCAACTTGAACTTTGGAATAGTTTTAGATGACGTTTGCCCAACTACTTTACAAATAAGAAAGATTTTTTTTTTTGCAACAGGGGCCTCTTAAAAATTCTTTGGAGGGTCTTAAAAATTCGAAGTGGAACTACTAGGGCATGTGGGGTATCATATGAAAGAGCGGAGTTTGCACATTCCGACTTATGATGAAAAATGTAAAAAAAATAACGTTCCCCACCCCCTTATCCCCGTATAGTATTTATGTAAAGATTACAAGAAAAATAAAACGATGTCTAGATAGCACACTTTTTCAGAAACCATCAACAAAAGTTACATTAGTTCCACTATCGGTCAATCGGTCACAGACGCCATGGCGCTGACCGAAAACTGCAATCTTCTACACTGCAGTGTTAAAATTCTCTGACGAATATAGGCCTAGCTGATGAAAATTTAAAAACATATGATGGTACGGAACCCTCGATGTGCGAGTCCGACTCGCTCTTGTTAATACCTTACGTGATTTAATTTGTTTGTTTAGTTCAAATACACAGCTACTTATCCTACCGAGCTAATTCTTACAGCTTATGAGGTAGATTCAAGTAAGTATAGAAATATACACAGCGAAACCACGAGCGACGATTTTGAGTTATACGAAAGCTTTGGCTTTTATGGACGTACAGACACCAGCACATCAAGCTACCCGAAACTGTCAAATTTTCCCAATCAACTTTGAACCTTATGCTTTAGCGATAAAGTTGAAAATCTATTATAGAAATTTGACGAATTGTAGAAGCTTGATGTGCTGGCGTCTGTACTATATTTTATTTGGATAAAACATCAAACTAACGATCCACTTCAGCCTTGCTTCGCATAGGTAAAACGTACAGAAACCTTCCCCAAGTAAGTAGGTAATAGAAAGTAGTGAAAACTACATTACAATCCATCAAGTAGTGTATTTTTTTATAATAATATGTAGGTACTAAACAAATACACAGGCAAACGACTTGGTTCTTACCCGACTGCGCCAGAAGGAGGGTTATGTTTTTCGAGAATATGTATGTATGTATGTATAATTGTTTGGCACGCTCTGTAGCCTAAACGGCTTGATCGATTTCAGCATTAATAATTTTCGGCCTACCTAATGATGGAAATTATTTACTTTGGAAAACACGGAACACAGCACACTCTTTTGATAAGTAGGTACCTGAAATAAACGCCCAGATAGCGGCAAATGATTTTTTCCGATTTTGGCCGTTATTTAACGCGCACTCTGCCTACTCAATTGATAGGTACCAAACCAGAAAAAACCCTCGCGAACCTTAGGACCTAAACAAGCGGCAATCGCTTTCAGAACGCTTCGTATTTCTATAATGACTTTCAACATGATTGACATAAGCTTTCGGCTCTTGTCAATCCAATATTTTTTTTTATATTTCCATCATCGCTATCGCTGATTGATTGTCACTTTCTCTTTTATAAATACAGACGCAAAACTTGCTCAAGAGGTACATAAACTGTCGGAGGTTCAACAAAAAAAAATATTCTCCATCTACATTAGAGAAACAATAATAAGCCTAGTGCACTCATTTCACGTTTCGTTTCCCTCAAGCTGTGGCGTCCATTATGCCGCGGCGCAGACCACAAGTTTCGCTGCATATTGAATGAGCAAAATCTCGGCTATTATCCAATGCTGAACAAACTTGCATTTCAACACCGAGTGCTTTTAGTTTTAATCTTGGTTGAAATGGAAACAAATAGAATAATGGAGACGGAATTTTTTCATTCAATATTTCTGATCTGAAGATCTCAATTTCTATAGTCGTAATTCCGTAACTAAGCGTTTTCTACTTTCGATTCAAATACGCTGGTATAACAATCGCACGGGTCAATTGATTAGGTTAAACTACGCTTGCCGCGGTTGGTCCGTGAATGGGTGACCATCTTTACATATCACCCCCCCCCCCCCCCCCGTGTCTCCAAAAGCACAGAAGCTCGAAAGTCTGACAACCAACCCAGACTAAGACTAACCTACCTTACACCTTGATATACCTTGGAGGTCAGATGGGCAGTCGCTCCATGTAAAATACTGGTATCCGGTTAGACTGGAAACCGACCCCAACGTAGTTGGGAAAAGGCTAGGCAGATGATGCTTTTATTGCTTAAAACCTGATTTACAAGGTAATGTTGCTTGGGACATACCGTAAGTTGAAGCAACAATGAAAGTTGCATCATCTAACTAAACAGTAGGTAAACCATGCAAGTCTCTGTTCCTTCAATTATATTATTATTGAAAACTTGCATCGTGTAAATGGGGCTTATTTTTAACCAGTGAGCAGTGATGGCTCATTGGAAACGGCTGCGACTTACGATTTGTATCTACTTGTAGGTCGACAGATCGAAACCAGACAGGCTTTACATTGTGTAAAACACCTCTCAAAACAATAAAGGAAAACATCGTGAGGAAACCCGCATGTCCTAGAACCAAAAAACTCGAAGACATGTGACATCTACCAACCCAACCTGGGCCCGCGTGTCCCTACGCTCTCTTAAAGAGAGGAGGCCTGTCCCAGCAGTGCGGACATTATTTAAAAGTTTTGCTACTACTTTTAATGATACATAGTTCTATTTTAAATTAATGTTATCTGCAGTTCTTACCATTGTAAAGTTCCATTGTATTCGCGTTTACGTTGAATGAAATAAGCGCTAACGGTCTTAAGCAGATTAAGGGATCTGCGTAGTAAATGAACATTACTAGTGCAACAGAACGGATTCGCTGAGAAATGTCCGTGATTTCCCTATTGCCAATAGGATTTATTATGCTTTCACCGAGTAAATCGAACAGCATTTATACCTCTAGGTATGCAACTATGAATGCAATGCTATCTGCGATTATTGATAGAAATCATGTTTTATGCTCGTTTTTTATGTAGATAAACGTATTTTGGATTTTGGTCCTGACTTCGATTCTCGGATTGGGAAAAGTGTTATTGAATTTTTCCATCTCGAATTTCTCAGTAGCAACCCTGAGTCTGGATTTGTGCCGGGTTGATGGCACTATTGCCATGAACCGTGCACAAATCCAGATTCCAGACTAGAGGACGTGACTAGAGGTGGACTTTAAATTAACTGGCGAAATATAGGTAGGTGTACCTACAGTACCTATACAGGTTTTTTTTTTCGTGATTTCAGAGTTGGTCCCATAGTGAAAGTTGTTCATATTCATGGGTAGAACATCCTATAAAAATTTGGATGGTGATAAAAAAAATCTTCCTGTATAGTAGTTATAAGTCTACATCTGCGTAAGCTTTTGGGGCATGCAATATTCTCTATTTAGGTGTACGGTGTAGGTAAACCCTGTTTAATAATGTCTGCTGGTTATATTATTGAAATACCTAATCGTAAAACAAAATGTCTAGAGATGTTGCCCAAAACTTCAAAGTAGCGCCCTAAAACAGATGTGCGTCTAGATGGCGGGATTAAGTAAAGAGTTTGAATGTTAAATAGTGTAAATAAATAGTGCCCAATTAGTAACTAAAGCACATGCACAACGCAGACTCACTAACTCATTACTTGCTGTGCTGTGCGGGCTGTAATCCTGTCGAAATGCACAGAGCAACACAGTATGAGGTTGTGTTGCCGAACGAATTACAGCAGCTACTTTATATAAACGGGCCCTTTTCTCTCCTCTCCTGACCTTGATTTCACCTAATGGAAAGCGATGGAGCCCAGAACATAATATATTATGTTAATGAATTATAATTTTTGTTTAGGTACCTAGGTACAGTAAGGCATCAATTTTGCATAAGCATATTAAAGTTCAAATTGCTGTGATAATACCGGCCGCCTCGCGCCGCAGGCCACATCTGTGTGTGTAAGTCGAACACGCATTGGCTAGCGTGAGCGTCACAGTATAAATATCTTTCTACTGTCCTAGCGTCGAACGAAACAAAACATATCGTCGCTTTTACGCACACGGTACTACGTAATTACACATAACCTTGGTGGGTTCATACTACTGCTCAAATTCACTTCATCATAGCAAGTATAGATAGCTGGTAACGTAACCTAATGGTTTAGCAAACGTGAAAGTCTGGGTTCCAATCTCGAGATGAGACTATTATTTTTCTTTTCAACAATTATCTTTTTCGTTTTTTTTTTTTGTTATTCAATCGAGATAATAAAAGAGAATAACAATGTAATATTTTTTATGTTTTTATTATTATATTGTTATGCTTATGTTATATGGGGTTAAAAATAAAAATGTTTTATGCTTAAGTGATTTCAAAATGTTTATTCGTTATAAACAGTCATATTTATTAGGACTTATTGCGGTTATAGCTTAAGTATTCATTTTCATTATGAAAAGAAGATTGAAACTAAACCTCAAAATAATCCTATAGAGGTATGAGGAACAGGGTGTAAAGTTCACTCATACTCTATAGAAAAGGGAGGATCCTCCGACCAGACGGGTGTTGTGTCTGGCGGGCAACTGCCCAATGATTCATTTCGGGCCGTTGTATCTATGCTAGTTGCGCGGTAAACTCTGCTTGCGAGATGCAGGATTTGCGTGACGTCAGTATGACGCGTTGTTCGCATGTGGCGTTGTAGATACCGCTACATCACTCCCCCCGGAGACCGGAGGTCGATAGTGGGCTGAGTCTTGTATCTTGCGATGCTTGCCAGGCCAGCTGAGGTTCCAGTGAGTCGGAACCGGTTGCCGCATAGTTCACGGTGAGTCGGAACTGTCTGCGAAGATGTCCCCAGTGAGTCGGGGTGGCGCTGCGTTATGTTCCAGTGCGTCGGATTTGATACAGCGTCGGGTTGAGGCTGACTGCTGGCGTCGACCAGGAGAGGCTTATTAAGGGCTCTGCTTGTAGACCGGCCGAAGGTGCAGTGTGCTGTGCCAAGGTTGCTGATGAGGCTGAGGGTGATGACCAGGTATGCGCGGTCGCTGCATGCTGGTGGTCAGGATATCCGTTGAAGCCGTGGGTGCTGGGCTGGCTGGGTGACTCGCCGCTCTAAAGCTTGCGGGAGTGATGATGATGACGTCACGCTGAAGTATTTGCACGAAGGCTGCGCTGACGTTCATGTTCGGGGTCACCAGTATAGAGGTATGAGGAACAGGGTGTAAAGTTCACTCATACTCTATAGAAAAGGGAGGATCCTCCGACCAGACGGGTGTTGTGTCTGGCGGGCAACTGCCCAATGATTAATTTCGGGCCGTTGTATCTATGCTAGTTGCGCGGTAAACTCTGCTTGCGAGATGCAGGATTTGCGTGACGTCAGTATGACGCGTTGTTCGCATGTGGCGTTGTAGATACCGCTACAATCCTTATTAATACGGATATGACACAATTTTATTTTAATATTACTAAAATCAATTTATAACTTAATACTTTGTATAAATGTTCTTGTTTATTATTTCCAATCAAATATTATGTTTTTGAGCTGGTTTTCGTTTGCACGGCGAACGCTTCGTAACCACTTGTTGAATAATTCGGCAAAATATCTCGGAAACCAATTGTTTCATATTCACTGACCAGCTGGGCCTTCCACTTCGCTTTCGACTGGCAAGGCTACCCTCTTCCTTATATCTTTTGACCCTCCGACTCACAGTAGGTAATTTCTCTAAAACAAAAAAGGAATACTGTTAAGCTACTAGCAAAATTATAAAATATTATTACTATTTTGAAACAAAATTATTTTGAAAATAGAAATGTTACAAAATGATTATATATTATAATATTATGCTTAATATTATATTCATCATTCCAAAAGTAAATAAATAAACTTTAGGAAATATATATTTTTTTTCTATTTAGGGCTTATGGTAGGTAAATATAAAACGTTTAAAAAAATTCTACAAGGATCATCATTTATACTTTAATTAGATAAATGTTCCATAAAATAATGAAATCATAATACTCACAGTCAGTCCGGTTTCATCAAATATTTGTGATATAATAATAAGTCCATATTTACGCAGCGCGATAATATCAGCAGCTATCATCTCGATATTTAAATTTGCTTGCATTTCAAAATGAACTACAACAACGCTAATAGATTAAACACACTTCACATATCAAATTATCCACCAACCAAGAAGCAACAACATTCTATTTAGTCGGGGACTAGCGGTGAATGAGTTAAGCATCTGTCTACCTTATGTTTTATTTATTTAGATTTCTGTGGGTATAATCATAAAGTTTTATGAACTATGTGAACAAGACGAACATGACACGGAACTATATTCGAGTAATATGCGAGTGTGTGTGTCTAATTACTCATTAAAAGAAGGTCGTAAGTTAAACTAAACGTCAAGCTATTGCATTGTGACTTTGCCTATGGACTTTTGGAGCCTACTGTACGTATTGCCCATTTTTCAGGTTTATTTAATAAAATTCGGATAGTTACACTGTGCATACAACTTGCACATCATCTTGTTTAGCTTGGAAAAGGATAACAATTAAAAAAGAAATTGCACGTTATTAAAATTTAATTATAAACCATAATGTTTGATCTTGAGGGCAAAAGCACCGCCAACCAACGCTGCTAGCCCAGCAAATGACAAGGTTCTCTTCAGTATCTGCAAAAGTAATAAAAAAACATGACAAGGATGTGCAAACATGGTACCTTACCTACATGGTGGCTTTCTAGCTGACTGAACCACTTATCTGAATTCTGTTAATCCAATAATCATTTTTGAAGTTAGAAAGACAAGTGGAAGTTGATTTGGTTGGTACTTACTTAAACTTCTATTTATTTTTATCAGGCTCATAGAGAGGTCCCGAATCCCGATGGAAAATTCCATCGGAACACACGGCTTGTTTTGAGAGAAAGAAGACAAATTATAAAATTATAAATTAGAATTGTTCTAACATATGTATTTCTCACCTTGTCCTGCCATTCACGGTTCTTTATGCATCGATTGTAAGGCATGGTGGAGAACGTCACAGAGTTGTACAGAGGCACCCAGAAGTTAGGCAGCAGCCAGAAAATGAAGTCATCCATCGCCTTCCGAAGACGATATGAAGGACGAGTTACAAGGTCCCGCATCTAAAAGTAAAGACTTCATAGTGATGTTACTCAAATTAAAGTATCTACTAGTCTTGGTTTTTTAAAAAAAAACTGCAATAGGATGTTAGAGGAGGATAACCCGTTTTCCAGGCTAAGTGTGGATACACACGAGCGACACGCATCAACGGCAAAGGTAACTGCAGCCACGTCGACACCCGTCGACGCTCGCCGTCGACGGTTGCAGTTGCCTCTGCAGTTGACGCGTGTCGCTCGGGTGTATGACCACTTATTAGTAATAATGTATAATAGAAGAATCTCAAAACCGTTGGCCACATTTACAACATCCTTATGACATTAATGTTCGTAAATTTCCACCAATATGCTTATTTTTGTAAACGGCTGGGTAGGAAAAAGAAATGAGTTTATAAGAACAAGTTTGATCGTGGCTCCCGTCACTAGAAAGCTGTGTGGAAATAGATTGTCATGGGCAATTGGGCGTGTGATGCGGAGGAATGAGGACTGTCGTGTGGAAAGTTTTGAGTATGAATGTGACTAAAAGAGTAGAGAAAGGCCAATGAAACGATGGACTAATAGAGAAGTATGGAAGAAGAAGACATGTTGAACCAACCCCAAATAATTTGGTAAGAAAATGTTGGCCGCTGAGGTGGGGACAGGGGTGAGGCGGCGGTTCGCAACGCACGTACTGAGTAATGCGCCCCCGCCCCTCCGGCTCCAAGCTCACATGCCTAAGGCGCGGCCAACTAGTTCCACGCGGACTATAATAAAATTTTTCCTTACCTCAATATAATTATACATGGCCAAATCGCTGACTGCGAAGGTATCCTCCCATCTCGTATCTGAGAACTCATTGAGGATCTCGGCAATGTTATCGTTGTGCTTTTGGAACAACTCGTCCAGCAGTGTGCAGTCTTCGAAACCAGCGTTCATGCCTTGACCGTAGAAAGGCACAACAGCGTGTGCTGCATCACCTATTAGTAGGGCTTTATCTTCCACGTGGTAAGGGCGACACTGAGGAAAAAAGTTAAAACGGTAGGTACTTAAATGCAACAATCAACGCAATTTAAACCTAATGTCAATGATGAAAGTCACATGTACGCGCGCTCGTGATTTATACCGACTAGTATTATTGGACCTAAAAAGATTATTTCTCTTCGGCATTGTCATATCAAATCCAGATAGTCAATTTGTTTGCGCTAATCGACCCATCGGGACCTAGGTTATGTGTTCAAATCCGGGCCTACCAATGTGACTGTTTTCAATTTATATGTACCTACTTTTTGGTTTTATCTTAGACATTATTGTCATAGGTGAAGGAAAACATCGTGAGGAAACTTGGGCTTATAGTTAACTAGCAGCGCCCCGCGGTTTCATCTGCATTAGTTTCCCGTGTAAATATCGGGATAAAAACTATCCTATGTCCTTTCCCGGGACTCAAACTATCTCTATACCAAATTTCATCTAAATCGGTTCAGCGGTTTAAGCGTGATGAGGTAACAGACAGACACACTTTCGCACATGCGGGTGAAACCGCGGGGCGCTGCTAGTTAAACATAAAGTCTCCTTATAGTGTATCATTTTCAGTAGTTTACACTTACAAAACTGGTAAAGAGTATTCATAATCACCTTTATAGCAACCAAGGGCGATGGTGCTCCAGCAAAGAAGTCTTCAACTAGCTTCTGTCTGCCAATCAAAGGGATTGAGTCCGGGAAGTACTTCTCGAAGAAAGCCAGCAGTCTTTCTTCGGTGTCCAAATTTTTAAATTTAGAGAATGGCATGAACAGCGTTACTGTCCATGAACAATCCTGGTTTGGAAGCGCGATCATCATGAACTCGCCTCTAGGCCAGATGTGAAGGAAGTTGGCTGGCATCTGAAACTGTAAAAGAAATGCCTTGAAATCCCTGAAATTAAAAACATAACAGCTGGTTAATTCTGTAAAAATCTCACCGTGAAAACTTAGGTGAAGTGAACTTGAGGTGAGCTGTCTTTCCACATGATACTAGGGTCTAGGGACTGACACTATTGACAGCTCATTTCACCTATGTTTTCACGGAGAATTTTTTACAGAATAGACCGCCTGTTCTAAAAAACAACAATCGTTTTGCCTCAACTACCTATCTATCATTGTTTCCACAAACACTAATATTAAAAAGCCACAGCTATCAATTTCACTGAAATATTGTTTTTCCTAATTTTAACTTATAAACGAAATATAATGAATTTTATGAAGGGATAATATCCATTTAATTATATTCTGCCACTAAAACGATGATAAATCATTGTAAATACACCGTTGGGATGCCATTTATCATCGAAACTTCAACAGATTTAATTTCCTACTTTCAGTACGAACAAATAGTATGTACAGGAATCTGACGCGAACAACATGACGATACGAACAATGGTTTTATTTTGTTTAACATTCAATTTAAGCTTAGTAAAATTAGTCTGTTGTGATGAAAATATTCCGGATCTACATAACTTTTACACAAATCGAAACTACAACACAGTAAGGTGTATACATAATATTCTAACGAAATATTTCCCGTGTGGCACGCTCACGTCTTTTATTAATCCCAATGCCAATGTTGATCAAGTAATCAAAACTACGAACGGGGAAGATATCTGTCACAGTATCATCGTAAGGTCATTCGATGACCAAGAATGGTTTATCTGGACAAACGTTTACGTAATCACGGTGGAAGACTTGTTCGGGCTCTGGTCTGGCTTGCTCGTCTTGACAAGGGACGTGTTCTGGAATCCCAGAGCAAAGTTTATTATCCAAGTGAATAATATAGTGGGTGGAAATGAAGGACTTCGGGCAGTGTTCAAGACGTTGTTGAAATACAGAATGTATAACGTAGTCCTTTTGCAAAATGTAGAAGATGATGCAGTGATTTACACGTACCATCCGTTCGAGAACCATAGTTGTGGCAAACGTTTCGATAAAGTAATAACTCTTGGCACTTGTGAGAGTGCAGACAATATTACTGATTACTTCCCGAATAAAGTCCCCCATGGTATGAACAACTGTACTTTCAAAGTAGTTGCAACTGAAGATGTACCAAATTTTATTTCTAAATCGAGCAACTACACAGTTTATGGCAAGTTTGTATCAGGTTTGGAACAATACGTGCTGGATACTATAGCTGAGCGTGAAGGGTTTATCTTAGATTACGAAACTTTCGGAGATGATTTAACATATGGAATCGTGCTATCGAATCGTACGGCTACTGGACTTTTAACTTTCATAGATAAAGATAAAGCAGACATAGCCGCTGGTGGCTACATACTAATGAAGAATAGAGTGGAATTGTTCGACTACCTGTGGGGTTTCAACTATGCTGCCTACCATTTATACGCACCAGCCGTCCGAAAACAAATATGGCAGAAAGTATACAGGGAGTTTGGAGTAACAACGTGGTTGTTGATAGCAGCCGCCATGTTCTTCGTTATACTGGTTGGGGAGATGTTGAAAAATAGACTACGGGATGAAACCTTCTCGGTTCTTTATTTATGGGGATACTTTTTTGGAAACGCAGGCAGAGGCTTGTCGAGACACAAAAAGTTCAGAATGATAATAATTTGGTGGGCTGTGTTCACGTTTTGTATCAGCAACTTTTACAACACAGCGCTATTCAGTTTGATCACAGTTCATGTGCACGAGAAACCACATTCATTAAGCGTGGGAAACTTAAAAACTTTACCATACGCACCATGCATTAGTGATAATTCAAGATTGTTTTTCCAATATGCTTACAATCAGAATTTGCCAGAAGGAAAAGCTATTCACAACTGCACCTCGACTGATAGCTCTTTAGAATATGTTGCAAACACCAAAAAACATTATGCCATCGAGATGGAAGGCAGCTACAAACTGAAACAATATTATGACCTTATGGGTAATCCTGCATTAGATTCCTGGTTATTTTCTGGCACTAACCTGATCGTCATGTATCTTGTTCGTGGTTTCCCTTTTATCGAAAAGTTCCAGGACTACGCTCATCACTTGTATGAAGCTGGTCTTATAATGAATCATTTGAAAACAATCAACCTGAGAAGTTATAGTGTCATTCAGAGACACCCTAAGCCCTTCACAGTGACTACGCTTCTAGATTTGAGAATACACTTTGCCATTCTATTGGTGGGCTATATCTTGTCATTTGTATGCTTCTTGTTGGAGATATGGTACAATTACATCAAAGAGGAGAGGAAATTTAAGAGAATGGTGACGGTTAACAATTTTAAGCGGCAAACTGATGGCCAGTTGTCGAAGAAGAATGTCAAGTAAACGTTACGTTACACATAATATCGTCTGCTTGACTCCTTATTCTGTATTTACTTACGCCGCCATTTTCGTCTGCCGGTATGCACAGTTCTAAGTAGCCGTGTTCGATGTACTTCTGGCTGAAGTCGAAGAAGGGGCGCTTCATCATCGCCTTGCGGACTGCTGAGAAGGCGCCATCAGCTCCTATGATTAGGTCAGCGGTGACGTGAACATTTTCATCTGTATCTGTCCTGCAAGAAAAGATTAAATAGGTTTTAGACTGTATTTGTGTAGCTTGATAAAATAAATTGTATTTGGTGTGTTATTAGGGTTACAAATTTTAAAAATTATATCAAGGTTTCAAGACCGTTCTTTATTGTCTTTGTGATGTCTAAGTTGTATCTAATTATTTTTCGAAGAGCTTAATAAAACAATTGACTAAATTACTTCTTTTGTCCATTCTGTTTTTTTTTTTTTTTTTTTTCCATTTCGAGATAACGCCAAGCGGTTAGTCGACTCTTCACGTGACCAGAGGGCTGGCCTATTTCTTGGCCAAAGAATTAGCATTGCCATACAACGTGGCAATGCTGCCAGCCTTTTGGGCACTGTTCCTGTTGACAGCGATGCGGACGAATTCTTTGATGCCCTATGATTATTTTACTTATTTTTTTTATATAAATGTACATATTATTATAGTTTCTGTTTTATTGTATAACTACTAGTATAACTAGATGGACTGACCCTCTGTTTCCATACATATACTAACCAACTTATATATATTTACCTACAGATTACAAGTAGTAACATTTATAAGTTATCGGTATATCAATACGTGCCTAGCCTTTTCCCAACTATGTTGAGGTCGGTTCGGGTCTAAACAAATGCAGATGAATACGGGCTTCTGACTACCCGTAACGACTGTCAAAGATCTACCAATGACAGCCGGGACCAACACTTTACCGTGCTTCCCGAGGCCCGGAAGGGTCTCGATATGTAATGGATGGTCACCCACCCACGAACCGACCGCGGCAAGCGTAGCTTAACCTTCGATCGACCCGTGCGTCTGTTATTAATTAGCCACGAGCATAACTGCTTGTACACACGGCTACACATCAAGCTATACATTTCCAGTTTTCGCTGACCTCGCATTGTATAGGTTTTTCGTACAACCAGAAGTCAGCTTATACTGGTTATGTATAGCTTGATGTGTAGCCGTGTGTACACAAGCAGTTATTTTATATGTAGGACATAAATTCATAAAAGTAGGTTCCAAATTCAATTCGATATACCGACACAGATGCACTCTCTCTACCCTCAGTCTCATAGTCCGATGGGACAGCACGCAATCCGATACGACCGGAGAGAAATCAAGCGCAGGACCAACGCGTTGGTCCTGCGGTGTGATACCCCCGTGCCTTGGTATCACACCGCCACGGGGGTATCACACCGCCAACTTCCAAACTCCGGGCTGTTACTAAGAAATTCCAAATGGAAGAACCTAATAACACTTTGCCCGATCTAGGTATCGAACCCAGGACCCCACGTTCAGCTGTCGCGTTTGCGACCACGAGATCAACGGGGCAGTTGAACACACAACTTAGACTGAAAAGCTTCTATTTTGTCTATTCGAACACTTACTTGTGGAATGTTAAGATTCCCTTCTTCAAGTTGGCTTCGATCAATTTGTGATTAAAATACCTCTCGACATTTTCATATTTCTCCGATTCTGAAATGTTTTATCGAAAATTATACGCAAATAGTTTTAACTACAAGGAACAGAACCTCCACGAGTGACTACGTCAAATGCACCCTTGACAGTCGGACTTGACCTGAAGGCCATATTCTCGTAATTTAAAACGTTCAAAATCTAGTCGCAGTCTCTGTTATTATTCTGAGCGCAGTCTCATCTCAGCGACAAACAAATGTCAAACACTTGTCAAAATATAGGGAAATTAGAGGTATTTTTTGACAGATTGAGACTGAGATCAGACTATGAACGTTCTTAAAATTACGAGAATTGCCCCTCAGACTTGCCATCAATATTGCCCCGACTGTGACTTCCGGCTATATATAGGTATCAAATATCAGGGAGGGTCCATTCTAATAGGTATCTAACTAACGTTATCAATTCAAAACATCTGGAAAGACAAATGTAGACGGCAGCTCATTTCCATAAATTGACTAGCAAATCTAACAATGTAAAAGGTTCCTTGTTGTTCAACATTGAGGCTAGGTACATAGGTACCTATATGTCTAGAGATGCGCCGAGTACAAGTTTTACTGAGCAACCGAGTACCGAATATTGCTCGGAATTATGTTTACCGAACCGAATACTCTGCCGAGTAAATCGGTATTGGGAACTTGCGACACGCTTCAAATATTATAGAAGAATGCCATGCCAGTTTTTGGCATAGCTACGAGGAATTAGCATCTACAGCGCCGCAACAGCGTGAAGATCCGAACACTGCCATCGCTATAGACTTAATCCATATTTCTAAGCGAAAAATTACCACGAGAGACCGATTATTTAATTAAATATGTTCGTGTTTTTTCACGAGATTTCTCTGACAATGACCAATCTACATAATATTGTATAGGATTTCTCTGACAATGACCAATCTACATAATATTGTATCAGATTATAAGTTTACGAGTTCTTTTCGAGTACATACCTCGGCAGTCAAACCGAGTTATATAACCAACCCATAATAACGAAGTATCTACTACCAAAATGGCCGAGTATGCCGCGAGTAATAAACGAGGTCTTGGCATCTCTATCTACTAACGTCTAATAATAATATAATATAGTCTTCTACATAAAAAAAAAACAAAATAATTTGCTTTTTTTTTTTTTTTTTTTTTTTTTTTTTTTTTTTATTTGAAAAAATAACTTTAATACCTACACATAAGATTCAGTTTGATCTACAACTTCAACAAATTTTAATGTGACATTTTCAACAGTACTAGTCATTCTAAAATCAACTTAATTTACACCAACATTAAGTTTTTAACATTACAGAGAACACTCCATAATTTTAGGTTTTATTGTAATTTGTAAGTGATTGATTACATTTTTATAGGAAGTATTTTACAATCTAAAATATATATATTATATACAAGTGTATTAAAAAAAAGGGAAAAAGAAAAAAAAAAAAAAAAAAAAAAAAAGACAAGAGCTCATAGGGCATCAAAAAATTCGTCCGCATCGCTGTCAATGGGATAAGTGCCCAAAAGGCTGGCAGCATTACCACGTTGGATGGCAATGCTTATTCTTTGGGCTAAAAATAGGCCAGCCCTCTGGTCACGTGTAGAGTCAACCAACCGCTTGGCGATGTCTCGAAACATTCGATGAGCACTCGGGCCCCAAGGCCCTAGAGTTTCAACCCCAAACGGCTCAAACATATAACTCCCAAAAAGGTTGTTATATTTGCGCCGTTTGAGGTTTTCTGCTCCTGCAGCAGCCGCCCCAGCACAGCCCGCCGTGCTAGGAAGATGGGATGGCGCGAGGGTGTCGACACAAGTTGCATCCCACACCAAAGGCCTACCTAACTTCCAAGGCATTATTGTCATTCCATCTGGCCTCTTCCCATCGTCACGTGCCAAGCCATTGGGTTCTAAAACAGCTGGCACCCCGGCGGTGACAAGAGCCCGACGGATGATGTCGTTAATGCTGGCGTGCCGTGCCATCCGACCAGCGCTCTTGCTGCAGGATAGGCCATGGTGTCCGAGGCAGTCGACTGCTTCACCACATTGACAGCGATGTGGAGCTCCGCAAGGAGCGCCCAGACGCAAACATGTAGCGATAATAAATAATTTGCTAACATTTTACTAAGGCATAATTACGCTCTTAATTGATATTCAGAAATAAAACCAAAACCAGAATATATCCTCATATTGAATTATGTAGGTATTTTAATGGTTGTATCTGATGCCGCTATCATGCCATTTTGTAATAAAAGCATCATCATGAATATCTTAATCAAATTAAATTATATAATACTCCCTACGCTTTTTTCATTGCTATACTAACAGTGCATGGTCATTGTCAGGGTTAGACCACTGGCATGCCACTGGCGACCTACGGGGGCCGCGGCAGGGGCCCAAAACTCCCAAATCTCGAACAACAAACTGCCGAGGTATGTTAAAAATAAACGAAGGATAGTACTTGTACTTCTGCTGCAATTTTGAACAAATTTTTTGCTCAATAACTAAGAAACTGAAGTGTTAAACGACTTTTGTTGCTGACTGTACCTGCATTATTTACATACATATAAAAGCACTGTTGTGCTAATAATCTACCTAGCTATTCTCTTGTTACTATAATCAAACGGTCTCGTGACATCCTCATTGATCATTTCTATTATTTTTATAAGGCCGTCCCTTCTATTATTTTCAGCCATTTCCAATCCATGCCTCAATTAACGTCCTATCCAAAACTGCAGTTACCAGCACCTTTCATCATTATTTAACGCTAGTTCTCTCAAACTTTACTTACCTTGTAAAAGCTGCGCGTTTAAGTAATTTCTCCCCACTGAGTAAATGCTCTGAAAAAATGATAACGTGAAGATAAAATCATTGTATTTTTACGTCATAAAAAAGACATTATACGGAAATTAAAATCAATTCAGTTCGTAAATGCACAACTCAACATGATCAAGTCATTTACCAGTCAAACGATAGGAATTTGGTTTCGTATAGTCGACCGAGTACCTAATTGGCTTACCACTTTTGACAACACATCCCAGTAATTAGTAAATTGTAACTTCACTAAGGTTGAAACTATCCAAATGTCCTATTACACAAATATTTAGTAACCTTGTCATTTTATGACGTACTTACAGTCAAATCTGTTCTTTGTGTTTTGTGTCTGTCCTATCTTCGTCAGTTTTAAAATCCTTGTCTTTATCAAGTCAAGACACAATCATGTCATCTAGTATGTAAGTTTCACAATTGTCATAAAGTTCATTATACTTTACATAATTTCGTTACAAAAATTCGCTTCCATTCCGTTCCGCGGCAATGTAAATTGATCCTTAGAGTGGGTGGTAAAGCAATTATGAGGTAGACTACTAGACTATACAAAGGTACCTAACTACTTATTAGATAGAAATATCTTTTACACGTTTGCTTAGGATTTACTTTAACTATTGAACAGAAAATTTATGAAGGATAAGATAAAATACAGATCAAAGATAAAATATCAAGATACAAACAAACAAAGAAACAAAAGATAGAAAGCGAAAGACCGTAAATCTCGATCTATGAAATGTGAAGTTTTATTATATATGTACATATGTAGGTACCTATATAAATAGCTAGGTAAACAAAACTAGGTACCTAGTTAAGTTAACTTAGCTATTTTTTTGTGTTCGCAGATTTATGAAAGGGTTTTGAAAATGGTGGTGGCGAGGCAAAACCTTCCTCATCTTCCGAAGACGAGGAACTGCTTTGCTGTGCAAAGCAAAGCAAAGGTTGATAAAGCTGAGACCTAAGCAGTTCCAGGGTACCACAAAGGTGTTTGGTTGACCCTTTCGTTAATCTGGCAAGATGAAAAAAAAAACTTAAATAAATTTAAAAAAAAATGTTTAAGTATTGCAACAACTTGTTTAACCAAGAAAAAGAAGAACTAACAAGAAAAGAAAAGAAGAGAAGATCTATTTATGTTATACAGTTCTATTGCTGACTGAATTATTTATATTGAGTTCCTTATCTCACCATCACCACGGAATAGAAACAGTCGAGACTCAATCATAAAACGAGTTGTTTAATATTACACAACCTTTACAGACGTCACATCGTTGATAATATAATGTAGATAAATATTGGGCAATAAAACTTGCCCTCATCAAATTCCTTGTTCTATCTTTAATTAACAAACCTGTTTCGTGTTCGCATCATACGGTATAACGTAGGTGGATCCATCAGTCCTGTGGATCCGTCTGCCTGTCATGGGGATACCGTGTTCCTTGATCATGTGCGTCTCCAAGCCAACATCTTTCAGGGCTCGCCTCCCGCGCACAGATAGCGCCAAGTTTATGGACCTACCCTTGGCTTGAGGGGTTTCTCTGATATCTAGAACAAGAAAAATAAATACCAAGTAAATGAATGCACACGCTAATATAATAATAGAACCTCTATTTCTGTCCTTTAAAACTAATTAAAATCATCTTTATTTTGATCACATGCACAAGCGACTTGTGCGTCTGAATATAAAATCGGTCATCTGCAGGCCATCCTTTATGATTGGATTTTTTTTAAAAACCATGAACATTAAACCCATGATGAAAAACTTATTGAGGTTCTTTAAGTTGTTAGGCACCTATTAATTAAAGTTTGCCACTGCAAAAGACACATAAAATTCGAATATTAGGTACCTACCTACTCGGCTAAAATAAGTTCCAATAATAACTAGTAGGTTATCACCTACTACTTAGTAGTAGTGCCCAGACTGTCTTATTTGACATCAATCATATAATTTTAAAAAATCCCCGACCTTACAGTACCTAATCAATAACAAAGGCGTTGACTCTAGATAGCACCGGCACAGTATTACAATATCCGGTTATGTCAACATTGTAACAATAAGTAGGAAGAAATTAGATATTTGGAACAGTTAGGTAAATAGGGGAAGGTTGCGATAATTGGACTAGCTCTTTCATTGGACCACCAAGGTATTTCTAAAACTGTGCAAGCTAGCAATACCCAAACTAGTCGAAACGAGTCCGTGGCGACTCAGTTGCACCCCCCTTCTTACCTCACTGACGCTGCGGCACGTGTCAAGGAGAGATGCGCGTCGTTGTGTTTGCGGCGATTTTATTTCACTCAGGTCTATTTGACGTAAGTATCATTGTAGGTATTCATATTTGTCTGCGTGCACTGTTATGAAATATTAGACAATTTAATTGTGATTCCATAAGTGTTATTCAATTTTGTCTAATCATGCATGACCATGTATATTTTAGTTTTTTTTTTCTTAACAACTACCTTGTTGCCATCAAAGGACCCCAAAAGAGTTCCACCGTTGGACCGGTCCAATACCTACATAGCTACTTTTTATTGTATTTTTTGGTCATAATTATGGGAATAGGTCCCGAGTATTTCACTAGTTATGGAAAAAACCAAACATAACTTTGCTATTACTACAAGTGACCTTAGCTTCTATTATTTTGATTTTTATATCTGGTAAAATAATATGAAGTAGAAAATATGATTTAATCACTCTTAATGTAACCTTTAGACTGTATCTTAATTTTGATGACTTGTTGATCTAAATGTGCCAAATGTACAATTTAATTACTAATTAAGTAGCCTATATAACTATAGTTTATTTGCTTTTCGTGTGTATATGAGTATTTTTTGTCACTCCTCGTATGTCATAATTTTGTAATATTGATAATTATAATTAGTTGCCTCGATTGGACCTCTAGAACAAACTTCTCGAAGTCCATTGATGGCAACCTGTTGGTTCATTGAAGGTGCCCATGGTCCAAAGAAGGCAACAGCCCAAGATTTTGTTTTCTTCGTTTATATCAAAAAGTGTAAGCCTGAATTGTTTGTGCGTTTGATTATTATAAATAAAGGTCCTACGAAATACTAATAATAAACTGCTTTCATTTTAACACTTACACTTTTTGAGATATGAGGTCATAAAGTTAGGTGGTCCATTCATAGCAACCTTCCCCTAGGTAGAACATACATGTGTATCTTTGAGAACCCTGTGTGTGGGTCAGGACAAATCCAACTTTTCAATTCACCTTTGGGCCACTTTGGCCAAAGTGGCCAGTACCTAAGTAGAATTCTGAATTCGAACTCTGAGAAGTAATAGGTACTAAAACAAAGAATAAAAACAACAGCTGTGGCTTATAATACCAACCTTCACGGAACTCATAAAGGCGAACTCGATGGCCCCTCTTTGCAAGATACAGTGCTTCAAGAGACCCCACCTGTAAAGAAATATGAGTGTTAAAAAAAAACTATGGGGCGTAGGTATTTTTTTTTTGGCTGGATAGGTAGCAGACGGCCCCACCTATCTGCCATTTTCGTGTGTTCAACGTTCTGCCGAACCTGAATAATCGTTCCTTTATAAAGCCCGGTTAAGCGGTTGGTCCCGGCTGTCATTTGCAGATCTTTGACAGTCGTTACGGGTAGTCATAACCCCGAAATTCTGAAAACCAGTCTTATCAAGGTGTTACCCGGTAACTGGGTTGTGGAGGTCCGATAGGCAGTCGCTCCATGATAAATACTGGTATTCAGTTGCATCCGGTTAGACTGGAAGCCGACCCCAACATAGTTGGGGAAAGGCTAGGCAGATGATGATAACACAAAAGCACAAAAGGTTGCCCGAGTCTGATGATGTCATAGGTCGCAAGCCAATGGTTACCAATACAATGTTGTAAGACAATACCTAATTATTTTGTACTTGGTCCAATAGAAATACTTAGACAAAAAAATCTAAAACGAACTTAATAGTCCATGGATTTAATTGTTGATTTCTAGAAAACCAACTCCATAATTTACGAGTACTTACTTACTTTTAGAAACACAATAAAAAAGTGTCACGAAAATTGATTCACAAAAACCTTATTGCATTATTGCACTGGACTAATGATGATAACCTAGTTTTTTTCTGTAGAATTATGATGATTTCATGAAAGATGGCATGACAGCAGAAGTATTGACCACTGAGCATGTTAATAAAGGAAAATGTGCACGAATGGGGTGCATTATATAAAATCAGGCAGAAAAGGACCCCGATGTTGTAGATGTAGGTTAGTGTTGTAGAACAGTAGAAAAACATGTTGTTATTTTAATTTTATTTTATTTATTCGGAAGAACAAACAATTAGAAACTAATATTACAAGTAAATAGAACATTTGGAGTTATAAAAATGTGCAAGTGCAGTGCAACTAACAACGTTCTCCACAGATACACAAAACGACAAAGACAATGATGATAAAGTTAAAATGATAAAGTCGGACGGAAGAGATAAGTAGGTGCCTACATGAAATAAAAATATGATTCACATAAATTACAGATAGAGAGAGAGAGTTATGGCCATCACAAGTGACTATTATCTAATTCAAAGTCATGTCGAATGCCAATGTAACACTCGCCCCGCTCTCATGAAGATCGAAGATTCTACCCTAGAAGTTTTTGACGATTATGTTTACCTAGGACAAACTGTTTTTTGTAGGTTCTTCGAGAAAGAGGTCAACCGAACGAGAGGAACCGACTAGACTGGGACTAGCTTTCGGGAAGTTGCGCAATACATGCCGTGTCTCCTGAAGACATAGACAAGGTTTGACCAATGCGTTTTGCCAGTAATTACTTATGGTACAGAAACTTTCTCGATCACAATAGTCCTCATTACGAGTAGAAGGAGGAGGGGTCACCCAAAGGGTGAGGTCTATGCTCAGTTTTCCTGCGTGATCGAATGAAAACTTAAAAGATCTGCAGGGGAACTTCGGCCTATGGACCTAACCGACATAGGCCGAAGAATTTCAATGGCAGTGGATAGGGCACATTGCTCGCAGAACGGATGGCCGATGGGACCGAAGGTTCTGGAGTGGCGACCGTGTACTGGAAGGCACGACGCTTGGAGGCTTAAGTCCAGCAGTGGAAGTCTTGCTACTAAAACTATGATGATTACCTCGTCCAAACTGTGCCATTGCTTCACTTGGCAGTGGTTGTCAAAGCAACTCGTTGGCCGGCTGGCTTAGATCTCAGGAACGAGACGTTCATATAGGTAGGTAATATATTTATTGATGGAACACGTTTCCGCGGTATAAACACTCATCAACATTTATTATCTAATCTTTATTGGATCATAATTTTAACTTCGCGTTTTAATAAGTCTGAAGGTAATTAACCAAATTGATCGATTGCGAAACGGTGAAGGAAAATATCGTGAGGAAACCGAGAACCAAAAAATTCGAAGACATGTGACATCTACCAACCCGCACTGGGCCCGCGTGGTAGATTACAGCCCACTCCCTCTCACAGACAGGAGGCCTGTGTCTCAGCAGTGGGAACATTAGGTATAGGCTGATTATGATATGATGATCGATTGCATTAATTAAAGTTTAATTGAACCAAATTATTCCTGGAATGTCATACTTATCACGAATGTATGAATTTATTATCACCGATTATCCTTGAACGTTTTTCTCATTTTGGTAGCAATTAAAAAACATTGCGTAACATTTTACAAAGTTATTTCCTAATATTAATTAGCTATAACCTTATAACCTGGAATGTTGATCTTCGGACAAGACAGGTTCAGCAAAGAATAAAAGGAGGCAAGACAAGAAAACAAAAACTAAGGTAAGTACCTACAGGACTGTTAGTTACACCTAAGTACTTACTATTAGTTGTTCTGTGGTTACACACACTAAATACAATAGTGATTCGGTAATTTATTTTAAATGATGTAAGTAGGTAGGTAATTACTAATTAGGTACTTATAGCATACTTAGTTTATGATATTAAACTATTGCTTTAAATTATTATATTATAGGTACATAAACTAGCTGTGCCCGCGACTTCGTTCGCGTACCTACCTACATGTCGGAAAACAAATTGGATTTCATCGGTTTTAATTTTCCTTCATAAGACCCATGACATTCATTGTCACCTCGGCTTCTCCTATTCCATCTTCATCTAGCTTTCTGTTGTCAGTTCTTGTAAAAATAATTTGTAATGGATGGAGACACGTTCTTATCTTTGAACCCATGAAATATTTCAGCAATGTACCTAGTAAGTAGGTACTATGTCTTTTTAGGGTGCCGTACCCAAAGAGTAAAAACGGGACCCTATTACTAAGACTCCACTGTCCGTCTGTCTGTCTGTCTGTCACCAGGCTGTATCTCATGAACCGTGATAGCTAGACAGTTGACATTTTCACAGATGATGTATTTCTGTTGCCGCTATAACAACACATACTAAAAACAGAATAAAATAATTCTATCGATGTTCTACAATTTAATCAACACTATCAACAGACTACCATAAAATAAATGCAATAAACTTCCTGGTAGGTTACTTACCAACCCTGCACCAACAACCACTACATCCAACTGCTTCTTCTTTGAATATCCATTTTGTAAAGTCGCCATTTCTTCACAAGACGAAATAATACTTAGGTAAATTAAAATTAAGTATATTTCCGATTATTTTTCGTATAATAACTAATCACTCAACAACTAATCCAACAGTGTTTATCAGAAATTGTCTAAGTCGCGATTGAACTCTGACCTTTGTTGTGAATACTTGTGAACAGTTCCCCGTCTCTACTCCATGGGTGTGAGTGCGATACTGCGTCCGCGCCGAGTCTCGCCCCAATACGGTTTCATTAAATTGACATTTGATCACTGCGGGCAGTCAATAGAAAGCAATTAATTTCGGTTACGTAGTTCATTGATGAGATAGAATTGATAAGCGATATATTTGTGCGAGTTGAATGGCATGTGATTGGAGAGACCTAATATGTCTAACGCAGGACTGGTAAAAGCTATCAGGATGCAGTTTTAATTAAATGCATGTTTGTGCAAAACAGAATTTACCCAGATGATAGTTTTAGTTTTTTAAAAACAATGACTAAAAAAATTAGGGAAGTAAAAAGTATACTTACTTAGTAAAATTAGTATCTACTTAGTTATTCAATAGACTTGTATATTAGGTACCTGGAGAAAGATCAAACCCGGAACTATTTTGTTAACAGTGTGCACGTTTCGAAAAAAACCGAAGCAATTTACTGCGCCGCGCGCCGTCCATATAGGAACCTACTTACCTACCTAGTGGTCAACTAGATAAAAGGCGGTCTTGGTCTCAATCCCAGATTGGTGTGATTTTGGTTTTTTTCCATAAGAGAAAACCTAAAAGAACATGGTGAGTAGATTTGTCATATCTGTAATCAGCCGGGTATAATTGCGTAACAGACAGTAAACAACGTTTCCATTTCGAACATTATGAAGGAATGGATTGGCAATACCTACCTACTTTTATTCTTCAAAATTATTCAGATTGGGATTTATCATAGATATTACATTTCTATGGGATTGATAGGTGTCTCATAGTGTGTTACGCAATTACGGTGCAGGTGCAGCTCGGTTTTTTTTTGTTAAGTAGGTACAGTCAACAAAATAGATAAGTATGTAGGATCTTCGGATATAGTTGAAGTTTAGTAAGAAACCGATGGATGTTCTCGAATAAAATTTAATTTTATTAATAGAAAACAAACAGCTCTTTTATTAAATTAAATTTCAGTCGACAACATCCATCGATTTCTTACTAAACTTCAACTATATCCGACGACCCTGCATACTTATCTCTTTTGTTGACTGTACCTCTTTTAATAAGCACTACAATAGACATCTACCAGGTACACCTACCGTTTGTTATAGATTAGAAATTCAAGCTAAGTTATTTGATACAAAGCCACAGTCTAGTGTTACAGAGGGATCAACTGACCGTACGAGGTTTCGGCATCGAATTCTCAATTTAGTGTTATAGACAAGGTGAAGTAAAAGCACCAATTGTGAGACTTTGTCTTGTCTTACGGTCTGTATGTGACCGTAAGGTGTTCAGCTATATCTCAATATGCCTATATATCTACTTATATACTAATAATAAAGCTGAAAATTTTGTTTGTTTATTTGAACACTCTATGCTCTGGAACTAACGGTCGGTTTTGAATGATTCTTGTTGCATTTAATGGCCCAGTCCTCAATGAAGGCTATAAGTAGGCTATAAAACATAACACTATAACTCTTAGGAGCCGAGCAAAAAGAAAAAGAGTCTGATAAAATGCTAAGCGAAAACGAAATGATAGCGCGGGCAGGTGATGCGAGGTGATGCGATGCGACGGAGTGGGTCGGGGGAACAAGAAATTTTACGCGGAAAGGTACCTAGTCATAATTTCATCATCAACAATCAGCCCAAACAACCATTTTTTGCGCTGTCGTGTAAATAAAACTAAGTACCTACTTAAGTATATTCACTATAGAGAGCCTTTAACCGACTTAGGGCTGATTTTTCAATCATCTGATAACTATTCGAGGAATAATTTTTGAAATTGACGTTTGACAGTTTATGTATGAAATATCATACAAAAGCTGTCAAGTATTCATTTTATTTCTCGAATAAAAGTTATCTCGCGATGAAAAATCAGCCCTAAATTATGAAACCTGGACCACCATGGTTATTTTATTAAAATTCCACCCCGCCTTTCTTTCCGCCTTTGTACAGTTTTTACTTGTGCATAAAGTTTTAATAAATAAATAAATAATAGTTGAATAGGCAGGTATAGTCGATGAAACTAGTTAGGTATTGTGAGTGAGGTACCAAAGTTTTGCTGATAAGGTTGAATGTTATTCGATCTGAAAATGCAGCAGCAGCGCTATCTATAAAATGTCAATCATAACATATACCTACGGCTATACAACTCGTATCAGACATTTTATTCATGTTACGGTCATGGTCACGTCAAAAAAGAACGAGTTAAGCTGCGGTCCCACGGCCCGGTCACTAACAAGCCGCGCCAGACGTTGCCACGCCTGTCGCGGCCTGCGCCGAGTATTCCCACGGCGTGTGTCGGGCTGGTGTGGCCTGTACATGTCAAGTGATGCTGAGCGCAAGGTGCTTGTGCAGCCACTGTGGTTTTATTCAGTGAAAAACATTTGATAAACAAAGCAGAAGAAACGCGTCCGTACAGTCCGCGCCGCACCTTTGACCTTACCGACTCCCGATGGAACGGATAGACGACAACAGGCCACCGGAGGCCTCATCGGATGCGACGGTTCTCACGGCCTGTCAGCCTGGCATGGGCCGTGGGACCGCAGCTTAAAATAAAAAAATACGTGTGGCACTCGGGGACTGCCGCGGTAAAGCTATTGCATAGCATTTTTATCAACTTATGCAATTATAATATTTATGCAATATTTTTTTTTCTTTGATATTAATTCAAGTTACGCTTTTTTAGCGTGGTGACCGATAAGAAAACAAAACACGCATACGTCTAGTCGCACGCACACAAACACCGTGCCAAAGTCTGCCGAACTGATACGACGTTAGACGATGCACGGCTTTCAACGCTGCACCGCTGTGCCGGTCGGAGTGGGGGGTGTTAGGTTTATTTTAGTTACGGAATTTCTTCATTCGGTCGCCGCGCTCAAAGCCCAAGATAAAAGCTATGCAATAGCTTAAAAATAAAATGTGCTTCCTCAACTGATGAAATATATCAACATCGTAGAATATTGGATTGGTCCACCTTATTTATAGAGTGAGTTCTCGTCAAAAGTGGTGGTGGGGGTTTGAACTTACGATCTCTCGCTTGCAGTCCGCATTTTAACCGCTGGGCTATTGTTGCTTTATCTAAACAACACAGTAGTTTTTATTGCGTTTATATCTCATTTGTAGGTAATTGTGCAAACAAGCCTAGTTATACAAATACTTACTGCAACACTGACGATTTAATCTAACGTAAATAGGTACGTAAGAAATTATCTTACGCAAATAGAATTAAGTTTCTACAAAATAAGGAAATTAAATGACGCTGGCATGGCTGGAATGACGCGAGTCGACATCGGTGCAAGCATTGTCGAAATCTATTCGATCCACGTTAATACGCTAGCGAGTTTAACGCTAGCGAGCAAGTTTTCGATAACAACTCATGGTAGTTAAGTATGTGCGATTTGTGTTTGTAAATGCACCCACGGTACAGAGGAAATCCTAATGTGGAGCAATGTTATAAAATAATTGTGTAGAAGTACGTGTTTTTATGTCAATGTTTGTGTTCCTTATTTTGTTATAAATGCTGTATGTTCCCCATATATTAATACAATACTTAAATGAAAAGGTTGTTTAAGTAAAATGTCTTTTATTTAAATTTAAGTTAATATTCATCACAGAAAGCCTCCTAGCTAGCTGCGTAATGTCCTGCCCATTGGTAAGCTAGAAGTTTCATTTTCCTGTAATTTTGGCTTGAAATTCACGTTGTTTATGTCGTTGGTCTTCAAATTCAGTGGCCGTTAACATATTCCATGCTAAGTAAGCTGTTCCAGGCATAATTTTGACTCAAAATACTCAAAAACGTATATAATTTTAATGTAAACATATGTTTCACACGTCAAAATGCTAGTGAGCTACGTAACTACTATCGTAAGCGTATTTTTCGATAGCGTCTGTCAAATTTGTGACTCATGGTGCCGTTTTGTATGGCGACAGCTGAAAAACGTTAGTGACTATCGAATAGAATACGTTAGGTTTCTTACCTATCGAAAACTATAGTGCTCATGGTACGGATTTTAATTCTTTCTGTGACCGCTAGGGGCGCTGTACAATATTTCATACATATTATTTACGGAGACGCTAGCGAGTTTTGCCTATGCAAACTCATGGTAGAGTCTCTGGGTGTTTAAGTATGTGCGATTTGTGTTTGTAAATGCACCCACGGTACAGAGGAAATCCTAATGTGGAGCAATGTTATAAAATAATTGTGTAGAAGTACGTGTTTTTATGTCAATGTTTGTGTTCCTTATTTTGTTATAAATGCTGTATGTTCCCCATATATTAATACAATAAATGAAAAGGTTGTTTAAGTAAAATGTCTTTTATTTAAATTTAAGTTAATATTCATCACAGAAAGCCTCCTAGCTAGCTGCGTAATGTCCTGCCCATTGGTAAGCTAGAAGTTTCATTTTCCTGTAATTTTGGCTTGAAATTCACGTTGTTTATGTCGTTGGTCTTCAAATTCAGTGGCCGTTAACATATTCCATGCTAAATAAGCTGTTTCAGGCATAATTTTGACTCAAAATACTCCAAAACGTAAGATAGAATACGTTAGGTTTCTTACCTATCGAAAACTATAGTGCTCATGGTACGGATTTTAATTCTTTCTGTGACCGCTAGGGGCGCTGTACAATATTTCATACATATTATTTACGGAGACGCTAGCGAGTTTTGCCTATGCAAACTCATGGTAGAGTTTCGGATGAGTTTGCATAGCCAGATGGCAAAAAAAAGAAAATAAAACGTTCTTGTCATCTGTCACTAGTAGGTCAACATTAGCCCGCTAATCACAGAGTACTTTTTGATTGCCGCTAATAAACGCGGAGTAAAGTTACAACCAGTATTATTATTATATTTCGAGGTTAGTTTGCCATAAATTTACTCCGCATTTATTAACAAGAGTTTTGTCATGTGTTAAGAATAAAAATAAAAAGCTTGAAATTAATCCTAGAATTTCTTTATTCACTTATATTAACATACTTTCTTCTTTTCACTTTGCTTTAAATATATATTCCTTTAATTTTTTTGTTCCAAACAATTTTTTACTTTACAGAATCAATCTTCAAAATACCACAATCTCTCAATTAAAACTATGTCTGAACGGTTATAATCACAAATTACAATCTATTCACAAAGAAACGTACACGCGACGACACTTCAAGCTATACATTTCCAGTTTTAGCTGACCTCGCATTGTCAGTTTATAATGGAAATTTATAGCTTGATATGGCGTCGTGCGTATCTAAACACTACCTTTCGCAAAAAATCAAGTTTTTTTATTATTCTAATGTCATACTAAAATCTTTCGCGCTTAATGCACAACCAAGTTGTTTACAATGTTCAGAAATATTTTTTCATGAAATATGTACAGACGCCAGCACATCAACCTACTACAATCTGTTAAATTTCTTTAATAGATTTCAAATTTATCACTAAAATATAAGGTTCAAAGTTGATTAGGAAAATTTGACAGTTTCAGGTAGGTTGATGTGCTGGCGTCTATACTTATGTACTTTATTCTTATTTTTACAAACATAAAATTTTTATTTGTCACTACTGTTTGTCGACGAAAAACTAAGTTTAAGCCTATAAGTGTTGGTAGTGATAGCATAATTACAGGTAGTGGTCCTACCATACCATACAACCGGAGCCCATAACCAACACCATCACCATCCGCCACGAAACCGTGAATATAGTCATGATTATGTTGGGACGTCAACAGAACTTTAAGCATGAGTTTAGCCTTACATAGCCCTCGTTCACACGGTGACAATCAGTAGATAGTTGATCAACACACGTCAACGTCACGTGGCCATGCGGTTAGCACATTGAGGTACATAAAACATGGAGATGCCGCGTTATTCTATACATACATTTGCTTATACAAATATGAGTGAAATATGATTCAGAATGTGAAATATCATTATGTCTCATTCTTTCTAATGAGATAATTTTATTTGATAAAAGAGACAACAATATTTTAGTTGTTGCTCATTATGGCAATATTTTATCGTGACGTAGTGACAGTTGTAGGTAAGTGCCATAGCAGCCATCTTATGCGCGGAGTTTCATGGTAGTTTTGCCGTCAAATGGTTGTTTATTTTTTGTATTATTGAGGATTGCAAGAAAATTACGAGGATTTTACCTGTTAAAACTGCATGTAAATGTTGGGAAACAGAAACTCAACATGCCTGTGTGTTGTATTGTGAAGTGTGGTGCAAGAAAGAATGAAAATCAACCTCAATTGTCTTTGCACAGGTTAGTAGCCGGTTTTCATCCATTAATACATACAATAATACACATTCGATGATACAATTGTAACGTGATCATGAATTTATGGCTAAAGTATTGATATTTGGGTTCATTTCCGTATAACAGGCCTTTCTATTATATTTGTTAATTCGTTCGTTTGTTTACAATAATATGTCATAATGGAATAGTGTTGTACCGTTGCCGACTTGGCGTAATAGTTTCCGAAACTAGTTCCTCCGCTGAAACGATACCGGTATATTCTGCGATGTTAACATAAATAATCCTGCGTCTTATTCAGTCCGAGTGACCTTGCTAGGTCCGGCCTGTGGTTCACACTTCACAGCACCAAAATCAAAATATTTCACATAAACCTACATGGACACTTTTATGAAACGTCAGAAGCTAGGTGCACGGTTCCAATTGGTAGTTTCCTATGGAGAAGAAACGGTAAGAAACTCAATGGTTACACTTTTAAAATAATTGGCTTTTACAATGTTTTCTATTTTGTTAAGTACTTGTTGACAGGCCTACACTGTCCTCCCCTATCTATTAATATTGAAATTTCAAAAGGTTTTCTCGGCTCCTAAGGGTCGTAACGTGATGTTAAATAGCCTATAACCATCCTGGCTACCAAACGCAAAAATAATTTATGCATGGCATTTTTTTTGCGCGGAACCCTAATTATTTTTCTAAAATAAAGGTAGCCTAAGTTACTCCTTGTAGGGTAGCGGGATCGTCCGAAAGGGTTACCGCTGCCCCGGAACATAAAGGGCTAAGGAAGGAACACGGGTGGGTTTTAGTCAGTAAGAGTCTGACACTCCCTTCCGCTCCACCCAGAGCGGGAGGAGTCATTAGATGATTTCCCATCCACAAAAAAAAAATAAAAAGTTACTCCTTGTAACATATCTGTCAGTGAAAGTCCCGTCAAAATTGGTCCAGCCGTTTCAGATTAGCCGGAACAAACAGACAGACAGACAAAAATAAAAAAAAATGCCATTTTGTTAAAATAGTACTGTTTAGATTTTTATAAGCATTTAGTAAAAAGCTGTTATTTTGACAGTACCAACAGACACTTCAATTTTATTTATTTTTATAGATAACGGAAAGTAAGATAACCTACTCATCTTTTTCTGTTACAATTACAACGGACTTTGTATACATAATTTATTAGGTATGATCTAAACGTGATAACTAGTAAGACTCGTATTTAGTATCGATACTAGTTATAGTAACACCTATGTTCCTTGATAGACACAACACTAGCAATGGCAGCCATTTTATGAGACAATACCAGTTGTAGGTATGCACCCTTTTTTCGTAGGTATTTCCAGTCCATACTGTTGTATGTCAATGGGTTAGCACCAAACAGTCCAGTATAAAACTGTCATTCTATGTTTTTTAGGGTTCTGTACCTCAAAGGGAAAAACGGAACTCTTATAAGATCACTTCGTTGTCTCTCTGTCTGTCCGTCGGTCAAGACCCTTTTTCTCAGGAACGCGTGGAGTTATCAAGTTGAAATTAATATCAAATACTCAGGGCTGCAATCCCTCGAAGCAGTGAAAAAAAATCAAACTTCAAAGTCAATGCAATCAAAAGATACAGGCGTTTATAAAATATTTACATTCCAAAAAATTTGTTTTTGGAATGTAACTATAAACTTAAACATTTGTAAGAGACCCTCGGTGCGCGAGTTCGACTCGCGCTTAACCGATTTTTTTATTCGTTAGCCTTTGTTTGTGTTCCAGTGCTGGGCAAAGGCCTCCCCTTATTCCTTCCATACCCCTTTTTTTGTGCAATCTCTAGCCATGTTGGCCCCGCAAACTCGTCACTGTACCATCGCCGCTGCTGATGTGAAGTGATCACAAAATGATACAGTAACATATCGTACTGCTCATAGCCGTATGAACGGGGCAATACTGTTGACTCCATCGTGACAAATGACAGCGTAAGTGCTATCTTAATGAGACTGCTTAAAGTTTACTAACAGGAATGAAAACGCGACAATCAGTGTATCAGATTCATATATAGTTTATGAGATTTATGCTAAAAAGAGAAGCAATCATACGTCATTACGGACTGTTTTGACGTCATCAAGTTAATAAATTATGCAAAAAGAGACTTCTTTATTAGCGAATTTAGCCTTGATATGTTAATAACTTTGTTTATTTAACATACAAGACAGATTAATGGAGTAGAATAGTAGATGAACGTCATATAAACATACATACACAGAGACACGCATTTTTCCCTTGGGGACTAAGCAGAAACTACACATTTTTTTTTAATGCACATGTTTTATTTCTACGGTATGAGCGCGAAAAAAAGAATCGTCATGATTGGACGATTATAAATATCGCGTCATAAAATTTAGTTCTAATTAGTAAATATCACAGCGGCAAAACTTTTTCGCTGGATGATTCACTTACATACGAGTACAAATACGTTATAGTCAAAGTAGGAAGATTTAAAAACTCATATTACTAGGCATTGACGAGACATCTTCTGAGGGACTTTGGCTCGAGCTGAACGAACTGAGAGTCTCCCGCGTCTCCTCTTTGATCTTCAAATGTTCCGTGCTCGAGGGAGGTCGGGAAAGTAAGGAACGGTCCTTGTCTTTATGTTCCTTTGATTTCTCTTTGCTGCTGTGTTTGTGCTTGTGCTTATGTTTATGCTTCTTCTTTTCCTTCTTCTTCTTCTTTGCCTGTAATTTGTATAGAATTTGAAGTCGTTTTAGTTCCGAAATTGCTTTATTTAACTTATTAACTTATTGTGCAGAATAAACCATTTTTCTTTTTTTTTTTATTAAAAAAAAAAAGATTTCAATAAAGAGATCAAGTGTTAATGAGTTTCGCCATTAAAAATTTCTTAGTAGCAGCCCAGAGTCTGGATTTATGTCCGGTTGATGGCAATAGGTTCGCCCTCTATTACATCGGACTAAAACATTGCTGGAGAAATTTGCGTGTACTATAGGCTATAGGTACACTTCTACATAACCCTTCGATAAATAGAGCCGTTAAGTTTATGTTATATAAAGACTTTCCACGAATAATGCAGTATTTGATTATTTCCCTAACTTGATGCATAGCTAATCTTTTTACTACAACATAGGCCAGTTTATTTTCCGAAGTTCTACAACATTTCCAATCGTTTTCTCTGCTTACCTTAGGAGCCCCCATGTCATCCTTGTCGTGTCGGAACATGCCCGGTTCGAATCCAACCGGGCCCGAAGTACCGGGTATACCAGGCAACGCGACCGCGTTGTCAGTCATAAACTCGCGTTTGTTGTCATCCTGGATGAAAATAAAAACATTTACTGATAACTAGCAGCCCCCGCGGTTTCACCCGCATAAGTGTCGATGCCGTGGGAATATCGGGATAAAAACTACCCTATGTCCTTTCCCGGGACTCAAACTATCTCTATACCAAATTTCATATAAATCGGTTCAGCGGTTTAAGCGTTTCCGTTTAGCCTTCAATGTTACCAACTTTTTTGAAGAGGCAAGGTGAACCGCACGTGAGAAATTTATATATTTTAGTTATTTTTTTTTAATCAGATTTGTAGAACTTACACTGAACATCCTGATGGGCAGTTCACTGGGCACGCTGGTGACGTCGATCTTGACATCTTCCTCCTTGATACTGGACAGTGGCACTGGTAACATGCCATCTAGAGGCACGTCCACCATCCTGTCTAACGTAGACATTGGCAGACCTGTGCTTATCGGTACTTCAGGCTCGTATTTCACCTAGAATTATTATTTAAATTAAGCATAACATCACGAGAAGTGGAATACATTGCGAAGGCCTTCTCAGGAGTGGGACAGTATAAGTTAAAGGACAAAAACGAAAAAGTGTTTGGTTACAAGAAAATAGCTTTGGATCTGTCATTTGAGTGTAACAGCCAATCAGAAAACCTGAGCTGCTGAATAATTGAAAAGAGTACATCTGAGGTGATTTTCTGCAGAATGTTATTTACCGGACAGACCCTAGTAGCGATGCTCAAATATGTTCAATCTTGTTACAGATGGGCAGAATTAGTTCAAAAGATGATTTATTCATTTTTCTTCACCCACTTGAACACAAACTCATTCATGAAATTCTAAAAAATATACTCGTCAATCATAATCTGCATCTGCCTAGCGTTTTCCTCACTATGTTGGGATCGGTTTTCAGTCTAACCGAATGCAGCTGAATACCAGTATTTTAAATGGAGCGACTGCCTATCTGACCTCCACAACCCAGTTATTGGGTAATACGATACCCCTTGGTAAGACTGGTTGTTAGACTTTTGGGCTTCTGACGACCCGTAGCGACTGTCAAAGATACACGAATGACAGCCGGGACAAACAGCTTAACGTGCTTTCCGGAGCACTCGTCCATATTATCATCAATATACTCACATCTTCAACCTCCTGCTTAATCACAGGTTTAGGTTCCAAATCCTTCAATCTCTCGCGTTCTCTTTCTCTTTCTTTCTCCTTTTCCCTCTCCCTCTCTCGTTCTAGCCTCTCCCGTTCTTTATGGTGCATTTGTTTCATCATGGCCTGTATTTCTGGTAGTGGTACACATATTGGCCGCTTGAGCCCGTATAATGTGTAGTATAGGTCGACCAGGTCGCAGCGAAGTCTGGCGTCGTTTGATAGAAGACAGTTTATGTTGCTCCATAGTCTGTCAAGGGAATTGTTATGTTACTTTAGCATTGTCTGGATGAATCATATATTATTATCTAGTATTTAAAACCCTATCATATTTGATTTTCCTTTTTTTTTTTTTGTTTAGCCTATAGTGTCCCACTGCTGCGCAAAGGCCTCCCCCAAGTCCTTCCAGGAACTCCTTTCCCGCGCCACCTCAAACCAGCCCTCGATTTCTACACAATGGGTGCCTGAAGATGGACGGCGCCGCCGAGGTCGACATGTGGGATGTGGACTCAGCGATCATTGTGCCGATAGTCGTGACTGCCAATGGGTTAATAGCCAAGAGTCTCGACCAACACCTAAGGAGGCTCTCGTTGGGCAGCTGGATCAAGGGCTTGATTCAGAAAGCGGTACTTCTGGACACGGCCCGCATTGTCCGGAGGTTCCTCTCTCTGGAGCCCTGACCGCCGGTAGCTTGGACCCTGTTCCCGATACCGGTGGGCTACTATTTTTTTATATTTTTAAATGTTTTTCTATATTTTATATGCTAATATTTAAAAATATAATTTATATGTAAATAATGAAATAAAGGAAATGATAAATAAATATATAATAATAAAGCTGAAGAGTTTGTATGTTTTTTTGAATGCGGAACTACCAGTAGTGTTTTTGCATTTGATAGCCCAATTCTTGAGCAAGGCTATAAGCTATTTAACATCACGCTAGGAACCTTAGGAGCCGAGCAAAAAGAAAATAAGTAATAAAGAATGCTAAACAATAGCGCGGGCAGGCGATGCGATGCGACGGAATAGGTCGGGGGAACAAGAATTTGAGGAAGAAGAAAGAATAAATGTTAAAGTTTGTATATTTAGATGTCTTGAAGTTTGTTACTCAATCCCGCAAAAACGCTTGAACAGATTTGGATGAAATTTGACAAACGGTTTATAACCTGGATTAACACATACGATACATTTTATCCTGGTAGTACCTTTCCATGGGATATTTCCCGACCTCCACGCGGGTTAAACTGCGGGAAAAAGCTAGTAAAGAATAACTCGAGAAATAATAATTCATATAAAAGCGAAACGTTCCGCACCGAACACGTAACAGAGTCAGTTTATAAGGCATGTGATACTTTCAACCAGCCAGAATAAAAAATAAAAAACATAGTCGCCATGGGCGTTTAAAGTACATCAAGTTTTAGAGAGATTACCCAGATACGACAGGCTGGGAAGGCGCAATACAAAGCCGAACTTTTTCTAAAAATGTGCCATTCTGACGGCCGGCTGTCAGGGCTACAGTAAATGTAGGCCAAAAATAACGATACATACCTATGCACCACAGCCTCAGTGTCAAGCCGATGTCGTTGAGCTCGCTCAAAGGGAGGCATGTTGATAAGCAGGCGAGCTAAGCCGTGCCTCACGCAGGGGTCTGGGTCACTTTCTACTGTTGTCAGTAATGATGACAGGTCCTCAGGTTTACCGTCCACTCGGACGAAGTCTACTAGACACTCGAAGGCGGCTAGTCTTACGTCTGTAGGGAAATTATGGTTATGAAAATCTTGTGACTTAAGTTCTATGATCAACTGCACGTCAATGGTTTGATCTTGAAAGCGTCTTTATGGCGTAGCAGTAAGGGTGGTTTTCGTAATTCAATTGTTACTACAGACGTGGGTGGGGTCGACCGTACAGAGAATGTTAAAAAAAAAATTTTTGAGGCACTTGGACAGTCTGCTGCAGGCCTACGAACTAAAAAAACCTTGTTTTTTTTTTTTGTAGAGCTTTATCCACCATAGCGGCAATTTGCTAGGTTCTACCGTTCCACCAATCACGATTACTCAATGTAAGTACTTGTAATTGACTGGCACTTTTTTTGCAAGACTAAAGTCAATCGTCGATTGCAACATAAATACCATCACGACATGAGATGCTGAACAAAGACAAGCCTATCTAAAGTATAAAGTGAAAATACTTATTGTATTCGTAATATGTATTTACATAAACCTCCTTACCAATGTACTGTCCATACGCCGCATAAGCTCTGAACACGGTCGGTATGCTAGGCAGATGCCCGCATTGTTGCAGCCGTCTTATAGCGCGCAAACAACTGACAGTCACCGTGTTTTTGTAACAGGGCAACACTTTTTCTAGGTTTAGCACTCGCGTTATCTCTTCTAGGACTAGTCGTGTGTCTGCTGATAGTGATTCGGCTGTTATGGGAGCACCCTTAGAAAAAAAATGTGTGTGTTAATAAAGAATTGGGCGAAAAGGCAAGAAGGAAGGGTGGTTTTGCAAGTAAATAATATATAACGAACGAAAGAGTTTTTTAATGAAGTTTTAGTAATGAAGAAATTAAATGATATTATTTTATTGCTGTAATCCTGACGATCTCTGAGAAAAAATGCGGATATAACCTCAAGATAAGGACTAGTAAAGGCAAACCGCGCATATCCTAAAGAGTTCTAACATATTGCTATTCACACTTTTTCAGATTAAAGGTCGGGTCGTAAGATGGATGGACAGATAGATAGATAGATATACACATAGATAGATAATAAGATACATGGATACTTAGATAGATTAAATGGATGGATAGATAAGATAGATAAATTGATAGATAGACCGGTAGATAGATGGATAGACAGATAAATAGATAAGTAGATAGATAGTTAATAAGATACATGATTGATAGATAGACCGATAGATAAACTAGATAGATAGATAGATGGATAGATAGAAAGACAGATGGATAGATAGACAGATGGATGGATGGATGGATGGATGGATATGTATATCTTTATTGTCGACCGAAAAGACGATCAACAAGACACAAGATACATTACCGGTCCTATAGTTAATCACCTCATCACCAGCGGTTTTATAGTTAATTTAAAAGCAATTTCAAGATGCTTATTGGAAGACGCTTTGTGGTCATAAAATAGACATTAAAACAATAAAAATATTTTAATGTTACTTACGGGCTGCAAAACTGATATAACAGGCGTAATGGTAGCGGCTAGAGCATCGACCAACGACGCCTTATAATAATTGTCAGAGAAATGGTTCTTCGAGTTGTCATTATATTTGAACAAGTCCAGTAAGAACCGTACCACTTCGGGCGGGCAGATGCCGTGAATATTCCTCAAACCTGTAGGAAACAAACACAATTGTAATTTTCAGTTACAAATATAAACTTGAGTGAGTTGAAATAAAGTCGAAAATAATTAAACTTAACCGCATGAGTCGGTTCATTTTCATAGCTTGAGCTAAGCTGTTGGTGTGGTGTTGTGTTGGTGGAAACGCATTTTGTGGTCTCGCGTACCAGTACCTAGTCATTGAATAATCGACTTTATTTCATGATGTGCAAAGTCGATATTTCTTTGACAGTAAAAATCTAGTAATTTACTCACCCGCCATAGCAACCGGTATAGTCTTCTGCAAGAAGTAATGCTGCAAGTTGTCGAAGGTGTTCTGTTTTATGATGTGCGGCGCCGCGAACGAGCCGAACATCTTGCGGAATATCGTCAACATGGCCGGCGGGCCCGCCCATGAACTTATCATGGCGTTCGCCACCTACAATTACGTATATTTTTTTTATAAAGATGGTGTTGGTTTTCATAGTTCTAACAATTCAGTACTTTGTTTTACAGCAATTAAGATTTAGAAAAGAGTATGATTTTACACACTGCAAATTTATAAGGATGATAACAATTTGTAGATTATTTTCAACATAGTGCAAATACAGAATCAAATACATACTTGTAACACATGCCCGTAAAACATAAAAAAAAAAGATTGTCGAGGCGCTTTCTTGATATTGTAGCATGTGTATGAGCTTGACTCCGGGATTGAGGAGTTTCGTTTTTAAAAGTATATCCGTATAGGTTCTCTTTTTTACAAAACGGGAATTATTTCAAATTGACCTTTAATTTTTGCGACTTAAGAGTCACCTCAAATGTAGGCTTGCGTTGGGCCTATAAATTTTACCTTAGTCAAACAATGCGCCGCCCTGCACCTAATCTTATAATACGTCTGTTCATTCTCTATGACGTCAGTGAGCGCCTTCCGTGTCGCTGGCTCGGGGTAGTTGTGCAGTGCGTCTATAGCTTCACTCTGGGCCGTGACGTCACGCTCGTGACGTAGCTGGTACTGCCACTGGTAGTCAGGTTGAGATATCACCGTTCCGCGCAAGAGCGACATCTCGGGGTCCAAACGGATCCATAGGACGGGTGAGTCGCTAGAAAAATATTGATGCTAGTTTGAGGATATTTAAAATGTTACGTTATTTTCAACCATTTTGAAGTACAGGGTAGTAGTATGCTTCATACTTCATAGAATATCTTATACGTTATGGTATGGAAAAGTTTACAAAACGCAAAATAAACATAATGTGTAGACATTAAGAGTTTTCAAAACAATGATTGCAAGCGCGATCTGTTGTTGATGAAATCTCTCCAGCAAAAAACTCTAGTTTAAGTGTAAGTGACATCAAATACAATTTCCAACCCCTCTCAGTGCTTACTACTAAAGCCAGAAGCCAATAATCACTCTCGTGGCGGCATCTACATTGCCACATACGAACTACGCAGCATACTGACGTCATGCAAAATCCTGCATTTGCGCAAGCGAGTTTACCCCGCAACTAGCATGTTATATACAACGTCCCGACATCAAACGTCGGGCAGTAGCCCACAAGACACGACACCTGTCTGGTCGAAGGATCCTCCCTTTTCTATGGAGGATGAGTGAACTTGACACGCAGTCCCTCTTATCAAAATTATTAAAAATCTGACTCCCAAAAAATCTATCCATTCTGGCCACGCTAAGAAGAAGTACAAAAATATCCATACTTACTCCATAGCAGACAGATCCATATCGACCTCCTCTCCAGTACACAGGGGTATCTTCTTCTTCTTGTTCCTCCGACTCTTGCTGTGGCACGTGATGTCGGCTTTCACCACCGTGTTCTCTATCTGTAGCATATGCTTGAAGGTGCCGTCTAACTCCTGTAGTTGGACCAGTAAAGGACCAACGTATTTTCGAATGCCACGCTCGTGGACGCAGTCTTGACGGATTTCTAGTTCTACTGTGTTTCTGGAAGAATGAAATGGTTGTTAAGAATTGAACAAGATGAATTCAAATAAATTCTTTGGACACGGAATAGTAAGTAAATGGAGAGTTCAAGCTTATATTTTCTATAAATTAGTTCTACCTAGAGTTGCCGCGAATACTCGCTATTATTCGGTATTCGGCATTACTCGTCATTTTTTTGATATTCGTCGAATACCGAATAATGGCTAGTATTATTCGGCATTCGGCGAATAGTCGTCGAAAATAAACTTTTAACGAACAAAAGAACTAATGAGTTAAAAATAATCATTTTTTTAATTATTTTCCTTAATAAAACAATACACAATATCTATTATTATCTGTAATAATTATGTGCCTGTGCCTATCATATTCATGAAATTAAATTAGTAATAACTGATTGAGCGGGAAATCCCCTACAATAATAATCGCTGGGTTATACAAAACGGGGTATTCCCCGTAAACTAAAGAGAAAGACTTGTACAAGAAAAGGGTTGCCAGCATTTAAAAATGGAAAATTAAATTTACTACATATATGTAGGTATGTATAACATGAAACAGATTTCTTTAACTTTGTTGTTTTCTTTTCTCACAACCTTAGAAGAAATTAGAAATATTTTTAATGTGTTTAATGTTTTTTTTTTATGTCGAATAGTAATGTCGAGTTATTCGACTATTCGCCAAAGTGAATGGCGATTAATCGGTATTCGACTATTCGCTATAAACACTATACAACAACTCAACAACTCTACAACAACAACTCAACTCAACAACTCTAGTTCTACCCACTTAATTTTAAGAAGCGTGCTGAACTTACACTAACCAGAAAAACATTCATCATTTTTGACCACTGGCTTTGTAGCATACTTTTTGCTACAACTAAGAAGTTAAAGGCATCTACACACATACATGCCATTTGTATGGCATTTGCCGAATGTCAATGTCTTACACCTTCTATCGTCGCAAACTCTGGGCTAAGGCATTCCGAACCAAAAAAAATCACGAAAAGTTGGAAAACAGTTTTAGCGTTTTAAAACCTTACCTTTTTCGATTGAACACGGAGGTGAGTTGAAACTTAGCATGACCGGCAGTGCGTACCCACTGGTCCACAAATACCGCCATATCTTTGCCAGTTACAGTGAATATCGCTTTTACGAACAGATTGGTTGACAACAACAGATGGCCCCAGAGGCCGCTGCCTATCTTAGTGTTGGCCGCATTGGTGGCCAAAGAAAGTTGTTTATTGAACACCTGAAGCAGCAACTCTTGGCCGATACGTTGTTCTAACATCCGAAGTACTAGGTGAGATTTTTTGCGCATTATCTGAAAATAAACGTATGTAAAGTTATAGTTCTTTTTCCATATGAAACACTGTGTTGGGGGCTGTTTTTTGTAGCTATTGCATTACAAAAACTTTATTCAAAACTGGGGAGTTTCCCAGTTTGACTGCTGTTCAACTTTACCGTGACGAGAACACACTTACCTCAATATATCGCGGAGACATTGTATGTACGTTTCTGACGGGAAAATAAAATACATCTTTGGCTTCCACACGCGCTCCACTCGCTGGCGGCTGCCACGGATCTAGGACTATTCCGCCATATTGCTCTTCATATCCTACTACCTGCAAAGGAAAAAAACATATAACTATTTATGCATACAGACGTTTTTCAGCTTCTCTAAAGGTATTATCTGCCAGATAAAATTAATATAAAAAAAAATGTGAAGGGGTTTATCTGAAAATTTTACTGGAAGATATCTGGAAGTGATTAATCAAAACCGAAATTTCATATTATTATTTGGGGAACATGCAACTGGCAGCTTTGAAAAGTTCTTTGGCTGGAGCTTTACACACAAATTACTATACAGACAAATAACTATAAAACTTTCATAAAAGTTTAATCATTGTTGCACAGCTGTCTTTAAAAACGAACAGTTTTATTGATAATGTATAAATATTGAATATCTTACCTCCTGCAACTCCTGATGTATAATATACCTGTACTCATTATTCCCAAAGCACTTCTTTGAGTACAGACCACACATATAGTCTGGTATTCCCTTAGCTAACCAGAGATCAGACCAGTTCTGCATAGTTATGAAGCAGCCAAAGAATTGTTCGGCCACTGCTTGCGCCATGGCCTTGCGACTGATGTATGTTTGGTCTATGATGGCTATGGAGTGAAGGAGGTGCGTGCTGAGGATTGACATTGTTGTGTATGCCGTTGCGTCGTCTTCAGTCTGTGAAAAGAGGTTTATGTAAAGGAGGTGAAACTTTAAAAAATCTAACCATAAAAAACTTCTCAGAAAAGAAGATTGAAGAAAAAATTGATTCAATGACAGTGTTTAAAAAGTGGAGATGAGCACTCCATTTAATAATAGCTATGTGGTTATATATAAGTTCGTGAACTGAGGCATTGTTTCATGCTTCTTTGGATGAGATGTGACTAGGAGAAAGAAATTACCTACTTTTCCCAGTACACCTGTTTGTGTGGTTTTTCTCCACACGAACTTTAAACCATATAATTACAGTGTAACTTAGATACAAACCTCATCAACAAAGACTTGCTTGTAGCAAGGATAAGGATATCTAGTAGATAGTGTTTCTTCATAAAACTCAAACGCCTCATGTAAATATCTCACAGTATTCTTCAATATTTGCAATAAGTTTGGCAAGCAGTAGTGAGTCACTTCGTTCATGAAAGGATCCACGTAGGTTTCAAAAGGACTGGAAGAAATAAAGAAAATATAAAATACCTTTATTAGGTAGTAGAATTACATGATAATAAGGAGCCACTGATCCTTTCTAAATTCTACACATATATCCATTAGATTATGCCAAGATAATTTACAACCCCATGAAAAAACTGCACCCTTAGGCACAAGACTAACCAGAGCCACATAGATTCATGAGTTTGAGGTGCAATTTGCAGCTACTGTACTTTTAAAGCCTGGCATAATGATCAAAAACACTCAGTAGTAAATTGCTTAAAATATTTAGAAAGAAATGAATAAAAACCCACCCAATAGCCAATGCAATGTTAGGAGCACATGCAGGTGTATTGACCAAGTAATGGAAGGTCTTCCTCCTATGGTCTGGTGTGTATATCACATCAACAAGCTCCCCACAAGACACTGCAGTCAGACTTTCATCAACAGTGAACTCTAGCTTCCAAGTGCAAGGCTCTGCGAAGCTGTCCACACATGGGAACCAGAGACGGGCTGAGTGTCCATATGTATACATGTGAGCTGATTTCTGAAACAGAACACATAAACATAGATGAACACATCATTTTGTGAATAAATGAATGTATTTTTTCTCTCATGGCCGAGTGGAAGCCTTCTTGTCACAGTCATGACATGCAGCTGTTGACTATTTCTGTTTTGTGCTCATGATTATAGAACTATTTTGTTTTTATTTTTCTTTATTATTCAAGTTAATTATCTTCTTGAATGCATGTGTTTCTGTGACAAATAAACCTGTTTTTATTGACTACTTTTTAAATCATATATCTTTTATCCGGCACAAAAATTATGTCCAGTGTGTCACAATCATTGTCTTTTAGAGATGACACTAGTATGCTGGGGATGTTTTTGACTACTCGTCTATTTGTGACTGTAGAAGTACTTATTGTATTTTATTTACCTCTACCAAAGATCCATCTCCTTCAGGAACAACAAAGTGCATTCCACCCTGAGGAGATTCAAGTGAGAACTCAATACCAATCCGTAAGCCTCTCCCCTCGCCTACTAAGTGGGACGCTTCATCCGGGATCTGAACATGAAGCTCTCCTGAATTGTGATCTGGATCTATCTTTTGGGCAGCAGATAAATGGAACTGAGAGAAGACTTCCAAAGATCTCCTGAAATTAAAGTAAATGTTACTTTGATTAATTAAATGGCACTTCCCGTGACCCGATTAGTTATTTACGTACATATTATTTTAATTCGGAATAAACCCTAAATGTTGCTGAATAAAGTGTAGTAGTGTAGTGTATTGTTGCTAATGGCAAAAATAACACATTTTTGTGGCCTAATATTGTGCAACATGCACTGGGGGGGAACATAAGCAATGATATGACTGGGTAATAAAGAAGCAGTCATTATTGGCCTTAAGTGTTTTGTCTGAGTATTGTATTGTATTGATTGATAAGAAGCAATAATTTACCAACTGCTACTTGCAACCACTTTTCAAAAGACTGCTACTTCTTATTGTACCTATTTATATACTATTATTATAAATTATTGAGCTATTCTTTAGAAGGGGATAAGGCTAACTTAGACAACAATAAAGCCAGCGAGCTAGTTATAGTTAAAGATAGTTATTTGCGCGGTGTAGAGGGTAGATATTATATAACATGGTCTGTAGTTTCTGCCAACCCCCATAGGAAGAGGGCGTGAGTATTTGTATGTATGTATGACCATAAGTAAATACAATACTTACGTATTGGGGTCAGCTTGACAAATATCCAAAAATGGGTCAAAATACTGGAAATTGGCTTCATATTGGTCATTGAGGCACACCCGGTAAATACGACATTGTTTCGCATTCAGTCGAATGTAACGGAGGTTATCTTTTAGCGGAACAATGGTTAGTTCTACAAAGCCCTGAAAATAATAAACACAAAATGTATATTTTGATTTCTACCATGAATAATAAGATTTATTTATTTCATAGTTAATGATATTCCTTACAATAACGCTTCTCCTTTCGAAACTGATTCCTGTCAAGCTAAGGATCTGATGGGCTGTAAATAAAAATACTTGCAAATTAGTACAAAATAGCTCCTCAATCAAACTATAACACTGTGGTATAAACAAACTAAAATATCATGATACTTATAGTTTAAATGGACGACAATTGTCGCCCGTCCGTTCCTTCTTCATTGTTGATTTTTATTTTTAATCATATCTTCAGTTATAAGGTTCATTTAGATTATATTATTCATTTTTCTTCCCAGAAAATCTATCACAACACATCCACACATTAAATAGAATGAAACTATAGACAATAAAGACAGACATCAGATCAGACATGGTTTCGTTTTCTTTAAAGGCGTTCTACACGATCCAGACCGACTGTCGACAGAGGTGACCTTGGTCCAGTTGGTGTGAAAATCTACCGTGTAGACGTTGGTCGGTCGACCAAATATGGGCGGGGTCAAACGACCTTTGGACAACCTTGGTCGGCAACGCATCCATCGCGACAGGCTGCGTCCGTGGTCGGCCCCAACCGTCTAGAACGCTGTCGGCCGACGGGAGAGCTTCAGTGTGCGTTTGTCAGTCAATATGGGCGCACGTCATTGCGTGTCACAGCGATGGATTCACAAAACGAACCCCGCGAACGAGAGGTTCTGACCGAATTTATATCTTTATACACTGACTAGCTTCTGCCCGCGACTTCGTCCGCGTAGATTTCGGATTTGTGACAGGATTGCGTATCTCAAAAGGAAATCAAAATAACCCATAAAGATACAAATTAAAAAAAATAAAATAAATAGAAGTAAGAAGATGAATTTTTTAAACTGCGAAAATTATGAAAACTTTATAATACTATACAGATCATGGATGTGATGTAAATAGTTATATTATGACTTGATTTTTGATTTAGTAAACTTATTTACCGCCATTTTTTTTCTATACATATAATTAAAGAGTAAATCGACCGAATCTGTAGGTGTACAATGAATATTTTTTGAAAATTCAAAGCTTATTATATATTTATAATGTTTAACAAAACCAAACGTCCAATTTTAATCATTCAAAGACCAAATATTATCTACATAAACTGTACTTAGTGATGAAATAATTTATTTTGATAAGGATTAATAGCATGAGTAAAATAAATGCGTTTAAATGTAGTCCAAAAAAAAATCAAGATTTTTAAATAAAAAGTGGTTGTTGTGCCTCACTCGACATAGATAGGTATAGTGTGTCGCGTACTTTTTTGTAGATATTTATAAGATCTACAATTAATTTGAACATTTTATGGTTCTATCTTTTATAGTTTAGGCAGCGTACGCCAAATAAGTAACTTTTCTGGTTGATTTTTTACACCTTGTGTCCGAAAAACCCAAATTTCTTACGGAACCCTATTTTTTCCAAAATTTTGCCTATGTTACTCGTGGATAATGTAGCTTTCGAATGGTGAAAGAATTTTTTAAATCGGTCCAGTAGTTTTTGAGCCTATTCATTACAAACAAACAAACAAAGTTTTCCTCTTTATAATATTAGTATAGATTTATCATGTTGCGGACATTGAATCTAATTTATATAAAGATAAGAATAAAAAAATGTTTCATTAATTTATAATTTTTATTAATAATAAATTTTTCTTCTTCATTCAAGCATAAAAAAGTTATTGCCAAACCGACCTTCCGTTGCTTTGAAAGGCAAGGAGCCATATTGATACATCTTTACGCTGTGAACACCGGACGGAATTGACAAGTTGGTGTCAACCACCGACCGTGTAGAACGAATACAAAAGTTGGTTGATCCGACCAAGGTCACCTCTGTCGGCGGTCGGTCTGGATCGTGTAGAACGCCTTTTACTTTGCCGGTTTAGATATGTATCTTTTTAGAAGTCTATTCTCTATGTATCTTAAGATTTTGAACTATTATGAACCTAATGGAGGCAGCGCTGTTTTTGAAGAAAAAATATAAAGTGCTAGTCTGCCCAGGTTTCGCGATTGAAACCGCAAGATTTTAAGATAATTAGGTTATGCAAGAAACAATGCCATCCGCGACTAATTTTTCTTACGTAGGTAATGCGGAACAAAAATACAGGTTACCATGTAACCTAGCTATTATTCTTTTCTGTGATTTGTTATTCTTTTTACATTGATCCCTAATAATTTGTCAAATTTTATTTATTTTAATAGACTACCACACTTGAAATAAATAAATTATTAATAATACTTTTCTGGGCTTACTATTTAGTAACAAAATAAAACTAAAACACGGTCACCTCTTGAACTGTCAAAACAAGAAAGAGATGAAATGATTAAATGATAGAAACGGAGGTCCATTGCGTTATTACGATTATTGCTGGATTATTGTAAAATTCGTAGCCGCTGGATACTGCGTTAAAACAATTCGTGTTTTGTGTGAAAGTTGTATTATTAAATGTTACAATAAAACTAGTTTTCATGTTTATTTTCGGTTTGAATGATCAAAATGTGGGACTCACCATACTTGACTTGTTTGGTTTTGTATATATTTTCATTTCAAATTATTGTTACTAATTCACGCACGTCTAATGTTTGGAAATTGAACGCGGAAGAGGACCAGATTGTCGACGGTAGCACACTGTCTCAGGTCAGTCAGAATTCTAATAATATGTCGGTAAACTTTTATATAATCAATGCACTACATATTCATCAAACGTATGTACCTTTCATTCTGTTATTCTGGACCCTAAAATGCCCATGTTTGCCTTGTATTAATTTTCTTTAATGTATTGGTTATTCTTAAATGAGGTTTCTATCATAAGGGTACAATCTGGCAATGTTTCGTTGTAATAGTATAGTTTTAAAGTGTGAACTACTTTTAGGATGAATCTGATAAACCAAGAATGGGTGAAGAGGATCCTGTCTTCAATATAATAACATCTACAGTGTACTATGGGAACACATGGACTAAACATGGTTTTGATATGTTTTGCACAGATTGTCAAATATATGAACAGCAAAGGTAATATTATTTAATAATATGTTAATTTATACATAGTGGTTTTTATTATTTAATATTTGCTACATCTGGCTAGAGGTTATCTTATGTCATGTATAAAAAACTTGCTTGGGCAAACAACATTTTCTATGAGTCCTTGGAGTTACCACAAGTTGTTAGATACAAGTGTGTCTGTCAATAAAATAATTATAATGTTTATCAATCATGTTAAGGAGTTTCTGTTATATCCTATTCATCAGTGTTCAAACCACCATTATTATAATGCCATTATTATAGAAAGGAAAATAATCAATATTTCTATTTGTCTTCATTGGCTATTGTTCTATTTAAAATTTAAATTATGAATGCTGCATGGTCATTTTTGTCTTTTCATATAAAAATAGGATTTAAAGACAACATTGTGAAATAAAAAAAAATGAGTAGCTAGGTACCCAAGGTAGGCACATACATTCATTTTAAGTAATGCTAAAGTGAATGCATAAATTATTTTGAACTGTTTTTTAAACTGAGAGATGACATTGAACATAATTACTCAACCTTACTGCAAAGAAATGTTTACTTTTATGAACAGAAGTTTGCATTAATTAGGTCTATAGGGTTTGAAATTATACACACTAAAACTATCTTATAAAAAAGTTTTATAATTTAATACAGGCCATATTAAAGCTTTTTTTTCTTCTAAATTTATTTTTCAAATATTTATTGCAGAGCTGGTGTAGAGAACAGTGATGAAACTACACCTGCTGAAATAAATGGTGATGCGGACGATGAGTACTTAGATTGTGGCAAAGCTGTCAATTTTACATATTATGACAACTTGGTTGGGGTGGCCAGAAGGCATAGACACCCAAATGTACCTGAACCACAGGTAAGTGTTATTGTATTTTACTTTCTAGATAAACAGAAGTTTTGTCTGATCATGCTAGGAATTTTTGCCAGAATTTTTATTACCTATAAGTTTAATTAATTGTATGTAAAGAATGTGCTATAACAGGGAAATATGTTTTCAATTTTCGTAAGTCATCGACTCGAAGAGAAGTTATGGATGCCCTGTTTCTATACAAACTAATCAGAAAGCAAATAGACTGTCCACAGTTACTGAGTCTCCTCAAATTTCGTGCCCCAACCCGCTATCCTCGAAATCCCATCACTCCGCTTCACCCGCCCTTGCGTAGAACTGTACTAGGTGCTAACTCACCGATACCGCGAATGTGTAAAATCCTAAACAGTTGCAGTGACCTGGTCAACGTTCACAACTATAGCATAGGAAAATTTCGTAAGTTAATTATTGAATACTATTCACGCCAGTAAGACATCATTTATGGATGATGGCCAATTTGTTAATTAATATAAGTACTTAATTTTTAATCATTATCTAATGTAAATCAATTATTTAATCTTAGTTTAATTTAATTTATTTATCTGTTATTTCATTACCAATAAATTTAATATATTTGGTTTGATAACGTTGATTTGTTTGTTAAATTCCAAGAATTATGCTTTGCTTTATATTCATTCAAAATAAATAATTAATTGTACAAAAAAAAAAAGTATAATATAAATAAAATAGTGCATGCGGTGTTAGCCTGTAAGTGATTGTTGCACTTATAAATGGATATCGTGTACTTTTAAATGAAATGTAACGTGTAAACAATTGTAGGCTAACCTAAATAAATAAATAAATAAATAAGTCATCATTATCATAAAACATTTTTGAAACCTTAACCTATACCTTTGTAACCTTATTACCAGAGGTACAACAGTTGAAAATCTTTGCAGACTCGAAATTTAATGATAAACAAATAGAAGTTTACAGTTAATCTAAAAATCTAACAGTTTTACAATACCTATTTGTAAATTAGTTTTTGATATGAAACATGATAAGATTATGTATTGTCTAAACTTTATTAAACTACATGAAATTGCCATAGAAGACTGAGTTAAGGGTTAACAAACATGAGCAATCCTATTTTCACACGCACGGTTACTGACAAATGCGTGAATCTACATGGTCCTCAAAGATTATGTCTGGATTTTTATATACACATTGACATTTATTCATTTTATATATACAATGACATGAATATTTACTTTGTAAAGTATTCTAAGGGGTTTTTATTTTATTTAATTATTGTGAATGTGAGGACTATGTGGGTCATTTCTTTTTTCTGTTTTCCTTCTTAGTTAGTTTTAATCATGGTCTGGCAGTTTGAGTAATTTACGCGGCCTACCCAAATGTCCTTTCTTTGGTATTGTTCGTCGAATCGTTGAGCTCCTCAAGTTCTGAGTTGAGCTGCACGATTTTTGACAAATGCGTGCACTGACTGGACAGGTCCGCTCAATCTGTGTTGTTCTTTCCTCAAAAGACCATTTCAGACACCAATCTACATGGTCTTCACATGATCTGACCAAGATTTTGTCTGGACTTTAAAAGAGACTGTGACCTCTGAGTTTGTTTCGGCCTTTCTTCTCAGAGTAGTCAGATAGGAAACGCCGACCTCATCTAGCTTTAAAAAAATATGATTGACGTGTAAAAGTGTTTGTACAAACCTACTTACAGAAATAAAATCATTTATCATTTATCACACTTATACAAGGGTAAGCAGATAGGTACTTGGAAGATTTGTTAAAATTTTAAGTACTTATTTTATAAAAATTAATGTACAGACGCCAGCACATCAACCTACACCTAACTGTCAGATTTTCCCAATCAACATTGAACCTTATGCTTTAGCGATAAAGTTGAAAATCTATTACAGAAATCTGACAGATTGTAGTAGGTTGATGTGCTGGCGTCTGTACTTAATAAAAAGTGAAAAATAGGAGAGTGGGGGGATGGGAGTATGTAAGGATCATAGCAGGTGGTGTTCTTTAGTTTCTGCCTACCCCAATGGGAAGGGGCATGAGTTTATGTATGTATGTGTATGTAGTAAACAAAAATAACATTTCAGCAGCAGCAAATTATTGTATCTTAAGTTCATAACATCTCACAATGTTAAGTGAGCTGCAAAACTAAATGAAATTAAAAGTAAATATTGGAGATGAATTTAGTATAAAGAATCTTTAATTTTCACAAATAATATTTTTTTTATTGAATGAAAAAAATCAATAAGACCACTAAATTTGCCAAAGATGTAAACAACAATTGAATAAAATCGATATCAAGAACATTTATTTTAAGTAATATTTTTTTTCGTCTAGTTAACTAATAAATATAAAATAATCATGTTTTCTGATACATTTTTTTGTTTTAAGAAAAAAATCAGAAAACATGTTCATTTTATATTTATCATTATTTATTTTTCTCCATTAAATAACAAAAATAACTGATTTGTCATGTGGCAGACTGTACTCACAACTTATTTTGGTGTGTTTTCCTCTCAAATCAAGTTATAAGGAAAATATACTGAAACACACTATGTATGACAACATATTTATTTCCTCATATTATTATAAATTACGCAGGTATTTTATTATGGTTTTGGTGTTCTGATATTCTTTTTTTTTGTATATTAGCTAGGTATTTAAGTACTTTAGGCTGAGTTCAGATAATCAAGTCTTCGAGACGCGATTAGATTGTCTGAATAAAATGCGCATATACTTTTACTTACTAATATTTCTAATGATCACCTTATAAACAGAAAAGCAGTATATTTTCTTGCAAGTGCAATAATATAATTTATATTTATAAGTATCTCGTCACCTACTGACAAAATGCGCGCACGTATAAACGTTAACGCTACTATGTTTACGCATAGCCTACCATACCACAGCCTAAAATTTGTATACGAAACAACTTTTAAGAGAAGCCTTGACACAGAAAATTCCCATGTTTCCTGTAAAATCTGGAATGCAACAAAACTTTGGTGACTTTATTAATTAATTACAACTATCTTTGTAGGTGTCCCTCATATTCCCAAAGAAGAAATCGAACGGTTTGTCGCCGTCCGAAATAAATGGGTTCGAGAAGCGTCTAAAGAAAGCAAAGAGGGAGAAACCGAAATCAGTACAATTGTACAATCAGATCGGGAACTTCTGGAGGATTAAGGGGGACACGAGACAGTCCATCGAGTGCTTCAGGCGCGCACTGGCTGTGTCACCTTATAATGCGGAAGTAAGTGACCTTTTTAAATACTATAATGCCTACTTAAATTTATTTTTAGATCTATTTCTTCACCCTGCGTAACACATTATCAATCATAACCTGAATCATGTTGAAGGATATTGCTAATCCATTGCTTCATATGTTGGAAAAATTTGTCTGCTCAACAACGTAAATAACGCAATGAATGTTGTTGAACTGTCGAAATGAAAGCCATTGCTACTGATAGTGTATTACGCAATTACCCCGTTGGTTTATAATAGAAGTCAGTTCAACATAGTTCCGAGAAGGAGCATAAATTATCTTCATATCGGGGGATCGGGGGACACATTCTGAACCAGTCGAGTCTCATTGCATTTTGACACGATCCGACTACCCTGTTACCCGGCAGCCGAAAAGCTTAACTTGCTATGCTACAAATTAGTAAACTGTGGAAAAGCCAAGATTGTGAATATGTATGCTCGTAATTCTGTGGTTATAGTTAGCGCCACGAAAGATGAGACTTGACCCCACCTCCCGCGTTCTTTCCGTCGCCGCTATGACGTCCGGGGTTATTGTAAACTCACCACAACGAAAATTCGCCACATTTAAAAATATTGGTTAACTTGCCACAGTTACATAATAATTCACAATAGGTATAGTAAACTCGTCACAGGTACGTCAAACTTGTTTTGAATGTACGGACAGCAAAACGATTTTCGTTCTACATTAGTGTTTAGTAAAAGTAATGTAGTTTCAGAATTAAGAAAAAGAAGAAAACGATTTTATGTAACAATCAGTTTAATTGAAAGTAAAAGGCGTGATTAGATAGATCAGTTTAATTGGATAAATCATAGATTTAAAAAGGTTTAACTATGTATGTTTTAAAATAGGAATTACTAACGAAAATAACTAACTTTGGCTTAATTACAAATCACAGCATTTTGTATTACACAATCATACTTACAACTACATTTGGTACATAATATAAAATGTAGAGACGTTTATCTTTAAACACAGTTAAAATATAAGGTAAAATCATTATATAGGGTGACTGGTAATTAGGGACCGATACTTAAACACGTGATTGTACTCATGATAACAAACAACTTTTACTATGGGACCAAACCTGAAATCGCGAAAAAAAAATCTGCTGTTCCCTACATTTATGTTCGTATAACTCGTCGTATCGGTCATTAGTTACCAGTCACCTTATATACTTAAACAATATTACTCACTATGTGTTATTAAACACTTCACTACTACTTCGTTTGCTATCGGTACTTTTAAAGCTGTGGCAAGTTTTCGTGAGACAGACAAGACTGTGGCGAGTTTACTATAATTTTTACTTGTGGCAAATTTTCATTATGGCGAGTTTACAATAACCCGACGTCCGGTCCCGCCCCGCGCTCAGACCTCATAGCTCATACCTCTAAAGAGACCTAAAATCGTGTACTGGCGCAAGTCAAACCACGTGGTGTGTCAAGTCCGTGGTCAAGTCTCATCTTTCGTGGCGCTATCTGTAATTGACTCTGTTTCTAACCCTGAAACTGACACTCAAGCAAACCGTGACGTCGCGTCGTAACCGTATTATTTATACCTATCTAAGTTTTCCAGGAAGTTACAGTAATTTGTAGGTATTGTTCTAAGCAGACTATGAAAAATAACAGCTGTGGAATGTAATATAATCAGCAGAAATTTAAAGCCTGCATAATTATGCAAGTTCTTAGAGAATTGTTTTTCAGTTTATTTATTTATGTACTTAAACATAAGTTTGCAGACGTGGTTCTAAACGTGGAGTCATGGTTTTTGACTTAATCAGCACACTTAGATGCATTTTGTTCGTTGTTAGGTAGATAGGAACCGGCGAGCATTTATGTTGGCAAAACCGGAAGTGCATGTGAGAATAGTACGTGTCGTATAGATAGTGCCATCCACGTAGACACGCCCCACTCCTGCGACGCTTTACCTGACCTCCACAACCTAGATACTACGATATAGAATTATAGATCCGATACCGCTTGGCAAGACTGATTGTCACTTTCGGGCTTCTGACTACCCGTAACGACTGTCAAATATGTTCAAGTGACAGCCGGGACCAACGGCTTAACGTGCTTTCCGAGGCACGAAGGGGTCTCGATATGTAATGGATGGTCACCCATCCACGAACCGACCTCGGCAAGCGTAGCTTAACCTTTGATCGACCCGTGCGGCTGTTATTATTTAGCTACATAGGTATAGCAATAGATAGAAATAAGTGGAAGGAGGGAAGAGAAGCCTTTGCCCTGCAGTGGGACACAGCTGGCTGATAATAAATAAATAAGTACCGAAGTAGGTACTAATTTACATTAATGTGACCAGAGAGAGAGGGCTTACCTCACTATGAAGGTTTTTATGACATTTTAACGATTCCGCGGTTATGCTGTCACCTAATTAATTACTCCACTCACACATCAAAACATAGACGGAGTTGAGCTATATTTGAAACCAATTTATGAGGAAAGGTCAATACAATACTGTTATTGATCAGGCCACGTCATTGGTGGAGCATATCTTGATGTTATGTTAAACATGTAATATAACATCATATCATAACATCAAGCCTGTTTTCGTCGAAATGGTAGCCAGAAGGGTTAGTGTAACAGACGTCTCAGCCTCACGGGAAGCGAAACGTGTCGTACCGTTGTCGTAACCGGATACAAATCCAGACTCCGGCTGCTGATAAGAATTTCTTAAGGCGACTACATGACCTAAAGCGCGGTCACTGTCGGACTGCATAGAAAAGAAAGAGAAGCGCGATGACACAACGGTGGTAATTTATTGCAAATATGAAGCAATTGTCTATTTACAAAAACTATTTAATAATAAATAATCCATCATTGAACGCAGTTTGGCATTAGACATTTAATGGTATATTTTTAATTGTAATTAAAATGGTTAATGAAGGGATAAACTGCTTTTAAAGAAAATTAAGAGGTGTATTTGAACATTATTTTGATGCATTAATGTATATTTATTTATGATTTCAGTTCCATCACTGTATTAAAGTAAGACTTGAAAATATCATAATTTTTTCTTTGGTCAAAAGTATTTACGGTTTAAGAGATACACTGCTTTAAAAAACCAACTTTTTGACCGTTTTCGGGAACCTCCGCCTTAAGGGGACTACAGGACCTAAACGCAAAAAATGCAAGTGTTGTAATGCCTAAAAGTATATGATCGACTAAAGTAAACAAAATCAGAAAAATATATTATATTCTTCAGGATATATATGCTAGGTAGATAGTGTGTTGAAAATATAATACTTACAACTAATTTGATACGATGGAAAAAAATCATGAAGATACCTCTAAAAACTTTCTTTTTACAATAAAAACCATACAATCATTCTGTTTTTTTGTCATATTATTCTACAAGCAACATACTAAAGCACTAGTGTTTTAATTTTTTAGTCCAAAAAATAGATTTTTTGAATTACTTATATATAATTACTTCATATTTTGCAATAAATTACCAGCGTTATGTATCATCGCGCTTCTCTTTCTTTTCTATGCAGTCCGACAGTGACCGCGTTTTAGGTCATGTACTTAGTCCCCTTTATAAAAGAACCCAATAGCACTTTACTCAAGTCTGGGAATAAACCCACGATCCGGCTAAGCTCCGGTTCGTACGGACGATATTTTCCGCGGCGATTTTTTTTCGCACAATGGATTTTCAACGCTGTCCTTGGCGCCGAGAGTTGAAAATCCAACAGTTTTTTTGCCGCGCTCGGATGTTGGATTCACAATGCTCGACACAACTCAAAATACAGTGCGCGATAAAATCTCGACGCGATATTTTTTACTTCCGTGCGAACGTGGGCACAGAGTGACGTGGGCTTAGTGTTGAAGTTTATCGTAATGTGTCTTCAATAGTTTAAGAGACGGCATTCTCACATAACTGTTTATATGTACAGGTTAGCTGCGCGCCGCGGTTTCACCCGCATAAGTTTCGATCCCGTGGGAATATCGGGATAAAATGTAGCCTTTAAGTTAATCCAGGGTGTCAGCTACCTCCATACACAATTTTATCAAAATTGGTCCAGCCGTTTGAGCGTGAAGAAGTAACAAACATATAAACACACAAACTTCCGCCTTTATACTTAATGTGAAGAAGTATGAGTTTATGGAAAAATAACTTTAATTCCTACACAATAAAGTTCAGTTTACGCTACAACTTCAAACATTTATATAACTTTTTCAACAGTGCTATTCACTCTGAAATCAACTACCATTAAAATAAAGTTAATATTTGTTTAACTTGGAATACCATCAATTTGAAACATTTTGAATAGACTTTACTTACTTAATAGTACCTGATATACAACCATAGAAATGTAAAAAAACAGGAGAAGTGGCAAGGGGGCGTGTCTGTGTCCACGCGCCATGGGCAAATTGAGCCTGTACTCTGCAAATGGCCGTCTCCGCGAACTAGTGCGCTTTCGACCGTGATCGTGATAAAATATAAAAATGCCGAGTTGTTCAGTGGTTTCTTGTAAAAACCGAAGTCAAAATAAAAACTTCATATCTCATGGAATCACTTACCATATATAACTAAAAGTATTTTACTGTATTTGTCTTTAAAATCATGAAAAACAACAAATGGTAAAATATTTCTTGCTTTTACTACGTTATTTTTGTTTTCAAATATCGCAGCGGCTGTACTATTTTTGCAGCAAATACATTGCTCCTTAACCACTAAGTATGTCGTTAAGTGACTGGACAAGCAATGTAAACATTACAAAACGATACTTTATTTTCGCCGTGCGTCGCATAGTACAGCCGCTGTGTCTTGCGGCGAGATAGTGATGTAGTTGGTAACGTCCACTAACGTAGGCTATCGACAACAATGTCGATTGCCCAACGAATATATTGCTATTATAGTTAATTTTTCAATTTGTCAACCGCTTTAACCCGGTTTATAGAAGACCTGACAAGATGACGTTTAAATCCGATTGGTAGACCCTTGAGAAGATGTAAAATAATATTAACTTTTTTATTTACTTCAATTATTTTTTTTAGCTACATTTTATTGATTTATAATATAATATGCTCTGGACATATCGTTTTTTATTTATTTTATTTTCATGACCGTACATTATTTTTAGTACAATAATGAATGGAAGAATCGATAACTTTCCGATTTAGTCAATCACTAGCGTATATGTAAAATAAATGGCTTTTGCACAGCACAACGATAGCGATAGATGTTTTTGTGTGAGTAAGTTGTACGGTGCATGGTAAATACACGTTGTGTTTGAGGAGTTAAGGTTTATAATTGATTGTGTAGTACGTTCTGATTTATGAATTGCAAGTGTGTGCGCGACTTTGTATCTATTGCTTTTGCTGAACTACATGTGTAGTAGTGGCGCGGTGGTGGGGCCAACCTAGCGACATCGGGTTCTGATACATTTTCAACTACCGGGCATATCTCCTTCTTTCATATATCTATGTATACAACGCTATAAAAAAGATAATTGCAAGATTACTGTGTTTAACATTTCAATATGATTTACGATACCTACCACACGTATGGCTTCGCAGTTGATACGAACATAAAATATTTTGGAGAATGCGGAGGATGAGGAGGATCCACCTCGATGTTATGAAGAAGGCCGGATTATCTTCAGTTCTTATGCATTTTCTATCTGTACAATATTTTAAAAAGTAAGATTGGAGTCGGACCGTTGTTATATTGTATGTCCCAGCCTTATCTTTGACTGACGATTTTATTAATTTACCGGCTGAGGTGCTCGCCTGTAACCTTTCATCTTCCTTAACTACTTTCTACAAGAATAATATCAGGTGTCCCTTAATCCCAGGTCCTGCTAAACCTCGCAAGGGTACTGTTCACCCTGCAGTATTTGGATGACGCGATCTACCTGACGCGCCGGTCGTTAGAGGTACAGCCGCCTGATCGCAGCGCATGGCAACAGTACTTCACGCTTGGCGAAATATTCAAGGCATATGGACACTATCAGGTATGTTGGAGTTCCATAAGAAAATTCCCTTATTTCGCAATGTTATACTGATCGAATCTTTTATTAATCTTGAAGCTTCTACCACACTACGGCACAAATGCAAAAGTTATACTGGTTGTGCCGGGCCTTTGATTATATAATGTCTAGATAGAGCGTCGCCCTACAATCAAAACAAAGAAAACGAGGCAACAATTTCAAACATGTGTGCGTGCGGGCGGTGTTTTACACTGTGCATCTATGTCTCTGTGTGCGTGCATAATGATACCAGCTACTACAATTCTCCCATAAATCACATATTAAAAAAATTGACTATACAAATAATATAAGTAAGTTTTAGGTGTATGTTTGTAGTATTATTCAGTTTTAGTAGTGTCTTTATTTATAAATAAAAAACACTATTTAATTGAATTAGAGTTGTGTGTGTGAATGTTGTGTTATATTAAATCAGCTAAGTTAATTCAATTAGAATATTTAACTTTTTAGGCAGTTTGTATTTGGAAATTTCAAATGAAAGATCACAGATTACGAATGGAATAAATTAATCTTATTAAAATTACTCTTGGCACCTTTGAAATCAGTTTATTGGACCCAATGCAACAATAATCATTAAAATGGGCTCATAAACAAAAAAGTTATACGCGAACATTATATTATTATAAAAAAGTACAGACGAATTGAAAAACTTCACCATTTTTGAAATCGAATAATAAAAGTACATCAACTAAATAATATAAACGTAACCATAAAGCAACGAATATACCCACAAAAAAAGGACGTTAAGTTGGGAGAATGGAAAAAAGAAACTGGCAACACTGATAAAATATGGCGTAATAGGGCGTAATTTGGTAAATATAAAAACAAAAAACAAATACGTAGTTTTTTTGGTTACTTACTGATGATATGTGATGTGTTTGGTGTTTTTTACCCTTCCTTTATAATTTCGGCACAGTTTAATAGCACATACCGTCATTTTATCGCTGTTATTTGTTTATTACTTAGCGCGCGTAATACGTAGTGACAATAAAGCGGTACGATCGGCACTAATCGGCGGGTAAGTACTTACAGCCCAACAGTTGGCCGGTATTTTTTGACACGTTTGCGCGCAATTGATGCTCTATCTAGACATTATATAATCAAAGTGCCGGGCATGTTTTTTTTTTATTCTATTTAAAAAACAAATCGGCACAGGATCGGATTCGAATTTTATGATGTGATTCTGTGATATTGTGTCAAAATAAAGCCATAGTGTGGACAAGATAATAACAGAAATCCCCAAATCTCCCAGCTAAGTTCTCAGTATTTGGGGAAAGGGTCACATTGTGCATAGTGTAAAACCCCAGACGTGAAATCCTAAGGCCGCGCTCACTTTGGATGCGAATTATATCGTACGTAAACGTATGAACACTGTTCGTACGAATTGAGTGTGCACACTGAATACGTTTTTCTCCGTCAAATAGACAGAGTACCGGTGTTAGCGCATACGTGAAGTCATCTTTGCTGCGATGAAAAATATTTATCTTTTGGATAATCATCTTCTAAACCGTAGATTGCGATGCCGTCGTCGTTATCGTAGAACCGAATGGGTGCGCGAAATATTTTTAAAAAGAGATGAATTCGGTGAATTTCATCACATTATGGAAGATTTGTATAATGACCTCAGACTGTTTCATGGTTATACACGCATGGGGAGAGATACTTTTGAGTACATTCTTAATGCAATACGACCTAACCTGACTAAATACAGCAATTTTCGCGACACAATATCACCTGAAGAACGATTAATTGTCACTTTAAGGTAAGAAAGTAAAAAAAATGCTTTTTCGATATCCTAACTAATATTATAAATGCGAAAGTAACTCTGTCTGTCTGTCTGTCTGTCTGTCTTTGCTTCACGCCTAAACTACTGAACCGATTTGTGTGAAATTTGGTACAGACATAGTTTGGAACTTGAGAAAGGACATAGGATAGTTTTTATTACAAAAAATAAAATAAAAAATAAAATTTATTCCGGACATATAGCGCCATCTATTGGTCAAGAGTCGGCATCAATTCAGTACTGAAAATTCATCGGAAAAATGTAAATAAATAGTAAAAAGGTATGAAAATATAATATAATACAACTTTTAGTACAAAGAAAATGCTCTAACGGAGTATAGATAATTCTATTAGTACTATATGTCGAGTTGGTGATCGCGCAATGGTGTCGATCGTTACACGAGTTCGGTTCATGTTATTGTTTTAATTCATCGGAAAAAAGTAAATAAATAGTAAAAAGGTATGAAAAAAATAATATCAATATAATAAAACTTTTAGTACAAAGAAAATGCCCAAACGGAGTATAGATAAATAATCCGAGTTGTCACTATGCTCGATAGATGGCGTTGGGATCGAAATAGATCGCGCTATGGTTTCGTTACACGCATTTGGTTGGGTATCGGCCGAGCGCTTCGGTACTGTCGTGGAATTGTGGATTGATCGTTTCGTAAATTTAAAATTGGCTCATTATGTTGATTTTTGAAGAGTTCCCTAGAATATCTTCCACATTTCATTTTTGAAGAGATCCCGCGAGATCGGGAACTATGTGGGTAAAACCAAAAATCTGCCGGAAGTCACTATTCCACGCGAACGAAGTCGCGGGCAAAAGCTAGTATTTTTATATAATAATTCTTTATTCTATAACTGGAATCACTTTGATCCCTCAAAGATTTATGCCCGTGAACCAATTTAATTAACTTTTCTACATCCATTATTGATGATGAACGCACGAACGTGTAATAAAATCCCAACAAGTTCGGATTGATTTCGGACGTCGGACTTGCACGTATGTATACGTACGACTAAACTCGCGCGCAGTGTGAGCGCTTTCATAGTACTCATAAGGTCGGGAATGTTCGTGCGTGTTCGTACGTTTCTGCACGAATGGAATTCGTACGAAAACGTATCCAAAGTGAGCGCGGCCTAAAGCGCAATACACACTGAGCCCGCCGGGCCGCCGACCTATGTCGGCAACCGACATGATTCTTTTCATATAGGCCGCCGGGTTGTATCGGCGCGGCGGCGGCGGCGGCCCGGCGAGCTCAGTGTGTATTGCGCTTAAATTTTATATTGTAAAGGTTTTGATTAGAAATCCGATTTGGCAAACCAAAAGATTTGTTTTCTTAAATAGAAAACAAAACCATGTTTTATACAAGTTTAAGTTTGACTTAGAAAATAAAACGTACAGTCAACAGCAAAAGTAGATGATGATGATGATGTTGAACTTTTGGAGTCAAAACTAATCACGAATATATGGCAGCTGTACTAGTAGTAAACGTTTGGTAATAATTTACAATCACATACTTTTGAATCACTTCGACGCCACAAAGTTCTGACGCGAACTCCGTTCATTAGTATTGAATTTCTGATTTTCATCATCTACTTTTGCTGTTGACTGTACAACCTTCAGAATAACTCCTAAACATGTTTGGTTTTGCTTTGACCCAGCATTATAATCCCTCAGGATTTGCAAACGTATACTTCATTGCTGCTTTAAAAGGCGTGTGACTATAAAACCTTGTGCAGGAAGCGGCAATGCATCTGAGGCACGCTCTGGACTTGAAACCGGACTATGAGCCCGCTATGGCTGCGTTGAAAGACATCGAGAATACGCCGGAAGCTTCCGTGCATGTCTATACACTCCTTATAATTGTGTGTTTGGTAAGTGTGTTTTTTTTTCTCTTGTTCTTTTAGTTTTAGCACATGTCCCGTAGACTCGTTGGTCTTGCTTTTTTTTTCACTGCCATCTGTGACTGCGAAGCGTTTTTAACGTAGCTATTTTGCGTAGTTTCAGACGGAGCTGCGGGATAGAATTTTTTCTAACTTTTTTGTTATACAGTAGGTACAGACGCCAGCACATCAACCTACACCTAACTGTCAAATTTTCCCAATCAACATTGAACCTTATGCTTTAGCGATAAAGTTGAAAATCTATTACAGAAATCTGAAAGATTGTAGTAGGTTGATGTGCTGGCGTCTGTACATATAACTCGGTTACATTATCTCTGCACCTCGCTCGATGATGCCGATGTTCGCTGATGATGATGGTGATGATGATAGATAAGCATCTCTACAAATATGATTTTTTTACCCGACTGCGGGAGGTTAGATTGAAGGATTTTCTGATTGAATATAATATTTATTAATTTATTAAAACGAACGTTTATTAAAACGAATAAGCGATGTGCAGATATATTGTGACCGCACTATAAGTACTTAAACATCATCAGTTTGATTAGATAATAGGCCATACAATTTCAGTACGTTTGAGGATAGTAAAAAACTATTTTACATCGAAGATTTGTCCCTAATTTTGTTTAATTTTCTTATTATGGTTATGGGGATTACTCTGAAAGAGGGTATTTATAAAAGAATAATTCTTTCGTAACTCGTATTTTTTCCTAAAACATCATACCCTAATGTTTACACGATAAGCGTAAAGACAAGCAAGTTATATTTAGAACTAATTAACTAGGTACGTCCAAGATACCAAACAGTAATTTACGATTGTTCGTAGGAAAAATAAATGATAATAATACAATATCATTCGTTACGTGACCGCAGCGGAAGCAAGGTTTACCATATCCGAAACCACAATGTTGCATACAAACACGGCTTGTTTACTGATATTCTGACAAATGACAAATATGTGTGCCGAGCAATGTTGATATTGCCGACGATTTTACCTAGCCAAATGCAACATCCACGCTCATCGGACTTTGATAAATATTTTGTTTCAACAAGAGTTTGGGGTTCTATTCTATGAGCTATTTTCGGTTCTTACAGTTGCTTGTGTTGTACGTAGAGTAAAATAAAAAAATAGTGACTAACCTCCATGGGGTAATTGCGTACGGTAACACACTAAATGTAGGAATGGCTTTCATTTTGACAGTTCAACAACATTCATTGCGTTATTTACGTTGTTGGTTGTTGAGCAGACAAATTTTTTGAATATATGAAGCAATGGATTAGAAATATCCTTCAAAATTTATCAGATCTTGATTGATAGTGTGTTACGCAATTAGGGTGTAGAATTTAGGTACAGTCGCGTCGTACTAAAACATTATCTGTGTCATAAGGTCATTCACCAAAAACTTACAGGGGGTCTTATTCATTAATTTAATTACTTAATTGACATGGAAGCTTCTTTCAAAGTGATATATCAATTAACACGTTCAGTGCCGGGAGCCCTCCTGGAGGGTTCACTCAAATCCCTTATGGGATGCCGGGAGCCCTCGCGGAGGGCTCATTTTAAATGTACGTTTTTCTTAGCGAATACAGCATTATAAACTATGAAAATAAAATTTGTCGTATATTTTAACAAGATTTATTAGTATATTCGTTGGTTTTCAAATACCAGCATTTTTATTTTTAAAAATAATTGGCGCGTATTTCAGGGGTGGTAAACCATTTTACTGTTACAAATATTCACTATAAATAAAAATATTTATTTTGAGATTATAAATTACGAAGATGAGTTTAAAAATAGAAGCTTTTCAGGGTTCCGTATCAAAATGGTAAAAAAGAACACCCATAGTGCGAATTCGTTTGTCTGTCTGTCCGTTCTATTGTAACAGCTGCTTATTTCAGGAACATACTTCGTAACATAGGTACAAGTCGTATGGTAATGATTTTTGTCCTCTATGGTTTCTGACAGCAATCATCTAAATTATAATATTTATTCTGGCAGAATAGCTCATCGCCATAAGATCAGTAGGAAAAAAAATTGTGTTGGAAAGAGCCAGTATTTTGCGTAGGTACCTACCTACAGCTTTCCATGCAATTACACAAAGCATTTTGCGTGATTAACAAGTTAAATATTTTTTTTTTTTTTAATATTCAAACATACCATTTGTAACCTTTACTTACTCACTAAATATCTATAATAAAATATACGTTTTTTTAAACAAACTTTTCCTTTGATACCTACTTTGAAAACTAAATAAAAGTTACATAAACATAGGACTTAGATTTTCTTTAATTTTATTTAGTTCAATAGTTTCTGAACAGTATATTACTTCGTCTCCTTCTGATAGCTTAAAAATTATAAGATTCGTTTTACTGTTAAAAATTAGAAAACCGTAAAACGAACCTACTCTATAGTGATATTCATAGAGATATAAGAAAGAAAGGTTCTGTAACTTCTGAGGGAAAATTAACAGCCACACAAACAAATGCCTAATGTAATAATACATAATCTTACGAACCCCAAAACGCATACTGATCCATGTATATATGTTATGGGCCAAGTGATTAATGCGGGCAGTATTCATAATGCCCGGGCAGTATGAATAATGCCCAACCATATCGGGCCAAGTGATTAATTACAATCTAAACTCACCTATTTATCACATTGCCCGGGCATTATGAATATGGCTACATGATGATCGGGCAATGTGATTAATAGGTAAATTTTTACGTGGTGCGCTGCGGTGCGGGGCCGGAAATAAACACGTGACGCGCGCTAACCAATCAGAGACCGAAACGGGGCAGCGCGTGACCTTGCTATAGCCGCACGATGCCATTGCAGCTCATTGTTTTGATTTAGATTCGCATTTAAAATGAATACTTTATTTTAAACTTCATAATCACAGTTCAGTACTAATGTGATTTAATTAATTTTTTTTATGCTTATTTGATTTTATTAAGTTTCAAGCACTTAGTGAAAACTCCTGAGTTTTAAATCTGTTAGGTACTAAATTACACATTGGTAGTTCTTTTTTTTTTGTTTTCAACGTTATTTTTTGTTTATTAAGTCCAAAGATTGAGAGCTTTTATTGGATAAATAATCTATTCTTAACAATAACTATTACCTATGAGACTGATTACTAAGACTCTTTTAACTTTAGAATAAATTTTAAGTTGAATAAACGGAGATGTGATTTCCATTTACTTCCATTTAGATTGTTAGTTTTATAATTTAACTTACTCACGCCGAGAAGTATTATATTCTCATTCTTCGCTGCAGCTTGGAAGCGCGCTTACTCGTAACATCTATCTACATGTGAGTGAAAGCGAGTGTGATATAATTCCAAACTGCATTGAAACTACTATAGGCTATAGTTTCTAAATGTAGCCCTTCGTAAATTGATCGAAGTAAAACCGAAGTTTGATGCTTTACATCACTCTGCCCAATAGGCACTGGGCATTATTCATAATGCCCGGGCAATGTGATAAATTGATTGGTTATAATCACATTGCCCGCTCTTATTGGGCATTATTCATATTGCCCGGGCATTATGAATACTGCCCGATTAATCACTTGGCCCATAACATATACATGGATAAGTATGCGTTTTGGGGTTCGCGTATATGTATCACACCAATAGGAATATTGTATATGTATTACACCAATAGGGAGTGTATAATTTCTGTCTCTCTTCGTTCACGTAATGATGCTACCTACGGTATGACGCGGTGACGTGATGTTTGTAGACATAGTTTATAGCTGGAGTAACTTAAGGTAATGAGCGGCAAAGGAAGCACGGGAGCGAAGCTACAGATAAAAGTAGGTAGTTATGACATAAATCCGTTCTTATCTCAATCGGAGTTTTTTCGTAATTATTTTATACTTACGTACTTTCTCAATTAACATTATAAGAATAACAACTGAAAGTAGATAATTCCAGAGTGAATCATGAACGTCAAGTAAATAATAGAACGCTAAACGTTAATAAGTTGTTACAAAATAATTACGTTTTGATTACATAAAAAACAACTAATATAATTTGTTTGTTGTTCAGTGATAAAAAAAAATTATTACATGCATGAAAATGTCAGAAGAGGTTGGATACCCCTGTCTCGGAATCAAAGCGAGCGATTATACTTTTCTTATTTTTTATATTTTTTAATATTTCACGTCTCCACCCCACTAGTACATGTAAATACCCTCGGAGATACTAAATATAGCGACAAGACGTTCTGAAAACACAATTTTACTTCTTTTTACAATGTTTTATAATACGGTTTCAAACCTAATGCCGACGACCCTCCTCGAGGGTTCACTTTAGCGCAAACGTAATGCCGGTGACCCTCCTGGAGGGTCCATTTGCAATATGTATGGCGGCATGGCGTATGAGCTCTATGAAAAGTGGGTGGAGTCGAAAGTGTTAATGCTTGACAAAATAATACAGTATGATGGAAATACATTTTAATAAATGAGTACTTATCATGAAAAGTAGCGACAGCCTTTTGGCTATGATCAATTAAATTTACTAATATTTTTAGTCCACGACGTCTTACGCCTTGATTCGAAGTAGGTATTAGAGAAATCGTATGTAAATATGATTTAAATACAGTAAAACTCAGGATTCGAAAGTCATTTAGTACATTTTTGGCATTACATAAAATATTACACATGATCGTGAAGTGTTACGTTACTTGCTCGCAATAGTCCTTCGTCTCAATGTCAGACTTTTTTTTCTGACCTTTTCTCGTGTAATAATTATGTAATTTCACTCAAGCTTTTGTTCGGTAGGATATAAAATACTTACGGTACCTACTTTATTACGCCGAACACGAATTTCGCGATTCACGGTTGCTCTAGTAAAATTGTCTGTAGACGTCGACTTAGCGCAGGCGGGTGAATCTCTAGAAAATATTATTTTTGAGTAAATTTTGTGGATTCTTGAAACTTACGTGCATCGCTCATATTTTTTAATAGTATTAATAGGCATGTTCGGATCACAAGTTATTATTAGTTTTGCTCCAGATAAACAAGAATTTAAAGAGATACTTATTTAATAAACATTTTTCAACTATTGTTGAGGATAATGATCTAATGTGAAAAAAATATTTACAATGTTAGGAAAATGACGATATGTTGAGGACAATGATAGTGCTCATGAATTTAGTTTTGTACTTTTGTAAACGACGAAGGTAAATGAAAATAAAAATAATTAAGTATATAAATGATATTTTTATTTGGTTTAAAGTATCACAATCAATCAAAATAAGTCCAACAAAAACCAACCTAAGACTTTTATAAACTTGATTGCTTTATATTCAGATAGATTATGTAAATTATAAGTATCAAAATCAACAGTCGAATATCATAATATTAAAAGTTAATCGCCGTAGGATCGTAAAAACTGTTAGTTCATAACCCGAGTATATCGAACTATAAACTCACGGTTTTCACAATCATACGGTGACTGAATTATACAAGTCTAACAAAAATAAATTCAAAATGGTCATTGATTACTTAATCTTTCATTTTCACAATATTCAATTAACTATACTTATAATATTTTTAAGGCGTCTTGTTGCTTCGAGGCCCAGGTCCATTTACTGTCCTTTTTGAGAAGATCAGCAATTCAGCGCCCTAGCCCTAACTGCGTAACACACTATCAATCTGAATAATTTTGAAGGATACTGTTAATCCATTGCTTCATTTGTTCGAAAAATGTGTCTACTCAACAACGTAAATAACGCAATGAATGTTGTCGAATTGTCTAAATGAAACCCATTGCTACTGATAGTGTGTTACGCAATGACTCCGCCGATAGAGGTCTGGCAAAGTCGGCGTAATTGGAATTGAAACGCCGGAACCAACTTGACATTTGCAAAAAGGAAAGGTCTTCACGTATTTTCCGTTCTCAAGAGGAGACATATTTGCGATAGCTGCTGTCTTATCGTAGCCTGCCTTCACTCCACCTGGTACGATCATGTGGCCCAGAAACCTAATTGACTCGCGATCAAAGCAACTCCTTTCGCGGTTCACTCGCAGGTTGTACATCTCAAGCCGGTCGAAAACAGCGTTCAACTCTTCCAGGTGCTTGGGGACTCCACGGGAACTGGACGACTCCGACAGGACAATGACGTCATCTAAGTACGTTAGCATGCAAACATCGGCAAGTTCTGAATCGATTCAGAAGCCGCTTGAAAGTCGCTCTTGAATTCCTCAAATCCATTTGCCTGAAACGGCCGAGTGGACTCACAAAAGCAGTCTTGTCGCGGTCAGCCGAAAGTACCCAGATCGGAGATCACAGGTTGTCATAAAACTGGTGTTCTTAGCTGCGTGGAGAATGTCTTTGATGCGTGGAAGTGGGTGCGGAATTCGTCGAACATACCCAAGTAGAGTCATCAATTCTACTATGGGAGCAGCAACCAGAAAGTTTAATCGGATCCCATTTGCTTTAACTTTCTCAACAATATTGTGTATACTATGTACTTATATTAAAATCTTTAAGTCTATACTATCTTCACATAAGGCCTTGCATTAGGGACCTTCATATGTAGCGTATATAACAGTAAAATCTTCCAATATACCTATACAAAAATTGTTTATCATCAACAATATGACGATTTATATAAATGATTAAAATGTAATACTTGACTCTTGAGCTCCATGATAGTATTAATTGTTCAACTCCAGAAACTCGACCTTAAACAAATACACATTACGAACTCCCATCATTATCCTCAATATTTGTCATTATCATTCCACATGTCATTCTTCTCAACGTGCGTCATACTCATTATCCTGGCAGTACAAATTCAGGACAATGACGTTGAGAAAAATGATGAATTGGAAAAAATCTTGTTCAAACACGTTTTGCGCACGTGATATTTCAAAAAACGTTTTATAATTGCGTATGTACAGACGCCACCACTTCAAGCTACTACTAAAAGGTAACATGCTCTGTGGCTACTACAATCTGTCAAATTTATTTAATAGATTTTCAACTTTATCACTAGAGCATAAAGTTCAAAGTTGATTGGGAAAATTTTACAGTTTCGGGTAGCTTGATGTGCTGGCGTCTGTACACAAAACCTTTATACTTTTTTGTTAAATGAATAGAGTAACAATATAATTTGACGGATATATAAATTAAAATGTAAATGACGTTTCCAATTCAATTTTTTGGAGAATAAATTTCAAAGTCTTAGGTGCCTGCCAAAAAACGAGCGCGTGTATCTTCACCAAAGTATCTTAACAAAATTCGTTGTGAACAAGGCATTGACTTATTCTACACCAATGCAAGCACACGAAGGAAGCTCTTAGCAAATCCATTTTTTTTACCTACAGGAGGCACATAACTAAATGGAATAGAATAGATAAGTAAGATGTGACTTAGACTATGTGGGAGTAACAATAATTTTTGTATTTATCTGCGGAGGCTTGTAATTAGCAATTTAGTTGCATATTATTGTTATTATAATGTTATTAGTCAGTAAGCCTTCCAAAAATAAAGAAAATACTTAATAAAACCAAGCATGTCGCCCGACTGGTGCAGGGAGGTCTGTCCGCGCAGCCACGTGTTTCCCCCCTCCCGTCTCTTAATCGACATAATATTTAAAACTATAGCTCAGGACAATGACGCATATTTTTTTAACATAAGTTTTTTATTTATTAACTTCTCTATTGGTAATTTTATCAAGAATATGAAAATTGAATATGTATAATTACAGCACTCAACAGCAAATAGCTCCATGAAGTCACAATTTTTTATATCATCAAAATATAGACCGCGTGTGCCGAGGCGACACGTGGAAAAATGGCAATTTTATTGTTTTTTTTTTTTTATATATATAATTTTTTACAATCGTGGTTTAGAGCAACATTTTCGTTGATTATTTTACTATTAAAAGTAACACTTTTTTTATACATTCGTACCCGACCCAGGCGCATTGGCGTGATTATTTGATTTTGTTATTGACATGTTGTCCTGAAATGGCAACAGAGAAAGAGATGTGGAAATGAAATACGTAACATTAAGGACATCTTAGCCCCTGCTGTAGGACATGCTATGTAGGTTGATTAAATAAAAAAAATCGCCTAACTAAAATCTCCTTTTTGTACATTTTCCAGGTGATGGGAGTATTGCTGGTCATACTTTCATCAGTAGACAGCGGCGGCGACGTTGAAGAGCACAAGACTCAAAGGCATTTCAACCGAGCGATGGCGATGAGGTCCCTCCGTGGCGTAGCCCTTCCCGGGTCACGTGGACGCAAGAAAGGCGGGTCCTAAACGTACATCACTAGCGATAACCTGAGTTTATGATCTTTGGTCGTGTTCCTAAATTGAATTGTTAACTTTTTTATGTGTAACTGCTCAGAACATGTGTTCGAAATTTGTTTTTTTTTTCTTTTTTGTTTTGAAAAGTGTTTTTACGTGTAATTTGGCAAGAATTGTTTGTGGAACTGTTGGCCAATTAGCAGCCCTGTGCGAGTGAAAGGGAATGATATAATGGGGAAAGAGAAAAGAGGGCCACAGATATTTCTACCAAGTATAAAAACTGAAATCCCAGTTTAATTAGTTCTTAAGTTCTTTACCTTATGAATAGGATCCGTGCTGGCAATATTTTTTTAAGCCATTGGATCCGTTTTGTTTTTTATTTCATGGAGATCGTAAACTCAGGATGATTGAACAACTCCCATTACAAACATTTAAGGCTTGATAAAACAAATTACGAGTGATGTTGTCGTATAGCTACAATGTTTTTATTATAATCGCTATGACCCGTGGGATAAAACCGTAATATTGTGGTACTGTTCTGTTAAATTAGGCTCTTTTTATTTTACCGAAAATAACATTTTGTATTTCATCAAGTTAAATGTTATGAAGTATGTTGTAGAGGTTACCAATGTGTAAGTCAAATTGATTGCTTTCCTATGACTGATACGATACTGGCCGTTGAAAACACGTGGCGCGAATGCGAATAAAAAAACAAAATTGTAACATTGTTCCGAGTGCTGCCTTAGGGTAATTACATGCCGAAGATGGCTCACTCGCGGTCGCAATTTAGCTCGCTACCTCAATGTCAAACAAATGCATGCCAATAGACACGCACGCGCATGCCAGGTATCGAGGTAAACCCCCAAGCAGCCCGCGATGTATGACAGTGAGGCATCCTTCGGCATGTGCGTGCGTGTCTATTAGCATGCATGTTTTACATGGATGTGACATCGAGGTAGCGAGCTAATCTGCGACCGCGAAATATCGCAGTGAGCCATCTTCGGCATGTTATTACCCTTAGATTTAGCAGGGAAGGGAATTGGATGATGATGCAGCAAGCGGCAGAAGATTTGCCTACCTATTCTACTATGCCACTGCCACTATCGAACTCAATGCATAATTTGGTTTATGTGTTCAAAAACTTCGTTGACGACATTTGTAAAGCATAGGGTTGCAAAAAATTGAGCTGCAAAAGTTTACGTATGTGTATATCGATGTACTTAGTAACTGACAGTACAGTATACCTAGTGGATACCTTACATTTTTAAGCACCCCAAGGTGTTATCGCGTTGGCTATTGAATAGTATTGGGAAGAACAGGAATATAATAAAGCTCTTGCTAAACTGATGCGAATCCCGCGCGGAATGTGAGAAGAAATCGACATCGCAATCGCCTCAGAGCTTTACTTTTAGGTACAGTCATGGCTCTTAATTATTGTTAACCAGATCGACACACTACGAAAATTTGTCGCGATATCGGTACCTGGCCATTTTATACGAATGATGAAGAATTTTAATTACTTTTAATTCGCTAACCAATATTTTCCCTGACTGTACCTACCTGAACAGAAAATATAACCAGTTAACTTGACGACACTGGTACCGATTCTCTTGTACACCGAACTAAACTAACTAAACTATCACTAAAATTCCTTACTTTTTGCTATGAGAATCTTACAGCTATTCTGCATGAAAAATTCTCTAAATTTAAAAATAATTTTGACACAACTAAAATCGAATTTGACAATTGCGACTCGTCGACACGTGGTACTTGTTTGCCCTACCCGTGATTTTTTTTTAGAGCCGCAGGCGTGCAGGGAGCAGCTTTGGCGTGTTTTTTAAGGAATTTTTCACTTTTTGTATGGAAAATATGAAAAATTATTACCTACATGTTGAGTTTTAGGGGGGTTTATGGGTTTTATAAAGGGGGTCGAAATTTTCATTATTTTTGCGATAGGACACACCATTTTCGAGATATAAGCAAAAGAAAAAAAAAAGCAAAAGAAAAAAAAAATACTGTACTGTTTTTGCATCTGAAGTCGAGGTGTTGGTGTGACTTTCTGTTCATTTTTTTCTTCAACGACAACTAATTTTATTCCACACCTTTTTAGTCGCGATTAAAAATAGTCAGATTTAGTTAAACAATCTAAATTTTAGGTGAAAAACGTGTAATTCAGAATAGCAAAATTGCCATGTTCAATAGATTAAATAACTCAGTGCCATCTTAGTGCTGTCAAACTAAAATATAGTTAAGTTGTGTCACTTTAGTCAATTTCAGAATAGGAAATCGTCGTTTGACAGGAATAAACTAAATTTTAGTGATTTTTAGTCTAGTTTAGAGGCATTTGTGACAAGAGAATCGACACCAATGTACACCTATAGGTACCCTTATTGTGTTGTGATTATAACTAACTCGAGATGCTACGACAGAATGTTAACGGCTGGTTGTGCTAATAACTTATTAATATTATATTTATGTATTTACGGTTTAATGGAACAGTACTGTCAATCAAGAGGCTAATGTACAAATATTCTTTATGTAAATGTGACCAGAACGGTCTTGCCATGTCTTATTTGATCTCTGCTTTGTAGTCTTCATCACGTCGACATAATACTGATGTGGTGTACCCTTTTAGCAATTTGAATATAAAAAAATGGCTTTTCATTATATTTACCTTGTTAAAAAAATACGATCTACAAATCCGCTCCGTTCTCGTTTAATATTTGTGGCTTAAGGTAAGAATGTTCTTACTTTTAACAGGAATAAATGCTTTCGGTAAGCAATAATAGTTAAATACTATTTGTAGCTAGTTGATAATATTCGAATAATAAACAAGCTCGAATTTCAAATAAAAAGCGGAGGTAATAAATGATTGTTGAGTACTGCGCAGTGACGTAATCTACCCAAAATGAACAAGAAAGCTGCTATTTATAAGGAGTGTACACGTAATACGTCAAGTTTGAAGACAAGAGCTGGTTATGGCGTGCCTGCCTTGCAACGAGCGTATCACTTTTGCAACCTAGTCATTCACTTAGACAAGTTTGGCCCGCGATGTCGGGGCCCTGTGTGTGTATTTCGTTTAGTAGTGCATGCAAATAAACTTGTTAAGTGTTCGTAGCGTCTAAGGATTTAAAACGGAGGAGCAAGTCTTAAATTCGAGATTGGTAAAAAATGTACCTGTTTTCAGTGGTTCTTTTGTTAATTTTTGACTATTTATAATACATGATTGTCCTAGCATCTATGTATGTATTTTTTTTTTCTTACCTCTTATAGTTCAAGTCGCAATGCCGATGACATACCTACTAGACCAGCTGTATCAAGTTGCGCCACAATACCGCCGTCAGTCCTCAGATAGATAGATAAAATACTCTTTACTATGTACAGTCACGAGCATAAATATATTACTATGGACACCACGGCAATAATATCTGATTTCATTATTCATCCTTGTAACATGTTTGTGCTGACAAATATGTGACATCGAAGGAACGTCAAAGCTACAGCGAACCAAAATATAAGATGCTGCAACCTCGTGTCACCCGTTGTGATAAAATATAATTATCTAATATCACTTTGGCAGCATAAAAAACTAACAGTATACAATAATGTTTATAGCACTGTGTGACCTAAGCCCGCACTTAAATTCAAGAGGACTGGGGAGTACAAATGTTAGAGGAGCAGTGATGTAGTGTTCCTGTGGGTTTGAAGTTCTAAATATATTGTTTTAGGACGGCATCCTATAACGCCACACCAACTAATAGTGCTTTTCATTATGCATGCACATCTGTGGTTTAACCCCAATTTACAGAGAACAGCTAAAATTACTGATATACAGGGTTATTGGAAAAACACCAAAAACCTCTTAAGAGGTCATTGTACTCATCATTATGAACAACTTTTACTATGGGACCAAACCTGAAATCGCGAAAAAAAATCTGCTTTTCCCTACATTTTGACGTATTATACGAACATAAATGTAGGGAACAGCTGATTTTATTTTTGCGATTTCAGGTTTGGTCCCATAGTAAAAGTTGTTCATAATGATGAGTACAATGACCTCTTAAGAGGTTTTTGGTGTTTTTCCAATAAACCTGTATAATGGTGTACTACAACATGCGCCAAGATTAAGCGCAGTATTAGGGATATTGTTTTCGGCTGTAAAGGTGGTGAAGCGAGATTTAAGAGGAAAAGTTTCGAGATCGAAAGGATTGTAATCAATATCTATGACAAAAATATCAAGTCTCTGCGGATTCCTATAGGAAATTACTGTAAATGAGAAGGTAAACGATGAGGAAAAGAATTAGAGACAATCCAAACTAAAGCAGAATACTTCGTCAGAACTTAGGATTGTGCAAGGAAAAAGATTAGAAAGAATTAACATAGTTTATTAAACTTATTTAAAAGCGTGAAGGCTACTTAAAACTAAATAATTAAAGATAGCATTATAACAGACAGCATTATCGGAGGGAAATTGTATAAAAACAACAATCAATAAAAAATTATAATGAATTTATTATAAAATGTATACATGTAACTGAAAAAAGTCCGCCGCACTTTCACGTTGAGCCATCTCAAACATCTAAGCAGAAATGAATGTCGAATATATCATATGATAATGTACAATTTGAATTTTTCAAAAATAGCCAATTGTTCATTACTTATACCTAGTTAACCAAAACATTAGCTGTTTGAAATAGCGTGGCGACATTAAAAAGATGTGAGAATGGTTTCTTGATCGTTTTCTTAGTGATGCTTAGGTAATTAGGCAGCTATGTCGTGGATGCCCAAGCGAAATAGATCGTGTTGTACAAAGAAGGAGTCTCCGAGTGGCTTCAGAACAAACGTTTGCATGTACGGGTGTGGGGGATCGTCGTCGCACTGAAATAAACATACATTTCAATAGAGGACACCATTATGAGGACACACAATGAATTGAATCTACATGTTAAGGTTTTTAAATAGATAATTACGTGTGTAGTAGGAAGTATGTATTTAGAAGCCAATGTTAGTTTTCATCCTATATTATTATATCAGCACAAGGGATGCATTCTGGCACTTCATTAAATTAAACTAAGAAGATTTAGTGCAATTTAGACAGAAACAACAGTTTGGTAAAAGGTATGAAAAAATCTGTCCGTAGACATGGTGATTATTTGTTACATCATTGTCATAATTAATTAGTTGTTATCATAAGCCAAAATAAATGTCAATACTATTATTCATCACACCAGCAAATAGATATAAATTAGTTATTTCATGGACTTTACATGCAGTGATATTGTACACTGTATAGGGTCCTACGACATAACGGGAGAGGAACGGCTGCTACGCGAGCTTGATGACATAATCGATGCGACTTGGTGACTTTTATTGTCAGAAAATTGTATAGTCAACCTCGTAATTGCTTTACCACTCTAAAGCTAAATTTCACCTGTATGTCAAACTCCATAGTCATTTTTGCTTTCAAGACCAATGTGACAGTTAATTAGTTTCAATCTTTAAGAAGTTTCAACTTACTGGGAATTGTTTTCAAAAGTGATATGAGGACTAATAGAGAAGTATGGAAGAAGAATAAAGGTTACGCCGAATAAATAAAAAAAAAAAATTAAGAAAACGATGATGTTATCAAAAGTGGTAAAGCAATTACGAGGTCGAATATAAAATAAGATGTGGCGTACGATTACTGCCCGTCACTGTCGAGCTATTATAAATTCTTATACACCATCAATGATGAAAGTCGCAAAAGCAATGAGCGATAATCACACGACAAGGCGCGCCAGTGTGGGCCTATTACTACTAATCGCACCCCACTGTCGTTGCCTGTCGCCTCGCGTATTCATTTGTTTATTCAGCTATCCTTCTGCTACTATGTCGCAGGCCACATCCAAATGGAATCAGAAAGAAAAGAAGAGAGCTAAAACATAAACACTTGCATCACAACTAATCCTATTGAATAGTCAGCAACAACGCTACCTATCTTTTCGACCTTATCTTAGTCACCTTTTGTTGTTATTGGGTCTGTAACTCTGTACCCAATTTACTATTGTGTGCTTATTCATTGAATGTATGTGACTGACTTCATAATCCAATTGTATGGTAGTTATGTTGCATTGTTAAAAGTTCTAAAGAAAATTACAGTCCGGCCATCGAGAGAAAGTGTTCCTGACACCTGTCAGTGCGACAATTCTAGTAGCTAATAAAGATCAAATTCGCAAAACACGTGTTCGTTTATAATATGAAACTGACAGGTGTCAAGAACGTATTCTATCATCTGCTGCACTGTAATATGAACAGGAAAAATTAAGAACCCTTATTATACAAGACAAGATGAGTCTTATTTTAGAAAGGGATCATGTGCTAAGCGGTGGGGCAGTGCAGAACTAAAAGCACTAGGGTCTACTCTTACTTTGTATCTGTAGATAAAAGTAATTAGACGTTGTGAAGTGCCAGCCTGAACATGTCGTGTTCTACATAGAATGAGTTTGCTATTGGCTTCAGTACAAACGTTTGAAAGTATGCATGAGGTAGGTCATCATCCGTCTGTTTCAAATGCAATAAAATTATTTATCTAAGTATTGCTATAAACTTTTATTGGAGCATGTTTTCTAACCTTTGGCAGTAATATGAACAAATAGAGAAAGTACTCAGTTGACATACAATTTGGGGATTATATTTTATGGGACAGAATATGAAAGAAATATCCCAATTATATATTACTAGCTGCGCCCTGCGGTTTCACCTGCGTAAATGTCGATCCCGTGGGAATATCGGACCTTTCCCAGGACTCAAATTATCTCTATACCAAATTTTATCTAAATCGGTTCAGCGGTTTAGACGTCAAAAGGTAACATATAGACAAGACAGAGTTACTTTCGAATTTATAATATTAGTATGGATTACTAGCAGTCACAAAGAGTTATGTGCAATTGTAACACACATCTCAAAAATTATGCACTTTATTTAAGCATTACCACTACATTAATTTAGTTATGTAGCATTACGAATTTTAAAAATCATCAATCATCATCTGCCTTGCCTTTTCCCAACTATGTTGGGGTCGGCTTCCAGTCTAACCGGATGCAGCTGAATACCAGTATTTTATGTGAAGCGACCACCTATCTGACCCCAACAACCCAGTTACTGGGCAATATGATACCCCTTGGTAAGGCTGGTTATCAGACTTTTGGGCTTCTGACTACCCGTAACAACTGTCAAAGATCCACAAATGACAGCCGGGACCAATGGCTTAATGTGCTTTCTGAGGCACGGAGGGGTCTCGTTATTTAAAGATTTTCATCCATCCACAGACCAACCACAGCAAGAGTAGCTTAACCTGTTAGATCGGCCTGTGTGGCTGTTATTATTTAGCAACTTTTTAAAATGTCTAGCATGCAGCAAGAAATTTAAACAATTATTTTGATAAATAAAATCATACCTGGAGCTGTCCAAGCACATTTATTAGAACTCCACCATCGAACATGGGCTGAGAGTCAACGGCAGTTATAATCCTTCCAATTTTCTGGAATGCTAAACTCTGAAATACAAGACCAGTAAGTTAATAATTTGATATACTTACAAATTATTATGCCATTAAATTGTAGTCTTAGAAATTGAGAAAAATGTAATGCGTAAAAGTAATCTATCCAATGTTCCCAATGATTGATTTGATACGAGACTTGCCATAAAAAGAATCATTATTCATTCAATTGATACTGCATTGAATTATGTTTTTTTTTTTCTCAATATGACAAGTCAAAGTCATTGAACTGAGATAATTAATTTGATAAGGCAAATGAACTGCAGACACATACATTTAACTTTTCCATTATTTTAACTGCACCTTGCAACTGTACACCCTCAAAAGTCATGAACGACGTTTCGACCTGAAACGAGATACATCAACGATATTATTATAATGATGCTTAATCAATATTACTAACAGTGGGGCTCCTTCAAGGATTACTGAGCGACATATTTGTTTTGGTTATACTAGAAATGCAAATTTACTGTTCCTGGTGGTTAGTCATCTTCAGATGACAACATGTTTTATTGAAATTACTAAGAAATTGTGAAATCGACATGCATAAAGATATTATTTCGGCGGGAGCAACGAGTTAACCTAAAAGTAAAAAAAATAATTCTGTGATTTAGTCAATTTAATTCTATCTAACAAGTAGGAGTTTCTGAGACAGGACATACTATACCTAGAGAAAATACTTACATTATACATATTCACTAGGTTTGGTCGCTGTGCCGGATCATCGAACAGTGTGTAATATTGCTGTACAAATCCTTTTCCAATTGCATCGTATTGCGGATTGAGCGCCATTATGACGATGTATATTTACCTAAATTCCACTAAAACACCCTAAAATCACTTTGAATAATAAAAGGCAGGCCTTTTATGGGGCTTTTGCATGCCCTGGAGGCTTTCTTTTTGTCACACAAGAAAAAATGGCAAACCGTTGTTGGTGTTGCCCGTATTTTGTACTTGTCACAGATTATAGAAACCTTCAGGAAAATAAAATATGAATTTTGTCATAAACTATCGAGAATATCAGTTTATTTCGTAAACTTCATTAACTCATTTGTTCACGTGTGCTAAAAGACAATGTCAAACAAAAAAAAAACAATAAAAAAAAATTGACAATTTGTTTGTCATATGACAATTTTGACATTGACATAATTCGGAGATAGATTTGGGATGGTAAATCTCCACTCGAATGTTTGTTTCTCAATATTGTGTTTGAAATCAATTAATTTTTTGCTTCTAAGTGCATTTATACAAACCAACATGTCTCTTGCCGATGAACTGCTTGCTGACTTAGAAGAAAATGACGATGGAGAACTTGAAGCTCTTATCGAAAGCAATAAGATGGATGAAGACCATGAGTTTGCCGTGCCGTATCCTGTTATTCCAAAAGAAGAAGACATAAAAAACGTGTCCATCAGAGAATTGGCTAAATTGAGACATTCAGATCGATTGAAACGGGTAATAGACATTGTTTAAATCATTAAAATTTAGATTGTATGCAGAAAGCGAAATTAACTCATCTGCGTTGTCATTTCAGGTAATGACATCAATAGAACACAATATTGGTAATAATAGACAAAAAATCGAAGTGACAGGGTTGATGGAGACAGACCCGGAGTACCAGCTCATTGTAGAAGCTAACAACATAGCTGTTGAGATTGATGGAGAAATTGGTAGGTTCACATTTGTACTTTTGTTAAGTTCCAATATCAAATAGTGCATGCAATCCTCTAAAAAAAATAAGACTGAATTCCTTTACCAGCATTAGAATTTATAAATGTTATGGACACATTGATTGCCTTAATATTGTGCTAGTGTGTTCTCATAGTGGAATGCCAAAAAATAATGGTTGGCATACCAATTAAATGAAATCAATAAATACTATGCCTGAAAAGTGAAAAGTTTTAGGCACACATAAACATGAGATAAAAATTATTTTTCAGCTATTATCCACAGATATGTTCGGGATAAGTATCAGAAAAGGTTCCCGGAACTGGAGTCCCTAATCATAGCACCACAAGACTATATCCGTGCAGTCAGAGAGCTGGGCAATGATTTGGATCAGGCAAAGAATAATGAGACACTTCAGAGTTTCCTTACACAGGCTACTATTATGATTGTGTCTGTTACTGCATCAACAACACAGGGGTAAGTAATTGAATCATTATTGATTTGCAAGTCAATGGAAATCTATGATAGAATTACAATATGAGTTAGGATATTAGTGATTTTATACCAGCTCAATTTTTTTTTGTCTTTCCAAAGTATCCATAGATTCTAGTAAGTAGTTATTATTAATTTCTTTCTGTTATGTGTTATATATACAGATTGGCAGGGACTAGTTAGCTCAGATATTTAGATGAAAACAAACATTACTTAAAATAAATATTCTTGTATATTGATTTTATTCAATTTCGAGCGGCCATTGTTGTTTACATCTTTGGCAAATTTAGAAACGCCGGACCTTAGGTGAGGATAGTAGTATATTTAATATTTAGTGGACATCCCTACATTCTAGTAGTTACTACACTATACAGTTACTACTGAACACAGCGATTTTTTATGCACCATTGACTAAGGCCTAGTCTAACATTAGGAGTTACCCAATTATTAACTGTATAGCTATGTATATCATCTTACCTATATTCTTATGTATAAAACTATTTAACCTTTTGTTTTATATTTCAGAAAGTTATTGACTGAAAGTGAGCTTGCTGAAATTAATGATGCTTGTGACATGGCTGCAGAGCTGAATAGTTTAAGAGCTAACATTTATGAATATGTTGAAAGCAGAATGGCTTTTATTGCGCCAAACATAACAGCTATTGTTGGTAAGTTAAATTACTCATCATTATGTTAGTCTGAAGTCTCTAAACTGTGAAAGATTATTATGGCAGAAATGTATAATTATCTAATAGGCAGAATATAGTGCAAAAAATAGTGCAGTGATTATGATTACTAAGTTATTGGGTATGACTTTCTACCCTCTTGAAATAACCCATTGCCTTTGACATCTCCCATGAAAATACAATGAGACATTATTCTGATGGTTTTCTCTATCTTATGGTTTAATTAATGAAAATAAATTGGATTAATAAAAACAACTACACTTGTACCAGCTCCTAAATAATATTTTCATTTATGTCAGTATTTTAATGAAGTACTCCAAATAATTTATTTTCAATTACTAGGTGCATCAACAGCAGCAAAGATCCTGGGTGTGGCGGGCGGTCTATCCAAGCTGGCTAAGATGCCGGCCTGTAATATCCTACCATTGGGGCAGCAGAAGAAAACCTTGTCAGGATTCTCACAGGCTACTGCCCTACCTCATACTGGCTTTATTTACTTTTCAACTATAGTTCAGGATACACCTCCTGTAAGTATTCTTAGTAAAATAAGAGGTTGGTTATAAAAGCAGTAGAAGTACAAAAGGAACTACCAATAGCTAGGTGGTGGGTTCCACCCAAAAAAGAAAGAAAGAAAAATTGTTTTTTCTGCACAAATAAAACGCACATTATAAAATAAACAGAAAATAAATCTAAGTACTAAAAAGCCTTAATCAACACTAAGAGAAGTTTTAAAAAGTCTTTACTTGTTCGATTTATTTCATCATCATTGCTCCAAGGTGAAGATAAAACATTGAGAGGGAATAGATATATCCTAGCATTTGTCTCACTCCCACCAATCCGCACTATCCGTGGTGGATTATTGCCCACGGCTTTTTACCATGGGAACATTATAGGTTGATTAATGTGACTGATCAAATTCACCCTTTTGAAATCTGAAAGATTTTGTCTTTCTAATATGATGTTTATTTTTTTTAGGAGCTAAGGTACAAAGCAGCAAAGTTGGTGTCAACTAAAATAACGTTAGCAGCTCGCGTAGACGCTTGCCACGAGAGTACCGATGGAAGCATCGGACGGATGCTGCGGGAATCTGTTGAGAAGAAACTTGACAAAATGCAGGTAGGTCATATACTGATACAAATTAGAATGGTCAACAGAAGTTAAACCATTGCAATTATTATTGCATAGAGTATTCTCATTAAAGTAATTGGAGCATCAAACCAACCCGTCAACAATAACATTAATAAAACTTCGAATCGAAGTGAAAATGGCCGTATCGTACGCCCCGAAGGTGTGTTTCGCAACTGTTCAAAATGAGACGACTTATTTTAGATTTTGAAACTGGACCCGAGATAAATATAAAAGATAAAGATATATTTATTGCTTATCTGTGTACATTATATACGTTCTTATTTTAAAACATATTTTTTTAGGCTCAATAAATAGTCTATCCATGTTGGTTATGCAATATTATTAAAATAAGTCTCTTTTCAGTGCCTTAATATACACTCATATTTTTGAAGTATTTATTAAATGTATCTTTCTTTTCCACAAGGAACCCCCACCGGTCAAGTTCGTGAAGCCTTTACCAAAGCCCATAGAACAGAGTAGAAAGAAGAGAGGCGGCAAGCGAGTGAGGAAGATGAAGGAACGCTACGCCATGACTGAGTTCAGGAAGAACGCAAACAGACTTAACTTCGCTGACGTGAGTGTAACGTGGAGTATTTTCGTTATTATTTCGTGTGATACAATATTCATCATCATTTTAGCCGAAAGACTGCTGACAAAGGCCTCCCCCATACAATATTGATTGAATCATATACAGTGCTGTGTGGGCCACACATTTACAGTGGTCCAATTTTTTTTGGACTTTTGCGTTCCACGTTTTACCTCAACGCAACTTAGGTTCCGCGAAAATTAGTAGTTTAGAAGTTGTGATTTTATAAATTTATTTTCATAAGAAATTGTGATTTTTTTTTTCTTTCTATTTAGAAAAAAATGTTTGCACTAAATCGAATCAAATTTGGAAGTAGGTACTATAGACATGTAACTAGCAAGCAATGAGCTATTTTTGAGATTATTCCCAAATGGTAATATGGCAATCCTTTTTTGTTCTATGCTATCCTCACTTCTCAAGGTAGTTTTTAAGATCAGACTATGCATTATAATTGGAGAATTAAAAATAGTCCACCAAATAGGTCTAAAACCAAACTATTTGTGAATAACCTCAAAAATCCCCTTTGTTTGCTACATACCTTACTCACCAATTTAGTGCAAAAACTTTCAATCTAGGGAGGTTTACATGACTAACTTAAGTAAAAATTTTAACTACTGATTTTCGTGGAACATAATCGTCACTGGAAAGGCAAAATAACTTAACCGCCAAATTAGTAAACCGGCTGTGACGAATATGTATGTTGCGTATAGATTAACAAGACATAGACCCAAAAAAAAAATTAGACCACTATAAATAGTATTTACACAATTTTTGGTTAAAATATTGGGTCGAAAAACAGTTACAGCCAAAATCTATAGGAACACATAAAGCCAGTAGAAGGGAATGACAAATGAAGCTCATGTTAATTATTTTAAGGTTCCTTTGTATGATGCAAAGAAAATCATGTAAGTTTCGCTCAACTAATCGCAGTCCCTAAAAAATTGAGGGGCAGAACTCGTAATTTTAAGAACGCTTACAGTCTGATCTCAGTCTCAATCTGTCAAAAATACCTCTAGTTCCCCTACATTTTTAACATTGATTGTCGCTGAGATGAGATTACGAATAGATTTACGGCAATTGACCTTCTGTTCATCTCTATTGATCTCAACAGAAACCTTCTTGAGTATTTCATGGAATCGAGCTATAAACCGTTAAATAATAGCACCTTATTGTGCTTAGCTTACTCCACGCGCAAACTTTCTAAGAAAAGTAAATTTCAGGAAATGGGTTACTGTGTATGCCGTGATATTAAACGAAATTACAAAGCCATTTTAATGAAACAGGTATCATATCGGCGAAAATTCTTAGCATTTCATGATAGAGAAACCGCCATAATTAGCGGATATAGTGAGAGCAGCTAATGCAACGTACGCTGATCGTCGAAATAATTAATGGTATCATTATCTGCGCTTGCGTTCGCGGAATCCTTGGCGTAAATGTGACGTTGCGCTCGACGGTCCGAGGCAGATGCGTTGAATTTCAAATCGTTCGACAGAAGTGGCCCGTTTTTTCGCGCAAGTCAAATAGACCGGAACTCGACCTGTTGAAGCGCGCGGACGTCCGTGCCGGCCCCGTTGCGCGTGCGCTTAACTGCGTTTAGTGATCTTACATACGGTGGAATCAGATGGCTAACAGCTGTTTTAGAGTTTTTTATTTAGATAAAAAAGTAGCAGGTGGCGTTCTGTAGTTTCTGCCTACCCCCGTGGGAATACGGCATGAGGTTATTATATTGTATTTAGGAAATATCTTTATTAGATTACTTGGGGAGGACAAATTGTTTGTGGTTTTATCAGGTCGTGCTGAAAATTAAATACAGTAAGATCTTTTGTAACGTTACGAGGTTTTTGTCCAATATATTAGGCCATCTCCCCTATAGGTAATAAAATCTTATATAGTCACTTGTCATTGAAAAAATTGTAATCTAATCTTACAAGAATGTAATGATGATCATTCATAGTTATATCATACACACTTATAAAGATAATTGGATCAATGAAAATCTGGTTTTATCTTTGTGGGGAACCCGCGTTGGATTCGCATTTGGTGCATTTGCTCACATCTGTTTTTAGGATTCGCCTCAGTGAGCCGATATTTTCAAATTAGTCGAATCTTAATGACTGTTGTCCTTTGCATGCCTTGCATGAATGAGTGATAAAAGTCTTATTAGCGAGGAGATTCATTTAGCATTTTATAAAGACAAATCTCACCTGTTTCAACCGTCAATCTATTAACTGTCTAAGAAAACACTTGGTTAAGCAGCTTGAGTTTCTAAAGCTTAATAATCTCCTAATTTGTCAGCCAGTCTACACGACCGTGTGTTCGCTCCTCCGTATACGTATTAGCGTAGCGCACTTCGTTGGCGGCGCCCGCCTTAATTGCCAGCACCGATCGAAAAACGATCCATTACACTTAATTCCATCTGTGCTAATATTATTCATGCCATTTAGTATCAATCAAGGCGTTTTATAAAATTGTAAGAGATTTATGGACTATGAATAAAATATGAGATAGTTTCTCATTATGATATGGATATTTTATAACGAACTAGCTGTGCCCGCGAATTCGCTCGCGTGCATGACGGAAAATGTTTTAATTTTTTTGCGCGGAACGCTAATTCTTTTTCTAAAATAAAAGTAGCCTAAGTTACTCCTTATTACATCAGCTATCTGCCAGTGAAAGTCCCGTCAAAATCGTTCCAGCCGTTTCAGTGATTAGCCGGAACAAACAGACAGACAGACAAAAATAGTTATTTTGGTATATGTACCGTGTTTACATCCATATGCATTTAGTAAAAAGCGGTTATTTTAATATTAAAAACAGACACGCCAATTTTATTTATTTGTATAGATATCTATTAATGTCTATGACATTTAATACGGGCAGTAAAATGTCTGCAAATCTGGCAATCAATATTCCTCAGCAATGACAGCAATTGGCTTGTGGAGATCTTATGATACTACGTAGCTCCATGTTAAGACGGTACTAGATAGAATTTGCGCTGAATTTACCGACCCAGGTAGACGCCTATATCGGTAAATTCAGCTCAAATAACGACGACTTCCCGACTATGTGAAGGTCTCTTAAATTAGTCGGTTATGTCCAGCAATATTTCAAGACATTTATTTTACGAGATGTGAAACTTGAAACACTATTCGCTGTGTTTACAACTACATGTACGAGTGTGTCATAATATTCAACACTTCCTTATATTGGCTCTTAAATCTACAAGCTTCAACCAGGAAGCTATAGAAGTGCTTACTATCAATCAACTTTCTTTTGTCTACTTGTACAAGACAACAGGAAAAACTCCTCTCTTAAAAGGAAGTCCATTTCCTTTATTATTATTTAATTGCGATTCTATGGTACTGTGTCTATCCAATAGAATAGGAAAACCCATTAAATATTGATAAGTTGGATATATGTTTTATAAAAGATAGTCGCAACAGCTCCGAGGTATTGTAGAAATGAAGTAACTTCCAGAGATTTTATTCGGGCGTGCAAACCAGTTACCAGCCTGTCCTAATTTGCAGGCCAACGGCCTTGTCTCATGCCGACAAATCCCCCATTCATCATTAGTCACCACGTTTGCACTCAGCGTGTTAATGCTCACATAGACAGACGCGACGCGACACTAGTAGAAATTCTATGAAATTTTCATGGAAATTGCTCTACCAGAATCCCTCCGCCACGTCGTGACGCGCCTATCTGCGGGAGCCTTTAACCAAACCTAAAACAAAACACTAACACAAAGTTTCTTCCTCAGATCGAAGATGACGCTTACCAAGAAGACTTGGGCTACTCTCGCGGCACGATCGGAAAGTCAAGCACAGGCCGCGTTCGTCTGCCTCAAATAGATGAGAAGACCAAAGTGCGCATCAGCAAGACTTTGCAAAAGAACTTGCAGAAACAACAGCAGTATGGCGGCGCCACTAGCATTAGGAGGCAGGTGTCCGGTACTGCTTCGTCTGTGGCGTTTACGCCGTTACAGGTTTGTGCTTTGTTTTTCTAGTATAGTAAAGTGATACCGTGTGGTGTCATATGTGTATGATAAACGGATTAATTGATGCTTGTCCCTCCCGGGAGTAATGTAAGAATAGATAAATTATATCTAATATGTCAGGCGAGGAGCATTATTTCCTTAGGTGCTTGACCAATGACTAATAAACGTATGCAACCCGTTCGAGATACTTCAGGTTCATTTACTTAACAGCACATTTTAATCACTATTGGCTCAAACCCTTGATTGAAGCCTTTAGATCGGTTTGTTTAGAGAGAATATAATATAAGAACGCGAAATGGTTTACATTACTACGAGATTAACACATTTTAGACCGTTGTGTAATAATGGTTTATGAATGTCAAATGGATTTAACTTTCGTCATAATAAAAACAAATTAAATATCTGCACTGCCATTAAATGTTGCGGTTTTGATCTATATACTACCTAATTTGAATGTTTCGCAAATATTGTAAAACAAAATGTCACATTGAGCGAAGGTGCAACAATATTATGCAATGTGTAACATAATAGTCCGTATTGCAAGACACAACAAGTTCTTTATGTAATTTGAATAATTGAATAAAAAATACAAAAAATTCCTGTGTGCCACGTCCTCAATGAGGCAGGTTCATGGTCATAACCTTAGGGTCGTCAGGTCAGCCAAATTGCCATCTGTTTTTTCTGTAAGAAATCTTAGGTTGCGTTCACACCAAGCTTATAAGTAGTTGGCTGCCGACTGAAAATTGAATGAAAAACAAAGGACAGTCAGTCGGCGACTGAAGTTGTTTTGTCATACATTTTGTAGGTACTGGACGCTCAGAGTTGGTGGCCGTGTATACGCTTCGGTGTGAACGTGGCCTTAGTGCGAAAGGCCATAAGTGTTGCCATTATTAATATTCGGAGCCTTATTATACGAATGTTTGTTGAATTCTGTCGGTTTCCTCATGAGAATGAATAATTTTTCGATAAACTACGGATGTAAGTACCTATAAATTATAGCAAATATTCACTCTTTGGGAATATAGGAGGTTGAAACGGTTGTAATCATAAACACAGTTAGTACCATGAAAAAAAAAACGTCACGGTTATGTAGTTTTTTGGGGTAAACAGAGGTACTTAATAAAGAGTTAGAGCGGTAAATGTTTGACACTTGATTTATCAACAGAGCAGAATACGGTAGTTAGCCATTTAGTCTATGTATATCACAGATGACAAATTATAGACTTTTGAAGGCATAGAGCGTAAGATGTAATTTTTTAAAGTGACAGGTTTTTGGTTGAATGCGCATGCGCCGAGTCCTAGTTTCCAATACTGGGTAACACTACTCCCAATCCGTATTAATATTATAACTGCGAAAGTTTTGTCTATCTGTCTGTTACCTCTTCACGCTTAAACCGCTGAACCGATTTAGATGAAATTTGGTATAGAGCTAGTTTGAGTCCCGGGAAAGGACATAGGATACTTTTTATCCCGATATTCTCACGGGATCGAATCTTATGCGGGTGAAACCGCGGGGCGCTGCTAGTAGTAATTATTTTTCCGGTAGAAATTCCTGAATCTTGATAGCTTGTTAAATTTAGTAGAAACATTCATTCTGTTGGTCTATCTCGAATATTATGAGCAATTCAATTATGGCCCAAAGATATAGCGTCGTGATTTAACATGTTCTGTCTTGCGGACATGCCGTTTTATGGACACCAATAATGTTTGTACGAAGATTGTAAGTTGTAAATATACGCTTGGAATAAATTCAGCGTAGAGTTAATTACATTTCGCGATTTCTAAATCAATCTGCCTAGACTTTTCCATAACTATTATGCGGTAGGCTTCCAGTCTTACCGAATGCAGCTGAATATCAGTATTTTACATGGAGCAACTGCAGCCTATCTGACCTCCACAATCCAGTTACTAGATAACACGATAAGACTGGTAAGACTGGTTGTCAGATTTTCTGGCTTCTGACTACCCGTAACGACTGTCAAAGATGAACAAATGACAGCCGGCACCAACAGCTTAATGTGCTTTCTGAGACACGGAGGGGAACCGATATAGTAATGGATGGTCACCCATCCACAGACTGACCTCGGCAAGAGTTGTTTAACCTTGAAGATCGACCCGTGCGGCTGTTATTATTTAGCCACGTGCCCCTCTATTTCTAAATGCATTTTTTGTTCTAAAAGGTACAATCTGAGAATCAAATTATGCAAAATGCACTAAATAAGTAGGTGTTCTTCTTTGCGAATGTCGCTTTGCTCAACGTTGTTACGTGAACTGATTTTATAACACCTTTGAGCTTTTTCTCGGGTAATATTCATAAAAGTATGGGTGGCCAAATTATATACAAAAATATTTTGATTTTATGGAATATTTTATGATAATAAGTAGGTAGTGGAATTTATTATCTTATTTGAACAGTTTTAGTGCTTACCTCTTTAGGATAAGTGTACATTAAATGGTGATATTTTACAGTTTCTCCGGCATGATATTTTTTCAATAAAAAGGACTATGGTGTAATCTTTATGTGCGTAGTAGAGTACGGATGAAGAAATATCACCCAGATTTTGCCATGGGTGGCGTAAGTCCATGAATTGCTTAGGCATGCTGTTAGGTAGCATTCATTTTAATGGATACCACTTAGCAATTAGGTAGATAAAATTATCAACAGTCTGTCGGAATTTAATCCAAGATAACTATCGCGCACTAGTCCGGAAATCTCAGCAGAAAAATAAAATTTTGCGCTGATTCACACTATCTCGATTGCATTAACTACGAATAAAAACGCATTTTATTTCTATTTTTTTTCTGTTTTTCACGGATCACGGATATGGGAATAAATAGGTAGACCTGCGGGGTACGTAACACACACTAAGGAGCGATTTTTCAATAGTTAGATAACATATCATAAAAGTTATCTGACTATTGAACAAATAGCCCTAACAGTAGCAATGGCTTTCATTTTGACAGTTCAACAACATTCATTGCGTTATTTATGTTGATGAGCAGACAAAATTTCGAACATATGAAGTAATGGATTAGGAATATCCTTCTAAATGGTTCAGATTATTATTATTGGCGTGTTATGCAATTAGTGTGCTATCATTTAAATCTCTGCCTTGACACTTTCTGTCCAATTAAAGCTACAAGTACATTACAGTAATCAAACTTCTTACACCGCGTGCTGCAACGGTCATGCAAGCCGACCCAACAAAAACGCCGTGCCATAAACATTTTAAAATTACATAACAACTCGTTGACTATTGTAAAAAATGTGTGTCGTTGTACGCACTTAACAGGCGCATTGTTTCAGTGCATTGTCTCACGTATTCATTTACTTCTTAACGTACATAATACGAATAGAGACATCTTCTCATTATACATAATCGTTTTGAGATTTTTCTGCATTCTTATCTATACGTAATTGAGATTTACAATAGCTGTTTTTAGGTGTGACCTAAAATGTAAACAATGGAACTGTTTTTGGGTACATAACTTGTCTGGGGCTCGAGGAAGGAGTGTAATATCATACTCTCACGGTTCGATGTACAGACGCCAGCACATCAAGCTACTACAATCTGTCAAATTTCTTTAATAGATTTTCAACTTTATCGCTAAAGCAGAAGGTTCAAAGTTGATTGGGAAAATTTTACAGTTTCGGGTAGCTTGATGTGCTGGCGTCTGTACACAGTGTTAGATTCCTAGTCTATTCTTTTAGCTGTTTTAAACGTATAACATAATACTGCATCTATATTTAAGTTCTTATTCGGTTCAGCTTATTAAACTTATCCGATATGTACCTAGATATTGAAACTCAACTATAATTACCTCAGCATATGGCTGAAATTAGTATTCAAAACGACTAACCGATCAGCACTGAAACACAACAGCAGCCTAGTTGCGTAACTCACCACAATCTGAATAAATTTGCAGGATATTGCTAATTCATTGCTCCATATGTTCGAAAAATTTGTCTGCTCAACATCGTAAAAAACGCAACGAATGATGAAAGCCATTCCTACTGTCAGTGTTACGCAGTTACTACCCCACTGGACTAGACGTCTTTGTTTGGTTACGAAGAACCGACAAAATTGGAAATTAACATTTGAATTCATAATTTTGGATCTAAATGAACCATTTAAAAACAAATTAAGACTTTCTTCTACGCAACTCTATAAATCTTGCATAATTTGCATCACACATAATTTATTTTCTATGAATATTAAATAAACTAACCTATCAAGGTAATATGAAGACCAAAGAGCCATGTTTATATTTTCTCTGTCCAATGAAAGGACCCCTACCTATTAGAAACTAAAAAAAAAACTTCAAGAAATCTCGATTATTGGTTTTAAATATTTTTGATATAAGCGAAAAGAAAATCAGCCTAGGTTTCGATCCCCTATAGCCCTATGTTCTTTTCGAATTCTACGTAAATCCCGAGATGCCTCCTTCATTATTTTACTTTAGGCTAGATAAACATAGGAAATCCTACATCCAACTCGCTAACGATTTCATTCTCGTCCTGAATAACTTTAAACATGTCTTCATAACAAACATACTGGCAGATAATTACAGTCAACATTTTTTATATTTCTACCCATCTGCGGGGATCATTATGTCTTTATATTTTCCGCATCACCGCGTTTCCCATTATTAACGCAGTTACATAAATGCCTTTAGGAGTCAGGGTTGCTAGGACAAAAAACCAACGGAACTATTAATTCGATCGTCTATTATCTCATCTTGTTTTGGAAACCACCGGTATTGTTTATTAAAGCCTATAGCGTGTTTTGTATTTGTTTGAAATAAAACGTTCCCTTGGTAATAAACTTAAGTACCTATTATTTTAGTATTCAACAATACAAGGAAAATCCGGCTGATTTCCATGTATTTACGTACAGCGTACACTAATAAAAAAGAACAGTCTACAACATTTTTGAAGTCTGTTGAAACGCTGAATGATGTATGCGGTTTAAATCAAACTTCTGGTAACCCTAAGTAACACTCAAGTATTAAAGTCGTAACTATCGTATCTCACGTAGATCTCCGCCCTTGAGAAGACGAGAGGAACACGAGTTCATACAACTTTACAATACCGTTTCAAAGTCTAAACATTATCGCATCATAGTTTTTATTATGGAATGATGCACTTACATTATGTGTGAGCCCTGGCTAAGGACAGATGCTCACGCCAAATGGCATATTGAAAGATTAGCTCAAATTAAAACAACTGAAGGATTAAACATGACTAAAATTTTACAAAAGAGTGCGAGATTGCCAGGAGAGTAGATCACATAATTAATAAAAAAAAAATATCGTTGTGGTTTTAGCCTGCACATGGGCTGGTTTTAATTCTGAATATCTGTAAAAACTATGTGGTCCTTCGAGCCGGATATGGCCACCTCTTATGTGCTGCTAGATAAATCATCATTACCATCTTTCCCACCCATTTATTTTGGTCCGGCAGTACTTTCTTTCTTTTCTTCCATCTTCTTCAGTATTTTCTTTGATCTGTCATTTCTTACATTGATAGTTAACATGGTTCTTACAGCTACATTACATTCGTAGTTAACATCTTTCTGGTCACAGGCTTCTCATTATACCGCATGTTTATACTGCGACAATCCAACTAGATGAATACACCTACTTGATAACATCTACACACATTAATGAGCCTATATATTAAATAAATATCCCTACATTTCCTAACATCATAACTTATAGTAAACGAGCCAACAAACAATTGTAAAGGAGCGCGCCGTCCATAAATACCTGCATTGCACGTAAATCTTCAGTGGCGATACACCGCGGTCCGCACCCTAAGTCCTATCAGTAATGTGCACGGCCCATAACAGTTTATGTAACATCTTACGGTTATCTAGTAACGATCGCAGGTTCTTAGGCATGCTACACATTTGTTCGGGTCGGCATTAAACGGCACAGCCGGGCTGTGAAATGGAATAATTAATATATTGATATAACTATGTTCGGGGGAGCAAGCCGCTCGGCTTAGCCAAGCTGGTTGGTAAAAATCAACTGCTTTACAGTTCATTTGACCACATTAACGATTTTTTTAAATGATATTCAATTCAATTCAAATCTTTATTGCATTCACATGTGTATTATAAAAGATCTTAATGATGTTAAATGTGACACATGGACCCTGTGAGGCACAACTATTTAGTATAATAAGAAGAGTAGCATGCTTTAATTAATAATTGGAATAAATATATAACATAACAACGAAAGGTCATTTAAAATTAAATTCATAAAAATAAAATAATAATAATTTTGTCACAGATTAAAATGTTACAAGAAATTTAATAAAAATTAAAAAAAGGCAAATAAAACAAAAGTCACAATATAAAAGTCATAAAAATAAATGTCTCAAAAATTAATAAATTCGTAAAGTCATCCCATTAGGTCATCATTAAAAAAATCGTTTAGTGTGTAATAACATTTATCGACAAGTAGTTTTCTAAGACGTGTAATAAATATTTTATCGTTTTTTTTTCCATTTTTAAGTCGTTAGGTATTTTATTATATACTCGTATTTTAATTGATGTTACATGAGGACTTGTACTGTGTAATTTTAGCCTAGATTGTGGTACTACCAGCGTGTTTTCAAATCGTGAATGCGGTGCATATCTGCGAGGTTTGTCTGTAATTTGAATGTAGAAGTTTAACGAATTTACAGATTTCTAGAATATAAATTGATGTCAAAGTTAGAATATCTAGTTTCCTAAAATAATATTAGAATTAGATTGCAATGACTTAATAATTGTTTACGTAAAAAAAATATCGTGAAAATGTGGCATTTAGCGAAGGTAGATGCGGGACGGAGGTTGCCAATCGGCACGAGCAGAATAAAAGCCGAAATTATTTAGTAAAATCTTCGAATCGGCTTTGTTGTTTAACAAATAATGCGGAATCAAACCTGCCGCCCAAAACATGTGTGTAGCACGCTTTAACCGTCCTTTTATGTAGCCAAATTAATAATGATAATGATGAATAACCAAATTAGTGATTCGTTATGAATCTGTGATGGTGATGCTTCAAACGTCAATGTTCCATCGAGGAACGTACATCTATACGCCGTAAGGGCTATTCTTGCTTTCAGCGCTCGACCGCTATCATAGATATATGATTTACATTTCTATGGCCGCTATGCTATAGTAACACTTGCTAACACATGTGGTCATCGTGTACACGGGATTTTGTTTTCAAATTGGTAGTATCCTCGATGGCAAATCATGGATGTTGAATATTTTCTAAAGACCTCATTAGTTTGTTTATTATCTTATCCTTAATTAATGGTATTGTATTGTAAGTTGGATTGCAGTTTGTAATATTTTATTTAGCTTATTCTTGTATGAATTTATGCAATTTAAAAGTGTATATTTGGTTTAAATGTATCGTTTTATCTGAGCTTATTTACGAATTCTGTTTTTATTTTGTAGGTATAGGTAACCCAGAATTGGCCCTACAAAAATTCCATTAATTTTGGTTCATTACTCTTTCAAGTCTTTTAACCAGCTTCTATAGTATTCTTAATCTTACCTCGTATACGACGACGATGTTCTTGTACTATCTGAACAAGCTATTAACCGGTTGAATGCCTTAATTACAGAAACAATTAAAAAGCCATTGTCTCGCGTTACGAATGGTTAAAAAGCTCGAAACCAAATAAGTATTTCACGTAATTTTATTACACTTATGCAATCGCCATCTGCTCACTGGCGCCACTATTGAGTTCACCACATAAGCAATGAACTAAACGGCGAACAGATTATCTTGAACCACGGCGAAATACAGAACTAATTTTAAACGTACTGATTATGTCCCCTACGTTGGCTAGTAGCGCTACCCTCGTTATACTGGGAACTTGGTATGTGGTTTAACCCCTCAAGCGTCAAGTGTACATCAAGTGTACATAAGAGAAAGTGCTCGAAACGTCAACGGTACACCAAGTGTACACAACAGTGTCATTGTTAAAACAATGACTTTACTGCGCCTATTCAAGTACTCGACGCGTGGGGTGTTTCGACAGTTAGGCGGGCAAATGTGTGAGAGGTTAAAGATGAAAGTTTATATTCTACCTCCATAGATGGTGTTGGGATCTAATTAAAATAAATAATTTATTTTGGACCAAACACTTGTACACATATCTTAAACCTGCGTTTTTTGCGTTTAGGTCCTGTAATCCCCATTACAGGACCTAAACGCAAAAAACGCAAGTTTTAGAAACAATAAAAGTATATGATCGACTACAGTAAACAAAATCAGAAAAATATATGATGAATAGATTCTTCAGGATATATGCTAGGTAGATTGTGTGTTGAAAACATAAGAAAAGATTAAATTAAAAACTGAACTGCTTACGGGGATAAGCAGTTCAGTTTTTAATTTAATCTTTAATGTTCACTTACTACCTAAGTAATTCCACTATCTTTTCTTAGCCAGTCGATATTATTGAAAAGTGTAGGGGTCAAATACTTATTGGTTCTTTTGCCATAGTAATTTTTTACTGGTGCTCTAACGATTGTACGTTCTCTAACGCTTCTAGTAAAATAATAATTCTAGTAAAATAATAATCGCAAATGCGTTAATAGTAATCACGCTATGGTTTCGTTACCGCGTTTTATGGACACACATAACATACTTAGTTATTAGCTTAAATTAACTTTACTGTATTCCATAAAGCTTAAAATGCGTGTTTCCTTTCAATACCAACACATTTATTAGGCGAGGCGATGCTGTGTAAATGGATCATGTCATTTACCCTACTAATCAGGGCATAAGCAGCCATATACTAATATTGTTAAGAAGCTTATGAACTGAAATACATACGTATCGTGTTAAATATAAAGTTGAAATCTAACATATGCTATGGTGCATCTGCGCCCGTAACCTCACGTCTATTTTTAATACAACGCTTATTGAAGGCATATAATTATTACTATCACCGCCCCGCGGTTTCACCCGCATAAGTGTCGATCCCGAAGGAATATCGGGATAAAACTATCCTATGTCCTTTCCCGGGACTCAAACTAAGTATCTCTATACCAAAGGCGATGGCCCATCTCAGATTTTAGAGGATATTTAAAACTATTACTATATCTCTGTCGAGTGGCTAACATTCTTTTTTTTTGCTCAAGAAGTTTTGTAGGCGTTCTTATTAAAAACTAATTTGGCGACTAAAATATTTATTATTCTTTAATTGTTTACAAACAATCATACTGATACTGACACACTTTCGCATTTATGATATTAGTATGGATAGATAGACTATATAATAATATAAACTCATCAGCACCGAGTGTGCTGTGCTCAAGTAATAACAATTAACCAATCAACGCAGCCTATCGCAGTCCACTGGGCCTCTCCCATGCTGCGTCGCTACACTGTGTCCTCCGCCTTCCGCATCCAGTCTGTACAGTCAACAGCAAAAGTAGATGATGAAATTTTGGAGTCGAAACTGATCACGAACGCAGCTGTACTAGTAGTAAATGTTTGGTATAATTTACAATCAAATACTTTTGAATCACTTCGACGCCACACAGTTCTGACGCGAACTCCGTTCATTAGTATTGAATTTGTGATTTTCATGATCTACTTTTGCTGCTGACTGTACCAGCCACCTTTTTAATGTCGTCGTAAAATAATAACACTCGCATTCAATAAGGGAAGATCCCTAATCACATATCACGACTAGTGATAGTCAACCCACAAGTTGGGTATGAATGTCTGTAATAATTATTAGTTACCCCCTTTATCTATATTTTCTATATTTTTAGTTTTTGTAAATGAAAATTTATCCAGGCATCTTTGCAGAAGGTAAAAAAAAAAAACACTTTTTTCAGTTCAGAAAAAACACGGTACGGTATTAGAAAACAGTAGAAACAGATTACATATAAGAGATATTTCCTTGACCCCTCACTAGGATTCCCTGTGTCGTGGGGTCCAGTCTCTTCGCAAGTAAGGCAAACATTTTCATTATTTAGTTGAAGTAAGTAGGTAATTAATAATAAAAAAAGACGGTCAAGTGCGAGGCGGGCTCGCGCACCGAGGGTTCCGTACAAATTTGTAGGTATGTAACTACAAATTTACGGTTTTCGGTTTTTTTTTGTGCTACATGACATTGCTTCTTGTCAATTTCATGATTCTAGTTCAACGGGATGTATAAATAATTATTCCCTTGAGAGTGTCGAAATATACGTTTTTTGCGGCGTAAACGGCCATATCTTTTTATTACGTTAACTTAGAAGTTAGAGTTTTTCATAGCTTCAAGGGACTGTAGACCTGAGTACCTATATGGTTTTAATTTCAACTCGATACCTCCACGCGTTCCCGAGATAAAGGGCTTTGACAGACAGACGGACAACAAAGTGATCATAAGGGTTCCGTTTTTTCCTTTTAAGTTACGGAACCCTAAAAAGAAAAAAAAAATAACTACTTAATAACTTAATTGCAATATAATTAAAAAGTTAACTAATTACAATGAATATGTAGTAGAAGGTACCTAGTGCTAGTTAAGTCATTAGCATAGGTAACTAATGACCAATATGCTCGTCTATTCCATACTCTTAACTAAAGTTGCGAGTGTAGCATGCAGGCGAGCCGAGAAAATTACCTATTAGTATTTCAGGCGATCGGGTTAGGACAAGACTTTCTCCGCTTACATTTCGCTGTTGGTATTTGTGCTATGGGAATGGCTACGCCCTTAGGTTAAACGATGTTGAGCCTCGTTTAGATTTAGATATACATCAAAATTGGAATACTGGCATCAAGTTTAGAGAGTAACTTTTGATAGGCTTTTACTGCTTTAGATTTTTCGATAAAAACTTATCTAAGTATAATAAAATAATTATAATACCTAGCCGGTTTTATGGAATAAACGTTATCGTCTGAAAGCAGCTTTTAATCTAGGCACTAAAATTAAATCTTCCATGAGTTAATTGCAATCTTTTGCTTCGCTGAACATTTTAAGTGTTCTCGTTATGCTGTTTGAAAAAGATGTTGCTGTGTTCACTTGTAAATGAGACTGGTATATAAGAATAACCAGTACATGCCAGTACCATACAGTAAGAAGACGAAATAAAAGTCACTTTTCGTATCTGACTGTGTGACCGCGTTGTTAACGGATTTTGATGCAGTTTTCACCATCATTTAGGGAATTTTATCAGGTCCCAGTTTCATCATTCATTCATTACTTAATTCTTCATTCATTAATTCCTAAAAAGCGTGCGAAGCCGGGGCGTGTCGCTTGTTATTGTTGTATAATGTAGGTACACTTTCCCAAAACATACCTACTGCTACCTTAGCCTATTGATGCAGGGCCACGCCCAAGCGTTTAGCATAGATAGCTAGGCCAGTAAATATATGTAGCTACATTTATCCATTGCCCTCCGCCCGGCGGCTCGCTCGGCGTTAACCCGCAACATCCAGACCGTTAGCTGCCTGATAGCAATCAGCGAGATTATGCCCCCATCGCACACAACACAAGTGCATCGCCCACCTAGTATACCGTAAAAGCTGTAGATAAGTGCATCGTTTGGTATTATGTATCGAATCAAATTTCTAAAGCGACTGTCGAGTTTTCTTGGCGGACTTGTTATATTATGGTGAATATATAATCGTTGGGAATAATTTTCAATAACGACATGACCTCGGTGAAAGTGGCCACACTAACACCATTTTACTATTGTTTAAGTTAAACATAAGTGATACTTGATTCTAGCACACATTCGTGGTTATTGAAAAGAAATGAGCAATTGCCATCGATTACTGAGTGGGTCAAACTCCTCGGAAACAGCGATCATAACACTTTTTTATGGTTTCCTCAAAAACAAAATCCCATTAGCGACACTAATTTGTCTGTCTGACCGCGCCGCAAATAAAATTGCCGAATGGATTGAAGTTATTCGAAATCCAATTTAGAATTTTATATACTTAGAAGATGTAGTTTGTTAATTGATGCGATGTCTGCCTGGCTTGTTATGTAAAATGGTTAAGAACTCGTGCTGTCCATCGCGTGAACGTTTGTATCAACAAATGAAGCGACACGACAGAGCGTAAAAAGCCTCTAACATGATAAGCAAGAATTAAATGAATGGTCATTATAACTTGGCATTGCCTTACTTGTCTACTTGCGTACGAGGCGGATTATTGCTGCGTTGGCATGCTATTACCACGAGATAATGACAGAATAACAAACGGAATGCCGAGTAATAACGAACTGATTTAAACCACAGGTCACAGTTGTCTTGTTAGCGAGGAAGATTGTATATATTTACTCCTCCTATATTATGGAGCTCGTTTGAGAAGAAATGACATGGCGTGCTACTTTTTTAATACAACGCGCACCTCCATGGAAGCCGTCTCATCACTTACGACGTGCGTAATTGATTGTGTGACGATAGTTGCTTACCTTGTACACCTAATGAAGTGTTTTCTATTTAAAACCTGACTTGTGTTAGGATGATGCATCCTACTATATTCAGACCAAAACAAATGCGACCGCTTTATACTTGAAACTGACAAATATGTCTGTTGTTGCATTAAAAAATCTAAAACGTGTAATTTGTTACAGGGTCTTGAAATCGTGAATCCCCAAGCAGCTGAGACGCGTATCAACGAAGCAAATGCAAAATATTTCTCCAACACTTCGGGATTTCTGTCCGTGGGCAAGAACACAACATGAAGACAATTTTTTTTTATCCCCATAGTGTTATATTAGAAGTTTTGTGAATAAATTGCGATGTCTAAGAACAAACATCGTTTTATTATAGTAAGTATGTACCCACTTATAGCCAGCGTAGCGCTAAGTTGGCCAAGAAGAACGTGAGCGTATCCATACGAGCGATTTCACCCAGACTCGTGTTTCGAATTTACTTAGACGTTGCATTGTCAAATAGAAATGATCCAACGTTTAAACGGACATTTGAATATAACATATTTTGCAAGCAGCCGCAAGTGTTTATAAATTTTAATTACCACATTACAATTAACAATCCATTGCCAAGTCAATGACAGAAAGTTTGTTGCGACTGTTGAAGAAATCGTGCATTGTACTTGTAGTGACGGTGAAAGACGTCGAATTTAGAATGACATTTGAAACAATGATCCATTTATTTAAACGTTGTACCTGTTTGAAAATAAATTAGCTTCAAGTAACACACATGTAGCCAACGCTTTATGCAAGGATAGTTTGCATTGGTCGTATAACTGTCATGTCCAAAAAGAGTGTTTTTTAGGTCGCAGGTTTTAGTGGCACGTTTTTGCATTGCTCGAAACGTGCCATGTTTGTCTGACCTACAGAGGTACTGGTTTTAACTATTGTATCGGTTCCATCACTTCCATCTTTTGTTGTTGGTAAGTGGATTATTGAACCTAATACCTTGAAAATCCTAACCTATAACTTGGTAATCTGTGCTATAAGTAACCGTCAAGATTTCTTTTATTTATTTGATTTACGCGGCTTAAGAAACCAATTCGAGTAACATACATAAAAGTATATATAATAAGTACTTACTAACATACATAAAAAAAAAACTAATAACAACAATTAAATTCTATTATTTTCACAAAAATTTAGGCACAACCATTAAATTGGCGAATTTACTATCGAACAGATCGCAGTCCGGGTTGGCCTCCACGAGCCTATTTAGTGCGGTCAATACGCGCGGTACCGGGTTTATGACATCTTATAAAGGTGCCAAGGCCATCATCCTCTATTGCATAATCCAATCCACCGTAACTTTGTCAAAAATAGAACGATGTTCATACTTCGCAGGTACATGGGCCAACATTAAAGTGCCTAGCTTGCGGCACCTACCTATATCCAGCGTCCGCCATTACTGGCATTGATAAATCTGACCTACAATCAATCAGCAAAGGTCTACCTTTCACAAACGCTGTGTTTATCACAGATTAACATCATTCTGTGTCGTTAATACTGTGGAGTCACGAAGGAAAATCCTTCGTGGAAGGTCTTTATAGTTGGTACTAAACTGTTCTATCTAACACAATTAGAGTTCATCATTATCATCATTAGGAATCTTTATCACTCACTGTTTTATAGTGATCACTGTGATCAGTGGTCACGAAACGTTAAGTGTTGGTTGATGGTTCATTTGCATTAGACGATAATTCGGCTTTATCGATAAGTACAGCTATATATTTCTGACTTATGACTGGCCGTACTTCTACAGTTTACGCAGAAACTCATTTTGGCCAAGATCAAGCCTACAATCTTGAAACACCTTTCGATGAAGTCACGCGTTTCTCAAACTTTTATATACATCGTACAAATTACATGCGCTTCAGTATTTTTGGCTGTAATCCGTAATGTTCAATCCAGTATATCCTGAAGATTCATATCTTTTTTTATCGCTTATGATAATTTCAAGATCCAAGAAAGATCTATATTCGATCTATATATAAAAATAATTACCTAACAGTCAAACTCTACACTAATCGCACATCAAACGGACATGTGACTGTGATTAGCAATAAATTATGAAGAATATTCACAGAAAGGTCCGTTCTACTTCTGTCACTTCCTTGTATTTCAGTTCTGATTACGCAAGTTGAGATGCACCGGCCGCCTGTGTTACTAAACAGATTGGCACACAGACTTATCCACATTCCATACATTTTAATACTTATGAAGAGTAGTAATGTTCTTCATCGTTATATTAAATAGTCCGTATTTTCAAGCACGATGTGTTAAATGGTCAGTTTCTTAAGAGGACTACATGACCTAAAGCGCGGTCTTTGTCGGACTGCATAGAAAAAAAGAGAAGCGCGATGCCACAACGCTGGTAATTTATTGCAAAATATGAAGCAATTATCGATTTAAGAAAAATCTAGTGTTTGGACAAAAAAACTAAAACACTATAGTTTTAGTATGTTGCTTGTAGAATAATCTGACAAAAAATCATAATGATTGTATGTATATTAGTATGATTTTTGTTGTAAAAACAAAGTTTTTAGAGGTTTCTTCATGATTTTTTTCTATCGTACCAAATAAGTTGTATTATGTTTTCAACACACTATCTTCCTAGCATTTATCCTGAAGAATATCATATATTTTTTGATTTTTTTTACTGTAGTCGATCATATACTTTTATTGTTTCTAAAACTTGCGTTTTTTGCGTTTAGGTCCTGTAAGCCCCTTAATGAAAAGTCGTAATTTTAGGCCTTTGGTTTGATTTATGGAAAGGATTTGAAATGTCTTCAGAGTACCTCACATTCAGAGTAGATTAGTTTGTTGGGCACAATACATCTCACTGTATTTTTTTCCTGAAACTTTCAGTGAATTGCAGGCTGCACTTATAAAGCCGGTAGTTAGTCTACATCTGAAACTTGGCTGAATTATTTTCTTGTAATTATTTTGAACGTACAATTTCAATGCGACGAATACAGGTGACGGATATAAAAGTAAGTAGATACACATAATAATAAAACAGCAACAATTATAAAATAATAATCATTACTTTAAGAGCGTTTACAACTTACGGCATTTCATACAAACTTTCAAGCCCTTGTTTTTCGAAATGCATGAACCGATTTTAATGAAACTTCGTACGCATAAGCAGGATACAAAGTGCTAAAAAGTTAGTAAAGAACATTTTCGAAATGTCTTATTTAAAAAAAGATAATTGGAAATTTCTGTTTCTATGGAAAATTTAAATTCGGTCTGATTTGGCTGTAACACTGTTTTTCGAAAATGTTCTTTACTAACTTTTTAGAACTTTGTATCCTGCTTATGCGTACGAAGTTTCATTAAAATCGGTTTATTCCTTTCGAATAACAAGGGCTTGAAAGTTTGTATGAAATGCCGTACGTCGTAAACGCTCTTAAGCGTAAACTTGAAAATCCAGCGTCATTGCCCCTCAAGTTTATAAAAACCGTTGATTATAAAATTTTAATGTGGTAAACAGCAAAATAAGCACAACATAGAAGTAAAATGTATGTAGGTAATTATTATCTGTGTGTGAACGTGGGAGTTAATCAATTTCGCGCGGATTCAGCTCCTCCTGCCTAATTAAGTCTATCAAACGGACAGTAGAAAGCGTACTTGCGATAACAAAATACCTACACATCTCATTTAATTGAATAACCCGTTACTTTTTATTTTGATTTTACGTTGTTTGGCAAAATTACAGTACCTAATTGTAGACACTATTTTCTTCTTTTATTTCCATCAGTATCGTCTATGGCATGGCCTACTGGCCATTTATTCAGGGTGTGGGCAAGTCTCTATTACAAAAGGCATTTTTTCCTGAGTTAGAGTTATTTTTTTATTTTTTTGAGGCAGGTGGCCTACCATGATCTAATTAAAAACGATTCAAAAACAAGACATTTCAGTTTAGGTTCCTAAACTGCATCGCTTGAACTGCTCTATGGACGTCATGGTACCAAACAAGTATGAATGAAACCAAAACATGCGACTCAGTTTGGGACAATCGCTGTCAGCAGATAGCACGGCCTAAACTGAATCGTTAAACTGACGTCATGGTACGAATTAGAAGAACAGTTCAGTTTAGGTCCTAAAATGGATCACGTTAAGAGCTTGTGGTAGGCCTCCAGGTCCTTTTTCCTACAGGCAATATTTCAAGGTTAGGGTAAGTTATTGCTAAGAGCACTTCAGAGCACTTCGCCTTACAGGCCACTTTTTCTGTTTCAGGTTATTCCCAAAACGGAAGCGTAATGTTTGTTACGTAAATTATTTTCGAATCTTAGTCAGTCAGCTGTACACTGCAAGCAGGTGGGAGAACCGAGTACCGTATCTTATATCTTGTTTGTTTGGTAGTTTTTTAATGGAATTCCTGAATCGTTAATGACTTAAGGGAAATCTCCCAACTCGTTTTTCTCGTCTTGTAACGTCTTGCTGCAGATTGTTGATGAAGACGTACTAGTAAAAGGCATAGTAGGTGGTGGATTTTAAAGTGTTTCGCGCCACCAATTATATTTTGAGTGATTCTTTTAAGTGTGCTATTTTTTGCAGATTTATGAGAATACAAACTGTATATTATAGCTTCTACGCCCATCAACTATGTATCTTCTTCTTGTTTTCTCGGTAGGTAAGGTACCAACTGTAAGGGCGACGGGCCCTTACAAAACCTCTACAGTACCTACCTAGGGGTCAGTCAAGATTATCCCACCAAAAACATTTTCACGTAAAACGTTGCCAAGACGAGACCAAGGCTCGCACTGTCAAAAAGTTATCAGATCTTATGTAGAGCCAAGCTTCTAACTCTACATGCCCTAACATCACAAACTCTACACCTTAGTCAAAATATGAGGCTCTTGAAACTTATTTACGAGACAGACCGCCTACACCCTGCGCCCTTCTACGTCATAACTACGTGTCCCTATGCTTACGTGCTGTTGAATGAGTGGAGTACCTACCTACCTAAGTTCAAGAGAGTGCAGTACGTAAGTATTTAAAACTCGTCCACTCGTCTAGTTCATTGTTTCACGGTGTTACTACAGTTCAAGGACGCCCTGTTACGTTACTATTAACTTGCTTACGAATGCAAGGATTATTATGTATGTAGGTTAAGTTTTTATTGGCTTTGTGTTTTTTTCCGCGTGTGTCGTAGAGCGTAGGCTTTGATGCAGAAAAGTAACTGGCATTGACGGCTAAGTACCTATTTTGGTCTTTTCGAAACAACTGCTCAAAACTACCGAACTACATACCTATAAGGACCAGCTTTTCTTTGTTCCTCTGGTGGTCTGGTGTTAACTCGCGATAAGATCAGTTCAGTCAATCACTCATAATTTTGTAATAGGTAGGTACACCTTTTTTTGTTGCAATTGCATCACAGTGGATGGAAGTAACACGCAAAGAAAAAAAATACTTAGTTATAGAAATTTTGGACCGTGTTCATTCGTAATCATATCCTTTGCATTACAATCGAACATTATACGTTATGTAGGTGCGTTCTTATTTCGGAACAGGTATCAAAGTTTCAATCAATCAGACTTGGTGACGTAACCTTGCAATGTAAGCCGGTTCATAGTTTTAACCGCAGTCTAAAATAACGGACATGAAAGCCTAGATAATTATGTTCATTCAAGAACTTTAGTTTCGCAACGTATAATAATTAGCTGCAGAAAACTGACCGTTTTTGTAGGTAATTATGAATCTTCCTGTTTCTATCATTGACCCCGATCTGAGATATTGTGGATGTTGATTCAAGTTACGACAGGTTTGATTTAGAGCTTTTTGAATTCCTATTTCGCAACGATAATAGGTACTTAAGTACGGTCGATACTTGTACGGTTGAGCGACTCTGAGAAATTGTTATTGTCTCATTGCAGGCGTCCACCGATACAATTAGGAACGGAGACTAGTTGTATGGGTGAATGCCTTATGTCTGGGAAAGATTTTTATTGTTTAGTGGCTTGCCACATTATTTGTATGTGTACCTTAATTTTGTATAATCCGGTCCATGCATCGAATTTGTCACGTAAGAAAGCAAATTCATTTATTTATAAATGAATTTGCTTTCTGAAGGCTTTATGTCGATTAATGGATCGTAAACCTAGGTGGGAATTTGACTACTACTCATCTAATTAATCTGTTATGAGTTATATTAAGTTAGTTCTAGGCAATAAACGTTGCTTCAAATTAAGTAATGATTTCTATACAAATAAATAAAATTGGAGTGTCTGTTTGTAATATTAAAATAACCGCTTTTTACTAAATGCATATGGATATTATACACGACACATATACCAAAATAACATTTTTTAAATTTTTTTTCTGTCTGTCTGTCTGTTTGTTCCGGCTAATCTCTGAAACGGCTGGACCGATTTTGACGGGACTTTTACTGGCAGATAGCTGATGTAATAAGGAGTAACTTACGCTACTTTTATTTTAGAAAAATAATTAGGGTTCCGCGCAAAAACATTAACACTTCTTCCGTCATGCACGCGAACGAAGTCGCGGGCACAGCTACCATACATTTTTGACGATTAAATATCTCATAACTAGGTAGGTTGGTATAAGCAACTTTAATAAAAAAAACGCCATATCATTTAGTTTTTGGTAATCACATCAGCTTACCTAAGCTTTAAATCATTGATTGATAGCAAAACGAATGAGAAGCTTGACGAAGCTTTCAGAAAACAGGGTATTATGAAAATGTATTCAATAGAAAAAAGTATTTGCTATTAAAATCATCGTGCATGACTCGCAAGTTTTACGTGGAGCAGAATCTAATCTCGACCGTGCGGCTTGTAGATGAACCAGCGACCTTATTGTCGTGATACCTATTTGTTCATCATCATTCTTCATTGTCTTTTTTGTTAGCTTATGTCAAACTACAGATTTTTGGCCTAAATCCTAAAGTGCAATGAGCTGATCTAGGTCCGTTTAATTCCCCAGGGATGTGTCTTACAGGCGTTGCACGGGGGGGTTCCGGAATTGGTATTTTAAGAGGAACCGGGACCGCCCCTATGTGCTGATGGTGATCACCGGGATGGTTATAGTGAGGTAAAAATCCCACACTCTCCGACCTCCCCCCCGTAGGTCGAGTGCCTTTTGAAGGTTTCCCCCCGAAAACAAAAAAAAAAGGTCCCTTTAATTCAGTGCGGCAGTTTGAATGGGAGCACTAACCTGTAGCGACGTTGAATTCAATAATTGGAACCAGTGGATATATAGGTATGGGGCACGGAATCGGTCCTTTTGGTTAGGAAAATTCAGATGTATGAAAGAGAAATGCTGGACAAAGCCCGAATAAATAGAGATAATATGGGCATGACAATGATGATGATGGTTAGGAACATCTTGGAACTGCGGGGTACCTAATTGCGTGACACACTATCAGTAGCAATGGCTTTCATTTTGACAGTTCAACAACATTCATTGCGTTATTAACGTTGTTGAGCACACAAATTTTATGAACATGAAGGAATTGTTTAGCAATATCCTTCAAAATGATACAGATTGTGGTTGATAGTGTGTCATCTACGCAATTATTAGGGTGCTGAATTGCTACAATGGAAGTCTAGATGTACATATAACAGATAGAACGCACCTAAAGTTTAAATGTGACCTCAAATAAATCAGATCAAAACAGAGCCAAATCAGAAACAAAACTTTCATAATAACCTACACCTGAATGAGGATCGCCCGCAATATCCGTAGTTTAAACAGAGCACGTGCCGAGAGAGGTGTTCCAGCCATTCGGCCGTGACCGATTTAATTAAACCCTATCTAGGTACGCCCGCTTGTTTATAACAACAACTCTAATAAGTACCTGTGTAGGTACTTACCTGAAATAGGCAGGCCCTGAAAAGGAGGTATACTGTGGATGTAACTATGGTATAGGTTTGTTCTATGGATATTCATTTTCTTGTATGACTCTAGCTAGTGAGTTAGATGCTGCTGTCGGAAATTATTATATTTCTGTTTCATAGTATACCTCCGCAAATGTCTTTACGTCCGCCAAATACTCTCACTTACCGCTTTCTGCTTTAGTAATTATAATACGACGAATATGCTTCGCAATTAATGCCAATTTTATGCCAAAAAGAATTAATTTGTAGTAGCATAATATGAATGAAGTTTGAGTTTCTATTTGCTTGAGTGTCTTTTTGTTGACTCTATGATTATTTCATGAACATGAACCACTTATTATGTTAAAACATGAAATTGTTATAAACTGTTGTTATCCGGAAAATGAGAGTAAATTCCAAATTGAAAATCATAATGTTACTTTCGTTTAGGTGCCTCACACGCTATTAAAGTTGTTTTGATAAAATTACGAGAACGACAAAACTTGCCGAAGAAATAAGGTTGTTTTCGATTTCTTTGGCATTTTGCCCTTATGCAAGAAGTCGGTCGCAGTGTATTTACACCCAAATAGGGCCAAAGAACATCTGTAGGTACTCTGTTGTATGTAACCGTGGGTGGTTTATGTAGAAACTAAAGTATGCAGGACATATTTACACCTCATTTACTGCCACCATATAAATTAATAACACCTCACTGCGCTGCGAATGGTTTGAAATTGTTCTTAGAAAACCTAGCAACCTGTGTGGAATATGTATGACAATAAAATACCCATAACATCGAAAATACACTCACAAAATATTTATAATACCTCGAAGACTCATGGCTTACACTTGAATAGCGCGTGGGCTTGCATAAGGACGACAGCCAGTAACGGCCATTCTACGTGCCTCGAATGTACCTATTTCCAAAGCAAATATCCAACATTTACATATGGAAATCACAAAGGTTTTAGTTCGACAAGTTTTGCAACACCTTCGTCTATTATCTTCTGAGTTCCAAATCCAGATCTGGTTTAACTCGTATCTGGCGCTCACCTATTGTGCGACGGATGGCCGGTGCAGCGTTATGTGATGTCGTGTAGATAAGACACACCTAACAAGAAAAGAACGTTAACGGTTCATTGAAATCGAAAGAGTGTACGGTCTGAGTGAACGCCTGTACCTCGGCCCGAGAACAGGTTCCGAGCGGCGAGCGAGCAGCGAGTCAGCGACACATCCCGAACGGTCCGCGAGGTTACCGCGCAGTGCTCCGCCGGCCGCTTATCTACGTGCGCGTGCACATCCGATACCTACCGAACGACCGCGGGAAACAACCGCCGCGAACTTTACAGCAAAGCTGCTGCAGATAACGTTTATTTACAACTAAACGATACCAGTACTTTCATATTAAATCAAAACTTACAAGGATGTTGATTATGAAAACTTGATTCGTATGGTGTTTGAAGTGTTTGTGCAACGGGCATTTGAATAGCCATTTGATAGTATGTTGCGGAGTGGACTGGCTTGATTAAGTGGGTGTAGTCATGGCGAGCTTCGAGGACCTTGCCTTCGACTGGGCGTCGCTTTGTCAGGATTGCCCGGAATGCTGGACAGAGTCAGGTAAACGAACCTTTTTGACAACCGTCCTAAATTCGTCTCTAACTTTTTTTACGCGTGTTTACGGTTCGTTTGCAGTTACTTCGAGACATGAATCAAGGTTTACCTTAACGGTAGAATTTTGGTAATGTGAATCACTTCTAATTCACTGGTGGACTACCTTCGTTAGCGGAATTGTACCATGCTCTATTAGCGCTCTGAATTCTAACATTTTCGTAGCCATATCAGTAACATATTTGGTGCTATTTATTCCGAGTGAAGGTAATCCACCTTGGTAAATATATTGAGCAAAGACGAATTAAAATTAACACAAACGCATCAATTTATGTTGCTCATAATTAAGCAAGTAGGTAGGTACACAAGCGGTTTAATTAATGCACGGTCCAAGAGGGCAACCCACAGGTGCAATCAAAACTAAATTATCATTGTAGGTATTTCAAATGACAATGCGTTTTCCACAGTTTCAAATATTTGTACTGTAGGTACGTACGCCCTGTTAGATTCCGTTTAAGCATTTATCTAAGTTCATTCACCTAATACATTATCAAAAAAAACTAAGCTACCTAATAATTATTAACTGTCTAATTTTTTTCACGTTTTGCCCTATTTTACATGCTGATAAAATTTTAAGCATTGCTAACGACACACGAAACCGATAAGACTAGAGTGTTTCAAAATGTGGGTAAAACAACAAAAGTGTCATGAAATGGCGACGCACGACGCCGACTAGTGCACGTTAATGTGTCTGTCTGCATGAAAAAGATAATTTCGTGCATTCTCCGTGCTAATGTAATAATGACTTATTTTGTCGAATTATGTGTGTCGTTTTTGTCATGAACAGTAATTGCACTGCACTTTCATGTACTGGAAACTGTAAGCGAGATTTCATGAATTCTGATGCTTTCCGTACTAGATGGTTCACATTAGACGTTGTTGTATTTTTGAGCTGTGTTAACAAGAAAGCTGGCAAGACCTACGATATCCTTTTTATCTTCAGCAAATTGATGATAAGAGCAAAAGGAAAATATAATAAAATTGTTACGAAGAATGTTTGCCCGTTCGTCTGTTTGTCTGAATGTATTTTGCGGATTGGCGCAAAAACAGCTGAACGGATTTGGATGGGCACACAGAGAATTTATAACCTGGAATAACACATAGGGTATTTTTACCCGGTAGGACGTTCCCGTGGGATATTTTCCGACATCCACGCGAGCTCAAGTAATTATTAAAAGTATCCATCTTGGCATTGTAGCAGGTGCCGTTCTGTAGATATTCTGCCTACCCTATGGGAAAAAGGCATTTATTTTTGTAATAATCTATCCTCCATCAGAATAAATATCGTCCTCATCGGAGAAACAGATAATGTAAATAATCCAAAAGATATCAACGCGATGCAAGATTTTATCTTATAATAATCTTAGTCAACAACATGCATGAATCCAAATATTTATGCGTGATGATTATAATGTCTATCTTATCTTTTAATTTATTGGTAATTTTTAATTATTGCACGTACGAAGAACGGTTATCTTAACTGAATTAATGCATATTACGCATATTGCTGACTGCATAAATCAACATGGAGTTTACGATATGAGAATTCTCCATAGACCGCTACAATGTAAATTCTGAAACAGAATCCGTAATACGACCGCTTGGCAGTTGTTTAGCAAGTTGATGATCGAAATGAGAAGATATTGGTATATCATAGCTGCGGGCTTGTAAGCTATCTTATAATTCACTTGTTTTAAATTACACGACATGGAGCAACCTTTTCCCGGTCCACAACTCATTATTTCCTACCATTATTTATTGGTTGCACATACTTAGGTGCGGTTATCTTACTCGTTCTTAATAAAACATGTCGGAGCGTTGGTTGTGCTGGTGCTGGGTGCAGCAGACACTTTGCTGTTAACACTTTCGTGAAAAAAAAAGTGTGATAATGGTGCGTCGACCTTGATAACGTGTTGCGTCTCGTGTTTGTTAATGTTAAGTGTTGCACTGGTCACGCTTTCCGACATTTCTGGTCATAATTTTGGAGGGTAAATTAAATTGTTTATTTTGGACGTCGCGTCTAGAATTTAATATTCCATCATACCAGTCTACCTGTTAAACTAAAGCTTTTTTGTAAATACAGATAGAACATTGCATAACTATATCTATCTCTTTTTCTTCTGGTGTCTCTCCAAATAATGAATATCGGACATAAACTCTAATTACTTATTTCTCCTTGTCCATAGCCAGGTGGAACAGCTTAGTAGTTCTCTAGGTGTGTCAAAAGACGCACCTCTTGCTATATTCTATCATAATATCAAACTGCAGAATCCAAAGCAAAAACTGGATGCTGATCTGATAATTTGACGCCAAAAAACTGGTCTTTCTTGGCTTAGGTTACCATTTAATTTAAACATGTCTAAGTACCTAGGTGAACTTAGAGCTAATATGGAAATTAGTATACATATATTACCAAGTATTATGTATCTACCTACCTATGTTACCAGGTTCTCAAAACTTGACTGTGGGAAGAGTATATTGACTAACTGTTATGCTCGTAGAAAGATTGTGGGTTGGCAACATGGACAACCTGTCATACCATAGTGCAAGCTGGTTAACTTTTAACCTATCATATTTATGGCAGACATGGCTACAAGACTAGTCTTGCTTGGAACTAATTGAAACTCTGACCAGTCAGGGATCAGAATTCTGCATTTTCTTTGAGGAAATGCTTATTAACTTTTCTTTTTCACAAGATGAGAGAATTGAGTTGATTTTGACGTAGGTATTATTTTGAGAGATTTGTAAATGTGTGTTAAATCTAACTTCACCAATTATAAATCTAGATAATTTATTTATAAATGCCAATGAAATAAAAACCATTAAATGTGACCAAAATTAAGTAAGTTTCCATTAATGCTTGTATCTATTAAGTTTTGTAATGTTGCAAACAACTTCAATTTTGCATCCATTACCAAATAATAAACATGTTACGATACAGACACACTTCACACACGTGAAGGAGATTTAAATGAAAATATCATACTTATCATATGTTAAAGATCTCGAATACCACACCCCCATGAGCCACATACTGCTTTGGTTGGTATATAATCGTCTGAGAACTAAGTAGAACTGTGTTAGTGCGTTTGCTTTAATTAAATATATCAAGATTTCTCTGACGAAAGTATTTACAGGGTTATTGGAAAAACACCAACAACCTCTTAAGAGGTCATTGTACTCATCATTATGAACAACTATTACTATGGGACCAAACCTGAAATCAGGAAAAAAAAGAATCAGCTGTTCCCTACATTTTGGAATTAAGACAAAAAGTATGACTTACCCTAAAATGTGTACCGTGAATCGTAAATATAAAGTGAAAAGTCAACACAGTTAGGTAATCACCTATTTTGCGGTACAACCTTGGACTAGGTAATGAATTTTGGTTTATCTTGAAGAAGTTTGATGAGTCAAAGATCAACTCAAATAAAAAATATCGATGTGTTGCTAGTTGCTACTCAGACTTCGTGGAGTTAATTGAAGTCTTCGCGATAAGGCCATATTTTTTAAATATTTTTGTCAGTTATCATAATTATTTGTTTACATAAATAACGGTTCGTTGTGTAATTCAAATCAAATCTATTTGAAGCGTGTTTCAAGTACATTATTTCATGATCATTGGTCAATTTTGCCTCCCCCAGGACTTGTCAGATGGTTTGATTCGTTTTATAGTTTTTAATTAAAATCAACAAGTACCGTTAGTGTACATAGAAGCCTCCATAAAGCAGGGGTAGAAAGCTAAGGTCGGATTGCAATTTCCGCTATTCAGTTACAATGTTAGCGAATTCAATCAAGACAGCTGCGTATGTTACGGACACAGGCATTGGTTTGTTAACATTATTTCTGTGCCTTCGTTACTTTCCCTTAATGTCTGGGGTAGACAGTCAGGCATTTCTTGTCTATAAAGAAATGTGTAAGTATGGGTTTAATAGTATGGTACCTACAGTTAAACCATTTTAAAAATGAACGCCCCTCCACTGCTTGTTGCCATTTCAAATGTTTGTATAGAAATTTTAGTGGAGGGGCGTTCATTTTTAGAATGGTTTATCTCATTGTACAGTACGGGAAATAAGCAAATTAACTACCTACTTAATTTGTCCGTGCAGCGTAAATCACTGTCATTATTTGGCAGTTAACACGGCAAATTGACGTAGGGTGTAAATTTTCTTAATATTGAATTTGCCTTTAATTTACAACAATGCACACTTGATTTTACAATTCACTAGACATTGGCAGAATAGTCGATTAGAATTCTCCTTACTGTACCTAAATAATAAGATATGGATCAAGTCGACACCTAAATAAATCGTCCATACCCGTGGGTAAAAAATCTATGCAAGTAAAACAAATGAAATGCAACTTCTATATCAGTAAGAAAAATTAGAATGTTCAAGATGATGGATTGACTACATTTTTTTCCATACATTTCGTGAAATTAGATTAATTACTACATCAGTTGAATCTAACATGGCCAGGACTTAGCATATATGTAGATACAGAGCTATGAGCTATCACCACGCATAGCCTAGTTGTTCTTACAAACGTTGCGGAACGCTTTCTTGCAGATAATATAAAGAAAACCTAATTAATCATCACTACACGAAGTGAAACTAAAAACTGTTGAACGTGGATAAACGGCCGTCGTTTTCCATGGGAAAATCATATGAAAACAAGCTAATTTGATTTTATGGTGTGATTAATTTAATCAGAGTTGTTGAGGCTGTCAGTTTTACTTAGATTGGAATCTAACTGGGGTCTTTGACCTTATAGGGAAGTAAAAGAACATTATAGCTAGATAGATAGATAGATAGATAAACCGTTTATTCAGTGCAACAAAGGACACAATAAAGGCATTAAAAAAAAACATTAAAAAGGTGAGAGAAGAAAAAAAAAAGAAGAAGAAGAGCTAGTAGATAGTATAAATACATAAAATTACATATAGGTATACTTGAAAACTCACTATAAAAAATCGTGTTTTAAAGAAGACTTATGTTCCGGAGGAAACGATAGATTTGTGTAATTTATTTCATCATCACTATACACGTATTTATGAATTGACACTACTTAAAATGAGCTTTTATTCAGTCTACTTACTTCTTGCCTCCTTTAAAATTAAAATTAAATTAAACTTTATTTCAGACTAGGTCCATAATTTTGTTAGTATTTTGGTGTTAGTAACAATAATGCTTATGTGAACAGGTTAGTATTGTTAGTTTAAGAAACAGGTACATTTCTAGGTACTTATTTATGCGAGATTATACGTGATCATAAAATTTTCGAGGACCGATTTACAAACCTACATAAGCATAATAAAAATTTGATTCTTCGTACTGTAATATACTTACAATGAACGCAAAAACGTGATTCAGTAAATAACTTATGTGCGAATTATTAGAATTTTATAATTCCGTGTAAAAGTGACTTATTAGATTTTAATTTTCATCTTTGTTCGAACTCGTGTAAAGATTTGCTTACACTGTATGTATCGAGAGATTTCGTCATACCCAGTGCTTTTGTTATTGCACAAGAATTTATCATAAACGTGTAAATTTTCTCACAGCAAGCATTTTCCTATAATTATATATCTACTTAGCTACCTAGCTGAGTCTGTTTTGAATACAGACATATTATTAGCTATGCTGGTAGATAATCGTGTATACCTGGCTGATAAAAAAAACGGTGGAACACGAGGTAGATAAAATACAAAGTAATTATCTATAGTCAACTGTCAAAATAAAATTATTAATGGGTATCAGAGAATTTTCTTAATATAGACTTGTATTTCTAATCCTGTACTAATTGCCTCACATACCTTTAGATATAAATGGTTGAATCACGTAACAGTCCAATATAATGCCGCCATTCCTCGTCAGGATCCCGTTCACCATATAAGTCAAATCAACTTTGATTTTCCGTCAACAAGAACTATTTACAAGCATTTAAAATTCATTATTAATGAGGCAAACTTAACGTTATTAATTAAATGTGCAATCAGGTGGGAAACTACTTTCTATCTTAGGAAAACATGACATGATGTCAGAAAAGTTAAGAGTGTTAGTTTTTATTTGTGTTTCGCTAGCGTGATTGGAGCTAGCTTTTGCGAAGTTCCTTCTTCTGTATCGATGTTCTGAAATAACAAAAAAACTAGCTTTTTTAATCCAGATTGTAATCTCCTCATTATTGTCTTTGGAGATAATCAAGCCGATGAAGATAATTTCATTATCATATCGCCAACCGATCTCCATTTCGCTCAGTTATTCGATAATTCTTACAAAATAATGACAGAGCTCACTGACTGCTGACGAGATAATTGAAAGGTACGCAGTATAATTGCTAGAGATTATTTCACTTTTGATTCACACCCAAAAGGCAGTAATTTAATTGATAGAACATTGTTCTTACGCCAATCATTGTGGGCGTGAAACGGTTCTTATTTAATTAAACCCGGCTTTAGTTCACACGCTTGTTTTTGGCATTGACTTAAGACCTTATGTCAGATTAAGTAAGTACTATTACTGTTCGGTTTCGAAATAGATTCCTAAGGGCATTCTGTGTAGGTTGACAGCTTTAATTTTAGGTCAAAAGCCTACGCTGGCGGTCAACAAATTGATTGCTGAGTCAATGGCAATGTTGTCATTTAGGGTAAATTTTCATTGGATAAGATAAAATGGTAGTTTAGCTGATTCAACTGGGTACTTATAAGGTGTTGTTGGAGTTTATCGGTAGCTAAATAGAGATATTTAGTCAAACCGAAGAAATTCTACGTGAACATTGTGAACTGAAATTCTACTTAAACAATATGAATTTCTGGTCTGTTTTCGAACAACTTCGATATTTACTAAACTGTCTCTTCTCATCATCATAATTAGCCTATAATGTTCCCACTGCTGGGACACAGGCCTCCTCTCTGTGAGAGGGAGTGGGCCGTAATCCACCACGCGGGCCCAGTGCGGGTTGGTAGATGTCACATGTCTTCGAATTTTTGGTTCTAGGAGATGCCGGTTTCCTCACGATGTTTTCCTTCACCGTTTTGAGAGCAGTGGTGATGAAATAATTTATACAAAGTAAAGCGCCCGTCAGGGTTCGAACCTACGACCTATATCTCGTAAGTCGCGGTCGTAACCACTGGGCCACCACTGCTCTCACTGCTCTCACTGTCTCTTCTGCTTAACCCAAATGCGTTGAACGATGGTGCCGGTAAATAACATGCACGTGCCGCTAACTTTTCGGTACAAAGTGATGTGAATGAACTTAGCCATGGAAACTATTAGGTACTATAAGGTAATGCGTGCCTTAGCTTACAAACGTCAAATAAAAGTGTTAATATGGCGATAAACAGGTGGCGAAAATATCTTTCACTTCAGTTTTATGTGTGTTTAATGCCTGCACTTTCACTACCTTTATCACTCATTACGCTGTTTACGAGACAAGAAACTTTTTACAGGACCTAAAAGTCTAAAAGAATAAAGATAATATCTAAATATGTAAAGCCATTTTCTTTCGGTTCCAGTACGGTCCAGTTTGTAAGTTCTCACGACTGCTAGTGATCGGTGGGTCTGTCATTGACCCAAGAATTAGTGGACCCATAACTTTATATGAGCTCCAATCCAACTATATTCCAATGTTGTTCGGAATTATTAAATTGGTTCTAATAATTCGCTCGTAAATACATAATCACGTTTCTCGGTCGTGATTTTTTTATTTGTTGATATTCCGCTATGCTTTTAATATATCGAATATTAAAATGTGGGCGTAATATATGATAAGTACACCTCTGCCAAATCCTTTGGGGATACACAGGCATTATGTTATGTTGTGCAAAAGAATATTTGAAATAACGATTCAGCAAAGTTCTTTGATAACCTACATAAGTGTTTCTTTGCAAATTTACTTTAAACACGCAACACTTGCCGAGTAAATCATGTTACCAAATTCATATAAAAACCACAAGATCAAAAGTTTAAAGGCAACATTTTGTAATGATCAATCAAATACTTGCTTAGATGCTTTTTTCAATGACAAAGCACACACATTTCATGTTTTATTGGTCTGTATTTCAATAGTAAGTAATAAACAATGGAGGTTCTATTTTACAGTATTAATATCATAGCGGTAACAATAAAATGATTGTTTTTAAATGATACAACTGCACCTGTCTTGATGTCATCTATAAGTGATACGTTGTAGCTACCTACACTATTGTTTTTTCGATAACTGTATGAAAAAGCATTACAGCTAAGCTACCTACTTGTTTTATACTGTGTGATTGTGATAACACTATCAAACGTTGACTCGACTAGCATCTGTGATTGGCAAAATCCATCCACCATCACCTGTTTATAATAAACTTCATGAAATGGATGGTCATTCCAAAAAGTATTGCCAGTTCCAAGTGATGATTCAGTCTACTTACTTACTGTTTCCAAAAAGGGACAAAAACGTCACTGGAATGAATAATTAGCAATCCGATACGGTCAAACAACCGTTATAATGTAAGTGTATCCGAATTCTTAGCTCATCGCCTCTGTATTACTTTTGAATATAAACATTAGCATTTGAATGGCTATAAATCAATGGAGTCGCCTACTTAAGGGCCTCGGCACAAATTCACTAAGTTACTGCCTTGCATGACAACTTATTTGTTAAGTGGAACAAATATTTAAGCTTTAGAAATTTTGTAGTGTAATGGGCACAAAGTTGAAAATAATATCACAATGCTCTGACGAACAACGATGCTAGCAAATGGTTTATTTATACAAATAAATTAAGTAGTTGGATGATTCTTACAAACGGAAAACCCAAACTTAGATGCTTTGTTACCAAGTTGACAACCAGGGTGAGGCTGTAGGTGTCTCTAAGGTCGACGACGTATTAACAACTCCATGGGTGTTGGACGGTAACTTCCATCACATAGACCGTTGTCGGTCTCTTTGCCACTAAACAAGTAATGACATGAAAACACTATTAAGTGCTTTATTAGCACTCTTCCTTAAGAAGACATACGATAACAGAGTTGTTAACACAAATGCACTTTAAGTGATCATCTGACCTTTGTCTTGTAACAAAGCTGAAGTGTCTACATTTACAAGCCGACGACTATTTCATAGACAGACATCGTTAAACCAGGCAATAAGTCCGTTATAAAACACAATATTATCACTGAAACAAAACTCTTCGTTGTCTATAAACCTATTGAAGAGATTTCTAACGTCAAACAGAGTTTTATATTCATATACTTATTGCATCAGAATGAATAATGAAGATTGAAATTATAGTATACGTATATCTGAAGCGATCGTATTTTTTTACATTGACCGTTGCGATGTAATTTACATGAGATCTCCGCCGGTCATAATTGCAACGCTAATGATTCTTTTTTACGATTGTCTTCTGATGGCATTCAGAGTAATTTCGAGTCAACGCACTCGTTTTTATATTATTTTTTATTTCAAGCTATGTCTTTGCTTTCTTTGAAGATGTTGCTATATATATAAGTATACTAATAATAAAGCTGAAGAGTTTGTTCGTTTGAACGCGCTAATCTCTGTAACTCCTGGTCGGATTCGAAAAATATTTTTTGCATTTGATAGCCCTATTCTTGAAAATGGCTATAGCAGTAGATAGGCTATTAAACATCACGCTAGGACCCTTAGGATCCGACCAAAAAGAAAACAAAACGATATAAATAACGCTAAGAGCAAACGAGGAAATAGCGTGAGTTGGCGATAATTTCACGCGGACGAAGTCGCCGGCAGAAGCTAAGCTATTATATATTAATACGTTAACTAAGTTTGTAGTAGGTAACATGTCTCACAATTTATTGTTAACTGGATCTATGTAGTTGAAGCAGTTTCTTCCAAGCGGACTGTATATGGTGTCTTTGCTAAAGTTTATTTTGTCAAGTTTTTCTTCATGGTTGCCTGTTGGTACGCTTGTTGTATGCTTTTTATGAGTATAGGAATCTGGTATCCAGTTAGCGTTTCTTCAATGTCCCTATTTTCAAGTTGCACCTACTTAATTGGTAATATTACTACCTGTGTACCGTAATAATCTCAATCACAAACATAATGTCCATGATCTCAATATAATAATATACTTTCTGGGCTCCATTTCCGTGGAATTTTCACACTCAGTAATTTAAGTTTAAGTTTGGGTTCAACATAGTTTAAACAATTTGTGACGCTGCACGCAACTGTTTAAGATGTGGCATTAACCTCAAATACATTCCCCAAGAGTTCTATGCATTCAGATGTTTTATTAATTCCTTCGTTAGTTTCTATATGAACTACTGATAAATGAATATTATTTTAGGTCTGTCGTGACTTTCCTGTTGTAGACATTATAAACCATCGATATCTAATAGGCACTACTGTTGGTTTAATATTGTCTTTATTATCTATATGGGAATAAAAAAATGTATAAACCGAAGCCATTATAACTTCTTCTGTATTTATCTTTTTTTTCTCTAGATTGTTTTCAATATTAACGAGTGTATAACCTACTGCTACTAAATCAATACAGTCTTTCTTTTTATCAGATCTAAGATTAACAAAACAAAAAGTTGTTCTGGATTAGCTGCCAACATTCAAATAGACAGTCTGTTGCTGTTGCAACTGTAATATGAGAATCAGTAAAAATCTGAATATACAATCTATTTGCTTATGAGGGTCCATGCTTCATCGGTTTTGCTTTTTTCATGTCTGCCTCATTATGCCGAGATAACGTTACATTTGCAGAGTTATGTAAGTATATTACCACATTTATTGATAGCAATTCACTTATCTACGGATATTCAAATGTTTTATAAGTACCTAACTATATCACGAAATGGGAACCCCAAATTGGAACAGAAATCAATAAAATTGTCGAATTTAATAATATCCGTTATTAAAATATCTACAATAGTCACGAGCGTCCAATGGTTTTTTACTAATGAAGGAGAATGTTGTGCATATTCAGTAATTAGAAGTATAATCTCAAGCTGATGTTAAAACATATATATCCGCAGTTCGTGGTTCAGTGAATGTTTTAATGTTGTCTGAGTTACTTGAATTATTCATGAAGTTTCCGTAATGGTGCACTTAGTTTCTTTCCGAGGTTTTGATATATTTAGAAAATTGCTAGTGGAGCCGGATATAAAAGCTAGATCATGAGTTATTTCATTAGAATTTCTTCACTTATCTGAACACAATAGATAGTGATTAGCGATCACGAACCATCTGTGTTTCTGCCATGATTGCCATTTTTAGAATCAGTGGTTCTAAAATTACAGTAGATATTGTTCTAGCATTTTGTACTGCAGTAATATATGATTTGTCAGTGTCTAGTGAACGTTGAAATATTGTTGCTCTATGACCCTCTTGACCTCAATCGCATCTGAAAGAGAACCATAATATGGTTCTCTTTCAGATGCGATTCATATCAAATCATATTATGATTTGATAGCCACACCTATAATAATTAATATTTCTATAGCTTAAAAATTCAAAGGCCTTAGTCTATACAATTTGTTTTTAATGAAAAATCAATAAAAAGAACACTTCATATAACATTTCAACGTTCTTCGACTTGAAAAGTTATTGCCAATTTGATAGCTTGATTACATAACAGATTATGATAGCCAATCTATTTAGATAAGTATCAACATTATGTTTGCTTTCTTTGCCTCTGTCATGTTACAAGATGTCCAAAGGCGGTAATCTTGCTAAATGGCTTTCAAAATGGAATGCAAACAGTGAAGTCACGAATTTACCAACGCACTTGTGTGTTGTTGTGAGATATCGCGGCAAATATGTCAATAAAATTACGATACACGCATTACAAAAATGTAGGCAAGCTATGTGTCGATGTGAATATGTATGTATAATATAAAGATGTCAATATCATTTGTAGGAGACTTTTTTATTTTATGTTTTTTTTTACGTCGAGTTTTAACGCGCTGTTTGTTTATTAATTAAACACCTAATCTTTTTCATTCTCTATATTATCATTCTCTGACAGGGACGAAATGTTTGAATACTTACCAATTACGTACAAGGCGAAACGGAAAATTTATTTGTAAGTAATCGTTTCTGTTGGTAGGTATATCTTAAGAATTCACGTGGGTTTGCTTGCACACAATAATATTTTGAACTTTAAAATATCTAGGAAGTGTGAATTCAATATACTTCTTTCTCAAGGTTTAAAACCTTAGGTTTGAAAGCTGTATGTGTCATACATAATTATGTGACACACGTACTAAACTTCCATATATCTGTTTTCATTTACGTTTTCTACGGTCTGTCTGTTCGGAATTGATTTAAAATTACTTCTGGAGTGCTTCTCTTGATTAAAATAAATACAGTCACTATAATGAAAGGATGCAGTGAATGGAAACTGTTTGCTACGTTCTCATATTACTTCGAAAGTAAGTTTTGTCTGTGTTTTTATTCAATGTAGAATCACATTGTTTTTCTCATGTTTCTATTATGTTGTGTCGTTTTACGTTTAAATGAGGATTATTCAAGGAACATGACTATGCGGGTGTGGCGTAATGTGTAGCATTTCAAATGTTTTGGAGGCTAGGTTACAATAGCTATAGCTATACTGTACATGAAACCCCTGAAAGGTGCTAACGCGTTTTTTGATTCCGAATTCTATTTTCATGGTTCAGGACACAAGTACGGTCACCTTATAATGAAACCTGAATAGCATTCACGCCTTCTATAACCTTCAGGCATTAAACAAAAGCTGTAACAATATACCTTCAAAAAACTTCACACATAAATCTCATCAGCCTAGGTCACCGAATAGTTAATGTAACATATCACATATTCACTATAAATAGATCCTATTGTCTTCAGGCGTGATACAGTGCCTCACAAAAAAACCTTTCGGTCATTCTTTTGTCTAAGTGTCTATTGTTTTAGTTTTCAAATGTCGTCTCCCATGAAGTTACGCCAGTTTGCGTAACATGAACCTTTTTCGCCCTATACTCGTGAGAGCCCCAGGGTCTATGTGCTGTCAGCCGAGGCCGGGATACTGCAAAACCACTGCGATGTCAATGGCCACGCAATGAGCAATCTAGTCGCCCCTACTATGTGACACCTGTTTGGATCAAGTTTGCTTTCATAATTTCATTGAGCGATAAAATAGTTTTTATTCCTTCATCTGTTTTTGTGTTTATGGAAGTTCTACAGCAGGTTTTATCTGTTGGTGAAATTGTAGCATGTTCTTTACGGACTTGGTGAAATAATCGGAATGCTTATCTCGTCCGTAAAAGGTAACCCAAACAGCGTGTTTACTAACATGAATACAAATGAGTGAACTGCCAAAATGGGATTTGGGTTAAATCTCTAATCTTGATAAAAACACTTTTTACCCATAAAAGATTAGCTATAGGCTATTTAGTTTTATGAAATACGTTAAAATGTCCAAATTGGTTTGGCTATCCGATAGTAGGTATGAACCTACTATCCTATCCGAGCCTATCTTGATTTGCTCAAATGACGTCACGCATTCACTCGTAAAAGTTGTAATATAGTTGACTCGTAGTAGTATTGCTAGGGAGACAGGCAGGATGTGGAGTGGTGTATCAAACAGGTCGCGGCGCCCGCGCATGTAAGAGACACCTTGCTAATCGCAGACCGCATTCCGCTCTATTGCCGTCCACCTTGCAAATGCGCAACAAATCGTCAGTTTGTAAATCTGTTAGATTAGATAATTTACCTTTTTTGTAGGTATTTTGGGCTAGCTAAGCCCTATTCTGCGGTCGAATGGGGGTAGTGAGGTCAGACAGACAGACACACAGATATCTGATTAATCTTGGCAACTAGCTCAGGCTTTAGATTTTCGTAACAATTGTCTTGGCTATTCTTATGAAGGTTCGATCATTAATCCAAATGGATCTGCGGTAGACTTCACTTAGTTTGCGGCTGAACTAATAGACGCAATAGGAATATACACACGAAAGGTATAAGTGCAAGTGGAACATAACCATTCCCATAAATAATAAATTATATATAGGAATGGTTACGTAATTGTACTCAGCTGAACCCACACTTCACAGTCCACACCCCAAGCCTCGTACAACCCGGATCTTCAACCTCATTGCCTAACATATATCACGTTAAACGTTACATCTTCCAGGATCAAAGTTCATCTGTAATTTTATTAGCAGAATCTAATCGTGAAAGATGTTTATCGTCGACTTAATGTGCTGTGGGAAGCTCGGTTAAGTGATCACGACTTGTATCATCAAGTTAGGTCATGTTTTTGGTGAAGAGTTGACGTCTACCGATCTATTCTGTCAAATTTCACAGTGTAAACTTGGGTGAAGTGAGCAAAAGTAAGCTGTCATTCCACCCGATGCTAGAGATTGATACCGTCGCGCGTCGACAGCTCACTTCAAGCTCACTTTACTTAAATTTTCACGGTGAGATTTTCAGAATAGATCGGTTATTCGGTTGCTTACATTTTTGTGTTACAATTCAGTCCTTGCTTTGACATATTTGCTCTCTTTCTCCCCGTAGAACCCAGCATTCATTGCATTACAGACATTTAATACATTTTACCTTCACAAACCTTTAACCTTCTTCAATATTCATTAATCACTTTCATTATTTTGATCTCCCTACTCCACATTTACGTGTGTGAAGTTTGTATTGCTTTTCACGGCAGTCAGTGTTTTTATCTAAGTTGCGCTTTATTATCTCCAAGACTTATATTATCATCAGAAGAAAAAGGGTTACCTGCTTCCGTGACATCTGACACCGAAAACCGCGCTGCTAGTGTTCGCGCAAATGTATTTTCCCACACAGAACGATGTCAACACGAACATGCATTCGCTGTTTATCTGAATACTTGCATGCGATTCGATAATTAATTAACATACTTACCTAGTCATTACTAGTATTCACGCAAATATTATAAAATCAACTAGTTATACGAATGGCATATTCATTTAGCTGATTCATGGATTGTTATCATGCTTTTCGCTCGAATCACAAGTTGGAGCACAATTAAAATAAGCCTAGATATTGATGCTAATATTATAGCAGAGGAATCGGCTAAATGTTTGTCTGTATAGTTCATATTTTAACGCGTATTACCTATGTTACAATCCGTAAGGATAATAAAAGAAAAACAAAGAAATACCTTTTCTGTTTCAATACTTAAAATTTTTTAATTTGTTTTTGATCAGCTGTATATTATAACAATAATTGAAGTAGTTAAGCCGTAAGGGGTGAAAGGCCGATGCTTGCCTTAATCAGAATGTAGATTCAAAAAAATCTTGTTACCATAAGATTCGATTGGTCCCCTTCGAATATCGACTTGCTCAAAGTTTAAAATTAAATATTCTATGCAGTGTCCCCCTGCACATTTGAGGTATTAAAGGTATCATTCTCCGCCAGTAATGTATATTTATAACATTTTTGTTATTTACTTTATTGTGGACTTTAATATTATGTCGCTTTTTACCTCCTATAGTAATACTATTTTCGTTATTTGCTGTATTTTGTATGTTCATACTGGAACCTTTTTTAGGTTTCCTCTTTTTTTTCGACTTAGCTTTCATTTTTGACTTGCCCTTCTTTGATTTTTCTTTTTTGGGTTTAGGCTTTTTAGAAACTTTACTCTTTCGTGTTGTACTCTCTGATGATATTGGTTGTGTTTGTATTTTTGTCTCGTCTTTGGTGAATTCTTCTGAACTGTTGTCTTGCTGTTCTGGTATTTTAACTTCTTCTTCTTCTACTGTCACTTCTGTACCTGGTTCTTTGGGAAGTATGTTACTGTGTCTTTCTTCACCACCTGGGAGTTCTTCACTAGTAGTGCTTATATTATCACCTTCACACACTCCTTTGTGAGCTACACTTAGGTTTTCATTTTCGGAGATAGCTGCTAGTAAATCACATAACGTGTTATAAGTTTTCCCGTCAGAGCCGCAATAAAATACTCTCGCTCGTTTCCACGGGCAAAATACTGCTCCGTGTAAATGTGGAATAAATACAAGGAGAACCGTGACTGTAAATTAAAACGACAAACTTCAAAAATAATTTTACCACATCCATACTATAATATTATAAATGCGAAAGTGAGTCTGTCTGTTTGTTATCTCTTCACGCTTAAACCGCTGAACCGATTTGGATGAAATTTGGTATAGAGATAGTTTGAGTCCCGAAAATGGACATAGGATAGTTTTTATCCCGATATTCTCAAGGGATCGAAACTTATGCGGGTGAAACCGCGGGGCACTGCTAGTTTATTATATACTAGCTTTTGCCCGAGTCTTCACACGCGCGTAGGTTGAAAATTATACCACGGGAACGTATAATAGGGATAAATGTATTCTATGTCTTAATTTAGGTTATAAACTATCTGTGTCCCAAATTTTATCCAAATCCGTTCAGCCGTTTTTGCGTGAACATCCAAATATACAAACTTTCACATTTATAATAGTAAGTATAGCAGGATTACAGTAGTATTAGTGGGATTACTTTGCCACTGGTAATAATTTCCCATAATATCTTGTACTTTTTTTTTATTTTTTATTGTGTAACATGCGATCCTGCCCAGGCTATCCATAAGTTAGCAAAAGTTAAATCTCGATATTTTCATAGAAAACACATGTTTTCTACTTAACCAGACTTACTTGTAAGAATATTCATCACGACCAACGTGTTTTCCAATTTTTTTTTAAGGTATAATATTATTAATGCATGAGCGTCAAGTTACCACTGATGTTGGACTGACGCAATTAGAAATAACATCAGGAAATAAACGATTCCTTGTAGTTGTTACATTGGATACATAAAAGTAATCAAGGTTTATGTGTTATAGTGAAAACTTTTATGCTAGTTGCTGGTATATTTTAACTGCGTAACTACGAAGTCAAATACTACGCGACAACACTAGGTATGGGTGATCCTGATCGCATATACATTATATAGTTATTATCAATTGTTACTTTTATGGTGAGAATTTGTGCGTTATTGGATGTTGTTTAATGTTAAAATTAACGAAATATTAAACCTGCTTTCAAAATAATAACGTATTCAGAAACAGATTCGAAAATCGACACCGTGGATGTGGTGTGATTTTTTTTTTGTAACCCAGAACAGTTTTTTTGTTTATTTTATAATTTTACAAATACGTACACCCTACACGAATGCAGCTATACAATACTTGTGATTTGCTGTTATCAAAATTGAGGATTTAAGTCTGAGGTTCTTCATAAAGAGCAGTCAGGGCTATCACCAGCTGACTGACTAACCCTTTTACCATGACATGAGCTACATGATACTATATGAGTAGCGCAAAGAAAGAAAGAAAAAGACCAAGATTTTTTACTGAAATCTACTTCCCTGGACTGATCAACCACACCAATTTCAACTCACAAGTAGACTATAAAGTAATAAAGATGGAGAGAATTATGGAATCATAACTAGAAACGTTCCATAGAAAATTTCCTTCAATCTCGCTATGAAAGAGGTCTGTGATGACTTGATGATACTACTTCGGAGTTTTAAAGAATCCACTCACAATTTCGTAAAGCACTAGCAATGCCCCGCGGTTTCACCCGCATAAGTGTCGATCCCGTGGAAATATTGGGAAAAAAACTACCCTATGTCCTTTCCCGGGACTCAAACTATCTCTGTACCAAATTTCATCTAAATCGGTTCAGCGGTTTAAGCGTGAAGAGGTAACAGACAGACTCACATTCGCATTTATAATATTAGTATGGATAAACATAATCAGCCTATAATGTTGCCACTGCTGGGACACAGACCTCCTCTCGGTGAAAGGGAAAGGGCCTTTATTAACCACACTGGTCCAGTGCGGGTGCAGATGTCACACGTTTTCGAATTGTTTGTTCGAATTTCATTTAGCCGAGGGAAAAGGAATGCGAAAATAAAACAATCCAATAGAATAGGAAATTGCTTTGTCTATTTTAGGGCTGATTTTTCAATAGTCAAAGAACTTTTATCTGAAGAATAATTATGACAGTTTGACATATTTTCTGTACAAACGCTGTCAAACCGCAATATTTATTCCTCAGATAAAAGTTATCTTTCTATTGAAAAATCGCCTTTAGACATGTATAGGTAATTATTTTGTTTATCCGACAACCACTTAAAGTCTATTCAAACTTATGTTTCAAATTAATATTATTTCAGGTTAAATAATATTAATTTTAATAATATTTTTTAGTTAAGTAAGGATTTAATTTTATCATTTTCAAGTTAAACAAATATCAACTTTATTTTAATGATAATTAAATTGATTTCACAGTGACTAGCACAGCTAGCACTATTGAAAATGTTACAAAAATGTTTGAAGTTGTATTGTAAACTGAACTTTATTGTGTAGAATTTAAAGTGGTTTTTCCATAAACTCGTATTTGTTTACATTTTTGGCAAATAAATCGTGAATGCAGATTAGGTACTAGTACCTTCTTCAGTATCTTCATTCTCTCTTTTTAACTCTAATTTTATCTGCATTTTACGAGGGTATTTTGATTCTTCTGTCACGTCTTTTTTTGCTCTTGGATGGCAAGCCAGTTAGGTCGAGGAATATGTCTGGTTCCGTTCTACAGGATTTCGCCTCTAAATGTTGTTCAATTCTCTGTGCTTCCCAAAATAAACAAATGTTGTCATATACCTTGTTATTTGTGGTGCATATTCTACCCACGTTGATTGGGCAGTCATAGTCAGGTAGATAAGCTTGACCGTGCAAAGCGTTCACATAGCAGCAACATAATGTTAATACTGCTGCTACTGTAACAATAATATTAAATAGTTAAATATTTATTTATTGAATTTACACACAAATCACTTCTATCAATTAAGTCTTCCTATTTGCAATCCACTGCTGTACAAAGGCCTCTGCCAAGCTACATCAAATACAGAAAACTATTATTATTATATACAAAAAACTATATTATGTATAGTAATTAAATTAATATACAAAAAAATACCAACACTGAGAAAACATGGCGTTCTATACGCCAATCAGAAATTGACTATAGATTATAGGTATATTCATTAGACTTAATTCAACCAAGTAATCGATTGTAATTGGACATGGCTTCCAATTTTGCGGTTATATAATTAAAATATACCTATCCAATTAATTAAGAGTTTAATTTCAGACCAAAGCACAGAATAGCCAATGCTTCAGTCATAAGAGCCCCAAATCTCTTGCAGAAGACCACAAATTAAACAAAACTAAATTATTATTAGATATTAACAAAATATTACATTACCTACTTGGGCACCTGAAACCACACTAATACGAATAGATTTTGCGCACAATATTTTTGCAACTGGATCTTTCTTATTTCCTATCATTACAATTATCCATTTCGAAGTATTCCTAAAAATACAGTTTTTTTCAAGTGAAAACTTCTTTAGGCGCGCACTGTTACCGTAAGCGACACCGCTTCGGATGTGTTCAGCCCGTCTTCTCGGAGCTAGTACATAGGTATCTACTTGTATGTCTGATAAACTATTTAATTGTTTGATTTCTGCCCTGCTAGTAACACACTGCAGTATCATCTGTGGAACACTGGCAAGACAATTTTTTCTAGCATATGAAGCAATGATTAGCAATTCTTCAAATTGATTCACATTATGATTGAAAGTGTATTACGCAATTAGGGTGCAGTTCCTACTTTATCCGCATCCATCGGATTCCCGGGACCAACCGTACATTGTGCGTTTTACCTAATACCTTCCATTAACTGTAAAGGCTTCAAACATTAAATAAAAATTGGAGTATTATATCGGGTAAGTTTAATAACTGAGCATTTTATACAACTTTATTATCCTTATGGACCTATCCAGTGAAATTAAATATTTTCTTTTTTTTTCGCCTACGAGTATTTTTATCGTTATTGTGATCAATATAAAAAGTCGGTTTCGATTTTACTAGTTGGACATTACTGCGATGGCTTTCGTTATCCTCTTCAACATCGATTTGATGATATCTGTGGTTTATCACATGGTGTGTCACTATCGATAATGCAGTCTGCACTGTTAGGGAAACTGAAAACAAAATTTTATTACAATCATCATCATTGGCAGACTTCTTCCACCCATTGCTAATTAAATGCGTGCTCTTTATCCGTATAAATATAACTCAGGTACTTTAAGAGTTAGAGTATCTTGGTGATATCATTCGGTCACTAATGCTAGTGTTGAATCCACAAGTCCTGTTAATAGAGAAGTAGGAACAAAGAGTAAGGCTTAGGTAAGGAGCCGGCGGAGCATGCGTAGTTCATACAAAAGTAATACCAAAAAAATTTGTAAATCAAACATATTCTTAATGTTGTGTGTATTTATTCCGATTGGACTACAGAATATCTAGGTTCCCAAATATAATTATAAATTTTGAATGGACACTGATTTAAAGACGAGTTATGAGAAAAATAAGTTTTCTATAGAAATTTGAAATTCCTCATATCTCGTCTTTATATCAGAGTCCTTTCAAAATATATTATATATTTGGGAACCTAGATATTATGTAATCCAATCGGAATAAATAAACACTACCTTAAGAATATGTTTGATTTACAAATTATTGTATTACGTTTGTATGAATTACGCATGCTACGCCGGCCCCTTAAGGTGAATGCTTCAGGTAGCCCGCGAAATTCAAAAATTCTTACGTTTTTTGCAATTTGCAAGTCAGTATTAGGTTATATGGTGATCAAAATTTGATTCGCGGTTGTAACAAGGATGTATTTACAGAATTATAATCATTATAGTCATGAATACAACTCAAGACCACGTAATCCTAACATCATGAAATTGTCGTAGTTAGGATTACCAGACCTTATAGAGTTGTATTGATAACTTTAATGATTATAATTCTGTAAATACAATACATGTTTGTTACAACCGCGAATCAAATTTTGATCACCATAATTATAACCTAATACTGACTTGCAAATTGCAAAAAACATAAGAATATTTGAATTTCGCGGGCTACCTGAAGCATCCACCTTAATACTCGATGATAGTCTCAGTAAAACAAAAACAAGCTATGTTTATATTTCATGTGTTCCCATTCCTGGCCGTCTCTGCTTTATCCCTTCAATTTCCTCTCGACTTTGTCATTATTAAGGCCTGTGCAGCGTTCTCTAGACTTACTTTAAATACCATCAACTTACTATTAATATAACAAAGGAGGATATTATAAATTGTTTCTTGCAGATACACACCTATTGTCAAAAACCACCACCACTGGATGCTTGTCATAGCTCACAAAGCTATTAAAATTGAAAGTCGGATTAATTAATGCTGAGAAGGCTGATTAAGCGAAACAAATGAACGGCTAGGTACACAAATTAACGATAACATTTTAATTAAAACTGTTGCTGTCAGTAATGAATAAATTAGGCATAGGATTCATACAAACCTAATCGTTTAAGCTTCTATTTTTTATTCAACAGTCGGCGTTGTAAACCTTCACTTCTCGGATAACAATTTTTGTTGGTTTACTAGAGCAGCCATAAAGAGCTTACTGAGTTACTGCCTTATGGAATTTTATATTTGTAAGTACTAGGTAGGTGTTGTCTGAAAGGCTTTGCACGTTGAACACTGCTTCAGCTTTTTAAAGGACATTATATCAACAAAATTTGTAGATAAATCCATTTTTAAATGCCTGTACGCGTAGGTACCACAGAGCCGTTATTGCACGTAAACTATCAATGCGGCGTATTGTACTGTGAATTTACAGTATCTTCTAGTAGGTTGGCTGCTGCTGATTCCTTAGGGCTTACAGACGTGACAGTATTGTGATCTATAGCACTGTAACGGCTACATAACTGTCATCTTTGACCTCAATGATAATAACAGTCGTTTTAGGAACAATATTTCTGGTAGAAAATAAGGCATTAATTTTGTACTATAAGTTCATTTATTTGTAGAGCTAGCAACAAGAGCTTACAATGTGATGTTAGTCAACTAGTATGAATATTAATATTATTGATGCATTTTGAAACATTAGTTAAGATCTAGATTTAGCCATTGCAGATTACTCAAATCAGTCCAAGATGAATTAGGATTGCAGCGCTGATGTTGATTTAATGTCATCCATTGAAGAGTTCCACTACCGCTTGCCGCTTGCTTCTCCATGAGATCACAACGCGAAATTTTAGGGGGCAGGAGTTAAAATCGGTTTACTATGTAACATAGGTACAATTATGTGCAGTAGTTTATAAACTAAGCTTTGTACGTTTTGCTGAAGTCATGATGAGCTCCCACAATTGTTCTCTCATTAAGACTTCGGGGAGGCCACCCACCAGAAAAATGACGTTTAATATTCATACGTTTCATATCTTGTTGAACTCTTCTTCGTAAATTCTCAATCTCCTTCTCGAATCTGGGGTTTTCACCGCCAAGCGATTGAATGAGAGTAACTAGAGATACTGAAATTAAAGAATTTCTCTTGAAAGTTACTTTATGTTGGAAATACTTACTTAGTCACTTTTTTACTTACCACAACCTTAAACTTTATTAAAAAGAATCTCAAAGAGAAGGCTACAAAAACATCTTCATACCCAATTTATCCGATGAATCACAATAAACTACATAGGTAATTGTATGGAAGTACAGACGCCAGCACATCAAGCTACTACAATCTGTCAAATTTCTTTAATAGATCTTCAACTAAAGCCTTTATCGCTAAAGCATAAGGTTTTTGAAAATTGACAATTGATGATGGAAAATTTAACAGTTTCGGGTAGCTTGATGTGCTGGCGTCTGTACAAGCCTTGTAGCTTCTGCCTCAAAATTTTCAGGGACTAAATCTAAATAGACTTATTACGGCTGATGACACATTATCTTAAATAATCAATTAAAAAGAGAAATAAATTTACGTACCAAAAAATAGGATCCATATACAAATTTTACCGTTCATAGTGAGTAAAATGGTATGTAGCACAAATAGGAGACTATTATGTTTGGAGAGAATTTAAGCAATCAGGAATTTCAACGATAATTAACATTTACTGCTTGATTAATAGCCATACAGTCATTTGATTGATCGATTTACCTAATTGGTTACCTTTACGACTCTATTAGAATACCTAATTTGTTTACTAAGTTGCCTATCATAATTTTGTTGATGATGAATGCAGTAATAGTTTTGCAACTGCGTTGCAATGTAAGTTCATTTGGTGAATCTTGGATTGTTTTAGTCGTAAATTTTCAAAACAAGCTTGTTTCTTTTATTCACTTATTTACTAACCTAGATATCAACTTCTATCGTTGTGTCCTTGCTCGTATAGTACTTACTGTTTAATTTGGTTTCATGCGGTTGAGGGCCATATGCACGAGATTTGGGTCGAAAATACTATGTTGTTCTCACTATGATTGTCTCAAGACAATAATTATTTATTTATTTATTGGTTCACCAACGATTGATTACACAGGTTGTATGCTAAAAGTAACATGCAAAAATGTAAGTGCAATAGTGCAACAATCACTTACAGGTGAATTCCGCATGCATAAAGAAGTTGTACAATTTAAAATATTAATCTAGTTTTAAATAAATAATTAAATACTTATCTGGAAGTCTAAAGGTCTAAATAATTAATACAGCAACGTAAGGTACTTATTATACGTAAACACATTACGCCTCGAAAGAGATAATGAAGAGTCAATCTATTCATCAAGATGCTTAAAAAAATTGGCTTTCAATTTGCCCAAACTTTCAAAGTGCAAATCGATTTGATCACTGCAGCTATTTACGACCTTGCATAACCTTGCAAATGGGGAATTGGTGCCTAGAACCGTTCCTCTCTGCGACGGGCAGAGTGGTGTAATTGCACTGCGAGGAATTCTTGAAGGGGGCACGGAAATTAAAGGTGTGCAGTATTTGTGGGCAGTCAATTTTGTGGTGCATTACTTTGCACACAAACATTGCGTCATTAATGCGACGGCGTTTGTCCAGCAAAACCATTTTAAAGTGTTTAAGTCGGTTACGAGCGTACTTTTCTAGTTATTCCGCTAGAAAACGCCAGGTGCCATATAGTGTGTGGCATAGTGTGGACGCCAGATCACGCTACAATATTCTAATATACTTCGTATTAGGCAATTGTAAAGCATAATTTTACTTTTACAACACCTAAACTGTTTGGCATTTCTAATAAAAAATCCCAGCATCTTAGAGGACTTTTTTACTATATTGTCTATCTGCGGGATGAAAGTTAACTTCCGATCGAACATAACACCAAGGTTCAAGGTCTCTTATCAAGTTCCGCAATCTTTACTCCTTCGATATAATAGTCTTGGTCTATCAGATGGTGTTTTCGCGATAATTTAACATGGTAGCATTTACTTGAGTTTAGATGCATCTTTTTATTATTATTACTTTACCTCTAACAGTTGCTCTATCTTTACAGATCCCCCGGAACTCAGAGTAGTTACTTAAAATTAACCAATTTTTTTTTTTTTAGTCTTATGGAAATACATTGTTTTTTTTTTGGTAAAATATTTATTATTACTTTGTTATACATTATTATTTTATGATCTTATCAATCTTGATAATCTTATAATTTATCCATAGCAATCATCATTTGTGTACCAACAGTGTCATTGCTAAACAATAAGTTCGTACAAACGTGTACCTAAGAACTTCGATGTGACTTCGGCTCTCCAATATAATCTTACTTGGGTACATAATGTGTTCTAGATTTGTTTTTTTTAAGCTATTGCATAGCTTTTATCTTGGGCTTTGAGCGCGGCGACCGAATGAAGAAATTCCGTAACGAAAATAAACCTAAGCATCGTCTAACGTCGTATCAGTTCGGCAGACTTCGGCACGGTGTTTGTGTGCGTTGCTATGCAATAGCTTTACCGCGGCAGTCCCCGAGTGCCACACGTATTTTTTTTTTTTTAAGTAAGTACATACATAAAGTGTTGATTCGTGTCGGATAGGGGTACTAAAAGACTTGCATTTTCATTTATTTAATGATATTTAAATAATTGGAATAAAAATACTGCTATATCCGTATAGGCTTAACATTAAATGGATCTATTTTTTCTTCTACAGCTTTCAATAGTTGCCTTGGCTGCGTTACTAACATAGGGCCCAGAGGAGGCCATCCAACAGGCATAATCGCCCTTATCTTCGCGTGGTTTACACGTGGATTCTTAAGTTTCATTAATTGCTTTCCGGATCCAGTAACTACTGAAAAGAGATGTTCTGAGCTACAGATTAAGCACACTTTATCTTTAGTAAAAAAAAATACTGCCGCCGGTCCCCATTGGCGTTTTTTTTTTGGGATCCGGCGTGGGCTTGTGTGGCACCCCCTATTATTTAATCTTACCAGTAGGGGCTGCTACAGTTGTGGAAACACTAACTATTTTTTCCAAAAGTACTCGCTAAATTTTTATTTAAAGTAAATAAAACTATTGCATTTGCACAGAAATATTTATTGGGTCGAAATATAGTACAAGTAAGGCAAAGCAAATGACCGTCATTCAGGCCGTTGGGTGGAGTGGTAGTAAGTGGAACTCCATAATGGGTTGGTTGGCAACGAGTAACTCATCTACTAAAATGTAATAAAAATCAGTTTTTTAGTCTTCCCATCATATCACGTAAAATTAAATCTACCAAAGGAGCCAGAATTTTTTCTGGAAACCCATTATACCTACAAAGTTGACTGAAAGTCTGAAACACAATGCAATGGGCTGTATAAGTCTTTCTTTGTGATCAGGAGTTGTACTTAATGGAAAAATGTACTTTAGTTAACTATAATGTGCGTTGAGTTTGTTGTATCAATATTTTTTGTACCTGTTTGCGCGTTGTGCGTTGAGTTTAGTGAGTTTGGTTGTTGACGATTAAATTATATGTTGGATTAAAATGTTTCTGTCTATATTTATTTTCATATTGTTTATGACGTAGTGATGTATTGCAGTTGGTGGTGTAGTGTCAGGAATCCGAATCATTCACGTATAAAATTCCATATCATTGTCACTGCCACTGCGGTGTATGTACTTCGTGTACGTACCTATAATAAAATTAAATTCAGTTTGTTTGTCGAAAAATAAGAAGTGTAAGTATGAATTTAATTTCAGATAATTCTGTTAAGTACTATAATATTAAAAAAAAAAACTATTCTAAATATTCAAATGCCCAATAGACGACCATCCAGTACACGATGGCTTTTAGTCGTAAGAAAAATGTGAACTAGTATTTATTACATAAATGTACCTAACAGTTACAATAGTACAAAATTGTAACTACTGCTGTAATAATAACTGTTATTATATTCACCGTCACCTTCGCCATCCGACGGTGCCATTATCAAGGAGATGTACTTTCCGTTGCAGCTTCCCTCATGCAGCACTGCCAGGTCTGTGTCCTCGAGTCTGGCCCAGATCAGCTGACACATGGTCGTGTAGGTTTTCCCATCGTTGCCGCAAACAGGTCCTCGTTCGTCGCAACCTGCTGGGCGTGCCGAACTCCATGTTATGTGAACTAATATTAACAGACCTGCTGAACGTACATGGAGCTGTTGAAAATATACCAGTACTTATACAAAATGTTGAGTATTAATAAGACAGATATGAAATACCTAAAGTATTGAAATACCTAATTTCGATGTAGGTAGTTTATTGGAATTACGAAAGAATAATTGGTTTTTTGGCCGGTAAAATATCGGCACCCTAGTTGCTTAACACACTTTTAAAATCACAATCTGAAATATTTTGAAGGTCATTGCTAATCCAGTTTTTCATATCTACTTACGAAAAAATTGTATACTCAACAACGTAAATAACGCAATGAATGCTGTTAACTGTCAAAATTAAAGCCATTGCTACTGTTAGTGTGTTATGCAACTTCCCCGCAATTCCTAGTACAGACGCCAGCACATCAAGTTACTACAATCTGTCAAATTACTTTAATAGATTTTCAACTTTATCGCTAAAACATAAGGTTCAAAGTTGATAGGGAAAATTTGACAGTTTCGGGTAACTTGAAGTGCTGGCGTCTGTACTTAGTAGGTAATAAATATTGCCTCATATTCTGTAAATTCCATTTTACGAATTCACAGTGAAGGTTTTCGTTTGAGTTCGGACACTAATACTGTTTTTTAAGTATCAATATCTTAATAATAAAGCAGAAGAGTTTGAACGCGCTAATCTCTGGAACTACCAATCGGATTTGAAACCTGATTATAGCATTTGATAGCCTAATTTCTGAGGAAGGCTATTTTTATATACCTAGGCTATTTATCACCACGCTAGAACCCTTAGGATCCGAGCAAAAAAAAACGTCAGAAAGGACGCTAAGAGAAAACGAATTAATAGCGCGGGCAGGCGATGCGATGTGTAATAAAACAAAATAAAATATTTATTAGGCATCGACTTTTATAACCTTGGTAATAACAGAAAAGAGAATTTTACTCACAGCTCAGTTCCAAACTCTATGAACAGATACTGCCTTGGCCTAAGACCAAACACAAACACATTGCCTTCTCCAAATCTCCAAATAAAAATAAAATTCACTCACCAATAAATAACATTTTTCCTGAATGATCTGATCGAGCCGTTTGTATAAGTCAATTGTTCAATTTAAATAAAACTCGCCGCATAAGTAATTATTCCTACCGTGTAATAAATAATTAAATGAACTTTGTTATTACCTATGTATTAGTTTCAATCGAAATAATTGAGTAACTGAACAGGTCAATCTTTGCACATACAAATATATTATGTGTGAATATTATTCGATCGTGAACCTCCTAATTGTGATTGTTAACATGGAAAACTAAATTAGGTACTTGATACTAGAAATGTGATTTCGTTAATATATTTCTACATTACTTCAATTGATAATGGAAATCGCACTCAAAGCGAATCCAATTGCAACTGCTAAGCAATTAAGAGGTTGGTTCTAGGACATTAATTATTACCTAGGTACTGCTAGTTACACTAGAAATGTATAAAAGTGGTTGCCAGTTGCATTAATACGAGTTCGAATTTCTTTGGTCATCCCTCTTCAATATAATCTAACCAAAATACACACATCAAAAGTGTCTAGGGATCAAGCATTTTTATGCGGATTTCTTGAGATTGAGATGTGGCTTTGTAATAAATTTATGATTTTATAAATTTATATGGATCCTTTTTGGTGCATTTCATAATTTGAATCAGGAACTGTGAATCAAATTCGAGTAAAAGATGAAAATCAGCTGTCAATATTTTCCCTATAAAAACATACAACGCATTGAAGACATTATTAGTGCTACTGTTTCCCTACTACTGATTAAAACCAACGTTATTATGGAGCGGCGACGTCATTTAAGCAGGGAAGAAATGCTCAGAGCCGTGGGAATGATAGAAGCTGGTTCCCGGCAACGTACTGTGGCTTTAGCTCTGAATACAAGTCAGAGTGTTATCAGTCGACTTTGGACACGTTACCGAAGCACTGGTACCGTGGCTGAGCGCCATGGAGGACGGTATCGCTGCACCACACGGAGACAAGACCGATACATTCAAATCTTAACTCGAAGAGCTCCAACAATAACCGCCATGATGTTAGCCGTGAGGCTTCATCACTCTTCAGGGAACTTAATTAGCGACCAAACAGTCAGAAACCGCTTGCATGAAGTGAACCTTCATTCCCGAAGACCGCTACGGGTACCACCTATAGCAATGCACAATCGTAGGATTCGATATCAATGGGCTCTTGAACACAGAAATTGGGCAGAAGAACAATGGCGTTTCGTGTGCTTTTCTGATGAGTCTCGTTTTGGTATGAGACCGGATACAAGACGTATACGACACTGGAGAATCCCTGGACGCCAACAGCGATTAAAATCCTGCCAGGAAGTCCATCCTTATAGTGGTGGAACCATCATGGTATGGGCGGGTATTTGGATCGGCGGAAGAACTGAGTTGATTTGGATCAGAGGCAACCTCAACGCTCAAATTTATGCTGAGACGATTGTATCAGACGTCATCGTTCCTCTACAAGTGCAAATCGGTCCCTTATTTCAGTTAATGCATGATAATGCACGACCGCACACCGCAAGAGTTGTAAGACAGACTCTCGCCGCAGCTAACATCAATGTCCTGCCCTGGCCTGCTCAGTCGCCAGACTTGAACCCGATTGAGCATGCATGGGATATGCTACAGAGAAGAGCTCTGCCGAATATGGAGGGTATCCAGTCGCAAGAAGACCTTTTTTTGTTGTTGCAACGAACATGGGCTGCCATTCCACAGCGTGATTTGGATGAACTCATTTTGAGTATGCCAAACCGATGTTCTTGTGTTGTTAGTGTTCGCGGTAGAAACACGGATTATTAATTGTTTAAGTTACCCAATAAAATTTTAAAGAAAACTGTTATTTCAGTCTTTTTTTCGAACTTTTGTGTTAGTGGTTCAAATGTCAAAAATCCCTTTATTAGGAAAATGGCAAATTTCTTTATTAATGCAAAGGTGACTTGGTTTATCGTTACTGTGACAAACGAAAACACTTTATTTGATGAATCCTTAAAGAAAATTTTAATTAATATCAATCAGGAGAAAAGTTATTGCAAAAATATATGTTGATCCCTAGACACTTTTGATGTGTGTACTTGTTCTACAAACAATGTAACAATAACAATCATACATAATACATTGAATTGTACCGTTGCTTGGTTAATTTAATAAATCAAAGCCGTCTGAAATATGGTACCTACGAACAAATATTTAAATCGTTAGATTCGAAAGATGGTCGTGTGTCTGTTTCATTTTGACACCTCTGACACATTCAATATTGCAGTCGCCATGGAAATGCCATATTTTTTACGGAATGTACCTATAACTCACTCTTCTCAGTAATGTATTAACTCGGCCTACATGCCTACGGCCCATTTAGGACGACTTGCAGAAAATCAAAATAAATTATATTTTCATTCTACCAAGTCGTCTCACGTTACTATAAAAATGAGAAAAGGTACAAAAGGAAATAATAAAAAAAAGAATTTGTTACAAAATATTTAATCATCACAACATTGTCATTAAACAGAAAAGATTAAATCATCACTTTGACACCAATTAACACACAAGGTAATAATGAGCATACATACATGTAGGTTTAATTAAAATAAACCAAAAATTATAAAATAATAAACAAACGTCATAAAGATATTAATCAACAGTTATAAACATAATAATTAACAATTCCGAAAAAGTAAAAACTAAATATAAAAAAATATATATTGTTATATCTTGTCTTGCCAACTGTACCAAACGTTGATAAAGTTTAAAGTACCATACAAAAAAAAAAACGTGGGACGACTTGCAGAATGAAAATATAATTTATTTTGATTTTCTGCAAGTCGTCCTAAATGGGCCGTAGGCATTTACGAGTTGATGAATTACTCACTCTTCTGAGTGTGGACACTTTTTTCGCGATATAATTACGGTGAGAGCAAATCCAACGATTTATATCTATGGATATGTGACGTTAGATAGCATGCTTGTTCTCGGTCAAGAAAATCATAAATACGATATGATCAATATTAGTTTGACACTTTAGATAGACACGGAATTATTGCACATTGGTGATATACGAGTAGACAGTCAAGTGTGAGCTTTTTTTTCTCAGAGTTGCATTTACGAAACAAACGCAAAAAAAAAATATGTAGGAATATTTTTTTGCGTATATTATAATATAGGTAGTATACCTAATATTAGAAGGAACCTTTGTCTTGCCACGTGGCATATTTACACTTATTTATTAATATTAACTTCATTGTTTACAAGAGTACAGAGGCGGACTAAAAAATGTCTATGGTAATAAACCATAGACATTTTATACCAGTCAACCTTTTAGTTATGCAGAGTCAAACATTGTTAATGCAATTCATTACAAAATTGGTACAAAAATATAAAAACAACACAAGCAAACAGTTAAACAAACGTAATAGTATAATAGAAAGACAAATTAAATAAGAAGATAAATTAAGACAGAAGAATCATAAGATTTATTGTCGAGTAGGACAATAAATTCTTACAAAAGAGCTTTAAAGTCAAATGGCCACCATAAGTCACGCGATACGTCCATTTACCGTTAAAATAATAGACGGCAGGAGACAGGTTAATCCTAATACGACACCCGGCGTCATGTGGCGCAGGATAGTGTTCCTCAAAACGGAACGAAGCCTTATGATTACTTACTCTATGGCCTTATTGCTATTAACCCTCGCGTGCGCATGCCGTACTTAAGGCGTTGACCGGTGTTGCAACTCCGTGGCTCAGTTTGTTCGTATGTTCCCATGTTTCTCAATCACGACTCAGCAGGGCACGGATGGTAAAATTTACACAACAGAAGCCGATCACATAAACTATTGATCATGACTAGATGAATTGGTCGCTGATGTAAAGTGAAATATAGCGTGTCTTACTCAATCAGCGAATCAATGATTTTCTTTAAACATGATCTCGCCTAGGTATGTAGGTACTTAAGACTCGTGGTCACCACGATCATCCATGGCAATATTGTTCAGTATGCATTTATAATCAGTAATTTCTCTTTTATTAACTAACACTCTATTAAACATGAATATTCATTTGAATTGCTCCGAGATAATGTAAATTTACTTGAAAGTTACTACATCAAAATCGGTGGGCTTTGGTAGTATTAGAGTTCATGGAAATTTGCTTAGACAAGATTCCCTAATGTTACCTCTAAACGCCTGGAACACAGGATTACCTAGTTCAGGCACAAATCATAGGTGAACTTGACATAGATTTAAGAAAAGCTGTATTTAACGTAATCCTTCTATATTTGAATAAATGTTATTATCATATTTCATTTATTTCATTATTTACATATAAATTATATTTTTAAATATTAGGATATAAAAAATATAAAAACATTTAAAAATATAAAAAAATAGTAGCCCACCGGTATCGGGAACAGGGTCCAAACTACCGGCGGTCAGGTCTCCATATTATATATTATTACTATTAATACTACTTATTTAAACATTATAAAAAAAAAACAATTATCTACAATGTAGTGAATTCTTTGTCTTTTTTTTGCACATATACACATACACCAAAGACGATCACACTAGCATTCCTCTCTAACATTATTATTTACAAAAATATAAAACTTAAATATGAAAAGTCATTGATATCAGATAAAGCGTTTAATTTTACTAAAAAAAAAATTTACTTAAACTACTTACTTATTGGGCATAATTATGCAATTTAAACTGTCTCATTTGCTTAAGACCTATTTCGTGTTTTCTTACATCGTCACCAAGTGGTGTCAAACATTGGCCGGCGTGAAGCACTCTAAGGTTTTGGTTGTCTTTCACACCATTTTCAAACATGCAGAGGTTGGCGTATGTGACCAAGTCTGTGCCACATATTGGATCCCATTTTCCGTGGCAGTAATTATTGCAGGGCTTAAGGAGGGCGACGTCTAATGAATCGTCGACAAGTCTTGCGGCTTCTAAATCACACATCGATGGATATGTCATACCATTTGTCCCACAAACCGGTCCAACTAATTGGTAACTTATCGGGCAAAACGAAGCAACAGCGTTTCTTTGAGTAGTGAGCACACACGCGATCAAAACTGTAAGAGAAAATAAGTTTGGATATCTATTGGATACCACAAAAAATCCAAATACTAAAGAGGTGGAGGACTAAGGAGGTTTTAATAAAAAAAGACAAAGCAGGCACTTTGCTGACAGAACAGACACTATCACGCAATCGACTTAAGAGCGTTTACGATGTACGGCATTTCATACAAACTTTCAAGCCCTTGTTTTTCGAAACGAATGAACATATTTTAATGAAACTTCGTACGCATAAGCAGAATACAAAGGTCTAAAAAGTTAGTAAAGAACATTTTCGAAAATTAGTGGTACAGCCAAATTAGACCGATTTTAAATTTTCCATAGAAACAGAGATTTTCAGTTATCTTTTTTAAATAAGACATTTCGAAAATGTTCTTTACTAACTTTTTAGACCTTTGTATCCTGCTTATGCGTATGAAGTTTCATTTAAATCGGTTCATTCATTTCGAAAAACAAGACCTTGAAAGTTTTTATGAAATTCCGTACGTCGTAAACGCTCTTAATAAGAGTCAAGGGACTCTCAATAACCGAACAGCACAAGCTCGCGAGAGTTTAGGTCTATTATGTATTCTGTGCTTGGGTCACCGTGATTTAACACAACACTAGTAACTACTATACCAAAACATAGAAAACTGTAAAGTTAACACGCACTTATTGTATTCCGTAGAACATTGTATATTGACGCGGCGGGATGCATGACTGAAATGTGAATAACCACTGACAACTCAATTACGATCTACTTATGAACATCCAATGAATGGCCATTGTTGGTTTACATAATGGATTTTATTATATATGGAAACAATGCAATTAGGTTCATGACATAATTATTTGGATATGCGGTATGTCTATAAAACAGATCATTGTATTTCTTTTGCTAATTAACAGTCATCTAGAACATTCCTTTTTGAAGTATGAATGTATTCTTAAAGATAATCGGTCAGTTCGTATTTGCCAAAGTGAGATTGTAGACGCTCTGTGTAAAGAAATCACTGAAATTCTGCCGCATGTGGTTTTACAGTACCTATAATGAATTTTAGGTACGTGACGGGAGCACAATTTGCTTGAACATCGATCCTGGGACCGTAAAAATCCGTTCAGTGCACAAGCGGCCTTGAGTGTCATAAAATGCGCAAAAGCTATCAAACGATCGTGTTACAGAATTTCGTAAAATATCTAATGAATGCATCAGCGGCTTCTTAGATTACGTTTATTGTGCAAAAAATATATTCATTGGAGCATTTTCATAATCTCTATTAGTCAGAAGCACAAAACAGAAAGGTACAGAAGTCAATCACATCTATGTACTTCACCTTTCATACCTACGCTCGGCGGTCGCGCCAGGGTTGTCAACTTTGGCTTATGCACAAAAAACTATCGTGGTAGTGGCACTCGTATCAAGTTGTTTTATTTATTGTTGAAAATGAATCGGGAAGAAAGGAAATATAAAACAATAATAACTTAAAATATTTTAATTTTAATGTTATTGTTATATTACAAATTTGTCACAGAACCATCGAAATACAAGCAAATACCTACTTACCTCTCTGAAACAGCTGGTAGGTAGCTTAAAAAACGACAATTCACCTTTTAATGTTGAATTTAAACAACCGTCCACTGAACAGTTATTATAACTTTTTTTTTGTTGCTCCATTTTTGCACTTCACAGACGCGTGTCTCAAGCGGATGGCACTCGCGCTCGCACTACTCCCAACCGGTCCGAGATATCGTGTCCGTGAGCGGTGTCTATGTGTGCATTGCTCGAGCGCACTTTGTATGTAGATGGACTTCTGTACTCTCTGTATTTTATGTCAGAAGTGAGAGTAATTTGATACTTTGGAGTTGGTGTATTTTCCTAGTTCATATTAGGTAGGTATGTAAACAGTCCACTGACGCGTACGTACGCGTTATTATATTTCGAAGGATATTCCGACCAGTCGGCAGTTGTTTGTATTATTTGATACTTCCTTAAAATATTATATATACTTTATTTTTAACCTACTTCAAAAAGGAGGAGGTTCTCAATTCGGATGTTTACCTATATTTTTTTAATGTAGATATGTTCGGGCATAACTCCGTCGTATATAGACGGATTTTCAAATTTCTTCTTTTTTTTAGAAAGATGTTTATTCCAAAATGGTCCCATTTAAATTTCGTAAAGATCTGATGATAAGTTTCGGAGACAGACATCGGAACTCTTCAATAAAATTAAATGCCAGCAAATCAACTGTGATTGCTGCTGTCGCATACGTATGCATTGTTTACGCAATCACACAACATAGGTAAAATCACGCCTGTGCCCTCTACAGGGCTACGCAGAAGCATACGTATGGTATGCGTATGGTGTTCAGCATACCACGGTACCTACACCCACATTTCTGTCCAAATTGTTATTGGGTTACCTACCTCTAATCTTGCAAGTAAATTCGGGCATAACTTTTAATGGATAAGGTATGCCTCAGGGGTGGTCCCATATAAATATTAACTTATTGCTTGGGCAGTTTTTTAATTTGCTTCAATAATAGGAATTGTTTCCACTTAGTTTATATTGCTTCCTGTCACTGATATTTACATAGCAAGTACCTAGTGTTATATGAATTTGTGTAGGTACAAATAAAAAGTAAAAAAAAAACAACCGACTTCCAAAAAACACACCACAAAGTGAAAAATAACTTTAATTTCGGAAGTCGGTGTCAAAAAACGAAAATGCCGAACCAACGATACCGACTTCCGAAATTAAAGTTATTTTTCAGGTTAGGTTTGGTTAGGTTACTTACTTTAAACCCTTTACACAGAAATAGGAGCCCCGCTAAGCGGGGCTCCGTCGGAATAGGATGCAAGAGCGAGCAAATGAGAATACAAATACCTTTACGTAGTATTTCACAATGAAATGGAGTTTTAATTTTGGTGATCATTTACTATTTTTGGCAGTAAAAAGTGTTTTTTATGTTATATTTCACTTTATCTGCTGATAAGTTAAACATAAGCCAAAATTAATACGAGTATGCTAGGTACTCCCAATTATGATTAGTTCCGCTGACTCTCATTGTACGTTTCCTAACGACAAACAATTCATAAATGTGTCTAGTGTTTATTTAGTGGTTCACCTATCACGATTGTGCTGAGATTTGCGCAGGGTGCACTGGCGCAGGCTCGGTGGCTGGTAATCTTATTACATCTGTTTATAATCGTGGGTAATTGTCTGCTTGCGATTTGTGACTACAAGCTCACCGATTTAGATGATTATGTTGTTATTCATTGGTTAGATATAAAACTTTTAAAAGCTGCTTCCAAAATCCATATTTTCAGGAATATCTTAAATACTGGTATGCAGCTGCATCCGGTTAGACTGGAAGCCAATCCCAACATAGTTGGGAAAAGGCTAGGCAGATGATGATGGTCTTACAGACTGTGATTGCTTATATCAGGATGCTTGAGTTGTCGCTTCTAAAATCATTTTTCCATAATATTTTTTATTTATTAATCACTTTAGTTCCAGTAAAGCTTTGTATAATTATGGGTATTATGGCACCACACAAGTGGAAACCAATATACAATCTCTAAACAGGTTTAATTACTTTTCATGTACAGTCAAAAAATGAGATAAGTATGCAAGATCGTCGGATATAGTTGAAGTTTAGTAAGAAACCGATGGATGTTCTCGAATAAAATTTCAGTCGACAACATCCATCGGTTTCTTCCTAAACTTCTACTATATCCGACGATCCTGTATACTTATCTCTTTTGTCGACTACAACATCACTACATCAGCGCAAGCCAACATCATTACCCTCACTGTAACGAATGTTATATCATTTTTTACCGACTTCACAAAAAGGAGAAGGTACAGACGCCAGCACATCAACCTACCCGAAACTGTAAAATTTTCCCAATCAATTTTGAACCTTATGCTTTAGCAATAAAGTTGAAATTTGATTAAAGAAATTTGACAGATTGTAGTAGGTTGATGTGCTGGCGTCTGTACTATGTTCGGCTGTTTGTATGTTTTTTTTTTTTTTTGTATGTTTGTTCATCGAATACTCCGCCAATTGTCGACAGATTTTCAAAATTCTTTTTTTGTTCGAAAGTAGATAGTTCTGAGGTGGTCCCATTGTCACCAAGTTAGGATCTGATGATGGGATCTTAGAGAAATCGAGGGCAACCCTCAAATTTTATAGGCTTACTTATGGTTTTTCGCATATTTTATGAAGTATCTTGTGTATTTGCGTATGGTTGTCACCATCTCAGGTAGCTGGGCTGATGATGGAAGGTACAACTCCTTAACAGTAAGAAGTTACTCGAACAGGCAAGGACTGTTTTAGTAAATTGTTTTGATGTTTGATTGGGCATTTGCCACATTTTGTCTCATGATCATCAAGTCATGACCTGATGCTGCAGTCAGGATACTCTGCAGAGTACCTAACTCCTCGACAACTAACAGCAGATATATCGTGTTTAGGCTCATTGGAAAGGGCTCGATGTGTGGATAAACGTAATGTTAATGAGGAACACCGAAGTACATAGAGACCTGATGCTGAAGCCAGGAGCATCAGAAAAAGTACAAACCTTGAAATTACAGAACCGTAGTCGTGTTTGGGATAATTTTAAACAGGACTAAATTTTAAGTTCAATGCAATGTTGACATAAGTTTGACCTGATGCTGCAGCCAGGATTATCAGCATCTAGTCTAATTAATGAATAAGTTATGCTTCAGAGGTGGTCCCATATAAATTTTATGGACTTTGCTTGGGTAGTTTTGGAATTAGCGTCAACAACACGTTTGTTTTCCACTTAGTTTATATTGATGATGTTTATCTTCCTGTCACTAGCAAGTAGTGTTATATGAATTTGTATGGGGTAAGTAGGTACAACTAAAAAGCGAAAAATAAAAACTTTTTTACAAAAAAAACAACCGACTTCCAAAAAAAAACACTACAAAGTGAAAAATAACTTTAATTTCGGAAGTCGGTGTCAAAAAAACGAAAATGTGGAACCAACGACACCGACTTCCGAAATTAAAGTTATTTTTCACTTTGTAGTGTTTTTTTTTGGAAGTCGGTTGTTTTTTTTTAAACGCATCTTACTCCCTTTTAGTACCTCTTCATTAACCTGTCGAGTGCGATTGCGCGAGCGCAGGTCCATACCCGACTTTATTATAATACATTGAATATTATGCAACCGCTGTGACCACGGCCTTTAAAGGCCATGTTTCTTACCGTTTTACATGAACGATTTATTGCAAAATAAGTTGTGATCACGACCTGTCGATTCTGTTCCCTTCTATAGGTTACAAATGACGGATGTGGACTATGTTACATTTAGTAAAGGGTTACCATTATTATCTCCACAGCCATTTTTCTTTTTGTTGAGTTGTTTGGCTGAAAAAGATAAAATGTGAAACTGTAGAGGTTTTATCGATTTTCTCTTGTATTTCGAGTAAAGTTCTCTCTCCCTCTCTCGAATCCCCTTTTCAGCCACTTCAGTCGCTGGTAAAAGGGGATCCAAAGAAAGAAATTACAATATGCAGAGTGGCTCTTCACACTGTTGAAATCTGTTAAAACCACCAGACTGAAACATGTTTTCTTTTGCATACATCATTATCGTACAAGTTTTATCTAATCTACATCCATTCAATATTCAAACTTTCTTAATAGCTGCAAGACGTATAACACTACAATTTCAATGAAAGGTATCGTTAAGGTAAGTTAAACTTCTTAACTTAGATATCTACATGACTAGTGAAATGAATCCCCGTTGCCTAGCGTGGGAAATTATTACGTGAACACGCTAGGGTCTGAACTGATTTAATTTTAAAAGCTCAAAGGTTCCTATCATTGTTCTCGTGACGGACGAAAGGGAGCGAGCACTCGTTCGGTCACGATTCGCGTTCGATTTTACGAAAATGTTAACGAGCTGCGCAGACGCAAACGAAAGTGAACGAACGCTATTGTTCATGAAACAGGTGCTATCGATAGATATGATCGGAACCCGACACCTACGTCTTCGTACTTATGCAACTTGTTATGTAGGAGGATTATTTAAACGCTTCCAATTTTATTAACGTGAAATGTGACGAAAGTTTTTTTGATAGAGAAAATAGTTTTAAGTAAAGGTTGCCGTGGAAATTGTTAATTGATGCGGTAACCTTTGTCACGCAGGTACGTAGTTGTAGCAAGTGCTTGTTTTATCAATCATCATTATGTTATGACAGGCAGTGACAGTTTTCCGGGTGTCATTTCGCCCGGCATCCGCAGCAGCTGTGGTTGTTAAGTCATCTAATTGATGACGATTATACAAATGCGTATATATTATACGTATGGTGCGTACTGTGCGTAGAGCAGTGGTTGCCCAGTGGTATCGGCTGCGTCTTACGAGTTGTAGGTCGTGGGTTCGCAGCCAAGCAGGCGCATTGCTTTGTTTAAATTATTTCATCTCCACTGCTCTTAAAACGGTAAATAAAAACATCGTGAGGAAACCGGCATGGCCTAGAACCAAAAATTCGAAGACATGTGACATCTGCCAACCCGCACTGGGCCCGCGTGGTGAATTATGGCCCACTCCCACTAACAGAGAGGAGGCCTGCGTAACCTGTGTTCCCAGCAGTGGGAACATTACTTATAGGCTATACAAAATGCGTAAGCTGCAGCGTTCAGCCAGATAACCCCGAGACAGAGTTAATAATTGAGAAAATTTTCCTTCGCGAGTAAACTTTATTTGCTTGGCTGCATTCAGCTGTCTAGTTAGATGGCTTGGTTTTAATAATATGTTATGATTGGGAGTGACGGTGATAAGTGACAGACTGAAGGGGCTTACAGGACCTAAACGCAAAAAACGCAAGTTTTAGAAACAATAAAAGTATATGATCGACTACAGTAAACAAAATCAAAAAAATATATGATATTCTTCAGGATATATGCTAGGTAGGTAGTGTGTTGAAAACATAATACAACTTATTTGGTACGATAGAAAAAAATCATGAAGATACCTCTAAAATCTTTCTTTTTCAATAATAACCATACTAATATACATACAATCGTTATGATTTTTTGTCCAGTTTATTCTAAAAGCAACATACTAAAACTCTAGTGTTTTAATTTTTTAGTCCAAACAATAGATTTTTCGTAAATAGATAATTGCTTCATACTTTGCAATACATTACCAGCGTTTTGTCATCGCACTTCTCTTTCTTTTCTATACAGTCCGACAGTGACCGCGCTTTAGGTCATCCTAGTCCTCAGAAATGGCGATAGTGAAATGCCGCTTCAAATATGTAAGAAGATATGTAACCACAGTCGTCGGATATAGTTGAACTTTAGTAAGAAACCGATGGATGTTTTCGAATAAACTTTAATTAAATAAATAGAAAAAAAATTAAAAAATTAAATTTATCAAATTAAATTCCATTTTCTTATACATAGTCGTTGTAGTCGTCGTAGGCGTTTTGTGTGGATTGAAAGAAATATTCTTGCAATTCTAATTTTACTAACCATATTTTTTTATCTATGCAGCTTTATCATTCTATACAATATCAGCATTCCACCACGTCATAGAAAGCTGTAGCAATAATACTAATCTATCGCTATTCGCGTTAACATTCCAGACCAACCCGTTCCTCTACCCAGTTCATTTCTTACCTCGAGAGACGCCTAGCATTCCATAGAACTTCTTTTATTACCAAATCATTAGCATATTTACAACATACACATGTATATTCATGTAATTACAAGGTCACTTACCATCTGGCTACCCATTGTTACATACAGCAAGTCATATAGGTACTATTTGCTTAGATACAATTTCACCAATTTACATCAACATAAAGCATTTCACTTTCTTTATGCGCAGGCGCAGTATTAACACATTTGATTGCTCGTAAGACGTAAACTTTAGTTGGAACTGTTATTACTGTCTCATTATCTATTCTGTTATGTTTCGATAGCGATTGTGCGGATGCTATGCCTCGTGATGACATGTTATTACGCCTAGTTGAGTCATCTGCTAATTCTTAAAAGTAACTGTTTCTTTTAGTGCTACGCCTTAAGCTGTGAAAGTCGGCACATGTCGGCTTTTCTCTTTTTGCCGGATTTTGGAGTATTTGGCTCAGCGTTTCCTGAAAACATTAAGACTAATGCAAAAACTTCGTACTTACTTTGTGTGACCTAAGTGGTCAAATAAAACTCACCATAGATAAATAGATACATTGCTTACTTATTTGGTGCAAAAAAAAAGTAGAACAGTTACATACAAAACCACTGTTGAATACAAATACAAAAGCATGGGTGAACTGTTGGTTGTCAATGATAACCTTTTTTGAATAATCGACGAACTGATTAATTTGATTTCTGAACAATTCACAACATGCGCAGCTACTTCAATAACATTTTCACGACCCAATATTTGTAACTTACTTAAGTCACAATTTAAGGGTTCATCTTCATAAATCATCTAGCCAACTTTTACAACTGTGCAAGTGACTATTTGGGCCTCATAGTGGCAATTTATTCAATTAATACTAAAGCACCATTTAAGTTGCGAAAACACAAAGTAATTCAGATACTTAGACCTAATGAGTACCCTCACGCTTTTTCAAATAACCACCATTGACGACATGAGGTTGTGTGTTTTGCACACTTTTGCCAATATTGTCCTATTGTGCCCAATGTTTTAGTTAAACAACAACGCTTTATGGGCTTTAAGTGTCGCTAAAAGCTTATGGCCAAGTAATGGCCGTTTCGAATCTATTTAGTGTTTGGGCACCTGTTGTATAACGCATTGTTTGGTGAAAGAAAATTGTCGTTTGAAGAAATATTGTTGAACATTGTGTATAGGTAGTTTAAAGTGTTTGTGGGCTTTTAACTGTAATGGCAGCGATTTGAGAAGTCGTTTTCAAATGGAGAAACCTTTACTTATAGAACAGCACTTTATAAAGAGTCTATAATTAATGTTGAGGGATAAATTCTCATTTTTAACCGACTTCAAAAAAAGGTTCTGTATTCGACCCGTATGTATATATGTTTGTATGTATGTATGTGTGTATGTCCGCGATTTTCTCAAAAAGTAATGAACCAATTTTGATAATTCTTTCACTAATGTGATCTACATACTTTCAAGAAGGTTTTAGTATACTTATAATACATTAGGTATATAATAATTTTTATGTACGATGTTATATGCATAAATGTACTGCATCTCCGGCATGTCTATGCGTATTTTGATGATTCTTCTAGTCGGTGTCTTCAATTCTTCAATGCACTAGTGTTATTTGAATTTGTGTGGAATAGGTACAACTAAAAATAAAAACTTTTTTTACAAAAAAATCAACCGACTTCAAAAAAAAAACTCCAAATTGATAAATAACTTTAATTTCGGAAGTCGGTGTCAAAAAACGAAAATGCAGAACCAACGACACCGGCTTCCGAAAGCATAAGTAGGTATAGCATAAAATAATTTCAACGTAGGTATGAAATTAGAGTACCTACCTACGTTGAAATGATTTTATAGATGTTTTGATACAGTTTTTAGAAGCTGTCAAAGCGTAGACATATCACAAATTTAGTTGCTTAAGAATTATCACTACACTGCGTCATATTAACAGTAGGTAGCTTATTTTACAATATAATATTATGGTCGCTTGAAAAGCATTTTAGACGCTAAAAGTTCGTCGCTGACCTATTAATTCATTAGATAACTAAATATATTTGAAGACGAGAAGACATTTTAAAGAAGCTGCCTTAAATAACACCCGAATTCTACCAAAGAAACCATCATCATTCTAGCCATTTCAAAATAGTTTTCTTCTCTTGTAAAACGTACGAAGCAATTGCATTTCTTATTGAATGTAATATATACTAAACAATGGGTCAATACAACCGTTGTAATATCTAGCCAATGTTTACTATACATTCCCGTTTGAATACCGTTTTGTCAACAAAATGACAGTTCGCGAAGATTTAGCGACGACACATAACGAAACTTGGCACATACATTTTGGCTAACGTTAGCACTTTACATATTATCATCATTTTGCCAACCTCACCTCAATCCTTGACATGTCCTGGTGTAAAAGACGGAGACATTTTCAAATGCAAATGTAATATCCATTTAAATATTTACTATGTTCGTTTTTACACTCGTATTATGGAATATGTGGCCATACTATTTTAGACTTTTTCGTGTAAAATAGAAGGTTGTATTCCAAACACGTCGTGGACGTGTGGAATAACCTCCAACTTTATTGGTATGTTTTCAAGCTTCAAATAGAAAGGCAACGGCAGTAATTTATCGAATTATATCTTGAAAAAATAAGTTGTTGCTACAAATATATCAACTCACAGTCACGACATAATCTCGCCACGATCTCTTTACACAAAGGTCTGTTCCTGCAGGTGGCACGGACGCTATTAAATAACATGAAATATTTCACTGCGCAACTCTATTGATAACATAGGAATATAGAATAAATGACAATCGCTACTCATACACTGCTACAACTATCTTTTGGCGCTCAAAAGACATTGACAAGGGGAACTGTTGGTAAACATATTTAGGTCTTACCACGAAAACATAAACACTTGTTCATCATGTGTCTAATATCAGTGTTACGTCAAAGTCCATATAATTATGTCGTGTTTAAAAGGTGTTTATCAGTAATACGTGCAACTGTTTGGTAAAATGTATTGAAAAAACAAGATGGTGGCGTTAGTTCCGATTTTAGCCGCGTGCGCAAGATCCTTGTACCTACATCTATACATTCTTTATACTATAACGGGTAGGTATGCCTTTAAATTCTTTAAAATTTCCCACTTTTCATCCTTCGCATGCCTGCCATCTATGTAGGTACCTATACAATTTAATTTCCCACTTTTATTCCTCCATCAAAAGTCGTTCCCAGTAACAATACCTACGAACATACAGTTTAGCACTATAAACAAGGAAACAAAGATTTATATTGGCACATTTAACTCGTACTACTAATAATGGGAAGTAAATAAATGTCTACTTAATTCTAAACACAGAGATAATAGTCGATTGTGGTCAGACTAGGGCCTAGGTAGGCCCGTATCCAATGCCTAAAATGGAGATGAAAGTTCTAGGGAATAAACTGTGTGGAGATAGGGCCGTAACTCATACAGATCGAGAATCGACAAGTAAAAGATTTACCGCAATACCGAGCGCAGTAAAAGGTTTGTTGAATGAACGAGAGATATTCTGCTTTTGTTGTTTTTAAACTAATTGATTGTTTTGTTTGTTTCAGGTACGTTAAATGAACAATGCTCTTGAGAAGATACGTCTTCTGCTAAAAATAAAGAAAAGTAAGTATCGTTTGTAAGTGGAAGTGGTAAAATGAACCTTATGTTGTGAGAGTTAATTTTACGTTTGCAATAAACTTGGAGAGGCTTGCCTTTTAATATAATATATATATTGGAAGGGGCTTAGATCTAGTGGAACTTTAATTAACTTTCAGAGGTCCACGGTAAAACAGTTTATCATAATAATGATTATAATTCAACTAGCTAGTACAACAGTTTGCGTGTAGCCATGATGAATGGACGCAAACCTCTGTTCCTACGGCGCTCCATTGTTTCAAATGAGCTATGGTCCATTGTATGCCAAATAATTAATTGCATAATCTAATAAAATTATATTTTACTACTCGTTATAATTAAATTTCTAATTAAAATTAGAAATATAGGCAATGTCATGTGTCAGCGTTTTGTTTCTTGAGTCAGAAAGGAGTTTTAGTTTCTTAATTTTTTAACGAATTGTTGATAATTATCACTGAGAACCGTTTCAGAACGTTTTAATTCTTAATTGGTGATAAATCAACCAATTATGCTCATGCTTCAGCTAAAGTATAAATTCCAAAACAATTCAACTCCTATCTTATTCATAAAATCTGTCGTAAACGTAAAAGTTCCATTCTGTTTCGTCCAGCCACTCCCTTCCAAATATTTTCGACGTCAGAAAATTGGTTAACACACCATTACGTCACGCTAGGTCACTACCCTCGAGGTACCAATGTAAGTAGGTACGGTCACCAAAGGAGATAAGTTACCAGGGTCATCGGATATAGTTGAAGATTAGTAAGAAACCGATATATGTTTTCGAATAAAATTAAATTTTAATAATAGAAAAAAAAAACAGTACATTTATCAAATTAAATATATAAATATAAAAATATACAAATATATTTTGGTGACTGTACATTGGTCACGATTTAACAGCGTATCAAATTCAACATAACATATCACAATTCTTAATACATGTGAGATATGGTTTACTCGAAAAAAAAGTCCATAGAAAGGCGACTTTCACGTTGATTGGGGCTATACTTAATCGAAATGGGAAATTACACACTTTTTATTAGAGTGACCGATGCTATTCATGTCAGTGAATATGATGTATGTTACTTGCTGTGATTGTTTTGACTAGGACATGGCAATTTTGACAGTTGGTTTGTTGGCTGAAGATATCATATTGACAGATGGTGGTTGATTAAGACTTCATTGGTCCGGAAGAAAGCGTTGGCAGGTGCTTGCGCGTGCGCCTCTTTTTGTGCAGACATGTGCGTTCACGAGAATAAATCCTATATCCGTCAGATAGAATATCTCATTTCGATTTAAAGTTAATATTCTGTAAACATCGACATCTGCATAATAACCATTAAAATTAGAGAGTCTAGACAAATAAGTTTAATTAGTTAGGTAATACCATTCAGACCGCTGAATAGTCTGTTACATACGTTCATAAAGAGACCTAATATGTTATATATGTATATAACTGTACTGAAAGCAACAGGCACAATAAACGTAGAGAGTATTTACTTAACGATTATTAATTTACATAATACGTGCCATTTCGACTGTACGTCAATTTTCATATTGAAAAGCGAATGTTTAAAGTTTTGTAACACTGACGGAGAAAGGATTACTTACCTAACAAACTAATCGTATTGTTTAATTTTAACGTTAATTAACAACTAACTTCGATTAATCTCGTCGAAGTCAGAGTTAGCGATCAATTACTCCGCTATTGTACGGGCAATCAATTTAACAATCAGTTTGAACAACGGTTTAGTGAGCATGAACGTAATGATGGATTGCCGAGCTTTGTTAATTAGGCTTTTGTTATTGTTTCATGAGGTTTGTGCGTGCCTAGTTACGTAATATTTACTTATGAAACGTAACCTATTGGTGTAATTAATATTTTCAATAAAAAGTTCTCAGTAGGACCCTGGTATCTGGATTTGTGCCTGTAAGTGGCAATAGATGGGTCTACATATAGAATAGGTGGTCAGTCTACCTGTCCGAGGAATATAGGCATGCATATGTTTTGTTTGTAATTTAAATGCTACATAATTTCTGAGAACAATTTCGTATCAAACAAAACCATGTTAATCGACAACCGACAACCCTATTTGAATTAGATTCCGGGTTTCACAATCAGAACGATGTAAATACATCTGTTGTTTTAAAATAAAAGTGGCGCAAAACAAGTTAGCATTCCATGTAAGTACTAGGTCTCGGCGTCTGCGCATTCCGTTGGGCCAGGGAAAGTCTAATGTACTATCATTTGACCCGTTTTCCGATAATTTGGCACTGACATTTACCGCGTTTTGGTATTGAGATCAACATGAATTTATTAACATTTGTATTACGTCAGGCTGAGATGGTATGGTAATGTAATGATCAGTAATTGAGCACTTACTGACAGTGATTGCACATCGATATTATGTAGCTTGAAACTAGCGATGAGTTTGTTGTAGATAAATCTATTTATCGCAATTAGTCAAAAATAATAAAGTGTAAACTATTGATTTCATCTCTTTTCTAAACTAATAGATCATGTATCACTCAAGAGTGACACTAATCGTTTAGTCTAAATGTTATGTCGACACGATTACATAAGAGGCGTAATGCACGCACACAGATCCGTATCTACACAAACTGCAGTGAATACTGCACCGCGATTAGCAAGCTGTCATAATAAATATGTAAACATTAAGGATATGTTCAGATGGACGCGATTTAAAACGCGATGTAAACGGACCACAGAAATTCGCACGAAGTTAGTGAGGGACGCGCGATGTCGCGTTGAGATTGTAGAATACCTGCAACATCGCGGGACCACCTGAACATAGCCTTAAATACTACACGCTGTTCTGTCGGAAGGAAGAAGATAAAAGATCTAATTGTTCGTCGTAACGGACTGTGTAAGCACGTATCGAACTAATTAATCGGACCTATTTGTACGTTACTAAAGTTGTTTAGTAGACTTTCAATAGTAAACAACGCGCGAAAGTTTCCCACGACCGCGTACAGGCAAATATTCTGCATTTATCTAACAACATTATCTAACGAGTGCATTATATCAATTAGGGAGTATAACAATAAAATTCTAATTATAAAGATAACAAAGAAGGATGTCGCTTTCCTCGGAAACAACGACAATAAATAAACTGGAGGTCGGAGGGTTTTAAACTCATGGGTTTAAGTTTTGTGGTGAGCTGTTAAGTCTAAACATGTTAAGCTGCCATTGTTCCACTTGCAAACATAATAACCAATATTTATTTCTTCGTATTACAGACAGTAATACCCATAGCGAATGTTTAATACTTACTTTGATGTAATGCCAGTCTTCCAATCGAGTTAATAAGGCAATTCCTAAGCCCGATCAGGTTAGGAGCGTTGCCCTGATTATCTCGCAACGAAAGCTGTAATAATTTTCAAGGCCCCGTCTCACATACCATACACGCTCGGTATAATGGCATATTTCTGCTTCAAATACCTGCAAAGGTACTTACCATCTTAATGGCACCATAGACATTCACGTTCGAAGATCAAAGCTAGTGCCGAGACTGAAATTATCCCGAGTGTATCGAATCGATTATCACTTGATTCCCGTCGCGGAGGCATCTCTATGGGCACTCGCTCGTGACCGATCCCTGGCCGAAGCTCTCGATTGCAAACAAGTGCGCCAGAGTGGGGAAAGTTGGGAGGATCATGAAATTAAATCACGTTAGAAAGGAGTATTTAAATTTGAAACCGTGGGTCGTTAAATAAGATTTAAGACTCACGGTTTCAATGGTAAAATTACTACCACATTTATTAATACTAAACAAATGAATAAATTCATTTTAAAGTTACAGCTTTCAGTGAAAGTGAGCCTTATACCTCGAGGAATAATATTAGCATGAGGGATTTGAAAACGAGAAGTTATAAAGTACCTACTATAGCACTGAGACTTTATTACATACACTATACTTAGTGTATGTAATAAAGTCTCAGTTTTTTACAGTAGAATTTATGTTGTAGAGTAGATATTAAATAGCTATACTGTAGTTCAATATTACACTTTGGTCTTACATAAAGAAATAAATAAAGAATAGTAGGTATAAGGGTCTAGCTCTCCAATAGTCGAATACGCCATAGATTTTACATCCACAATACGGTACGGAACATTCTACCTCCCACACTCGGCATAGCTCGGTAGCTACAGGGACATTTACCTCATTTTACCTCCTGCCCACATTATACATAAACGTTCAACAAATGATTTCGCTTTCACGCTAGAGACAACTATACAAATTGCTTACCTTTCAAATGTAAGTCGATTTATCTTGTTATGTCTAGAGGGACAGATATCCGAGGAGCGGGACGTGGAAAGCTGCGCGCGCCGAGCGGGCCCTTCATCGCTGTTTCTGCGCTGAAACATTACAACGCTGTCGAGTGTCTCATGTTTGAGATCTTGGCTTTCAAATCAGGGTTCAGAAATAGAAATTATTATTTGAGTTCGGAAGAGGAAATACTGATTTTATGTTTCAGATTGTTGAAAGAAGGATGTGGTTGAGTAATCATTAGCTAATCGTGATGTTATCTCAATTGGCTTAGTTCACAGCAGCCGGCCTATTCTGTAATAATCTTACCGTGTAAACATAGGTGACGTGAGTTTGAAGTGAGCTGGCATTCCATCCGATGCTAGAGGTTGGCACTATCGACAGCTCACTTCACCTTAGTATTCACGTTCTACTTACTTTTATACTTCAAGTATTGCTATAGGTACCTCCCTGCCGGGGTACCGGGATCGTCCGAAAGGGTTACCTCTGCCCCGGAACATAAAGGGCTAAGGAAGGAACACGGGTGGGTTTTAGTCAGTAAGAGTCTGACACTCCCTTCCGCTCCACCCAGAGCGGGAGGAGTCATTAGATGATTTCCCATCCAAAAAAAAAAAAAAAAAAAGTATTTCTATACCTACCTACTAAGGTTCCTCTCCCTTACAAGGGGGACTACACTATTATGATAGTCATCTGTATCCTGTCCTTATCCTAATTTATTTGGGATCGGCACAACATATATTTTTCTTCCATATTGTTATTATAGGGGCTTGTGGCTAAGTAATTGTTAGACCCGTGCGGCTGTTGCCGCACGGGTCGATCGATCAGTTTAAGCTACGTTTGCCGCGGTTGGTCCATGGATGGGTCACCATCTTTACATACCAAGACCCCTCCGTGCCTCGGAAAGCACGTTAAGCCGTTGGCCCGGCTGTCATTAGTGGATCTTTGACAGTCGTTACGGGTCGTCAGAAGCCCGAAAATCTGACGGCCAGTCTTACCTAGGGGTATCGTATTACCCAGTAACTGGGATGTGGAGGTCAGATAGGCAGTCGCTCCATGTAAAATATTCAGCTGCATCCGGTTAGACTGCAAGCCGACCCCAACATACTTTGGAAAAGGGTAGGCAGATGATTGTTATTATAGTACTTAGGAAAGTTATTCATATTGCCGTTTAGGTACAATAGATTGAATAGAAAATTCTTTAAAGATATACTGATTAGAAATCGTCTATCGTATTACTTACTTACCGACACAGTATCCTACATTCAAATAAACCAATACAAGCCCCTGTTACAAAGCGTGCGCATGCGGTTATTAAACTTCTTATCAGCAAGAGTTCAAGCGCGGTGCCCTCAGCTGATTCATTGCACGATCGCGAATCAATTTCCTAGTTTTTGCCCTGGTTGCTTTCCTTCCTGGGCTCCGGGTGATCACGTACTGCTTATCAGCACAGTGGTCTAACTGCGCGACTAGCACACCTTCCGTCTTGTTGCACTTGTTAGAATGGTAATGATTGTTGGACATGTCTTAGTTTGAACTTTGACTTTGCATTTGTTGGGCTGTCGGGAAGTTGTTGCAGTTACTTGTACTTACAACATTTGTGATTACATTATGTCAGTTGTACCTATTTACAGCCAGTACCTGCCAGTGCCCATTCTTAATATTGATTGATGTAGGTAATTGGACTACTTCGAAAAATACCAAGAAGGTACAGACGCCAGCACATCAAGTTACTACAATCTGTCAAGTTTCTTTATTAGATTTTCAACTTTATCGCTAAAGCATAAGGTTCAAAGTTGATTGGGAAAATTTGACAGTTTCGGGTAGCTTGATGTGCTGGCGTCTGTACTTACCTACTACCTCACTGCCTCGTTGGTTTAGTTAATTAGAGAGGATGAGGTCCTGGTTTTAATTCCCATTGGGCAAGTTTTACCATCAGGAATTTCTCAGTAGCAGCCCGGAATTTGGACCTGTGTCCGGTTGAAGGCAATAGGCTCGCCCCCTATTACATGGGATTTAAACATAACTGGCGAAATGTAGGTGTAGGTACTTAATGTACACTTCTGCCTAACCCTCTGGGTATAACAAGCGTGACGTTACGATGTTATGTTATTTTCGAATCATAATATGTTTTGATTCCTAAAAACGAATTAGTACTCGAAGCCAACATCATCTCTGCACGCTAGAAGAAGATTAACGCAATCTACGTTATTTAAATGGCCAGGATTTAATCATCAAAGTTAATTAAACCTACGCGTAATTTGCATACTTCATTTTATTTGTCTATCTTTAAGACTTTCGTTTTTAGTTCTAAAACTAGTTTTGCTCTTGATATACTTACTTTCAGTTTTATTCGTTAAAAAAAACATCCATTATCTTGATGAAAGCTTGATGTGCTAATGTCGCTCAAACCTCCATATATTATAGGGTAAACTGCACGACAAACAGTCGAAATGGTCGTGAAAGCAGCATTTATGGTCATTTTTGAGAGAATATTACTGTCTCTTCCGTGGCGAAAAGATATTAACATATAGTTTAAAAATTATAATTGAACTTCCTAAAAATCTAGGTCATAAAATAAAAGTATAAACTCCTAAGAAGCCGATTGTGGTCGAGCACTAAAAAAGAGACGGGGAAACTTTATTCGATAGAATGCCAAGTGTATGTAAGTGAATAGATTACCGGCCTGTTAAAATCATTATAGAGACCAATTTCCCCCCTTTCGATTCACAGGAAATATACGCGTAAAGCATTTCCTACACGTTTCATATTTGTTGGTCCCAGGCATGTTACAAAAGCGCATTTTATACCGGATAAAAAGAATGCAATAGGTACCTACAGTGAATTGTGCCATTCAACCGATAAAATAAAAACCAATATAATTAAAGCTTTACATTTTATAAATGCTCGACTAGAGCTAAATATTTCTCCATTTGCGACTGGTTGGTTACGCAAAAAGTTCCACTCCCATACAAGGGCCCAGCCCAGCCAGATACTCTTATGAGAGAACTTATTTTTTCCTGACGTATACCTACAAGTACATAATGCCCTACATCCTTGTTTCGCTTCGTGTGAAGTAGTGTTATGAAACGGTTTTTTTTTGGTCTTAATTTTAGATTGGTTGCATCACTTTTGTTTGACACGAAGGCAAAAAACAAAAATATTCAAACTTTTAGGACAATTGAATTGTGGCTATGCTGTAGAAAGATTTTTTGTTGGAAACGAGGTCGTTTCCAACAAAAAATCTTTCAAAAGTCGTGAATCAATCGAAATAGGGAGATAAAGGAGGTCCTTTATCTCCCTATTTCGTTTGATCCACGACTTTTTGGCCACCTTGTACATAGATAGATTTTACTTAGGGACTTCTGTTGCTATTATTATACCTTTTGCAAAGCTCGGAGACAAAATCAATTTATATCTAGACATATTTTTGGTCATAAAACTTTACCTACCACAACTTTACAGGCTTTCAGATATAAGAAAACCCTATTCTTATTTTACGATGGCAACTTAAAAATAATGGACGGAATAAGCTTTACAACCATTTCGGTCGTAATAAAATAGCAATACTTCGCATACGCAAATAAATAATAGTAAAGAATGTTCATTGAATAAACAATTAGGACGTAATAGGATGTGGTATTCTACTATTTACAGCCGAGTCTTCCGAGCTGGTTGAGTTAATTCCTTTTAGATTTAGGCTCACGATGTTAGGTTTCACTCTAATTAATAAATTAAACTATGGGCAGGTTGATTTCCCTATTACTTTATTAAATACCCCAGCATAATAAATACACAAGAAGCAATGATTAAATTCATGTTTCTGTGATAAATGTTGTTATTCTACATAATAATTTATGAAGGTAAACAACTTGACAAGCCCCGAACTTCGGGCACAACCTTCATGGAATGGAGACGAAGTCGATGACGAGAGATATTTACCTACTATTTTTGGGCAAATAGACATGCCGCGAAGTCAGAAGGCCATGCAAACACATGATACAACCAATATGTATAAGAGTAATTCTTGGAAAAAAATATCGCTGTCTTAACTACGACTGATATAAGTTTTTCTTGGTGTGCAAAGAATTGCTCATATATCAGTCTATTATAACAAATCTAACACACAAACTAGATTATAAGCTAGGATAAGTCTCATGTCGTTGTTAACCTAAGCCAAATTGGTTGTTTTCGCTCCAAAGATCGCACAAAGCTGTGGGTTTAACCTAGAGTAAATTGGGTTCGTAGGTCATAATGTGGCTGCCTCTAACTAAGCCAATCAGTTTCAGCACATTTCGCTAAAGCCTACCTCAGTACTGTTACGGAAATACTAGAAGAAAAAGGAAAGCTATCAAGATGTTGATTGATACAAACATTCTGAACTCATCTTCATTTTCCAACTATAATGCATATTTTCCCTGCACTTGACCTACCTTGCCTTACCTGGTGGTGCCTTTACACGATGGTAAATAGTGGAGAGTGTGGACACACGTCAACTTTCATCTCTTCAGTCGAATAAGAGCTCCATTGAAGTGGCCTTTGTCAATGGAACGGTGGCGGATCATTATGCACACACACATTGAAATGCTGCTTCAAGGTGTCCCCTCATATGGACGTAAAGCGATCTGGAGTTTCTATGAATAATACACGCTACAAGACTACCAGCAGTACTCATTCTTACGTCGAGACAGTAGATATAACTAAAATCGTGTAGTTAATGTATGAGATAAATTACTATATTAAGTCGCCAAATAAAAGGAATGATTCATGAAACCTAATAAGATTACATAGATTATCAAAATGCATTATGTTCGCGCACATACTACAGCAAAAGAACGGTTACCTATGATTACAAATCGTCGCGTGCAACTTCCGCGAGAGTGTATAATTGATATATAATATAGCAGATGAAACCGGGTTAATTACATAAGTTTAAAGTGTTCGCAAAAAGTCCTGCACGCTTCAACACACCAAGGAACGTTCCGACAATAAACCTTTCAAGAGAATCGCATATAGCAATTTCACAAATTCCATTAATTTTTGTTCAAAGAAAGTGTGCTGAAATCTTCGTAAATGCATTTGGCACCAATCTCAAATTAATAACTTGGCCTTAATAATGGAAACATCATCCGCGGTTCCTTGTCTTTTTAGTCGGATTCTGGGTTTGTTGGCTTAATCGAATATCCATATAAGTGATCATCTTAATGATAATGTCTCGAACTCTGACACCCATTACAGTTTCCACTAAAATGTTAGCAAATGAAATACCTGTTACAATTTATATAAGTTGTTTCACAATTAACCCAACAAACTTTAAGAGGTGCTTAGACCATCGAACTGAACAACTTTCACTGTGGGACCAACTCTGAAATCACGAAAAAAAATTAGCTGTTTCATTTTGGTCAAGTAGGTATTGAACTTTTGTATTAAACAGCAGATTTTTCTTTTGAAAGTGCCGTTACTTAGCTTGCCTACCTAGATTTATAATAATTAATCGATATTTACAAATCATTAGATGTAAAACAATTATCAAAATTAAACCAACATTTTTATGATGACCCCGTACTTTCTCTTTTATACATGGTTTTAAAGATGTTCCATGATTATTTCCAATTTAGTCCAATTCGCAATCAAGAACAATTTCCGTGCGTACATTTATATTATTATTGCGCTGGGTCAACAAGGAACTTACGCTTCTACTTTTTTATTACCTGGCAACTTTCAAATTGGAAATTATGAATCAATTTCACACATACATTGTGTACATATTTTCTCTCTAAAAAGCGCATTTTAACACAGGTAAGGCCATTCCAATAAGCAAATATTTTTTAGTATTTACATTGAATTTAGTTTAAAGCTTAGCTTGACCGCTTTATACTTAAAACTGCTCGAGTTACCGACATAAGCTTAGCAGCTGAAAGCTCGCAAAGCCCGACCGAAATCAGTTCAAACACATTCATTCAACAAACCAACAGACGTGCGGACACCTCCTTCCATATAAATTTTAAGGCAGATGTATTTTAACTGCGGCATATAAACCACATGCCTGTATCCAATTACGTTTCCTGTTAATTTAACTGCCAGTTACTTTTCATGGGTTGCGTCCGTTATATCATAGTGAGGTCGCCGCCCGCTTAGCGACAGGTGACACCGATTACGTAATCGATTATTTATTGCAAACGAGTGCGATCGATATTCATATTTATTGTTGCTCGCCTTAATAGATGCAACCATTTAAATCGATTCGCCTCGTGCGCGTTTATTGTGAAGCCGATTTATTGTAATAAGTTTAACAGTTAATCAAGTTTATGTGTTATGTTATAACTATTATGAATTTTTAAGTATTATAATATCACTAGCTTCTGCCCGCGACTTCGTCCGCGTGAAATTTCACCTCCTTTGCGCTATAACTTCGATTAATATTCTTTCTGACTTTTTTCTTTTCGCTCGGCTCCTAATCGTGATAGCATCCCGTCTTCCTCAAGAATTAGGCTTTCAAACGCAATTTTTTTTTTTCAAATCCGAGTGGTAGTTCCAGAGATTAGCGCCACAAACAAACAAAAAAAAAAAACAAACGAACTCTTCATTATGCTTTATTATTAATAAATAGATTAGTATTAAAACGATTACAATAAAATTAACTTATGTCTCGCGAGTAAACTGATAAACTTTTTTATGTTTCAGGAAGCTTCCTGAAAGCGATCGATCGATGATAACATTATAATTATAATGTCAAGTCTTGTTTAATGTTACACCGTAAACCATAAATGTGTTTTAAATCTTTACATTTACATCTATTTTAATCTGAAAGTGACAGAGGCAATTTAGTATCTATACCATTGACGACATAACCTGAAACTGGAGATTTCTCAATCACATGGAGAGTAGTTTGACGCTGTAATCGCGAAATGGTATGCGTGAAACATTTCACATAAAACCATTTGCACAAGTTCGAATAATCGTAATATAGCCAGCACTATGAAATAACATGCATAATTTATATAATCTACCTAACGACAACGCATTGAATCGAATGACGTCTTAAACAAACAAAACTTATCGAGTCACGAAGAATCGATTTAGTTACGTATGAACTACATAATCGGTTGTAGGAGGTGTACCGCTCTAATTGCAATGCCTCCTGGTGATATTCCATCCTCTCTTAAGATGTGGGTAGTGATAGTGGAGGCAAACATCGAACATTAAATCACCATGTGGGCTTATCAGATATTTGGGCTTAATCATCGACTTTCTTTATGCAACCTGTTTTGTGTGTTGTAATACATGAATTAACATCCTTTTGTTAACACAGTAAGAAGATGAAAGTACTTCAAAGTAGATAAGTTTGGCAAACCGGTAGTCATTTTGGCAGTATTTAATTCCATCGAGCCAAAGTGAAAATTCTCTTTTAACCATCCACTGCCTACCTAATAAATACCTATTAGCTCAGCTGTGGCTAATGAGACACAATTGAATTTCTATTGTTATAAATCAAATTTTGATTTTTCAACAGTTGAGCGGAATATGTATGTAGTTCCAAGTTTTTCAGTGGACATTTCAGGCACAGAAATAAAACTATGTTATTTAACCAATTTTAGCGAGGTAAGTACCTACTGTGAGAGCTTTAGAAGCTCCCAGCACAACGCCGTCTTAGGGCAGGCCGGGTCCCTTGGGCACACAAGAATTTGGGGCCCCTTTGGAAAGTAAAAAAGACCGGTCAAGTGCGAGTCGGACTCGCGCACCGAGGGTTCCGTACAAATTTGTAGGTATGTAACTACAAATTTACGGTTTTCAGATTTTTTCCTTTACTTGTGCTACATGACATTGCTTTTTGCCAAATTTCATGGTTCTAGGTCAACGGGAAGTACCCTATAGGTTTTGATTCCCTTGCGAGTGTCAAAATAGGTGCTTTCGAATGTAGCTTGCTTTGTAATATCTGCCTTCCGGGGCCCCCGTGGGGTAGAGGGCCCTGGGCACGGGCCCCGTGTGCCCTTATGGTAAAGACGGTACTGGACCCAGCACCGTGACGACTAAATGAAACCACAGTTTGTCATATTACTTCAATAATTATTTACAGAAGATGGTTCTAAGGTCCGACCGCGCTAAATTTGCCAAAGATGTAGGTAAACAACAATGGCAATTTTAAGTAATGTTTGTTTTCGTCTAGTTAGTTCGGAAACTTAGACGAAAACAAACATTACTTAAAATAAATGTTCTTATAAATCGATTTTATTCAATTTCGAGCGGCTATTGTTGTTTACATCTTTGGCAAAATTAGCGCGGCCGGACCTTACATTTTTATCCGTGTCTTGGTGATGTCAGCCAAATCTGATTCCTGCTTGTTTTTATCATTCTATTCTTTTTATAATTCAATGTTAGTCTCGTATTTCTACCATCCACTTTTCAAAGTACCTATTCATAAGGGTGCCATTTAAGCACCTAATAGGCTATAATCTCTACAGTACTTCGGTCTAGAAACAGCTATGTAATTGGAAAGATAATAATTTCGAAAACACGATGTTGTAACTGGGATGTTTTACCTAAAGAAACGTGAGGTACTAATTAAAGTGGCAATGAAGGATCATGTTTAATGAGACAAACCACACACTTCATGAGAGTATCTATCTAAATAGAGGGAAGTGGCATAATTATGTAGAGATACTCCATATCGATTACGTGTTCAATTGCCGAGATCTGGGTACCCATCTCCGTATGCACATAGTTACATAGTTGCATCACTACATTGTATATCTTCACTTTACTGCCGCGTTTAGTCGTGCCCATGCATTTAGTGGTACCGTTATTTATAGTTCTGCTCATGCCCTAGTTATGTCAGGAAAATGGGTGTGAAAATCGTGCTACATAGGTATTTACAACTTTGGTAATCTTGTAGTAAGGTCTAAGGTTACCTTTTCGCTTGCTTTTGGCTTAACGATAAAGAGGGACGGAGGCTCTACACAACGCTTACCAATTTGCCCGCCGAATCTAATGAGATTTCCTTAAGGGAAGACGCTTGTCCATTTATGGATCTGACTTCTTGTCTGTGAATGAATACCTTGTCAAAGCCCAGAAGTGGAATTGATGTTTGATCAGTTGAATCTGTAGGAAACGGTGACGTCATTTTGAAGAAAGAAAGAATCTAAATACTTTTACACTATCGTCGTCGTCGTTTGTTCTTTCGTCGTTTTTTTCTATTTCGGTTGAAAACTTAACAACGGTTGATAACATAACATTGTGCCTGTATTCCCAGAAAGGTTAGGCAGAGGTGCACCTATAGAATACTCACATTTTGCCATCTAACAGGGGGCGACCCTGTTGCCATCCATGTTAAATCCACTCCCGGCTGCGTCTGAGAAATGCCAGATGGAAAAATCCAATAATACTCTGCCCGGCCTGGGAATTGAACCCAAGACCTCGTAATCAGCAGTAACGCTTGTAACCACTACACCAACGAATACATTTTCAATTATAAAGTTTACATTTCACAGACATGTGAAACTTTTACAATAGGTAATTCGCATTGAAATTTTTCCCTATTAATTTTACATTTTCCACGGATTTCCTTATAACGTTAATGAGATATTTAATGTGCAACTCATTTTTTTTTAAAGTCCGTTATAAAATCTAGAGTGATAAACGTAGTTCAGACCGGAATAACTCATTAAATTTGATTATATCAGTAATTCCTAAATAGCTGCGAAAGTATGGGTAATTAATCTATTTATCGGTATAAGTAATTTATCGTAAATTCTACGTTGTATACCTACCACGTCTTATTTTTTTTTAACTTCTTAATTAAATGTGTGATTATATTTTTTTTCTATCCATACCTTTAGAGCAAACTTTTTATTACTTACTCGCATCTATTTTGGTTAGGGTATTTTGTTTAGGTCTAGGATCTATTTAAATTTTGCGAAATGTCTGGGAATAGTTTATGTTGTCTGCACACTAATTGCGTAAAATTTAAACAATGCAATGCAAGCAATGGGTTAGCAATAGCTAATCCATTACTTTATATGTTCCAAAAATTTGTCTGCTCAACAGCGTAAAAAACGCAATGAATGCTGTTGACCTGTCAAAATGAAAAACATTCCTACTGTTATTCTTATGGGTAAATAATGCGTTACGCAATTACCCCGCCATTTTTCATTCAAAAACCAAGCCTAGGTGAAATAACATCTATCGTTGCACAAAAACAAACGGACCTCAAACCACCATGATTGTGGGTAGGTACCTCTTGGCAGCTTTCCTGGCTTTTCTCGGAAATATGTCGGTTACTTTAACTCGTCGGTGTCTTCTAAGTAATAACATTACTGGATAACGGTAAATGCATTACATAACGTGTTAGTAAACGGAAAACTTCTACACCCGTAGTTTTCTCAAAATTGGTGGGCACATAATGTAAAAGTTTATTGTTGCCAAAACTGGCGGTAACAAATGGCACCTGAGGAAATATTAAATTGTTACAGCTATTATGGTAGATACTTTTTTTTGTTTTTAATTTAATAGAAATAATAACTTCAATGTGCTTTAATCGATATAATAATTTATGTATTTATTTAAAAATGTAAAAGTACCTACACGCATGTCACCCACATATAACATGTAACCATTATAGGAAATCGATACTTGAAAAAAACATTGACATCCGCTTGCTAAATAGGTATGACAAATTCCACAATAATAACCTGCATAATATTATAATATGTATGTAGTCGATTATTAATAATGTACATGCAAATAATTTCCTGTCATTTACTGGCTATGTATCATTTAAGCTACTATTATATAAAACTTAGTAAACATAGTGTAACTGATTACTTGACCTTATTCTGTTGATTGATGAACTGCACGCTAAAAAACATTATAGGTACATCATTAAGCTTCATTAAACCTACTGTATTGTTCTATCATTTATTTACTTACTCATACCTACATTAAGCTATGTCTACCTACTTACAATTATGAGTATAATGAATGACGCAATTAAATCTAACGTAACGTTCAGTTCGTTTCTCCGGAAATACTCGAAATGCTAGCCAGGTGACAAGTTTCTAGATATCCCAGGAACCCGGAGAACAAAACCTAGGAAATATAATGTGCGTGACTTTATCTTATTGTTTTAACTGAGATACTAAATTATTGAGGCAGCGAATGCGCGCTGATAGCAAAGAAAGTACCAATTAAATTGAGTAACAGGACTTGCTGCGGTTTCAACACTTCCAATTTATAATTGAACGTGAAATAATAATTTGACAGCAACCTGGCAATTATCGGATAACTTGGTATTTCAACATAGCATTATAATCAGAATATTATTATAGTGTTCCCACTGTTGGGACACAGGCCTCCTCTCTTCGAGTGGGAGTGGGCTGTAATCTACCACGCGGGCCCAGTGCGGGCTGGTAGATGTCACATGTCTTCGAATTTTTGGTTCTAGGACATGCCGTTTCCTCACGATGTTTTCCTTCGCAGTTTTGAGAGCAGTAGTGATGTAATAATTTACACAAAGTAAAACGCCTGCTTGGGTTTGAACCCACGACCTACAACTCGTAGGTCGGGGCTGTTACCACTGGGCCACCATTGCTCCACAATGTTCAACATAATTTTATAAATATTAGTTTATGATACCACAGATAAAATAGGACCCAAAGAAAAAGTCACCTAACGAAAACACGACACCCACGATGGTGCAAAAAACAGCATCTTATTAATTCCCATCACACTTACAAAGTTTTAATAAAAAAACTACCTACATGAATTAATTCACAACATGTTTACTTAAATTAATCTTGTTTCTTCGAAGCTTGAGAAAATTAAGTATGACAATAACAATTTTCTAGTAGGCACGCGAGTAGCAGAAAAAATATATAAGAATCAGCAACCGCATCTTATCTGAGATCTTAATCTGACGGTGTTGAATCATGCCGTGAGGCGTGAGCTAGGTTTCCATGTCACGAGAGAAGAAAAAATAGAACCACTGATATAATGGTATTGGTAATTGGTACATAGAATTGGCAGTTATTTAGGTTTCGTGCGATAACTAGGTTTGTTTTTTGGGTTATTAGGTTTTTGCATCAAATCTAGCTTTTAGAGAGCAGTGATGGCCCAGCCAGTGGACAGGCCCCGACTTAGGAGTTGTAGGTCGTGTGCTTCGAACCCAGGCAGGCGTTTTACTTAGTGTAAATAATTTCACCACCACTGCTCTCAAAACGGTGATGGAAAACACCGTGAGGAAACCGGCATGTCCTATAACCAAAAAATCGAAGATATCTACCAACCTGCAAAGAGGGAGTGGGCTGTAATCTGCACTGGGCCTGCAGATTACAGCCCACTCCCTCTTTAAGAGAGGAGGCCTGTCTCCCAGCAGTGGGAACATTCTAGGCTGATTATGCTTATGCTAGCATCTATGTTGGTGCACAGCATGAAACAAAGTCGCAGGACCAGTTCCATTCAAATTTGTGTGGTACCTTCCTCAAAAGACCATTTCAGACATCAATCTAAGTACATGGTCTTCATATAATCTGACCAAGATTATGTATGTCTGGACTTTAAAAGAGCCTGTGTTCTCTGAGTTTGTTTCAGCCTTTCTTTTCAGAGTTATAGTCAGATAGGAAACGCCGACCTCATCTAGCTTATTTTTATTTTTTTTATAATATTACGTGTAAAAGTGATTCCTATTTACATAATAAATAATTTCATTTAATTTCGCTTTTCGTGTCTGTCTGTAGGACAACTTAGTTCGACTAAACTTCAGAATAGATTTTATTTCGGTTTTCACCATCATTTAGAGATTTTTTTCCGAAAGGTTTATGTGTATAGGTAATACATTAATATATACCTACTTAGATCTAGTACTCGATCTTTTTATCGGCACATTTTAGTAGAATGCATTCATGCGAGAAAAGGGCGGACATTCTTAAGCACTTACTTTGGTTTTTTTTGATACTTCCCTCCCTTTTGCTAAATGTAAAGAATTTCAGCTGGTCTTGAAACTTTAAAGAAGTTCATCGCTCTATGTATTACTTAACTACGATTACGAGCTGGGTACTCTGAAGATGTGCGAGGTGTGTATCAGCAGTTTAAAATCACATTACTGTGTTTTAATAATATTTATTATGAGACCATTTCAAAGATGTTGTAATAGCTATTTATAGTAAATGATATAAGTAATTATGAAATGATTGGTTGACTAACGAGCAAGATAAAAAATAAGAAATAATATAGGTAGTATAAAACGTACAAAAATATACTATCTACCAAAAGACCTTTACCTAGTACTAAAATTATTATATGATTAATAATTAATTCCCATCTTGTAGCGAAATAAAGAAAGAGCTTCGCCACATAAAACACATTTTTTTTTTTTTTTTTTGTAAAAATGGATCCAAAATCAAACATAAAATGTAAAAAAAATCAAATATTATAAAACACTTGCGGAACAGGTAACAGGTAAAATATAAAATGTAAGGGGAACACGCGAACTCGGTAGACTATCAGTAGTCTAGTATCTTGGATGGTAACAATTTTATAACACTCGTTTACGGTACATTTATTTGATACATTTGGGTAAATGAATCAAGTTCTCCACCTACTCCTAAGGTTCTATAATTCTTCGTTCTTTGTGTCCATCAAGGAGGTAAGCAGCAGCATCCCTCTTGCGCAAATATAAAGTCCATTTTCGCTAGTGATGTAGCGATTGTTTTATTACTGAAGTTTATGACCCGACGACTCAGTTCAAAATGGATCAACTACAGGCGGTTAATTTTCCCCAGTATTTTACACGATAAGTAGGTACCTACAAACGGGCTGAATAGGGATGCAGGGGTGAATCGGGACGAAACTTTAATATTATAGTTTGTTGCCAACAAGGGCACTTAATCGTTAATTACACTATACAGTAAACTCATTAGTGTCCCTTCCTAAGTTTTGTAACCCCCGAAGTGGTTCTTCCTATTTACACACAGTGATTATATATATATAAATAACTGACGTTTACACACATAAGACTTAAGCACGAATTAATATTTCTTCTGCCATTATTTAAAAACAAATCTTCGCGTGTTTTTAAGCCGCAATTATTCAACGTCTGCCGCTGACAGCTTATTAAAGTAGCGGTGAAGCTGCAGCACACCAAATTGCTGGAAATTATATAAAGCTTACGTTAAACACAGGTAGGTACATATAGTATTATTACGCACAATTTATAATGTCGTGGACGCAGTCGTTAAGAGTAAAGTTTTTAAGCTTAAAGAGGTAGAAGCAAAGTCTTACTAAGAGGTATCGTATTACACAGTAACTGGGTTGTATAGGTCAGATAGACTGCCACTCCATGTAAAATACTGGTATTCGATTTGGTTGGTTAGACTGGACGCCGACCCCAACAAAGGTGGGATGCTAGGTAGATGATGATGAGGTAGAAGAAAAGCGAGCATATAGATAGACCAACACTAACATGAAGTACCGACAGGTACTGGCGTTTGGGTGTACTTTACACCTCTGAATAACCCCGCGGGGACTGCTGGCGTGATATTATGTTAACGTAGACACTTATTACGATTTTAAGCATAATGGCATTGTCGCAGGTGCTAGGGTGATGGCAGGCAGGCGAGCACGAAGCGACGGTGCGACGCGATTAGTGTAGAACAATTTCTATGAAGTTTTCAAAATACTTCTACTAGAGTCGCGTCGCTCCTATCTACGGGAGCCTTAAAGATTTTGAGACTAGGAAAATAAGAGTACATAGACAAGGGCTCTTATACTTACAGGGTTATTGGTAAAACACTAACAGCCATGCAGAACATTTTACAAAACATATAAATACATTTACCAAAACGAAACCTTTAAGATTTCGTTGTTCTATCTAACCCCCGCTCCCCTCCGCTGAATCGGCTGAATGTTGTACTAGACACGGCAGTTTGTTTACCTAATAGCTAACGCTAACTAGCGCTTTCTTTAGCTTGACGATAGAGTTCAAAAAAGAAAATCGCATATTTCAATTCGGTGAATTGAAATATTTTTATTTTTGTATGGTGAATTCAAATTTGATGAATTTATAAAATTCATAGAACAAAAGTTGTTGTTTATGATGTTAATAATATAGTCCTGTATAAAGTAAGTACCGACAAGGTATACTTTATACTTTTTGTTTTCTTGGTGGATGAGTTGTAGCTTCATCCTGTCTGCTAATGACAATATCCTGCTCAAAAGCCGTTAGTTAAGTGCAACAACCTAGCATTTTACTATTTAGAAGTCTAATAGTATGTAATTACTATTCTGCTCTGAGAAGAAAGACCGAAACAAAGTCAGAGGTCACTATCTCTTTTAAAGTCCAGACATAATCTTGCTCAGGCCATAATATCTATACATATAATAATAATAAAATTGTAGAAAAGTGGTGTCTGTACAATGGAAATATATAAAAAAAAGTAGCAGGGGTTGTTATTATATCGATGCCGAACCCTTTCAATTATTTTTTTCTGTTTTTCTGTTTGTCTGTGTGTTTGTGCACGCTAATATCAGAAACGGCTTATTCGATTTAGATGCGGTTTTCACTAATATATTGCAGTAAGCTTCACTTAACATTTAGTGTTTATTTCATGTCAATCGGTTGATAAATAAAAAAGTTATGTCAATTTAAAGAATCACGGCGAACATTTGTTAAGGTAATACAGAGAAACATTACTGTAAAGTAAATTCTTAGCTACCCAAACGACGGTATGTGTAATTTAAAATGTGCTGCCCGAAAAGTCACTATTCCACGCGGACGAAGTCGCGGGCACAGCTAGTATTAAATAAATATTTTATCTATTTGCCTTCATTTTCGGCTCAAAGGCAGCTATTTACTTCCAAACACCTACCTCCTTTTATATCCCCATAAATAGTTACACCACCGATAGACATACCCACAATTACGTAAAGCTGAATTAAGTCGAAGGTGTTAATTACGGACACACAAAATGAATGGATGTGTACAGCCGTCGCCATGTTGTGTATTGTTATCTAACAGCATACCTACTTATTATTCAGATGCAAAGATAACAACTGTTGCGGACTGTACTAGGTAGGTTAGGTACTGTTGCGCGCAAAAGTGATTGATCAATCGGTACGATAGTGATTCAGCGCCAAAAGCTATCAACGAAAAAACAAAAATGTTATTCGCAGGTTGTTTTTTCTCACTCTTGTTTTCCTGTTAAGGGTGATTTTTCAATAGTCAGATAACTTTTATCTGAAGAATAATTATTTCACTTTGATTTATTCCTCGGATAAAAGGAAAACAGACAAAAAAAAAAAAAAGAGAAATAATTTCTTAAACACTGATCTATTGTGTGTCTTGTAATTTTATTTTCCTTTTTGTTATTAATCTCAAGTTTAAGAAGTATCTTGCTATAATTTCTAAATTCTAGACCCTTAAGTTGTATTATTATTATGTGTTATCACCTATTTCTATGATTGCTAGTTAACCTGTAATTGGCGACTGTGTAATTCGGAGGCTATTATTACCTATAGTACTTAAATTATGTTATACGCTAAAGCTATTGGTGTACCTTAATAAATAAATAAATTTCTAAACGGTGGGGGACAACATCATGAGGAAACCGAAATGTCCTACAACCAAAAATTCGAAGACATGAGACATCTACCAAGCCGCACTGGGCCCGCGTGGTAGATTACAGCTCACTCCCTCTCGAAGAGCGGAGGCCTGTGTCCCAGCAGTGGGAACATTATAGGTTGATTATGCTATGTCTTGTGGTGCAGCTTAATTAAAACTCTGAGCTTCAAGCTTTCAGCATCAACATTTTCACCAACTACAATGTATCAACAAGTCTAAAACTATGAATTCCTAAGCATTTTCATATCATTTTCACTGCGAAAGTACACACCTTAATAATATTATAGGAAACAGCTGGTATTGAACACGCACGTCCAGTCGTCAGCACGCCAATTCGTTGAATGAAATAATTTTCAAGGTCGACTAATACTACATCATGCATAATTTACGCACACTCACATTCTTCAGTAATAACATGCGAACGCATACATTTTACTAACGTTAAAATTTAATCTTTAGGTAGAATTTAGTTTCAATGCTAAAACCGGATTCATATTGTTAAGTAATATTCCAAAACTATACCTCTTTTCAAAAGCTGCACCCCAATTGCACTTTCTTTCACAATCCGAAGGATTTCGAAAAAAATCCTAATCCAATGCTTCATATATTTGAAAAAATCGTCTGCTGGACTACGTAAATTACGCAATGTGTGTTGTCGAATTGTCAAAATTAAAGGCATTGCAATTGTTAGTCTGTTAAGCAATAACCCTGCTGGATTAAGGAGCCCCGAAACTGCAACCAAGCAGGCTAAGAAAGAAGAGAAGAAGAAGCTGATATAGTTAGTTGTGGAGCTCCACTACACACCCTACACTACAATGCGAATTTGCCCTAACACTTGTGCATGTGACTACACTATAGCATAGCCCATACCGTGCGAATGGCAGCTCCTTGCACAGAACGCCATCATCACCATTAAGTACGAGATCCCATCTGGAGGCTATCCGCCGTGTAATGCAATGGTACACAAAGCTTGTAGTGGCTTGCATTCATTACTGTCTTACTTGACTCAACAGTATTTAAAATAAACGTAAAACACGACAACATGGTTGGAGTTTGTTCAAAGATACTAATTTCCTCATACTTGTCAATGCTTGATTTTCTAATAAGGAAATGGATTATATTGCTGATTCTGAGAAAACGTACTATAAATATAATCATTTGTAAAGACTGTAAATTAGCTACTCTCCATGCGCACAAGTACCTCAGAGAAGCGGGATAGGCACTTCGTGCACAGTAGGTAACATTTTTTTTTGCGTTCTACACTTATGTGCTACAATTACTGACACATATATATTAATGGTTAAATATCCAAACATAGACAAACTTTAACCTGGGGGGCAATTTCGGTAATTTTAAGAACATTCTAATCTCGGTCGCAATCTGTCAAAAATACCTGCATTTTTGACATTTGATTGTCGCCGAGATGAGATTGAAACTAGATTTTGAACATTTTTAATTGCTGGAATTGGCCTGCTAAACACCATGAGCATAATAATTATGCACCATAAATCGATTATTAGGTTTCGTAGCCCGAACGCCTACGGGAAGGTCTACGCGCTACGCCGTAGCACCAAACGGGATTTTGCATTTATGACTGCAAATAGGACACTGATCACATTATTGCTATCGCTAGCGACCCTTACGTATAATGTTGTTAGTGACATGTTCTACGGTGTATATTCTGTATAATGTACTTTCTTCAGTAGGTATCCATCATCGAAAGAATTCAGAAAGGCACCATGAACAAACCATTAATTGTTAATTTTATTAATGAGAGCGACTAAGCAGCTTTGTAACGACAGATCAAAGGAGGCTCTGTGATGTAAGTGATTAGGTTGAACCATTAATTATTTTAATCGTCGTTTACATGCTCTTGCGCAAGTGCTTTCGCCCGTAAAATAATGTAACCATTGTTGTGTAGTGTGAATGGAGCTTTGTTGTAGGAGGCTCTGAATCGTTTTGCACACTATCGTACTATTAATTTTATTGTCGTGTGCTATCAAATCGGTTGCACAATCATTATTTGGTCGTAATTTTTATTTAGATTTCTTATTTATTGCATCTAAGGCGTGTACCGCCCGAAAGTTTAATTAGGTAATTTGCTGTGAAAGGAAATTCTTTACCGACAATAATTGTTAAGCAAATAGTTTACTAGTTTTTTTTACTGTATTTAGATTGCAAGAGGAAAATAATGTCATGAATAGGTACAGTGTCTTACATAGGTATTTCGGTCAGAATCTAGGTACCTACGCATTGAATATAAAGTGGCTGCATAATGAACACGGTGCAAACGAAGTCTTTAATTATTATGGACTGTTTTCAATCAGCCGTTCAGTTTGTCTTACGTCACTTACATAGCTGCCAATCCCAATAAGTGATCGCATAAAGAGAAATTTGGTGCTCTAATAAATAGCTAACTACATATTATCCGACTAAATATGTATCCACATCAGTTTACTCCAAATACTGAAGGACTGTGGCAGCGTAAATATTTTATACAAACCGTTTCAACACAAACCAAAACAGCTGCTGATATCTACAATCCGATCTACATAGATTAGATCTTGAATCGGGCTATTATCGAAAACATCAGGGAGAAAATAAACTGATTTTTCTCCAGACTTTTCTCGAAACTTGGAACCGTGCCCAACGTCTCCCGCAAAGGAAGCCTTATAGCATTATTTATCATATCGGGGCTGTGACCCAGCCAGCGATGTCAGACCCCCCCTCAACCCCCCCCCCCCCCCCCCCACCAATGGGAACGTGACGGTGAACGAAAGTACATCTCATTGTATCTTCTTATCGATCTCAGGAATTTCGACGTGTTCTGTGCGACCAAAGAGAATGTTAAAAAGTAGTACTGTTCTTAAATGCGTATTAGAAATAAAAATCATGTACCAATTTAATACTTTGCCCACAAAATTGAGTAATCTGTCTGAATGACTCTTTTATGCTAAATCTTAAAAGTTTCATAACATCTATTTTTAGTTCCTAAAGTAATTTGCGAGCAACTTACTTTCGTCCCACGTAACATTAGTTCACAGACATTCGATCAAACGAGAAGTTAGCATGCTTAGAATAATAATGTCTACTTATTATCGTAGCTTGCATCATTGTCAATTTTCGCGATGATGATACAAATCAACCGGATAAACCGTTGAACTTCGGCCGGGCCCAAAATGATGTCATTCGCAACTTGTTTAGAATTTGTTATTTTTTTCCGTTTAACCAGTTTTGGCAATGTCAATACTATTAATCATGTGTCCCGTGCCTCAGACCTAATCTTAACGCTTTTTTTATTTAGGTATTAATCGCCATGATCATAATATGAAAAATACTTAACATTAACCCGTTTGTTTATAAACGTTGCATAAAGTTAAGAAAGGTTTAAACGTCAAAAATATGTGGTTAAAAAAACGCTAATCATTACTTAACTTTAAACAACGTTTACAAATAAGGGGGTTATTGAAATTTTTTGTTTATGTATTGTGCTTGTCTCACTTGACTGCAGTCGATAGTTGAACGCCTGGCAAACTTTATCGAGCAACACGCAAAACACTCGCGGTGCATTGTTTGTTTATATTTGGTAGGCGTTGTATTTTTATTTTATTTATTTAAATTTTTAAGATGAATAGTGTTTTTTTCATTCGTTTTATTTTATCATCATTGGCATGTTCCACCCACTGCTGAGCACAGGTCTCCTCCCTTTTGTGCCATGCTTCCCTGGTCCGTGCGAGTCTCACCCAGGTCTTCCCCGCGATCTTTTGCAGGTCGTCCACCCTATCCAATTGTTTTATGTATAAGTACTTAATTATAATTACGAAGTAATAAATAAAAAAAAAGAAATTTTACGTAGACTTTATTGCAATAAAGCCTGGGGAGATTTCCTTACCAAAACGCTACTTCGTGAATTCGTGTTAGCAAAAATCAAAGTGTTTTTTTTATTGATCTTCTATAACGGTTAATCCACAATTCTTATGATTTCGTATTCAAATAAATTAATGGCATGCGTTACAGATTTCTTACCTAATACGAAGTTCAATATCAAGTGAGTCAACATTTGCGCTTTTAATTGAGGCTTGCAGAACCGCGTGATAAGAAAATAAGTTGAAGGCCTTGAGTGCGTTCGAGTTCGCATCGATGCTGCAAGCAAATACTTAGCATAATTAAATTCCATTCGAGAGGGAGCGTAGCGCGCCGGTCAGTCGCAGGCATGGCGTCCCGCCGTCGCCATACTACCCGTCAGTACCCGTAGCCCTCAGTAGTCATAGCTCGTCGATACCGCCATACTCCCGGCTCACGCATGCGCCCTCCGCCGCACCCCGCACTACGCATGTCCGGCCGTAGACTACGAGGCAGCCGAGTTGCGACACACGAGTCCTCTTTACGCGACACTGTCGCATAATTGATTGTCCATTCGATACTGACATTGAACGGCCGATGTCCGGCGGTCGACTCGTCGATTACAACCAGTTATTTGCTTACGGCTATCGAGATAAGGCGCTTCCGCGCGACTCCACGCGGCGACACAAGTCTCCGCGATCAGCTGGTGAAACTCGCGAATTCGGCATGGCTTCGTACTGTGATAAATGTTGTGCACCCAAGGTTTGCGTGATGTAAACAGTGTTAAGAGTGCAAGTGGGTGAATCATGGAAGTGGCTAAGGAGAAGAGTGCAGGCGCCGAGGAGTTTGACGAGGACGACGTTGCGTCCCGTCGCTGCATGTTAGATGGTGAGTCCAATCGATACATGCAGTGTTTATGCGTCATACTGTGTTACAAGCATAATGAATACATCCTTTACAAAGGGCATTGTGTAAAACAAATTAAATCAAAGACAAAGATCGTTTGCGATGACGCGACAGAGCGTCCACGTCGATTGATGGAAATGCTTATTGATTTTCCCCACGGACATCGGGGACGGCGCGTGTTTACACAACTCATGCGACTTGCAAATGCTTGCTAATGTGCCAACAACATAATGACATTTAGTTGATCTAAAAAAACTGAAACAATTATAAGTATATCAATTTTAATTTCGAAATTGGTAGGTACCGACTAAATTATCTTAAAACGTAATTCGGATTACATAAATCCTTCAATAAAATTAAGCAGAAGTAATTTGAGTAATGTCCTAAAATAATCAAGTGTTTATCAATTTTGCATTAAAATTTAAATAATCCAAACAAAATAATTAGGCTAGTTACAGTTTGATAACGCGGATAACATGTGTGTAGATATGAAAGTCGTTTAATTATAACTCTGGCTTACTAAACCATTTTGTGGTTCAGCCGTTAACATTAAAACAGCCAATCAGTGTTTAAATTAGGGCGAAATTACCACTGTGCTATCACGTGACTAAGATAGATACATAACAAGCCATCATAAGCCACGGTTTCGAAACGTGGTCAGATCAATATGGCTATAAAACACACAAGAAAGTATTCAAGCAAAATGTTTGAAGTGTGATGACCACACTTGCTACTTATTTCAAAATCTATTGTCCCCTACATTCCAGTGTCATGAGCCCCATGACCTCGATTTGAAACCGAGATTGGTAAGTTTATGACTCACTCTTAAGGAAGCTAACAAGTGACATTGAAAACTGGAGTTGTCAGTGGCAGGACGCGCGAGTGCCCCTGCGCCCCGTTTTGGCGAACTTTTGCATTGTGGCGCGTCGCCGAGGGCGTTGACCGGTTCCCCTCGCTTGGAAACTTTTAAAGGGTTTTAAAATCGATTTTTGACATTCTCCAATAATTTTTACTAAAAAAGCGCAAATTCAGACCGGGTTACTAAGAAATGCTAACGATGTCTGCCTATACAGTAGACCACGGAGCGACTACGGTAGATACTAGAAATATTAATTATGAGGGTGCCAAAATGTATAACGAATTGTCAAAAGATATCAAGGAAATACAATCTTTTTATATTTAAAAATAAATTAAAATTCCACATAATGAAAAGTTTTCAATTATCTTAGTCTTATTTCATAATAACACGGAATATTTACATAAACTTTAATATCAATTATAAAACCTATTTGCATATTCACAACAAATACAATAAAACGTACCTACACATAATGTAAACCTTTTTTTGTTTATACCTGATTAACATTAAAAAAAGTAGGTAATTTATGCTTTCAATAGCAATAATGGTAGAAATTGTGATAGATATAAAAGTACCTACTCTGTGAAACTGTGTTTCGATACGTAATATGGACTCGGTCTCAATATTTTTGCAGATTACCTACATCAAGAAAAAATATTCATAGAAATACCTTCTAAACTCGATCTCTTTTAGCAAAGGTAGTTTATTTTACTACATAATGTAATGTCTAACGATATTCTACATCTAACTTTATACATACCGTTCCGATACTTGTTCCAAGGAACGTTTACTTATAATAATTATGTATGCAACCAGTGATTCATATTCTAATAATTATAAATATTATTGTATTCTGTTTTTGAGAAATAAATGTCTTAAACCATATTTTTAAAGAGGTATTTTGTATTGACGCAACCCTGTAAAGGCTAATTAGGGGTTTAAAAACAACACTCTTTTCTTTTATAAATTATGACCTTTGATTATAATATAATCAAAGATTATGACTTGGAAATCGAAGTTTGTTTTAACTTGGTAAACAATTTATTTTTATTTACTGTACACGATGAAGTTACGGGGAAAGAAAATGAGTTTTTTTTTTTAATATATAGGTACCTACATGACATTCATAAATAGTAAAATAGTAGATACTATTTGAACATTAATATTTATTTTACAAACAAAATGGATTACAAAACCGTACCTGTGCGACATAAGTGGATTACGTTCACATTCCCAAAGTTTCATGTTACTTGTGGTTTTAGTTGCTGGTACAGACGCCAGCACATCAAGCTACTACAACCTGTCAAATTTATTTAATAGATTTTCAACTTTATCCCTAAGGGTGTAAGGTTCATAGTTGATTGGGAAAATTTGTCAGTTTCGGGTAGCTTGATGTGCTGGCGTCTGTAGGTACTTATTTAGCTAATGCAATTCAATGCATGACACATATGACATTAACTTTAGTCAACATTATTCATGAGAATGTTTCTACAAGTCGCTTTTTCCATTGCAGTTCGAATATGTAACAAAAGATTACCCAAAAAACGCCACGCCACTAACATGACACTTACCGATAATTACATTTAGATGATTATGTAGGTATTTTTATTACATAATATCATAACGCCTCCGTTTCCCAAAGGGATAGGCAGAGGTGCAACGAGAGTAGGTACACTCACATTTCGCCGGTTATGTTTTTAAGTCCCATGAGCTGAGCGTATTTTTATCACTCGCTATTTTGTTCGCTTAATTAGTTTCTAAAACTGCTTCAAATAATAAATAAATTAAGTAATATCATTTTATTGCCAAAGAATCAGCATTGCCATTGAACGTGGCAATGCTGCCAGTCTTTCTGGGCACGGTTCTGGATGACAGCGATGCGGACGAGTACTTCGACGCCTAAGTGTCCTTTGTTTTTGTATTTATTTGTATAGTAAGTTAGTTAGTCTTTTAATTTAGAATCTAGTGTAAATAGTTAGTTGTCTATACATACAATAAAAGATAAACATTAATTATTTTAATGAGAAGCCATTTCAACCACGCTGACCACTGAACTTTCTACATGGATGCTACTTACTGCCTACTTTCTACGTCTGGTTCGTCTTGTTACGTTTGGTCTGCAAAAACGTTGCTTGGTTTATTAATTAAAATTCTACACGTTCTTGTTAGAGGACACGGAACAGTGCAGACTAATTTAAATGTCAACTAGTGCCGACCTTCGTACTTTGAGAATGACATCGGAATGATTCTACGGCACAATATGTACCTACGAGTCTAATGACGTGTGGATGTACTGTGGCCTGTCTAGATCCATGGATTTATACATTGTAGTTAAGGACGTCAAATAAAGACAGAACAATGGACACTAAAATGGAGATCGGAAACCAATGGCCGATTGTGATTTCCGTTTCGCTTTAAATGGAGATTTAAAACTCTTAAGACAATTGCAGTTTTCAAGTGCATGCCTCAAGAACTTCAGAGCTAATTATAGATCTTAATGTAAAGTTTCCGTTTTAACGTTCTGTATATGGACGTGCCTGCCCTTGAACCGGGCACCTGGGATCTGATGGTTCAACCGGTTTCAAGAATAATTTTACCACATTGTCAGTTAAAATTGAATATAAAGCTCAGGAAGTTGAAATTGCTGTGTTATTCAAGTGCTTTTTGTTGGCTGTTAAAATTATGTTTGTTGAGTTGGAAGTCGTTTTATAGTTTGATTTTTTCTCACGCTAATAAATTACCTGTGCCAGTAAAGTCATGCATTTTTGTATCCATATTAAAATTAATAAAAAATTGTAAGAAGTTACATTCATGAGTTGACAACCCAGCTCTACACGGAAGCCGTGAAGCATTCCATGTAATCAACAACAATGCACTTTGACAGCTCTTATTACCGGCGCAGACGCAAATCGATCCAAGTCAGCGGGTTCCTTTAAAACAGGCGCCTTTAGCGCCGGCGCTGAATGCTCAGGCAATCGTAAATGCTACCGGTATACGCTGAGCATTCGAGCAGAGCCCATTACGAGCACAATAACCCGTACCCACTGAGAGAGTTAAATCTGGAGCTAAATTGACCCTTGCACAGTAGTGCACATGCCTAATTTAATGACGTTGTTTAGCCCTTGAATAGACCGCTAAAAGCTGCTCGGTTTAACCATCTACATATTATATCTTTGAATGTTGTGCAAGTTATAATAATTATGAGTGATTAGTGATTACTTATCGTTAAAAACGGACTCCGCACTAAAGATTAGTAAGATAGCATAATCTGTTACTCAGAATAGAAGAAATTCATAGATAATGAATAATTATAGATAATTAATTTGTGAAGAGATAGACATAATTCCGTGCCTTCACTGTGCACTGGCCTAAGTCGGATAAGCTGCGATAACTGAAAGCAAATATACTGATAACCTTGCAAATTGGCCATAAAACCGTTTAGCCAAGCATGGTGATCTTAAAGCATATACATAGTTATAATAGTAGTAGATACCACTAAGCGCTAGACTATGAAAACTCATTATTTTTGTCTCCCTCGTCATTCCCGAATTCTTAGTGACAGATGATTGACAATTGTTAGTATATTCTGTTAGTTATATACTTACCTACACTGTCTACTTAATTACTTAAAATTCAAAATCAAAATATTTTATTTCACATAAACCGACATGGGCACTTATGAAACGTCAGAAGCTAGGTGCACGGTTCCAATTGGTCGTTTCCTATGGAGAAGAGCCGACAAGAAACTCCACAGTTACTCTTTTAAAAATAATTGGCTTTTACAATGTTTTCAAATTACAGTAGGTACGGGAAGACAGGGTAGGCCTGTCAACAAGTACCAGGTACTTGATAAAGTAAAAAATGGTCTACAGATCTAAAGTCTACAAGGCCTAAAAAGTTCTCACATTTACAAAAAATAATCTATCAAAAGGACAAATAAAATATGAAAACCTATTAAAACCAAATTATGTGATTGCCATTAATAAAGAGTTGAAAAATTATAATTTTCTGTATATAATGTCAAATAATAAAAAGATTATGTCAAAGAAGTATGTAAAAAATAAACATCGTAATTTGAGAGCAGTTAATAGACATTTATGTAGTTATGCCGTTAATGAGGTGCTAGGGAATTGATAACAATGCTCTTTGCAAACAGGTCGTCAGTGTCATAACAGAGACTGATAAGAGCTCTTTACAAATGACCGTTTATCTTAACCAAAGAGAGTGGTTATATAGTCTTTGATGTTAACCTATTACAAAGGTCATCTCACACATTGTTTCAAGCAGACACTGGGAACTTGGGTTGGGAAGCATATCTTGAAACCGTAAAGTTGGAGTTGGAGTTGTTGATTTTGCTCGTACTCCATAATTTGGGTTTATTCTTTAAATAGTTTCTGATCGTTCCTGTAAATAGTATCAAAATTTTAACGTGATTATATTATCAGGAATGTGATTAAAAATAATGTTAACTCCAGTAAGATCCTATCATGAATTTAATCCATATACATACCTACAATTATATAAGTCCTGTAACATGGCTATTTTATAGAAAACTCAGCTAAAATAACAAATAGCTGGATAACTATCTTTTAAAAATAGTCATGTGGACAAAAAATAAACTCTTACCCGAAACCGTAGCTGTAAAAAAAAAGCGCATTCGCTTTTCAATACTGAAAATAATTGAACACGACTAAAAGTTCCAGATACATCAATGTAGGTAGGTAGGTACATAGTCAAAAGGTTCTTCTAAGATTGGTCCTAATTACTATTTAATTATTAGATTAAGTTTGAGTTCTACTATTTATTTATGTGAAGTATTGGGTGCACATTAGTGACAGCAGGATGCGGAAAATCAAATCACAACGACTAACAGATAGAGCGATATTACGAGTACCGTAGTGTTATTAAGTAATCGTTAATTGACAAGCACTCCTGGGAACGTTTCAATATGTTACATAATTCATATAAAAGCTGTCTTACGATTCTTATCATTGCTTTAGGTGTAGACAGTTTTGACGCGAGAGATAAAATGAAGTGGCCCTTAATAGTTCCTGATAGTTGCGTCTAGATTTATCCCAATAAAGACAGCTTGATGACAAGTTGTAAGCACTTGTAGGCAAAGATTACGTATAATACTAACTTATTGGACATTTCCCTTAACTCCTACGGTTAATAAAACCCTGCCTGTAACTCCCACAGTGCGATATGTTGCATGTATCGTGTTCCGGACTGTCATCGACCATTGTGTTTAATGAACGTTAATTCTGCTTCACACGCCACGTGGCCTAGTTAGTTAATAAGGATGCAGGTCTAGGGTTGTCCCTTAGGCTATTAGGTTTATAGTCAACATAGTTGGTACATTCTCTGAACTGAATAGAACCAATAAAAGTTTCAAATGAGTCATTTAATAAAATGTTGTCGTGGCTAATTCAATTCTAATTGATTGGTCTATCAATAAACGATTAAAGTCACTGTCGAAAATGCATCAAACAAGGAAAATCTCAAATAAAGTTACTATTAAGTAATTATTTTGGAAGATACGAAAACCTGAATACACTTTTCATTTGTTTTTGTTTGTGAGTCCATAAACACTTGAATGGTAAAGAAAAAACAGTGCCTACCTAATGTTATTTTATAAAATGTTATTTACAGACACTTTATGTAAGAACCTTGTCTTCTATTTAATCCTGTTAGGTACGACGTATGTATTTACTTATTTAAAGATATGAACTCATACAATAAAACCAAGATAATTATCGCTGCACATAAGGCGATAGGAAAGCGTCTCGTGCATACTAAATACTTGTAATTTTCTATGACGTAGATACAGTCTTTTAGTGCCAATGACATTTTACAATCCCTACTGTAATTTGTAGATCTACAGCTTTATACGACTGGCTTGGTTTTATCATTTATTACCTTTGGGCTCGAACGAAACCTTGGGATGGTTTCTTTAGTAGCCTATTCTTTCCTACTCCTAGGCAAAGGCCTCATTCCACTCCTACCTTTCGAAAGCCCGCGCATCCTCCTTCCAGTTTTGACGGAAGCTATCCAGCTCGTCCCGCCCGCCATCTCCTATATATCGCGACCCGGCCGTACTGTCTCAGGGCACCAGTTCTGTGCTATTTGGGCCTACAGTTTGTGTGGCTGACATGTACCAACACAACTACCTACAACAACAATAATAAACACAAGTAAATGCAAGATGTATTTCCCAAAATGATGATGATGATGCTGCTAATATCTACTCAATTTCGGCCACTGCGACTGCATGCTGTGGCTATTGTAATTGACCAAAATTGTCGATAATTGATGCTCATTCAAAAGTCTAAAGTTACTCCTGATCTCTGGAGCTTTAATTAATTAACGTGCTCATGTCTCAAATACTTCATTCAGAATTACCACACAAAATATCGAATGACGCGTTGTCTACCTATATAATAATTGTGTCCCATGTGATCTTGTAGCGAGCGCGAGGTGACCTCATATCCACATGTACGCGAGTAAACAAACACTTAATTAAGTATGTAGTAAGGTGATGCAAGTGTTATTTGAACGGTTACTTCACACGATACAAATCTAGTCGAAATTACATTCAGTTTCGATTTGTACATACAGGCAGTAATGTATGTAATAATGTCACCGATAAGCCGACATTTGCAAGAAGATTAATAAGATAAAAGTAGAATACGACACGACTCAATGCGTTCTTTGTTCTGCTTTATTTACAATCAATCAATTTGAATAATTCTGTGGTGGAGCCGTCACTCAATCTTTGTTAGAAGTCGAGCAGCATACAGCCTTTGGAGACTTGCCAGCTCTACCCTGAAGTGAATGATTGATGTGAGATTAATTGGGTCATCATTCGAAGACAACTAGCCAATTCAGTGAACGACTCAAAGCCGACCGAATTTGTGAAGGTTTTATCTATCTACCACAGATAAAATACGGGTTTGAAAATGGCACACCCATTTTATCTGTTCTGTGCCCGTGCCTAATCGTACGCTGGCTCCTGGCTCTGTGCCTTCTAGGTGCACTAAAAGTTTCATGTCACTCTATCGAAGTAAGTAGGTACATAGGATAATTATTCGAGCAGTAGAAACTGTATAAAAGCCCTAAAGAGAAACATTCAATGATTGATTGGAAAATTTATAGATCAATCGGAGCCAAGCTCTCGATATTCAGTGATTGACCCAAATAGCAAATAAGTACGATTCAATTTGTAAAGACTTCCACCACAGATGAAATAATGATGTGTCATTGTGTTCTGTAGCTCCGCAGAGATGAGATAATATTTGTACGGGCAGTAGTCCCTACTTATGTTAGCTGTGTAAATTCTAGGTGTATTTTATGGTTTGTAAATCTAACTAAGTAAATATAGTCGTGCAAGTATACACTCACTATTGAATCATGATTTTATCCTAAAAGAAAAATATAGCTGCACCCAATCATACCGAAAATGGCACTGTATGCACCTGTAATTAGCAAACATTGAAGCTGTTATTAATCACAACCTAATTGTGGCTTCATAACTTCATACCAAAAAGACAATAAAACCTTCGCAACTGACCGCGTGACTGCATGAGTCACCGTCCCTCACTGTCCAAAGCCATTGCATTTCGTTACCAGCATTTTGTCGCCGTCTCAACGTTTCGTCATACAGTGTTACGTAGATCAATTGCGCGTGCGTGCAAACCAGTGCAAACCGTAAAATTCCAACCATCTATCATTCTAACTTGCATGCGGTTCTTTTATAAAGGAGTGTTTAACAGACGTTGGTAAATATATCCAGGGTCGCAGCTCAGTCTTCTGATTGCATATGTACAGTGCTCGTATATCTACGAATTAGAGAATATTCATTACCAAGAGGAACGAATGGGTGTATGAAACGTCATCATGGTCGTCGTCATAGTGTTTATAATACCACATGCGGTCACTGGAAGCCCTAAAATGTAACGAACAGATGCAGAGCACAAGGTCACAATAAATGGCAAGGTTTCAGGTCCAGATGTCGAATATAGAGCAACTCATTGCAAGACTAATTAGCTACTCAATGGGATTGAATAATCAGAAGCTATGTCAAGTTCATATAAAAGCACTTCATGCTGCTTTCATGTTTAAGAAAGAAACTGGTTGCTAGCCCTGCGAGGCCGCAACAGACAGACAGTAAAATAATAAACTTTTGAAACTAGAACCTTCCTCTCCGTAACAGCAAAAGTATTAAAAATAATTCGCAAAGCATTCGCAAAAGGCGAGGCTATAGAACAATCTACTTTCTAAAACAAATTGATTCTACTTTCAACAGATTGCGGCATGCGCCCGCGCCGCTATGGGAACGATGAGCTGACATTTTGTGGCCACCGTGCCCTTCCTGTTTCTTATCCAGGTTGAAATACTTTCTCCTAATCCTAACCACAAATTGCTGCAGATTATTTATGTTACGTAGTCGTAGATACTCGTAGGTCATAGATATAAATAAATATTAATGGGAAATCGATTCTGTAATCCCAGGTCATATGCTACAAACGCAGGAAGTAACTGCTTCTATTACTTTATGTGTTAATTTACTAGATATTCCATTTTTAGGATTAATATGGTGTACGATGATGTGGTGATAATTTGCTGTCACCGACGTGGTGGGTAATCTTATCACCACACTTTAAAATGGAGGGGTTGATACGAAATTTCCGATTTTTTTTGATGACTCGTTAACTTTTTCAATAAGTTTGAATTTGTGTACCTTGGTTCATTCTTGCGTAAGCAAGTATTTTAACGACGGCTTTGGCACAACGACACAATGCGCACTGCGTATATTTAATTTATCAATTACCATTGATTCCCATTTACGTACCAATTTCTGGTCCTCCAATAATAGAAATTCGGTTTTTTTTCAATAATGTCACAAGTTTATTAAAACACTTTTTGAAAACTTCTTTAGTCGCGTTGGGCATTTTTTGAGATGGGAAAAAACTATTGAATTCGCGCCATTGTTACCGTAACCGATACCGCTTCGGATGTGTTCGGCTATCCTCGGGATGTACTCGGTTTTAGTGTATTTCCGATATGTCAGTGAGTGATGGCAAAGTATTCTGTTTGTGCTTTGTTTATATGACGATTAAAAAATACACACGTAATATTGTTCAAGTTTTCACTTCTGTCGGCACTCCCGGAGTGGCACTTTTTTTTGTCACCAACTACGAAACTGAGCAATTGTATCTACCAATTTCACAACGTACCTGTGATTATAGCCCGAGCCCCTATACACTGATACGTGTATTGAGCAAAATATTTTGTAACGATATTTATGTAACGGTGGTAACATTCTGTTTTCTGACCACTGATGAGGCTGAGATTTGTAACTTACACCGCTGCGTAAACGCAACGTGGTTGGACCAAACAAGTAGATACTAAGATCTCTTGTTACATGCAACCTTCCTAAAGTGACGCACATGACTCATTACTATTCGCGACTCTGCTTGTGCTTATGCAGTCTAGCAAGACGAAAAAACAATGGTCATAAGTGTACAAAGGACCATCCCATTCCCAATATCGCTGAGTTGTTCTAAAGAAAAATAAGTAGAAGGCGCTGTTGACGGATTGATTATAAGTACAACATAACTTTAGGGACGAGATTAAGAGCCCTCTCACATTTCGGCGTTTCGCAAATTTAGGTATTTTACGCACCGAGCGCGGCAAACTACGCGAGCGATACTTTCTTTCATGCTTCTCGCTCGCACTATGACTATGATACTGTGAATATGGCGACTAAACGATCTTGATCTTCCGTAACTGAAGGTTTTTTAGGATGGAGTTTAGTGGGCGGAAAATTTTTTACGTGTTATTTCAATTTTATTATGAATTATTTTGTTATATTTTTCATTATTTATGAATTTTACTGTTGAAATATCGATACCTCTGGGCTCAAAGGTCGTAAAGGACATTTGGGCGAAAATGACTTTTTGATACTGCTATACTCAGTTTTTAATTTTCTATCGATCTGTATATTCCGTTCTACGAAATTCGCAAAAAAAATGCCTTTACGACCCACATAATTTGAGACGTTAAGCAAAGTTTACCGCGAAAATATGGATGTAAATAACACTTAGTTACCAGTGTGAACTCATTTTGGTAGTAAAGCAATGTATAAAACAACTTTTGGGTGTAAAATACATAAAAAATATCAATTGTCTTATACCACCTTAAGTGGTTAATATAAGTCACCTCAAAAATTTGGATGTAAAGGACATCGTCTTTGCAAATTGTCCTGTACAGCCCTACAATTTAAAATAAAAAAAACAAACTTGTCCTTTACTACCAAAATAATCTAAGAAAATGTGTTGTAAGTAGGTCCTTTACATCTTACATTTGTAAATCAATATGAGCTCTACTCCCTACAAAATGATATTAATTTACAATACGTTTGACTTAAATATACAACCTGATACACTTGAGCTCTAATAATAATTCTTTACGACTGTTTCTTATTTTTTTCTGCATAGTGCTGCCGTCTTTTAACTAGAAAGCCGTTAACCCTCAAATGGTCAATCTTCACTTTTTAATAGAAAGTGACAAAAAATCCTCGCTGAAGAACTATAGACCCATCTTATTCATGAAACCACGTATGCAAGCTGCTCTCGAGTGTCGTCACGAGCTGTCTCGCCAAGAGATTTGTCGCGTTCCAACCGCCAGATCGAGGCGGTTTTCGAAAAGGCTTCAGTACCATATGGTATGGTGGTATATACCACGACTATGTTCGGCAAATTATACAGAATACCGCGAAGTACAACCAGTCACTGTGCATTTGCGTACTACGAGAAAGCCTTCGACTCCATCAAAATATAGGCAGTTCTGGCCTTTCTGCAACGATGTCGAATTAACCGGCGCTGCATCGAAGAGAGACGAGAGAGAGAGAAAAAGATTGAGAGAGCGCGCGCTCGCGTGCGGGCATTGAGATGTTTGTACGACGCTGCCACGATGACTGTTCAGATCCAGGATCAAAAAACCACCCCATCCAACTGTTCAGAGAGAGGGGTGTTTACTCATCATCTCATCAAACAGATTCTGTTTATAAAGTTGATTATAGAAGAATTATATTTTCACTTCTTTAATTTTTTTTTACTAGTCGGACACATTTTTATTTATTTCTAACACATAACCTATTTTACAATTTAAGACTAAAATATTTATAGATATGATATACAAGTGTATAATAAAAAGAAAGGAAAAAAAAAGAAAAAAACAGGAGCTCATTTAAAAAAATTCGGCCGCTGTCAATGGGATAAGTGTCCAAAAGGCTGGCAGCATTACCATGTTGGATGGCAATGCTTATTCTTTGAGCTAAAAATAGACCAGCCCTCTGGTCACGCGTAGAGTCAACCAACCGCTTGGCAATGTCTCGAAATATTCGATGCGCACTCGGACCCCAAGGCCTTAGAGTTTCAACCCCAAACGGCTCAAGCATATAGCTCCCAATAAGGTTGTTATATTTGCGCTGTTTGAGGTTTTCTGCTTCTGCAGCAGCCACCCCAGCACAGCCCGCCGTGCTAGGAACATAGGATGGCGCGAGGGTGTCAACACAGGTTGCATCCCACACCAAAGGCCTACTCAACTTCCAAGGCATTGTGGTCATTCCATCTGGCCTCTTCCCATCGTCGCGTGCCAAGCCTTCTAGGTTCTAAAACAGCTGGCACCCCGGCGGCGGTGACAAGAGCCCGACGGATGATGTTGTTAATGCTGGCGTGCCGTGACATCTGACCAGCGCTCTGGCTGCAAGATAGGCCATGGTGTCCCGTGTCCGAGGCAGTCGACTGCTTCACCACATTGATAGCGATGTGGAGCTCCGCAAGGAGCGCCCAGACGCAAACATGTAACGAGCCGGAATGTGGTGTCACCCAGCATAGTGCCTATGTTGGGTGACGGTAGCGCCTCAAGCCAGAGGCCCGACTCCCATTCACCCACAACCAGCAGGCGGGCACACTCAACAGTATTGGTGGACGTATAACAATATTAATTTATAATTTAGAGCTTTGTGTTCAATTACAAATAAACGATCGCAATTTGATTACACAAATGTACGATTTATTTGTATAATTATGTTATTTCATGAATATTTGTAAAGAAAATACAGTAGTATACACATAAATACATACAAAATTACATAATCCATTTAATACTTAAGTTTAATTATTAATTTATCCTTTCAGAATACCTTAGAGGGTGATCCTTAAGACCCTAAAAATTATTACACTTGTCGATTATTTCCTTATTTTGTTTAGTTTTGTGCAGTAAAGTACATTTACGCCCTTAGGATTATCATAGGATGAAAATTTGAAGGGTGTAAAGGACATTTATTTTTAAATTTATGGTCGTAAAGGAAATCTATCTCGGTAAATACAGCACTAGGGTAATTTTTTAACACTGCCCTAGAGAATACTATAAATTCTAAGCACTTTTTTCCTAGGTTTCATTTAAATAGCTCAAGAAACAAAAATGTTACAGTAAAAATACATTTTTTTTTTTCGTTTTTTGCTTCTCCTGAAAAGTCGCATTTTGTCCTTTACGACCTTTGAGCCCAGAGGTATCGATATGTTCACAAATATTTTAATTGTTATGCAGTAATTGATTATAATATCTACGGTTGATAGCATAGTTGTATAAATTGTATATAGTAGTATGGTTGCAACCAAGTCCAGTTGGTCTCCACACGCATGTACTCCACGATCTCCTCAACCTTCGTGAAGTGGTGCAGTCTGAACACGTACAGCTGCGTCGTCGGGATTGCTGGACGCAGCAGCATGTTGGGTCCTGCCAGCGCGGTGCCGCACTGGTTCCGACAAGGATGCTTCTTCTTCTTCTTCTCCACTTTGATGAAACCATCCTTGTCACACGTGTCCTTCTCTGGATCCTGCCTTTTCAAAACCTTGCTGGGTTTCGACCGGCTCCGTTTACCCTCTTTTATTTATTTTTATTTCCTTTTTTTTATTGTGTTTTGCAACGCAATTATATTTGTATTTATTTTTCCCCATTTCGATTGGTAAGAAAACTCAAATCAGCTGCAATCAAAATAACTTTAATAAGTTGACTATCTGGTATACTAATAAAGTGTGAACTTTATACTAATTTAAATATACCGTTCGAAAATAAATACTTACAAAGATCAAAAACTGCGGCCGTAGTTCACACGCACACAAAAGCAATGCGGCAGCGTCTAGATGCGACAATCGGCGCACACGACGGTAGTATCGGAAAGAAGGCGCGCGGGAAATAAACTGACATAGGTCCAACCTCGACAAGCGCTCGCGCGATACTAATCGCAGCTGGCCGGCGCAGTGAAATATATAGTATTTTTATTTATTTAATTAAAAAATAATGGTAGCGATTTAAAAAATAAAAATAATACTATATTCTAAGCAAATGTTGATGATTATTTTGGTATAAATTTTACGCCTAAATAATGTAGGACTTTAGAGATATCGGGGCTTGTTTCGAAGCCTTTTCGGTCGATAATTGAATTACGTAGATTATTTTTTCTTTACATAAAAGGCATATAACGAAAATATATTCTATTATTATTGAAGTATAGGATATTTGAAAGCTAATTATATTTTTTTTGATGGTAGATATTCAGTAGAATCTCCAAATTAGAGCTCCGAAATCATGTCTCCGTGAGTTTTTGCCTAAACATTCATCGGGAGAAAGCTTATTACTAAATAATTAAATAACTTATCTAAAATCGGTTCTGAGGTTATTGTAGTAGAGAAAACGAACTATTTTTACCAAGTAATTGTTATTTCATACAACGAACGTAAAACATACAATTTCAACGTCGAAAACTTCAAATTTCGCGTTTTTTTGTAATACGCCTCTTAAATACTTAATTCGGTTCGTCTTCCGAATCAGATTCTCACATTACAACCATAATAGATATGTAAACCCGAGCAACAAGATGGTGAAGACGATAATTATCTAACATATCTTCCCGTCTTCATGCTTCAAGTTCGACTAACTCAAAAATTTCCATTTTTTTGCGTTTCTGTAAATTAGCATCACAAATCAATTGCGACGTTGGTAAGCTGGGCGTTTAAAAAGGTGTGACTTTACATAGAAAAAGTAACAAAAAAGAACCAATCGCGTTTACTTTTGACGTTTGTGTTTCGCAATTGCAAGCATGTCATTGACATTAATTTATTGAAAAATAGGTAAGTATTAGCTGTATTAAATTTTGTTAATTTAGGAATAACAAAATCGCGACAGTTTTGTAATTAATATACTTATAATTGAAAGCTATAACATCATTTTTAATCCCGTCATCAATAAGCTTATCTCCTCAATCTAGTACTTATAATATCTAATCGCACGCAATTCAATCTGGCAATAACATTATAATTATATCAGGGTGAATGAATTTAAATGAGAACTTTGCTCTACTGAGTTCAACTACCAAGAAGAAAGAGCTATTTAGCTATGCTTAATTTATTTTTGAATTTCTAAAATCGTAAAGCTACAGTTTCGTAGAAGAGTGATGGCCGCCACATACCGGTCGCAGTGACGGCTGTCAAGAAAATGATGGCAGAGGGATTTGACTTTACGATATCAAAAAACATTCTAGGAAAACACACCAACTACTTTACTTTACTTTCATAAATAATGTTTCAGTGACGTCATTCGCCAGTAAATTACGGACCTTTTTTAGGTAACCGTGGCTTTCAATTTAACTAAACAAACTGCAAGATTTCGTCGTCAAATCTTGCAGTTTGTTTGCAGACTGAAAGAAGTAGCCATCATAACTCCCTCGGATATAGTAACACTAGAAGATGAATATAATAAAAATTATAAAACCTCGAAATATAAAAAAAAAAAAAAACGCTGTACATAGGCGTAACGAGCGAATAATGACTATCTCGCCAGAAACTGTGGGTTCTAATCAATTTTAAACGCACGAATAGATCACGCAAATGCACGAAATGTTAGCAATCTTTACCTACCCAGTACCTACCTATTATTATATCTACAGAAAGGTTATGAACTCAAAATAATCTCGACCTTCTTTGAAGCTATGTTTCAATTATTTGCAGAAATCATCAAAACAAACGGTGTCTTGATACATTCAAAACACGTTTGCCTAAATATTGAGTGATACCTGGTGATACCTAATCTGTTGTTAAATGTGTGTCACGTCATTGGGGATTAAGGTTGCTTATGAAACATCATTGATAATTGAAAATTGATTTGATCAATTAGTATCTATGTTAAAGATGACGTTATAAATAACGACCATTGCTTAAAAATAATCCACCACTTATTCGACGCCTTACTCTTTCTTGCTAAGTGTTTGATTAACCACCTAAATGGATGAAAAGAACGCTGATTCATTAATGTAAACAAGAATAAAGAGTTTATGAAGTGCACTTTACGAGCTATGTTTAATCAGAGCCATAATCCAAAGTGTTTTCACAAACAGGGATTATGCATTAGCTTTTCCTACCTATATGTTTAATTTTAGCGATCAAACACGATAACAACGCAGAGCTTTGGCCCATATTATCTCTTTACCGAAATTTTCCCATTTGTTTTGATTGAAGTTATTGATGGTTCACACATGTGACATTTAAATTCAACGATAGATTACCAATCTTTTCTTACTCCATTAACAGCCGAGATTGCATATTCATGCCAACATCGAATACACTCTCGGTTTTTTTCTTTCTTTTACTTTCATCATGAAAGTAATGTTTTCTAAAACTTTTCTCAATCGCACAAGTTAAGATAATCTCAATCCCATCTCACACATTCCCATTAAGACAAACGAAGTGCGAACACGATCATCCGGAAAAAATGTTATAGTAACATACATTAGTGTCTGACATTATCACCATTAGATCAAGAGGTATGAACCTAACAACGGTGGTGCATATGACGAAACTAGGTAGTCTTTTCATTTCAAGCAGAGAAACTTAAGCAAGCTACAAAAGAATTCAACATCCAAATAAAGATGAGGAAGATGCTGAAAAGTGTACCGCGGACAAAGCTAGCGTGACTATGATAACATTTACTTCTGGTAGCACATAATTGAGATAAATTACTTGTTGTGTCAACGCACCCGAACATTCGTGCTGATGAGCCGACACGGACATTAGCCAACCGCAGTTCGAGAATAATTCATGAGACGAAGACAATTCACTCAGCACGTCATGTTTTAAAAACCATTTTATTCACACATTCATTCGTACGGTTTTGCATGTAATCTGAAGTTCCCACGGAACACTTATAGGACAAAGACGTAAATTAGAACTCCTCAATTAACATAGCAACTGCATCTTTCTTAGCTGTTTCCCTTACTGGACGTGATTGATACGAAAAGTTGCCATTGTTTTGTAGGAGTTGATGGAGGTGAATCTAGGAAGGAGATAGACAAGATAGGATAAATATTAGGTGGATCTACCCTTTTTCCCGATTCGAATAAATATTAGAAATTTCAAATTCCAATATTCTTTTAGGGCTATTCCTAAGAGAACATAATATTGGGATTTGAGATTTCTTTAAACCATTTTTCTTCATATCAAAGGCAAATACATAGTTAAGACATCATATAGGTAATGTAATCCTATTGATTGATAGAAAATATAACTTGAAATAGCATAGCAATCCAAAGTATCCGAATAATCAATATTATGATTTGTTGAGGTTCTATCTGATTCAAGTCAGCATAGCAATAAACAAACATATCAATTTGAAGAAATAAATCAAGACACTTCAATGTTTGAATTACAGATTCACCGTGTCTTGTCTGAGAACTATTAATTACAGTGTTTTGATATTCACTTTCTATTTTCGACTTCATATCTCTTGGTGGAGCAATTTTAGCTGACCTGTAACAACTGATGATGACCCTGGCTTGAGGACGAACCGATCGATAAATATTTAAACTCCACTCAAGAACTAAGCATCGAACTCTTAAATTAATACATACGTAGTTGGATATCAATAAATAAACTGATCAAAATGATAAAACACTAAATATGAACCCGGATCTACGGTAAACTAACTAGAGCAAATTAATGTTTCCAATTTACTGTATTAGTTCAATTCCAATGCTTTTTCATCGTGTTGTCTGAAGTATTAACGGTGTTTTATGAGATAAGTTATTTATAACTTGGCTTTGTGTCACTCCGTAACAAGATATTAGTGTCGTGGGATTATGACCAATTGCGTAACGAAATGTCCTATTTATTCGATATGACAAGCAGTCGCTGCATAGTTTCGGTCTAGTGAACGCATTCGATCAGCCGCGCGGCGATCAGACGTCGCGGGTATTGCACCTGCTGCATCATCCGACGTCGCTTCCACAGCATATAGGTACCTATATAATGTAATCAAGTCTATAGTTGTTTTGAATATTAACAACGGGACTCCTATATTAAATGTCAGATTGGACAGATACATCACCCAGATTCCCCCATAATTGCATCAAACAGATTATGTCCATACAAATTGCTGCTGTTATGTTATTATGATCGATGGTAATCTATAATGACGCTAACAAATGTAAAGCATGCAAAAGCATTGTGTACAGAACCAACACTTTCTAGCTCATCGTCACATACACGTATATTTCCATACCGATATCCTCCTGATTGATTGCCAGTGGCACATTGGCGAGCTGCGTAGGTACTTTCTCCGGCGATTAGTTTGGACTTTTTGTTCAATTATGAATTACATCGGCTGTACGACAACATTTGTTAATTTCTTCGTCTGGTCGAGTAATCGAAAGAAATGAGATTGGAATGAGATTGGGGCGGACGGGCGATGGCGCGCGGTAATTGCACCGTGCTGCGGGCTGCGGCCGAGCGCCGGCGGAGCGGCGGCCTCGCCTCAGTCCGTTTTGCGCCGCCGCTCCGGCCGCGTCTCCCAACACTACCACCGAACATTACAATGAATTAGCTCAACGATGGCCTCTAGTGCCGACACGTAAAGGCTTCGTGAGTGAACTCTAACAAGTGGTGGAAGATGAGCGAGGAACAGGAAAAGTGCGACTCATTCAACTCGTGGGAGCTGAACGGGCTGAACTCCTTGGATCTGTGGGACTACACTGTCGAGCTGGAGTGCCTGCAAGGAACCGAAGGTTAGTTTCGCAAGGCTGTGTGAGCGGCGCTCGGCGGCGTGGCCGTCGCCCTAGACGTTGCGCTCACCAAGCAATTCGCAACGCAAAGAACAAAACTAAATAGAATCGAAGCATGGAATTGTTTGAATAACGTCTGTTACGCTCGCGTTTACGGTACCGCTTTCTATAGATCCTCCTTTCTAGTTAGATTTAGATTATCTTCGATTAATGTCATGGTTTATTTTCTAAAGGATATTTATGGTCACGAGCATTGAACAGGAAAGATTTATAGTAATGTAAGTATTATGGTATCTATTGTTTTATCGTAGCAATTATTTGTTAGCGTTTGAGGGGTAACTCGGATCGTCCTCTATATGCTATTGTCGAATAATAGGCATAAAAAGGTGTAGACAATCATGACTGTATTTGGTTGGTGCATATTGGAGTTACGTGGTGTTACCGATGCGTTTAACACCTTCGATCACGTCCGTCTGCGCGTCTTCATTAGTAACGGTACTGGAGTGTATCGTGCTGATTCGTGCTCGTCATGCTGTTGCATTTAAGATTATTTTAACTTAATTTATTTACTTACCTACTTTTAAGGTTAAAATTATGAAAGCTGCACAGACCTTGACGGAGTCTACTGTTCGTTATCATTTCGCTGATATTGGTTTAATTATCTTCTTGATATAATAACGTACCAACTTTGATAAGACTTAGCGAATTCGATAATATATCAGCTGCAACTGATGTAATTGTCCAAACTACATTTCCTGCACATCTCTCTTTGAATCGTACTTAATATTTTTGCATATAAAAACCTGAAAGGTATTATGGTAATTCAGGAAAATAAATGCAGTATGTATACACAATGTATTGAAAAAAATTCGAAATAAGTAGGTAAATGCGTAGTTATTTAACCACGAATTCAGCACAAACGAAACGCGATAATATAGGTACAATATATAAATGCGTATTTACTAATAGTTAAGTCAAGTAGTTAGAATAGGCTTGTTAGTAAGATTTCAACCGATAAGTAATTAAGCAGTCTATAAATAAACATCATTAGAGAAGACAATGGAACATGAAATAAACCAGTTCAGGATAATTATTTCAAGTTATTGTCATGGAGCCGTGCCGGCGAACGCAATAAATCAACTAAATATATAGGTACTAAAAACATTGTGTAGCCATAGAGCATAAACATTTAACGCTAGATTAAGACATGCTACCTACTTTGGTCAAACGAGTTTGGTTTGACTTAAAAAAAAACATGGATATAACTGTTGGCAATGTTTAAAAGAGTTTACCAGATTGAGATGCCACATTAACCCAGCATATCTACATCAAAGGTGACAATATAGCTAAAGAGGTAGTTGACAAGACTATCCAGAACTCAGGTATCTACCAGTGGCGAAGGGTGAATTTATGACAGAGGTAGGTCGGAGTAAAAAAAAAAATGCCAAAAGAAAATTTCAATGATGAATTGACTATAGAGTGGTTATGTTCTGAATTTTCGAAGGGAAGCCGGTGAGAATCGAGTTGTATGGTACCTTCGCCACTGGTATCTACTTACATGTCATATACCCACAGACCCCATGGAGGCTGATGAAACTGTTGCGCATATGCTCTGTGAGTGCACAGGCGTCACCCAGATTAGGTCAGAAACCCTCGGGACACCCAGATCGTACACAGATGTTCTCAACAGACCAGGAGACTTGATCAGCTTCTGGAGGGAGGTGGGCTGGTTGGAATAACCACCGACGGCCGCCATGGCCCACGCACAATGGTCCATTTGAATGACTACGTGCGAAAACCAAACCCATAACATAGAACACACAGACCTTTGATACCCATAATTTCACCACCAAGATAACAACAGCAAAAAGACATTGCAGTTTTCCCAACCAATCAATCCCCCAACTATCTTGGGGTCGGCTTCCAGTCTAACTAGATGCAGCTAAAATACCAGTAGCAGTAGGTACATTGCAGGGAGCGACTGCCTATCTGCTGTTTTCCCAACCAAATCTAAGAAAATCGCCTAAAATCTCATAATAAACCATAACTTTTTTTTTAACTACCACTCCTAGTGTCTTGAGTTCTTGACTAAACAGTCGGCCATGATAAATATTTATTCTTGCCAACATGCAACCTTCTTACTTTGATCTTGAACTCTCGTGTACATGAGTTAGAGACGGATACGATAATTTATAATCTCCTACGGTTATCTATATATATAAAAGGAGAACTGACTGACTGACATATCAACGCACAGCCCAAACCGCTGGGTCTAGAGATTCCAAATTTGGCACGTACGTTCCTTATGAGGTCTAGGGGTGCACTAAGAAAGGATTTTTCAAAATTCATCTCCTAAGGGGGTGAATGGGGGGGGGGGGGGTGAAATTTCACGCGGACGAAGTCGCGGGAAGAAGCTAGTTATCAATAAATAGTAATATAATATAGCCTATACCATGTACACTAACTTGGATTATTTTTTGCTGAGAATAATTTGAAATCACGATAAGCACAGTTATTAAGATTGGTAGGTAATGTCTGGAGCAAGGCTCTACCTGATATTTAAAGAGATTGTAATCTCTATGCTCTATATTTTAAAGGTTAAATCTTGTAATAGTTGTATGTTATGAAGGTATGAAGATAATAGTTCAAACTTACGAGTCATTTAAGTAGGTAAACTGTTTTGAATATCCTGGCCTGCTGATTTAGACTTTGTTATTTTGTCACTTCGTGAAAATCAATCCTCAGAAAACTTCGCGATTCGCCAAAAACACAATGGATATAATTTTCTTTGCCAGAAACCGAGCTTATTTTTTTTTAATTGCATTTGGGTCACTCTTTCGGTTTCCTAATGATGACACTATAACATTTTAACAGCAGTAAATTTTATTACTCATATGCATCGTAGAGAATGTGGCATACCGACCTCCGTAGCTTCGCAAGCGCAATAACCGTCATTGTTTTTCCTCGTACTTGTACAGTCGTAGAATTCAATGTTTTCGCAACTACCCGCAGTCGACAGTAAAATAAATTTTATGACTAGTTAACACGTTTATTACGCACTTCTGTGACACGATTTTCCTGAATCGTCAAATTAAAATGACTGAAAACGTTGGTAATACGAAAAGTCGTAATGATAGATACATAAGTATTAATGTACAGACGCCAGCACATCAAGCTACTATAATCTGTCAAATTTCTTTAATAGATTTTCAACTTTATCGCTAAAATATAAGGTTCAAAGTTGATTGGGAACATTTTACAGTTTCGGGTAGCTAGAAGTGCTGGCGTCTGTACATAAGAGATTAACTGATGTTTAATAAACACTTAAATCCAGATTAAAAAATGAAATTGGATAAATTTTGTAACTGTCCTCAATCGTAATTTCATTCTTACAAAATAACCTTGAATCAAAACGAGTGTCCTGCACCAGGAAATGGTTTTGTATTTATATGTAATTTAATTATCTACCAAAAAAGTATGTTCAACTATTACATAGGTACCTACTTAAATCTTTAATTTGCGGTCACTAACCCGCTTGTCACCGTCGTCGTGGAGGAATTAGTTAGGTAGGTACTAGGTAGGTAAGTTCTACCTATCTATTAGATTTCTTATTTAGAAGAGTCCCATCAGAAATGCCGCTGTAAAGTGGTAAACTAAAAACAAAATTTTATGTGTTTTCCCCATGATAAAATGGTTTAAGTAATGATACTGTTCAAATGAACAACACCATTATTTAATCATTAGTGCTGCTAATTAAGTAATTTTCTAACGACTTACCGTGCGATTGACTGATAAAATGGAATAAATATTCTGACTATACTTAATATATTTAACAACATAATACATAACAGCGTAACACACTATCCGTAGCAATGGCTTTAATTTTGACAGTTCAACAATATTCATTGCATTATTTACGTTGCTGAGCAGACAAATTTACCGAACTTGTGAAGCAATGGATTAGCAATATCCTTCGAAATTATTCAGATTGATTTTAATAGTGTGTTACAGTTAGGGTGCCGGTTTAGTCTTCCATTAAGCGGAATCACGTCAGATCATTTTCACCGTAATCAATGCATGCCAACAGCACTGCAGTCTGACTGCAGTAGGCACCGTGCACATAAGTCTACAGTCCACGCTGCTGCGCCAATCTCTCGTGCTTGATTAGAATTAGCGCTAAAGCATATTTGAATAAATTAACATAAAATTAAGTTAAAATGGATAGATAAATTATAGACCGATATACCTAACAAGGCACACTATCGTACCTATATACATACCTCAAAAAAACTGAATGAGTCAAAAGTTTTAATTTAACAATAACAAAAACCTACGCCCGCCCCGAAGTCTAGACACTAGTCATATCAATAAAGTGCAATCAAGCTATGAAATATTATTCTAAAATATTTCCCAATCAAGTGTTTCTTAATTTGAAATGAAAAAAAAATCTTAAAATCCATAGGTAACGCGTTGTTGCTCAAGTCATAAGTCGGGGTCGTTCATTGTGATTCCTCAGTGAATCATTGTCAAGCATCTGACAGCCCATTTGATTGGTATGCCTCACATTGCGATAGTATGAACAATTGAAAACTTTTTGTAGATACCATTTAGTTTGCAAATAAAATTATGCTGCCGTCATCGTAAGTCGTGGGATTTGCAGGACGTAAAATAACTTCTCCGGTTTTTATTTCTTTTAACCATGAAATAGGTAAACCACTTAGCAATCGTTTTGTAATAAGAGCTTCTGAACTAAAACGCTCTATCATGCAAAAAATATATATAAGTAGGTAATTTCGCATTAAAAAGTTAGACTTATCTACCCGCTATGCCATAAGATTTTTGTGAATAGGTATGGTGGCATTAATATAATCGGGAAATACCCAAAGATTATTAAACAAGTTAATAACCAACCTGCACCATCGCAAATTATTTTATCATGTACCTAGATTAAAATGATTCGCAATTAAACTTTTTCTTTTGCCAATTCTAAGTGAGTTATTTTAGCATCATTACACCTATTGTTACTTTGTTGTGAAAACAGTTAGTACCTACCTACTTATAATTTTCTCTTTGAAAGATCAGATCATCAAATCAGTACGCTAATCTGAATATCTTCGTGCGAGAAAGTTTCACATTATGTTATAGCAGATTACATTCTTGGCAAAAACTCGATGGCCAAGAGAGAGTATCGTATTGTTTCCATAATGCAGACTGCAATGAAATTACTGTGTAATAGAATTTTAAGTGATTTGATGATCAAATTATGTGGAAAGTGCGTTTGGCTGGGTAAAATTATTCGATGATGTCACTCAAAGGTAAAGATCGTTTGCTTAGTAGACATAAAACGACCTACGTACATTTTGCCCTTGGTTTTATTCCTCTGAAAATAAAACAGTTTCCAAAATTCTGAGTTTTCCTTATTTGACCAACCTCAAGAGACTCTTACGGTCTCTAACTCTCTACATAATTATAAGGCCTTCGAATTTCAGCGATTTTTTTTTTCGGCGTGTTGTTGGCACAATTCCTAATGCCTTTGGGGATGGTTACTAATCCCCTTTGTTGAGTTCGTTTAGAAATGTGTTTTAGATCTAACACTTTACAACAATTACTGGATCTGCCAGATAAACAGCGAAACGATCGCCCCCTGTCATGCTAGTGTTAATACCTGTATGTAGGTACTTTCACGACTAAACGGTATTTATATTGTAAGCAGTAACTATTGCTTCGTTTTCCTGGGCTTTCAGAAATTACGACGTTCAAACGTTACGTTTGTTTGTCTCTCAGCTTTACATTTCGAACGTTATCTTTAGCAAATCAATAGATATCTACCTAAGCAACTCAGTTTTAATAAAATAATGAATAAATACTAAGAAACTACTGAAAAATTTTAATTCTGCAAATAAATGTCAATCCAAATATGATTTAAATGCATTTACCCAGAAAATTATAAACTTATCGCGAATTTGTTTCTTTGCTGAATTTTTATCACGATTCCTCACGTTTGCTGTCCAGATACAAGAATTACATCCTTCGCGCGTCCGTCAAACACATAGGTACTTAGGTAGCAATTGAGCGATGAACGTAATTCCATGCCTTTATTTGACCAGCTCACGTGTGGAAGCAGGTTTAGAAACAATGTTGCAAGTTAAAAATATCTTACATCAGTAAATTCAGTAATAGGAGGCTGACTTGCAACTCCACTCGTTGCAAAAAACGACGGCGCGAAAAAGACTGGTTTGATGGCGAGTTAAAAGAATAAAAAGCAATTTTCGATTAGATGAAATTTAATCCCCAATAGGTTACGCAGTAATATGCACGCGATGGTTATAGAATACTCAATTTTTGAATTTCATTGGTGCATAACTAACGTTCGTCAGTTTTTTCTTACTTCTTAATAACCTGTGCGTGCGGCATAAGGTCTAAACGAGTTTTGTAACACCAATCAAAGAGTAAAGTAACTATAGATTATAATATCATACGTCAGCCGGACTGGTAAACGTGTGGTTTGCGTTAAAAAACCGAGACTGGAACCGGTTCGCATGAATTTACTGAAATAAACACAATTTTTTACCAAGCGTTGTCCATGAATTGTTATTTATCATTACGGGTTTAAAATCTACGTCGCATCTGAGTGCTTCCAATTAAAATCTAGTGTTGTTTTCGTATGTCCCTCCTACCATGAAACACGAAAAAAGTATTCGACATAGCATAGCTCTTAGTATTTAGAGCGAAGAACATTTCCTAGCGCATATCATAATAATGTGAAATGGCTTATCTCGCGTATAAACATCAAAGTTTCTTGCAATATTTTAGACGTTACTGCTGCTGCAAAGCAGATTAACAATGTTCGCTGATTAAACACAAATACCTACTAACTATTAACACATGAAAGTCTTTCGCTATTGTAACTTCTCGAAGCGAGTGTCCCGCCTATAATAATCTCAACATTCATATCTTTAATAAATCACAATTTCCTCAATATGTCCATCAACTTTCATCTAAGTGCGTTCCGTACATACTCATTGACCTGGATTTAAGCGAAAATATTTGAGCGTTTTGTTCTTTGCTCAAGCAAGGTTACAAAAACCTTTCACGGACGGATCGATGAAGGCGTTGTGCTTTGCGTCTTTTGTTCTAGATACAGTTGACATGTTATTTGTTACCAAGCGTTGGAACAGGCACCTACATTGCGTATAACTTGTATGGAGGCAGGTGTTCAATTACCCGTGTCTGGTTGACAGCTGTCGCAACGCGCAAGCCGGCTGGTCGTCAACTGCAGTGCGATGGTGTCCTGATAGGTTAATTACTTCTTCCAAGTCACCGGCTTATCTTTAGATGCAATGTCTTTCACTTTTTGCATTCCAATGTCTTAACGTGTCCGTCTAGGTTGGACGACTAGTCACGACCGTATTTAAAATGGATGGTTAAGTTAACAAGTGTTTAGGAGACTACGACTTATGGTAGCTATAGGCTAGCTTATCTACCTACTTGAAACAAATAGTCTTACCTATAGACTTGGGCCATTAGTGGATCTTTGACAGTCGTTACGAATCGTCAGAAGCCCGAAAATCTGACAGCCAGTCTTACCAAGGGGTATCGTATTACCCAGTAACTGGGTTGTGGAGGTCAGATACACAGTCGCTCCATCTAAAATACTGGTATTCAGCTGCATCCGGTTAGACTGGAAGCCGACCCTAACATAGTTGGGAAAAGGCTCGGCGGATGATATAGACTTGGGCCACTGCATATAGCACTAGAAATTATAAGGAACTTAATAACATAATAATGGATGAAGCAATTGTTTTAACAATCTTGTTAGTTATGGCCCGTCATAAAATTATTAAATGTGAACTACGAACATAAAATTATACCAACGTCGTAATAAAATTCAAATTTTCTTTAATTACAGATTTGCAGCTGGCAGCAGAACTCGGCAAAACCCTATTGGAGAGAAATAAGGAACTAGAAACAGCTCTTCGTCAACACCAGAATGTCATCGAAGACCAAACACAGGAAATTGAGGTAAGAATTTAATATGTGGGTAGTTATAACATTGTTATAAAGTAAAAAATTCAAATCGTCGTCCAAAATTGAAATATCCAACATAATAACATTAAACTAATTGGTAATAGGCACATTAAGCCCTATCATTATTTCTATAGAAAATGTAAATCATAATGACGATCTCGATTGCCGTTTGAACTTCATAACCCTCCGTAATAACCGTCCCTAGCAACGATTAGAACATCGTAAACAAACAATTTAGATACGTCAGCTTAACGACAAAAACTCTTGCAAATTAAATCTCAAAATTATTCCAACTACGCAATATTGTGCTGAGATTGGCTGCTAAGATAATTAACTTCGCGAACATAAAGTAACATAACGTTATTTGAATGCAAATGATATTGTTTCAGTACTTAACGAAACAGACGGTCGCTCTGCGCGAGGTGAACGACTCCAGGTTGAGGATCTACGAGCAACTCGAAGTGAGCATTCAAGATTTGGAGCGCGCTAACCACAGGCTAGCTGTCGACCATGCCACCGAAAAGAAACACATTAAAACGTAAGTTGACTGAGTATAGGACTAACTAACCGAGCAGATACCTATAGCGAAATTCGCTCTAAGCATTTTAACGGAATGTTTTGGATAGTAACACAATGCGTCAGGACATTTATTATAACAAGTAGCAGAGAATGGCGAAACTATATACGCTCTTAATCTCATCGCTTAGGATTGTTTTTAAACATCAACTCTTATGTTTCCAGTCTGTGTGCCACCATTGAAACGCTGGAGACGAAATGTGAAGAACTACAAAAGACTGTGGACGACCTAAACGCTCAGCTGGAGATATCCAGGCGAAGGGCAGAACGGAAACCCGAAACTGAGAAACCCAAAGAAAAAGAGAAATCTGTGGAACTAACTCTCAGCATCAAAAAGCCTGACGTAAACAGTACACCGATTAAGACGGTAGCACCTCTCCCAGAACTGACAAAAGAGGACGAGGATTTACTCAGGCTTAGTGATGAACTCAGAGAGAGCAAAGTATCGTTCGCACAAGAACAGAGAAGAGTGACGGAACTGGAGGAACAGTTGGCGTCAATGGTCCAGGAGAACAACAGACTACACGACCAGTTTAGGAATTGGCAACAGAGAGAAGATGAACCGAAGTCGATGCATGAGGAATTCTCTATCCTTGAAGAAGTCAGGTAATGGAAGCTTACAATTTGATGCTTCTAAAATGTTTATTAAGTATATGGCAGCATTTCTGATGATGTGTTTTGTTTTCTGTCACAGACAAGGACAGCTATGCATTAGATGTCTAAGGGGCGCGGAAAGAGACGATATGTCGTCAATGCTCGACGGAGACGATGATGATAGGAGCGCAATCAGTTCCCTAATCCTGCCTCCGTCTGGCCAAGACAGTCCACGAGAAGATCTCGTCACTAACAAACTGGTCAAATTCGACGTAAGTATCAACACGGTACCCCTGCACGTTTCTAAAGAATCTGTTAAAGCTTTATTATCCTTTTGTAGAAATTCTTTTCTGTTATTAACAAAGTGTACATTTAATTTTCCTTTTATTTCTTGTCTTATGTAACAACATTAACTCACAGTTCTGCGTAATACGCAAATCGACTAACATCATTAACACGCTAAAACTAATCAATTTGTAGTACAATGTGGAATTCCATTGGAGCATCATTCAGTATTCATGGTCTCCCTGCTGCTGAATAGGTATCTATTGTTCAGCAACCGATACACGTATTACTTTCCCACTTTTCCACGGAGATGATCGTGTTGGATAAATAAAACATTGGCATTGGATTTCGCCAACAATCTCATACAAATTTCGCTCGTTTCTAGGCGACAAAGCTTTTCCAACTGCCCCTGATGTTGTTGATCACGCTTTGCATATGCATTATGAAGCGCATTTGCAGTAGTTTTCTTTGGATATATCGTATGTAGTCGAAGGTACGTCCATTACCGACACGTTATTATACTAAACGCGAATAGTGCACGCTAAACGACTCAATGGTGACGGTAAACCAAGTGTGATATTCGGTAACAATCACCACGTAACTAACGATGTTTTGTATGTATGTAAATGTGTACCTAACACTTAATTGGTAACTACACGGATGTGGCATATTAATACTAATAATCATAATATTTGTTTATATTTACGAAAGTAATTATTCTATAATTGTGTATTTACTAGCTTATGTCTATCTAACATGCAAAGTGATATCAACTATCAATTTTATAATTAAACTAATATATAATTTAATTAGAGTAATGGGTATATTTTTGACTAATCATATTTATTAGATTTTCCTTAGGTTTAATTTTCTTTTTATCCAAAGATCATTTTCATTTTCATGTTCAACGTTCATCTTACTTCCTATGAACCTAACTAGGGCTTCTTTTTCAGTAACAGTATTGATGACGTTCATTTCTTTACAATAACTTCATTCAGATAAAACATAATACTCAGTCACGTTAAATAACAAGCATTACATGTTTTAAAACACATTACAAACGCAACTACTTGCCACCATCTCACTGGGTTCAGAATAATAACCAATAATCAATATTGACCTTTCAGAATGCCAAGGAAAAGTTACTCCAGGGTATATGGGCGAATAAAGAAGATGGCCATGATAACCCTTACAGAGAACTGGTGCAGAAGTACGAAGCTCTACTAGAAGTTCAACTGTCACAGGTTAAGAACATCAGAAAGACCAAACCGACTACTTTGCCCAGCAGCCAGAACCCGTGCGGACCTCTGTCTCTCCAGGATGAACTGCAAACATCTGGAGACTACAGCCAGTTTAGTGTCAAAGACACTGATGACGAAAGCGGACACGGCGAGGAACAGAAAGGAGTCCAGACTAAGAAGGTCGAAACCACCTCTAGAAAGAAGATCATCCAAACTCCGGACTTCTCGGAGGCAGAAACTTCCAGCTCCGGGTTTTCGGATGAGACCAGCAACAAAGCCACTCAGACGGAACGTGAGCGACCAGGCTCATTCTTGTGCACAATCGCTGACGGAGAAGACTACCGTTTCAGCATTTACGATGACGTCAGCCCCATGGATAGTCGATTCCGCAACAGACCAGAGTACCGCGAACTATTCAAGGAGATCTTCACCATCCTTAAGAAGGCGGCGGAGAACAAAGACGATGGAGAACAACTACCGCTGCTCGACGACACCACACACGGCAAGGTGCCGCCCGTCACGCCGGCGAACGAAGAGGCACCCGGCAACTTCACAGATGATACTCAGAGCGTATTTTCATCTGTAATGTCTGAACAGTCGATTCCAGTGTCTGATATTACTATGCCAGAAACACCAACTTTGAAAGAAAAAGAGAAACCCCAGCCCGAAGTGGCCAAGAAGGAAGAAAATGGTAACAAAGAGAACAAACCAGTGGCCGAGAGTACCACGGAGAAACCGAAGCCGAGCCCTGCACGCCAACCCAAGGAGCACATGAGTGTGAGGGAGAGAGATCAGAGCGTGCAGAGAGAGAAAGAGAGTGAGAAGGAAAAGGAAAGAGAGAGGAAGGAAGAGAAAGAACGTGTCCTGACTCCGCTGGTGCGTCAGCCACTGGAGTATATAGCAGCCACTAGAAAGAAGTCCAGACATCGCAACCGCAAACACAGCCAGGACCGCCAGGGCGCAGACTCTCCGGTATTCCCGTCGCCACCTAAGATCACCTACCAGAAGTCATCGAGCAAGAAGAGGAGGGACTACAGGCCCATCGAGGCGAGTCCCCTCGTCAGAGCGGCCGAGAGCGAGTGGAACGGCTCCACGCTACAGTTCTACAACAGGAACCTCAACTCACCGACACCCAGCGCAAGCGGCCGGACGACGGGCAAGATATACCAAGGATGGAACCCCGAGACAGACTCGTGGGACATCAAACAGAGCACTGCGTCACAGGAAATACATAAACTGAGGAAACTAGAGCTTTCCTACGCAGAAGTACTGAGGAACGCCGACAAAACTAAACCCAGGCGCAAAAAACATCAGTAAGATATAAGTTTTATTCATCGACCCCTCTTACTCGTAGTAAGAGTTGAGTGATCAACAGCCATTTGTCATTGCCAACTGGACATAAGTAATTTAGAATAGTATTTGTGATCTGGTAGTGTAACTTTTTAATTTTTACCTATATATTCACAATCACAAATTGCCATAATAACCGGTATAGTTATTGTATACCAGTATATTTATGTATTGTATACTTCAATAGTCCTATAATCAATTTTAATTTATTGAACATTCACAATACCCTTCCCTCCGATATCGCATGCGCCTACTTATTTCATATGAAATATACTTGCATTTAGTACCAGAGCACCTACCTATGTATGTCTCAAGATAGTTTTACTGCCTGAAATTGAGTTCAATTCGTTAATTTCCACTGAATAATTTAATTTCTTCCTATTTTAGTCATTATTTTAATTGTATATTATGTATTTGATCATTGATTTGTAAATATTATTATGCATTTTTAAGTTAATTATATTTTTTTAATTGCCATCGATATTTTCGAATATTTCGAACAACGCGTTTATGTATGCTGAAGGTATTTAATGGAGACAAAGTGAGAGAGAGGTTGAAGGTATAAATAAAAATTTGCATTGATATTAACAAGTTTTTCATTTCGCTTCCTAAGAACCATGTATAAGAAAAAGTAAATAAGAAAGTATAAATTAATAATGAAAAACTATAATTATATTACAACGATATAATTTAAGGTTACTTTTTACATGGATATAATGTATACATGTGGGTAGGTGTGAAAATTGCAGTAAGCGAGAACTGGAACACTGTGTTATGTCGTATCGACGTGCCGTCTTGGGCAATGTCAACCATCAAAATTCAAAAGGGAGAAAGCGATAGCTTCACACCACAACAACAACACACGTTATATAATAATCAGCCTACAAAACAACGGAATACATTGTGTAGCGCGGCACGTGGAGACGACACGACACAGTGTTGCCATTCCAGCTGTATTGGTCTACTTGTTCTGTGCTTCGAGTTCTCTCTCCACGATCTTCCGGTACTCGTCGAAGCCACCCTCTATACTGGTGACGGACCCGCCACCGCAAACCCACAGCTCTTTGCACACCATTCGTATTAACCTTTCGTCGTGAGATACGAGGATAACTCCGCCCTAGAACCAAAGAATTTCATCATTAGTTAAAGTTTGACAGAGAAGTTATTTATTCCAACAAAACACGCATGTAGGTAAAACATTATTGTCTACCGAATAATAATTATTGTTTTATATTTCTATTAGAATATGATTACATCACATACGACTATAATTGCTTCATAGAAGCCTGTGCCGGTAATAAAAAAAATTATTAAATATAAACCTACTGGGATCGATGTTAAAATATAGATAAATGTGTATTAGTATCACAGAATAACTAAAAAATAAAAAAAAACGCAGTCGGAAGTGTAGTTGCATAGTAAGATAGTTAAGTGGTTCCTCGTATGAAAAAAAACTTGCAAAATACAACACATCAACACTAGCTCGTTCAAAAGAAATAAGTAGTTATGATTCCTAATTATCGATAGCGCAAATTCTGCAGAATATAAATGAGAAAAGGTCATAGGGATAGTTCAAAATATGACCAAAACTCACCGTGTATTTTTGAATAGCTTTCCCTAACGCTTCAATAGTCTCGATGTCCAAGTGGTTAGTAGGTTCATCAAGTACTAAGAAGTTGGGGTTGCCCATACACATCCTGGCGAACGCTACCCGAGACTTCTGACCTCCGGACAGACTGGCGATCGTCTGCAGAGCTAGGTCGCCGCTGACACCGAAACTGCCGAGTTGTCTTCTGTATTCTTCTATTGTTTTACCTGTGGAATAAGTGATGTAAGTATTTACGCAAAATATATGTAGGTTGCACCTTTTTAACATAGCCTTTCTGCCTATAAACGGCATTTATAATTTATTTATTTATAGGACAACAAACAAGGTCCATTTACAGCTGTGCCATTCTGTATCAAGCTTTGCGGGCCCCTCTCTGTCTGATATTTCCTACCATCTGTCTGAGCCTACATTATCGATTAACTATCGGATTATGCCTGATGGAAAAGTCGCAAACTTAAGCCAAGGACAAACTGGTAAATCGACTTTAACTTGTTCAGGAAGGAGTCCAAATAAGGCAGAAAAGGCAACATAATCTCCAAAACGAATTAAATGTAGTGTTTTTGTTTGTAACCTAAATCATTTCCGTGCCATGGTTTTGCCAACATAAATAAATTACATTTCACATCCTTAACAACAACAAAAAAATAACTCATCAAGTTTTTAATTCGATTACAAACAAACAACTTCAGTAAAAACACTGTTAATCAACCAGAATAAACTCATACACGTGAACTTACAAAATATCTATAAAAAAGATGATTTGCTAATAACTGACTCAGCATGAATTGAGACTGGAATAAATCAACCTTTTTATATCCACCGAGTAACATCGCCATAAAACGAACATCTGAAAATGAGCTCTAGTGTAGGCTCCATACGGTGCATACCTGGATAACTTCTTTGTAAAAGTTCTACGGAATTGACGTTCATCTCCAGTTGGTCGACGTGATGTTGAGAGAAGTAGCCAAATTTCAGTCCTCTGTGCACACTGCGAATCCCACTAGTAGGTGATAGGATACCCATGATTATTTTTAGTAATGTCGTTTTACCAGCGCCGTTGTCTCCCACCTAGAAAGAGTATTATTTAAGAGTTAGTGACTGGAAAAAGTTTGAATGCACAGTTCCACTTAAAAAGCTAAGGGCCAACTGAATCCTGTGTATACAAGGTCCCATTAAAATAGATGAACAAATTTTAATACAGCGCTCAGTACGTCTAACCAAAGACATCCCAAGTAAAAAAAAAAACACTAATTAAAGTGATTTTATTTTGACCTAAAATAATAAATCGACATTAGTGTATTTTCGTTAGCTGATTATTTTTCTTGTAAGTATCCAATGCGTTTTTCTTATATTTTTTTACCATCGTCATTATTTTGGTGGTCTGAATGATTTCTAAAAGTTTGTCCATCCATTTTAATGGGACCTTATATAATTAATATCAATCTGCACGCAACAAGCTCCAATGAGCAAGCGATATGTTATATGGCTGGTTTGGAACTGCAAAAAACTACGTTCTTATAATAACAGACTTTTACTTAGCCGTAAAAGTATCATCTTTACGTAAACGAGGCAAAAAGAGCATGTTAGGATCGTAGCGGGTGGCGTTTTGTAGTTTCTGCCTACCCGCATGGGAAGAAGACGTGAATTTATGTTGTATCATCTTTTAGCATTCAACAGGTATCAAGAAAAATACCCTAGAACGTAAAGTACAGACGCCATCACATCAAGCTACCCGAAGCTGTACATTTTCCCAATCAACTTTGAACCTTATGCTTTGGCAATAAAGTTGAAAATCGATTAAAGCAGTTTGACAGATTGTAGTAACTCGATGTGCCTGTACACAAACTTAATAGTCAATCAAGTAATTGTGCAGATAATAGCTAATAATAAGCCCCACAATTATTTCTGTAGCAAAAACTAAAAATACTAGCGATTCGTGTTGCCAAGTCATCATATTTTCAATCACGGTCGATCATTGTGGACTTTTTCTCACAGACCTGACATCTGTGTATCAGAATGATCACGACACGCCGATTATACGGCGAATTATAAATGCTAAATACGTTCTAGGAAATGGAAAAACTATAATCGGTCGCCCGTTGATGAATGGGACTGCAAAAATAATCATTCAATTGTTTTAATGAGTAGAATACAAGTAACGGTATTTTGTCGTGGATAAATCAAATAGAAGATGATTCAACTTTTAAGGAGACCTTCAAGCAGAACCCAATTCGGTAAAGAATTGAAAAAGTGCCAAAAGTATATTATTGCAAAGGCATCATCAGCGCAATTTGTCATAGGCCCAAATACAGTGATGTCCTTCACTACAAACTTAGCTTGGAGATATTAAAATCAAATAGATTTTATTACAGTCGTAAAAATATGAGTCACTTTCTTCACCATGACCATTGCGAGCTTACCTACATTCAATGCTGAAATCGCTGAATGCTGAATTCGTTGCGGATTCGATCCCTCAGAGAGACTCCAAGCATAGCCCGTTCCATAGCTCGCTGCGCGACCTTGAATTTATGGACCAGCCGTACCGTGAGTGTCCACGTTTCAGGTAAGTCATAACTGGCAGGACGCACTAATTGAAGACCTTTGTCTTTAGGCTCCGGGCTGCTACTGAGAAATTCCTTTTGGAAAAACCCAATAACATCTTGCCTGACCTGGGAATCGAACCAAGGACCTCATGCTCAGCACTGGCGCTTAAATATACTCACAATACATATCCGGGACTCTAACGTCGCTCCAAGGTTAACGTCGCAGAATATGACCTTGTCCTTAGAGTAGTAGAAGCCGACCTCATTCAGCTGTAGAATGGGCGGCGAAAGAGGCTCTGTCTCAGGGAATCGGAGGGTTACTTCGATTTCTTTCTCCACCGGTTTTAATTCTGGACTGTGGACAGAATTAATTAAAAAAATCTAAATTAGCAAGGAAAATATAGAAATAGAATAGTAGCCTGTAACTGTACTTTAGAAATCCGAATTTTACAACAGAGACTGATTCTGGGTCCACGGTATTCAAAATAGCATAATCAGCATATAATGTTCCCACTGCTGAGACACATCAGGCCTCCTCTCTTCGAGAGGGAGTGGGCTGTAATCTACCACGCAGGCCCAGTGCGGGTTGATGATGTCACATGTCTTCTATTTTTTTTGTCCTAGGACATGCGGGCTTCGTCCTTCACCATTTTGAGAGCAGTGGAGATTAAATAATAAATAAAATAAATAAATACACAAAGTAAAGCGCCTGCCTGGGTTCGAACCCACGACAACTCGCAAGTCGGGGCCGTTACCACTGGGCCACCACTGCTCTCAAAGAATTCGCGTTGCTGAATCTTGGGCAAAACAAATGTAAAAAATATATAATTTATTAGTTAGTTTTGCCACCGACACGCTAATGAGAAAAAAAAGCTAAAGCATTTTGCTTTTCCAAAAAGCAGGATCAGCCATCTCCTTAGTTGAATAAGATTAAAATCACTTATTTGTAACGACAATAGAGAACACTGTGATTTTCACAGTGTTGCATTATTAGAGATAAAGTAACTGTAATAGTGGCGAAACTGATTGCACAACATAACATAATCAGCCTATAGCATTCCCACTGTTGGGACATAGGCCTCTCGGTGAGAGGGAATAGGCCGTAATCCACCACGTGGGCCCAGTGCGGGTTGTTAGATATCACATATCTTCGAACCAATATCATTTTTATGAATGAAAGTCTATACTCACAGTTTGTCCAACATCTTGATCTTGCTCTGGACTGACGAGGCGCGGTTGGCGTTGTATCTGAAGCGGTCGATGAACTCCTGCGTGTGCGCACGATGTTGTTGCTGCGCCTCCCACTCGCGTTGTTGGTTCTTATGTTTCTCCGTCTTCGTTTTGTGGAACTGGTCATAGTTGCCTCTGGAATAGGAAGGGATAAAGTTAATAAAGCCTGGAAATTTATTTTTTTTATTTATTAATAACCAACTTATATTTATAGTTTGCATACAAGTTATCTGTCAATACTAGTAGTTACTAAATTAAATCATGAATCATTATTATCATGATTTTTTTACATTACTATTTGGGACAATGGCCTGTTTCACTTCACCACCTCTGAATAAGCTCCAGTAACTTGTCTGGTAGATAACATAATCAGCCTATACTGGGACACAGGCCTCCTCTCTATGAGAGGGAGTGGACCACATGTCCTCGAATATTTGATTCTAGGACATATTGGTGTCCTCGCGATGTTTTCCTTCGCCGTGTTTGAGAGCAGTGGTGATGAAATTAAATACAAAGTAAAGTGCCTGCTTGTGTTCTAACTCACGACCTACAACTCGTAAGTCGGGGCCGATGCCACTGGACCACCACTCACCACTGCTCTTCATCTGGTAGATGATTTTAAGGAATTTGTGTCCCATTTATAATTAAAAAAAATTATATGCACTCGATGTTTTTGAAATATGCCTTGACGGTGCGTAATATGCATTATCTGATTATGAAATTATCTAGTAATACCAACATTGTAATGTAAAAGTTTCCGTGTTTAAAAAGGCTATCTAATGACATTCGGAATTCCAATGTTTCCATGTGTCAAGGAAGAAATGTCATTTGTGTTATGTAATCTGGCAAATAAAGATCGATTAGAAATATTGAATTTTATGCCAGTCACGGTAAATTATACAGTTTCATAAAACGTGTTATAAGTTGAAGAGTACAAGGGAGTATATTAAATTCACATTTACCAACTTCAGCATTAATGGCGTATACTGCATTTGCAACTTAGTTTCTAACGCTTAAAGTTCAGTTTGCGGCACAACTTCAAACTTTATATTTTTTTGAGTGGAACTAACATAATTTGTAAACAAGGATTAGAATATGAATACCTGTATGTGTCTATTCTCTGCGTATGTAAGTGCATGATATCGGTGGGCACCGTGTCGAGGAAGTTGCGGTCGTGGGACACTACCAGCAGCGTGGTCGGCCAGTTCTGTAGGTAGTTCTCTAACCAGATGATGGCTTTTATGTCCAACATGTTCGTCGGCTCGTCGAGTAGTAGGAGGTCGGGTCTGTGGGAGGAAAAGGTTTTGTATTAGGAGATTGCTGATTTGTGACATATTAAGTCAAAATTAAAGATATTTTCAATATAAATTAGTGTGTATACTTTTAGGCACTGCTTAATCGAAATCGGAACTCGTTGTTAATTTTTGCTACTGTTTTTCTTCATCATCTTCAAACCAAATCATTACTCGATTAAATTGAAAACTGGCGCCAAATCGAAAAAGGAGGTGCAGTAACTGTTATATAATCATTATAAATTGTCAATTACCAAATCTAAATTCTTGACAAAAAAAAAAACAAATTCGAGAAGAACTGAACATCCTTTTTTCTATGGAATTTTTGTATCAACTTTTGGACAAAACGACGTCTGTCCGGTTAGCTAGTGTTTAATAATCATTTACAGTTACGTTAATTATTATTCCTCTCAAGTGTATTTGAAACAGAATCATAATTAATTTAAAATATCATCTATGAATACTTACTTGGAGAACAGAGCTCTCGCCAGCGCCAATCTCATTCTCCAACCTCCAGAGAAGGTCTTGGTAGCCCGCGCCTGCATATCGGGCGTGAATCCCAAACCACTCAGTATGATGGACGCACGCGCCGGGGCCTTGTCCGCTTCTATGTTCTCCAGCTGCGCGTAGATCTCGCTCAGCTCATTGGATAGACTGGGGTCGGTTGAACTAAGGAAAAAAGAGCAAATAGTAAAATTGTATTTTCATGTTTGAATATAAAACTTGAATAGATTTAGTATTATCTGTCAGATTTAAGAACGAAAACTCTCATTGAAGAAAGAAAATGTCCAAGTCACATCGTAATCTTTTTAAAATATTCATAACCCAATAATAATATTGGTATTGTGGCACTTGAAAAAACAACACATTGGGAATAACTTGGAACAAAAACAATGCTTGTGGTTTCACAAGCAATGTTTTCGTTCTTTGAGCAACTGAAATAAAAAATTTGATATTTTTTTTGTAAAACACCCTACTTATATTAATAAGTTCCTCATACAATTATAAAATATTTTTTATAATTTGTAAGACTAAAAGTTTATTCTTTTCTTAGATAATACTAAAAAGTAATAATTTAAGGTATATGTAAATATTTCTGTTTCAAATGCACATTTTATTTAAATTATGTTAGTACCAAAACAGGTATTAATGAAGAAATAACTATTTCAGATTGCATCATTTTCAAGTTTTATACTTTATCTTGTTTTAATGCTGTTTGTTTGTTTACTAAACAGGTAAATATGAGACCTATCGAGGCTAAATGTACTAAATGATGTACTTATAACTGTTGCCTTTTCATGGTCAACAACTACATCGCATCATAAAGGGACAAAGCTTTTGACCGTTAGAAAAGTGTTGCTACTTGCAAACACAAAAGACGCGGTTACACAAAATTCCGTTTTTTTTTATCTGCCTTGTTTATTTGGATGGCATGTGTGCTCAGTATATGCATCTGCCTAACCTTACTTAAATTCAGACACATTTGAATGCCAAGAAAGTTGTTGCTAACCTGTTAAGAAGATTTTTTAACAATATTGCATTGTCTTCTAGTAAATGATACCTCAACTCTTTAATCTCAAAAAAGTAGTACCCTCAGACTGAGAATACTAGTAAGCACTTATTATTAGAAAATGGGTGCAACTCGCGTATGCTTAAACTTGTGGAAAACTAGGTATCAAACACTTAACCCAAAGCTTCCACGAAACCACCAAAAACAAGTGAAACTTACCCAGAATTAACAAGGGAGGTGATTTCTTTCTCACGTTTCAACAAATACTCTCTAACCGTATCACATTCTAATACACTCTGCAGTGCTATTGTGTCGTCGCCCACGACCTCTTGTTCCACATGCAGGATTGATATATGAGAGGGAATCTTCAACTGTTTAGAGGCGATCATTCGGAGGAGTGTTGTCTTGCCGAGACCATTGCGTCCCACAAGGCCGTACCTTCGGCCAAATGCTAGGACGAGGTCGGCGCCTTGTAGTAATACTCTGGAAGGAAAGTTTTAATTACTTGAAATAGTTAATTTTATAGTAAAATTAATAGTTCAGGTATGTAGTGTGACCAACCCTCTTCAAGAAGTCAGTAACAATAAATACTTGCTGGCTTTTCCCAAAAAAATGGGTTGAATAGATTTATTTGATGTGGATTGGGAAAAAAATCTTGTTAATATATCAATACAAAAAATTTATTTCTCCAATCTACAAAATCTCACCTATCACCATAAGCAATGTCGAAGTTCTCTATCCTTATATCCTGTGTCCGGTTGGTTCCCTTGGCCTCAAGCTTACTGTCTTTCTTAGAGGTGACCTGTGATGCAGTAGCTGTCTGAAGAACCGGTGCATTCACTGGTATCTTCAAATCTTTCTGCTTCTGCTGCTTTTGTTGCAACTTTGCTTCAGCCTTCTCTAATTTCTTTGCGTCTACTTTCTAAAATGATAATAAATACTTTTTACAAATAAGAATGTTTTTTTTATTTCACTGGATATAGCAAATACAACTTTTCGAAGTGGCCGTGCTTGGGGGAGGCCTATGTCCAGTAGTGGACATCTTCGGGCTAAAATGATGATGTCATTTTAAATTGTAATAGAAAATTGCTTGTTTTTTGTAGAAGTACCAATGAAGAGTGATTTGGTAAAGTGAGTTTCATAAATTTGCATATTTTTTTAAGATTTTGGATGTTGTGTAAAAGCTTTAAAAACACTGTTTACATTTACTATGTAGTGGGTCAAGTAATGGAAAGTACTAATTAAAGTACTTGATTAATCTCAGTACTTGATGATTATCATGGTTTTATGCATTTATTATAATAGTATTTCTGTCAGATAAATATTTTATTGTAAACTGTAAGTACTATAACACAGGAGAACAAAAATGCTGCACAGTTGTAAAACCAATTATTTGTCTTATATAATCTGCTGTGTTGAAAAGAAAAATGTTTCAAAAGTGAACATAAAGACAGCCATAGATAGCACAGTATACAGTGAAATACAGAGACCAACCAGTAAAACTATTACAAAGAGGTAGGTAGTTCTAAATACTTTTCAAACTAAATCCTACTTCCTACTAATATTATAAATGCGAAAGTTTGTGAGGATGTTTGTTACTCTTTCACGCAAAAAGTAATGAACAGATTTTGATGAAACTTTACAGTAATATAGCTTATACATCAGAATAACACATAGGATACTTTTTATCCTGATATTCTCACGGGATCGACATTTACGCGGGTGAAACCGCGGGGCGCAGCTAGTTATCTATACTTTTAAGTGTCTTTTTTCAATATAAGTTTGCTAAAGCAAGCAAATGAGAGGTTAGGGTCCTACTTTTTATGTTCGTAATTTCTGTCTTAAAAGCAGTTACTTTAAGGCTTTTCTTACCAGATTATCATCTCTAGTATTAATCCATATGCTTCTGAGTTCTTCAGTTTCAGGAGCAGCGGTTGTCATGGATGCCAAGTGTATTGGAGCATCCAGCACTTTCCTAGGTCCGTTACTGGTCCCTGGTTTGTCTGGCTGCAGCATATGCAGTAGCTTCGCACATATGTCCCTGTAGCAAACATTTTGATATGAAGTATCAGTATTAAGTACTAGGTATTTTTCCATATTGGCTTAATTGAATATGGTTTACAGCCCTTGCTAGTTTAATGCTTCAATCACAGATCAAGGCAGTGCCTATAGGCACCAAGCTTAATAAAGTGTCACTTAAATATTTTTGAAAGTAAATGAAGAAAACAAAGTTGAAAAAAATAACCTTATATCTTTTTCAGATTTTTTAGAGATTCCCTGGAGTACTTCTCCAACTGCCTCATAGATTTCTTCTGTGTCCTCAAACTCACCGGCACTGCTATCCAATATATCTGCAAGGCATCATAATCATTAAAGGACCATTAAGTAACTCATGTCAATTTTATTTTAAAACAATATCGCTCAATGGCCGTACGAAAACCTCAGGGCTGAGTAAGCCAGTATACATCTTATTCATTTAAATTCCAGCGTACTTATATGATCGTCTAACACATTTGTGCAATGAAAATAAAAATAACATCGTTCTTTATAACCTATAGAAAACGTACCTTCAACATATTTCATTAATTCTTCATCAATAAGTGGGAATTGACTTTTGATAAAGTCACCACAATGAGCCATTTTTATAAGATCAGTGTGAATAACAATGGTTTGTTGTAAATATCATTTATTTATTTTATATTTAAATGCAATTTTGCTAATGCACTAATCGCCCGATGTCACGTCACGTCACCGAGCAAACGAATGTCAAAATTATAGAAACTGTCAATCAATTCCTTCCATTGAAGAATTGAGTAATTACCATAATAAAAAATCATCTCACAAAAATTAAAAAAAGAATTAAGTATACACCCGTCTTTACATTCATATTTTTCAGAAATTGTGAAGAAACCATTGTTTTAATTTTGGGAACTAGGGAGGAATAGGTACTTATGTTCATTTATGCTCCATATAAATGCATATTTCTATACCTGGACCGATTGATAACTACATATTACTATTTTTATTGTTGTTGTAAATGATGCGTCTATAATTTAAATATAAATATAAATATTAACCGATTGATTGTATTTGACAGAACTGACTTGGGGCGCCTTCCGAATTGCGTTAAAAGCGATTATATCGCGAATCCGACCAAATTTAATAGTCACAAAATATAAGGGCTATTGAGTAATAATTGTGACATTGCGTGTTGGTCGGATTCGCGATATTATCGCTTTTGACGCAATTCGGAACGTAGGGATTGCTATCTGCTAACTTCAAACTTGTTGTCAGGTTTGACATTTGCGTATTTACGGACGCAGTGTGTATGAAATAAATTGTTTTACCAATTTTTTATTGCACATTCTTTCGGCTATTCTAATTAGGTTCTTCTAATTTAATTTTAGTACACTACGGCATTTCTTAAGTTCACTTCATATAGTTACTGCAAGCCTCGAGTCCATAATGGGGCTCTAAAAAAATTACTGTGCACTGTCCTCTCCCAGTTGGAAAACGCCCAAGTTGACGACACAAAATGGATGAAAACATTGATAGCAATGTTGCCGTCTTGGCTATTTTGGACAACCAATGTGAGTAAACAAACAAGCACGTGTATCGGATATGGAAATTGATGTCAAACATTACTTTTGAGTGATTTGTAGACTTGGTAGCCAACAGCTTTAACCCTTGATATGCTTCATTTCAGCGACACCATATAAGCCAAACATGACTATAACAAACTATAATCACAGTCACACTATAGCTCAAGAAGAAACTGACATGAATGAGACCAATAAACAAAGTATGTACTGCATTGGACATAATTGTCTACTATCATCATTATCATACCAGCTGTTTATTCCAGTTGTAAAGAGATTACTTTTTTATTACAGATGTGATTTGGACAAAAAACGCCACACTCTTGCTTTTAAGTTTGTATGAAACAAAAATGCATATGCTGGACAATCCAAAAAAGAAATCTAAAATGTGGCTATCGATAGCAGAAGAATTGAAATCATTAAATGTTGAGGTACTTGTTTATTGTATAAGTACATATTTAAATATTAGGTACAGTTTTATATTTGTTTATAAAATAATCTATTATTTTAGGTTACTCCAGATCAAGTTAGATGGAAAATTAATGCTCTTACAAAAAAGTACAAAGACTGCATTGACAATGGACAAGGCGCTATGAGTTTCAAATATTTTAATGAGATGCATCAAATTTTGGGTCGGTACAGTGATAATACTGGCACTTACAGACTAGCTTCGGGTGTAATGCAAGGCCCAGAAGATTTAGACAAAGACAAAAATAAAAGAAATATCTCCCTCAAAGGTTCAACACCTTTCAGAAGATTGAGGGCAGAAAGAAGAGCTAAAATAGAATTAGATAAACAATGGTTGGATTATTTAAGGAAACAAGAAGATCAAAAACAGTTACGAGATGAAAGGTATGAAAGAAATTTAAGGCTGAGGCAAGAAGAATTACAGTTAAGGAAAAAGGAATTGGAAATTAAACAATCATTAGCATTAAAGAAATTACAGCTCAAAGAGCAAAAACAAGAAGAAATGCTAAAAATCGAAAGAGAAAAATGTACACTGTTACGGAAATTAATCGCTGAACAAGATTTAATGAGGCAATAAACATAATTATACAAACATGGCTATCTTTTATAAAAATAAAATTTAATGGAATACATTTTTTCACGTCTTAATAGTTTTGTTTTCAGTATTTCTATTCATGTTCTTCTAAATGATCATTTTCATTCAGACAATAGTTATGCAAAATGCAAGCAGCTACAGTAGTGTCAGTTATAAATGCAATATTTCTATATACAGTAAATAGTTTTATTCGTCGAAACCTCCCTTTTAATAGACTGAAGGCTTTATCACTTAATTTTCTAGTAGATGTATGTAAGGAATTAAATTCCCTTTGTGGTGGTGTTAATCTTTTGTTTTCTCGAAATGGTGGCATAAGCCATGGTAAAGATGGATAGCTTGAGTGGCCCACAAGAAAAGTATTATGTGGAAATAGGGCATTTCTGTTTTGAGATGCTGTATTGTACAAAGGTGACTTCTTGAGAACTCTAGCACAATTAGAAGAACCAGGCTCCCCACAAAACACATTAGTAAACCTTAAATTTGCATCAATTGTTGCTTGTAGAATTATTGAAAAGTATCCCTTAGGATTGCAATATTCTCTTGCATTCTTGGGTTTTTCTATTTTAATGTGAGTACAATCAATTATTCCTACCATATGGGTAATTCCAGTCTTTGTGTGAAATGAATCACATAATAAGCTTATCTCTTCAAAGTTTTGAGGCCATTTAATAGCATCATTTAGTTTAGTTAGAATCCAAGCAACTACTCTCCTTATAACTCTGAATGTTGACGATATAGAAATATCAAATCTTGTTGCAATTGGAGTAAGTGGTTCTGTATTGGCAATAAATGACAAGAAGATGTAGAAGCAAAGTTTCGGTTCCAAAGGTTTTAACCCAAAGGAGGTGTTTTTTTTTTCATACAACTGTGGCCAAACAGTGTACCAAATGAACAAAAGTACTGAAATACAGGAAAAAAATCGCAGATTCTGAAAAAAAATATATTGGATTTATTTATACATTTGTACCACATGAAATTGTCGTTCAAAGATATTAATAACTTACAACCCATTAATTAATTTGGCAATCTCATGATATATTCTTCCGATGATGCGTTTCGTTACTACGTTTTATAAATCTAACATAAAGAAATTATCCTAAAAATATATAGATTATTATCTTATTTTTGTATTAATAAAGTTTTTTTTTGTTAATATAAGACATTATTTTTGTGAAACATTTAGAGAATTAGAACTAAAAAAATACATTTATTTATCAGATTATTGTATGCGTTTGGTTATCTTTCTGAAAGGCCAAAAGACTGTGCTCCAAGGCCGATAATTATCTATTAGTTGTTACCAATACGGCCAATACCTAGTGATCATGGTATAATAATTATATTAATATAATAATAATAATGTAATAGTATATTATTATACCATGCTAGTGATAACATTCCGAGGAATATAATTAGTATATTATTATACCATGCTAGTGATAACATTCCGTTTCGGTTCCCCGACTCTGTTCGTTGGTTTCCCGTCTCTTGGAGTGCTATTTCGTGTATGATTTCATAATTGTTGATTTAGCTATTCTTCCCTGGACTTTCGATTGATTTCTCCCATCTTGACGACTAAACTAAACATGATGAAATCTCTGGTAACTGTCAATGTATCCATACCGTACATTTATTGGCAGTTACCAGAGATTTCAACATGTTTTTATGTGAATGTTTCGAAAATGCAAACGCACAGTTAGCCTTCACAATGAAAAACAACCTGCAGCATACTAGCAGCTGCTGGTATAGATATGGCTACACAAAAATAATTGATGTGTTTATATTAGTATTCTGACTTTATTGTGGTCTTAGGGCTAAATGATAGACTGAAATGCACATTTTAGGTCCCTTGGACTGTCACACAGAGTATCTACTTTTTGATAGACTGAAAGACTGTCAGCAAAGACATTACAGCCTATCATAAAAATCTCTGACTGTCGGACAACTTAAGGCCGATGACCGTCACTGATAGGAGGTCCATGCACACAGAGTACTTTTTGATAGACTGATCCATGCCTCCTCTATGGTCCAATTACAATTTTTATAGTAATGGCTCCATCGTTTTATCGATAACGAATTAATGTATTCGCTGAGGACTAATGTGATCACAAACATAAAGTAATCCTTATAATCACAAACTACAATATGTAATATTTTGACAAATGGAATAGTTTGACAGGTGTCAGTGCTGTTATAAACGTTTCGTTGAACGCAGTTACGATGTGAGGTAGTGATTTTTTATATTCTCTTATTTCTTAATCTATCAAATATTGGGGGATTTTAAATACTGCTAATAACACAATTTATTGCAAGGAATTTTACTTGTAATTTGTACCTCGGTACAAGATTGGCCGAAAAAAAAAACACATCCTTTATGTGATGCTATAAATCCTGACTTCTCCAATTCATCTGAAACAAATCATTGTTGGCTGTAGTGCATTAATATTATACTCGTAATTTTCATATAAGTATATACATTTGAAGTTTTGAATGTTACCAATAAGCCGGTACGCAGTCTTTCTTGATAGTCTCATCCGATTTTTAAATTCAGCATCTGTCCATGAGTCTATAATATGTAAATAATCATCCACTCGCTTCCGTCTCAGTCTTATTAAATATTGCATTAGAGGAAAAAATAATGTATCCTCTTCTTCATCACTATTGTCCTCATCTTCAGAAACATCTTGTCTTATAGAGCAAACATCACTCCATTCACTTGAATCACTTTCATCACTGCTTACGGCTGTTTCGCTTAACCAAAGGACAAGTTGTTGTTTATCCATTTTAGACAATAGTACCTATTCTTATCTTGATATCATTTTAATTATCATTTAATAATCATGTTGTTCACATTTTCACCTTTATAATTCATAAAACAAACAGACAAAAGCGGAGAAATACATTTATTTTTGTGATCTGACACATGACATGACATTGACAGACAAAGCAGTGAACACAGAGTACATTTTTATGCAGTGAAGGATTAAAAATATTATTATTACTAGCTTTTGCCCGCGACTTCGTTCGCGTGGAATAGTGACTTCTGGCAGATTTTTGGTTTTACCCACATAGTTCCCGATCTCGCGGGATCTCTTAAAAAATGAAATGTGGAAGATATTCTAGGGAACTCTTCAAAAATCAACATAATGAGCTCTGCGTTTGAATTGAAGATATGTATACTCACTTAGGGCATTAAAGCCGTTATTGCCGATCGAAAAAGGCGAAAATGTTATTTTTCCCTTATTTTCAAAATATTTAGCGCGATCTATTTCGATCCCAACGCCATCTATCGAGCATAGTGATAATTCGGATTATTTATCTATACTCCGTTCGGGCATTTTCTTTGTACTAAAAGTTTTATTATACTTATTGATATTATTTTTTTCATACCTTTTTACTATTTATTTACTTTTTTCCGATGAATTAAAACAACAACATGAACCGAACTCGTGTAACGATCGACACCATTGCGCGATCACCAACTCGACATTATAGTACTAATAGAATTATCTATACTCCGTTAGAGCATTTTCTTTGTACTAAAAGTTGTATTATATTATATTTTCATACCTTTTTACAATTTATTTACATTTTTCCGATGAATTTTCAGTACTGAATTGATGCCGACTCTTGACCAATAGATGGCGCTGTATGTCCGGAATAAATTTTATTTTTTATTTTATTTTTTGTAATAAAAACTATCCTATGTCCTTTCTCAAGTTCCAAACTATGTCTGTACCAAATTTCACACAAATCGGTTCAGTAGTTTAGGCGTGAAGCAAAGACAGACAGACAGAAAGACAGACAGACAGAAAGACAGACAGACAGAGTTACTTTCGCATTTATAATATTAGTTTGGATTTTAGTTAGAAAGAGAAAGATTTAAAAAACGGTAAGAATAAGATTACCCGGAATACCTGGAAAACTTTATTTTTAGCTATGGCAAGCTTTCGAATCAATTGTCAAAATAATGTCTGCCTTTTCTTTCACGTCATGTTCACGTCTGTCCACTGACAGAATCTATTTTATTTTATATTTACATACAATGCAACAAATAAACTAAATTAATCTCCTGTGTTAGTAAGCTGGGCTTTTGTCAGGGTTAGTAAAATCGTATATAATGGATGTGTGTGAAGCAACTGACACATATTGTATGTTGGAAGAAGGCAAGTAAATCTATAAATTGTATAATATATACAGAGACTTTGGTTATTCACAATTTTGGTTTTACTTACAGCCTCACAAGATAACTTGGAAATTTGCGAAAGTACTAGTGATATAAACACTCTAAATGCAGAAGGAATTGAAGGAAAACTAAATGATGGTTCGGAGAAACCTTGTATGTATTAATAAATGAATCATTGTTCTTAGTTTATTGTTTTCTTTATATGTAAAACTTTTATAATATCCACAGGTGCAGTTTGGACATCAAACGCTACCACAACTCTGTTGAAATTATATGAAAACAAATTAGAAATGCTGGAAACACCTAAGAAGAAGACTAGGATTTGGATGGCAATATCACAAAGCCTAAGCGATTATGGCATAGAGGTATATAACACTAATGCCTGTGTTATTATTATGATGAGATTACTTTTTATGTAATGCTAATAATGTTTCAGATGTCACCAGATCAAGTCAGATGGAAAATAAATGCACTCACAAAGAAATACAAACAATGTGTTGATAATGGGCAACATGATAAATTTAAATATTTTAAAATAATGAATGATATTTATGCACAGTACCATGTAGATTGTGATTCATACACATTAACTGAACTGTTACATAAAAAGAAAGACGTTAACAAAATGAGTGTAACCGCTGAGCAGAATTTAAAACTGAACCATGAAAGTAAAGCTGTAATTGAAATGCGAAAAATAAGACTTGCCAATAGAATAGAAAGTGACAGATCTCAAGGGAAAATTCAATTGGAAAAACAATGGCTTGAATACTTGCGGAGGCAAGAAGAGCAAAAGCAGTGGAGAGATGAAATCTATGATAGAAACTTAAAATTACGCGAAGAAGAATTAGAGCTCAGGAAAAAAGAGTTGGAGATAAAGGAAACACTTGAATTGAAAAAGATACAATTAAAAGAAAAAGAATATAGAGAGACATTGCAAATAGAAAGGGAAAAATGTGAATTACTTAAAGAAATATTTAGCAAAAGGTATTAGAATAAGTTACAGAAAATAAAGTGTTTTATTATTCACAAGCTGCGCCACGCGATGTCACCTACATAAGTCTCGATCCCGTGGGAATATCGGGATAAAAAGTATCCTATATCCTAATCCATGTTGTAGTTACCCTTGTACAGACGCCAGCACATCAACCTACACCTAACTGTCAAATTTTCCCAATCAACATTGAACCTTATGCTTTAGCGATAAAGTTGAAAATCTATTACAGAAATCTGACAGATTGTAGTAGGTTGATGTGCTGGCGTCTGTACATTTCATCAACATCCATTCAGCCGTTTTAACGTGAGACTGTAGCAAACAAAATAGGTACTAATAATCAAATCTTTTCTCTTTATAATATTAGATTAGATTTATCTTATCCTGCAGTCAATCTCTATTAGTTTGCTTTTGAAAATTAAATTAATAGACAGCAACAGTTAATTTTAAAATTTTGAAAAATAACTGTTGTTTTAAAATTCAAGCTAGTGGTGTATAAATACGTAGGTATTTCAATTCATGTTTTGGTCACAGTTGCTTTAAGTGACTTTTTCATTTATTGTGCAGAGTCATTTGAACGGATCATTCTATTTATTGCCGCAACCTGATGCCAGATTATCACGCTTAGCACGTGTCACAATCTACAAACATACCCTATCAAATGCACTTTGTGGATGCATTGCAAGCCTTTGCGCAAGCTTCTTTTGATATAAGCACAAAAACTGACAGTTTGATCGGAAGCAGGTGCTTGCAAGCAAGCACACGCAGGCCAAGCCAAGAATTTGTGATGGCTTGGTTAGTGTGTGGATCTGGCATAAATTATCACACCTTAGCTCACAGACTACTTAGAGATACTACGCCTTAGCTCTGGGCCGCACTGCGATTAAACGCACGCAGTTTTTTGAAGATTTTATGACATAAAAAAATCAATGCAAGCCCACGCACTAGGGTTTTTTTTTTGCTGGCTGCGACTAATTTAAGACCAGAAACCTGGAGTCACCATTATTTAGTCCATTTGCAACGTTTGGATCACAGTGATAGTGATTACAACCATGGACAAAACAGGTGATAATAAAAAATCGACTAAATGCTTACAGAGAGTACAACGCTACTCTCTATGGTTAAAAAATCTGCTTACGTCGCAATGCTACCAACATAATGTCCCGCCGCGACGCAAAATTCTATAGAAATCTTCGTTTATTCGGGAGGAATTATAAAAATTTACTGTGAATGTCGGCAATGACGGACTTGAAATCTAAGAGACATGAAAAGTCTTTGGGTTTACTTACAACGAAATTTGTGTCATTGCTGCAAAAAGCTAAGGATGGTGTTTTGGATTTGAAAATCGTAAGTATAGCTTGATTTGCCTCCCATTGATCTGTCAAGTCAATTTGGGCACGAAAAAGAAATATTTTAAACATTATTTGCGAATTAATTGGTGGTTTAAACATTTTCAGGCGACGAATTTATTAGCCGTAAGACAAAAAAGAAGAATATATGATATAACTAATGTGTTGGAAGGCATCGGTTTGATTGAGAAGCGGAGTAAGAACAGTATACAATGGAAGTGAGTGCACATTTTAATGTTTGTTATTGTTTTTTTTTTTCTGTAATGAATGTGAACTGATGTAAGTTGTATAATATTTAAAAAATCTATTTCAGAGGTGCAGGTCCAGATTGCAAAACAAGTGATATTGGTCAAAAAGTTATAGTTTTGCGAAAACAGCTAGGGCGCCTAGACGAACACGAAAAATTACTTGATAAGTGAGTGTTGCTTGATTTTACGACATACCTTTTACATTAAAGAACTCAGCATAACATCAATGCTATGACCAGAAATAGTTTCTTGATGCCTAAATGATTAAATTCACAGCCAAGTGAAAAATTACTACGGAATGTTACAATGACATGAATCATTGGCAAACTGCGAATTGTATGTGTACCCAATGATGCATCGTAACCCTAGTTCTTTATCCTACAGATTAAGTTATTAAAAAAAGTTATGCCCCCTTGTCTGTTAGGCAAGCTTATTAAGTTCGATAACAATAGAAAGAGTAATAATTGTGTCTCATTAGTGACAGTTGAGCTCTTAACTAAACAATAACTCTTTATTTCAGCCAGCTACATTGGATTGAGCAAAGCATAAAAAATGTGCTAGACGACACAGACAATAGTGACTTGTGTTTTGTTTCCGATAAGGATATCAAAGAGTGTTTTGATGATAACCAAGTTTTAGTATTAGAAGCACCTTTAGGTGCTAATTTATCAGTTGGGGCTATACCTAGTAGTAAGGTAAGAATGACGCAGTAAAACATCCAAAAACAATATTTTTGATTTTGTAGTAATAACATGTTGCAAGGTAGTGATTATTTTTCAATAAACCAATCAATAACTCTTTTCGAAATATCAACTTATTTCGCATGTCCGATATCCCGCACCCCTGCTTCTCGCAAAACGGACGCCTGTATTGCAGAAGTGGAAACAGGCTGTTTATGCTATCATAACATCACACCCTCTTCCGCGAAGCTAAATGGAAACCAGAATGTACAGTGGCATGTTCCTCATTACCTTGTTATCTACTACATGGATGATTATGATGTATTTTCTTTTGTTTCTTTGCAGAATAAGCAGAAACATACAAATCTGAGTGATAGACAAGCCGGGATGATGAAACATGGTAGAAATGTAAACACATTTATTTTTTTACAATTACGATTGTCCAGTTGTTGCCTTTCTATTTTAGCTACCTACATACGGAAATTGGTGGACACACTGTACAAAATGAATTTTTAAGACAGGGCAGGTACCTCAACTATTGTGATATCTCAAAAAGTTAAGGACTCCTAAGTCTGTTTTCCTGTAGCTATGATAGTTAAGGAACCTGCCCTTATAGCCCCAGCTCAAAAATCCACCCTGTGTAATGCTTTTTAGGATGCAATGTTTTGAAAATTTGTTTGTCCTGCGATAATTGCACCCGGCTGATTGTATTGATGAACGCAATATAGGGAAAAATAGATTTACTTCCAAATTTGGTAATGATATATTTATGTGTCAAATAGTCTTACTGTAATAAAGCTATTTTATTTTCTAGGTAAGCTTTACCACCTTAGAAAGATTTGTATCATGTTTTGTAAAAATGTTGATAACTAATATAGTGGTTTTTGTTTCAGGACCAAGATCAGCATTATTTTTTACATTTAAAATCAACAGAATCAATTGGAGTTATACTTTTAAGTGATAGTGATAGTGAAAAGGTAATCACAATATGAACATATAAGTTATTTAAAATCTTGACACTGAAATGTTTACAGATAGTGCCATCCACGAAGACGCGCCCCACTCTTCTTCCTAATCATTAGTGGTTATCGCTAGTTAATTCCGCTAGTGTTTTAGTTTGTTCGATACACACTAATTACCCACTAAAATTAGCGAATAGCCTGTATCGACAAAACTAAAACACTAGCGGAATGTTGCACACTTGTGCTGTCAGCACTATTTGTACCACTGTATTGTTTTTACAAAACTGTATGGTTTGTCTACAGATTATCCACCAATTTCAAAGGTCATCCATTAATCTGTAGATAAACTGTAAACTGCACTGTTTTGTAAAAACAAAATAAGGTTAATTGATTAGTAAAGTGTTTAATTGACACAAACTGAACACGATTTTGGTGGCAATGCACCAAGCTACAAAAGCCTGGTGACTTTGCATAACCGGTGTCTTGAATTGAATTGAACACCGAATCGGAAATAAGCTAGGGTGCAAGTCTGCCAACTTCCTCAACACTTTCAACAGTGTCTCTTGCCAAGTCATCATTATTATCTTTACAGCCAACACTGCTCTATTCCGATTTGCTCCTTATCACTGTAATGAGATCTGATATATTATTATTTATTCAGATAACCTCTCCCTCTCACAGAGAGGAGGCCTGTGTCCCAGCAGTGGGACATAGGCTGATTATGCTATTCAAAATTATCCAAAATTATTATGGCTTAACTAGTGCATTGCATAGTCAATTTTTAACCAATTGTTTTGTTACAGGAAACAGATGAAGATGCAAGTATGGATGACAATGAAGTACAGAAGTACACTGAAAGCAGAAGTGGGGATAGTATACATGCCAACAGTGAGTACATGTTGCTATATAATGATTTATTGATTTTTAATGATGACGAAATTTGCTTTTGAGTAACAGTTTGTGATATCATGTTCCACTAGCTTCTGCCGGCAGCTTCGTCCGCGTGAATGTCGGAAATTATCCCACAGAAACGTGCTGCAGGGACAAAAAGTAATAGCCTATGTTACTCCTTATAATATCAGCTATCTGTCAGTGAAATTCCCGTTAAAATCGGTCCAGCCATTTCGGAGATTAGCCGGAACAGACACAAAAATATAAAAAAAATTGTTATTAGTACCATTTATAATTTCATATTTATGCATTTAGTAAAATACTGTTATTTTGACATTTCAAATAGACATTTCCATTTTATTTATTTGTGTAGATTACAAGTCAATGTGCCAATTTTAGTTGATAAAAATATTAAATTCAATATTTCTTTTCAGATTACCTGCTGAGACTCAGCCCACCGGTAACTAAATACGACTTCTCCTTTTCTCTCCATGGATCAGAAGGGTTGTGTGACTTATATGACATCCCATGTTAGCTGTAGTGTAAAAGGCCTGTTTTATATCTTTGTTTTGAAAGACATTTTTATTAAGTACTCAATTTTTGATCATGTTGAAGTTTATCATATACTAAATTGTAAATAAATTGTGTAAATATGGAAAATCGTTTTGGAATTTATGAAAGGACAGAAATAAATGATAAGAATTTATGTATACAAAGTATTCGTTTTATTTCCTAGAGTTAACTGTTGGCACAAATCTGTCGAGAACACCAAATGACTGCTTCTTTGTATTTTGTGCTTCCGGTAAATTGAGTAATTTCTGTGCTTCCTTTGCTTGCTCAATGAATTCCTGAAAAGTAAAGTACAGGATTATTTGGGCCGTATCGCCTGATGTAAATAAATTGATTTCTTTATCGTCGTCATTTCAGCCGACACACGTCCACTGCTGGACATAGGCCTGCGGCCAAAATGGATTTAGTTTCCTCGTAATAGACAATGAGATTTCGGCACCTGGCCTACCGTTTAACTGCGGCGGTGCCTGAGGTAGCTGCGTGCTGCAAGAAGGGCGACACCCGTCAGCACGAGAATGTGACTGAGCTCTCGCGACACGTCAACATACCTCCCGCACCGCGCTACATCAGGCACCATGTCAGTTAAGCGATAGGCCTGAAGTCTTCATGAAAATCCTTGTTTCGAATTAATATTATTTCCAATTAAACGAATATCAACATTATTCTAGTATAAATTATGTTGATTTCAGAATGACCAAGTATGATGGAAAAAGTCACAATTGCTTGAAGTTGTAGTGTACACTGAACTTTATGTGGGTTTTGAAGTTGTTTTCCAAAGACTCATTTGTTTTCATGGTTGGAAACTAAATAGCAAACGCAGTTTAATAAACTTACCTTTCTAGCAACTTGTTTTATTATCTTCTTTCTAGCTATCTGCGTTTTGCCTTTCTTCTTGTGCCTAGGAGTGAAGTCCATTTTCTTAGGTTTGAGGTACTGTAAATAATGTTAAAAATTTAGGAAAATTCATAACATATTAGTACAAAATTAAATAAAAGTGAGCGTGCTTGGCACGCGCGATGTGACTTATGAAAATTGACGTAAGGTTTAATTAACAATAATACTGATGCATCTGCACATTTTTTTTGGCGAAACCAGACTACTTTTTCTTTGCTCGTTCTGACTTACCAAAAGTTTCTTCTTCGCCTCCATTTGTTCTTGCATGGAGGGCACGTCCACTTCAGTAATATCAAACGGATTGAGTGTGATAAGTTCGGCAGGTATCTTGTCCAGTAACGCTTTGACCTCGGCCTCTTTCCTCTGTTTCTTGTTCTGGAAGGGATTGCTTTCCAACGCGTCGAAGTTCGGCTCACCACTGCCTGTAAAGAAGTTATCCTTGAATGAAATCGTTTAATTAGGCGGAATTATAGTCTAATCATCCTGTCTGTGTCTAAATACTGTTGCAACGTAGGTCCATTCAATTGATCAACTCAGCCTATAACGGTCCACTGCTGGACATAGGCCTCTCCCATGCTGCGCCACAACACCTTCCACATAGTCTGTCCCAGACACCTTTTAAAGGTCGTCGGTCTATCTAGCTGGGCGTCCCATACTACTCTTGCCGATACGCGGTCTCCGGTCAGCATGACAGTCAGTGTCCACGTATTTCATAACAGGCAGGACGCGCTGGTTAAAGACCTTAATTATCAAACATTGCAGGATAAGTTCTTTTCGATGAATTTGTGTTAGAGGATATTTGAAAGAGAGAGTAAAACTTACCCGGTATAACAATGCTTGTAAATCCATTACTAGTTCCAACTCCTAAAACATCTTCATAGGGACAGAATTTGAAGTTATTTATAGTTTTTGCCATTCTATGTCTCAAGTAAGGTTTCTCTGTTGTTTGTGAGCAGCAGTTACTGAAAAATAATGAGAATATCAAGAAAGTGGATGTTGATTACACAACACACATAAAATCACGCCTGTATTCCCCACAGGGTTAGGCAGACAGAGAGGTGTACCTATAGTACACCACATTTCACCAGCCTATGTAACATTTCACCAGCCTATGTAACATTTCACCAGCCTATGTAACATGGGGCGAGCCTATTACTATACAGGGTGGAAGGTACATCGACGCGCAAACGGTTATCAATGGTTCAGTACATGATTCTGAACCCCCTGCAGTTATTTAAAAATTTGGTTATTAAAAAAAAAAAGTCTAAAATCGTGTGTTGAATTGATGGCTTCAGTTTGTGCATCAATACCACCCTGTATTAATCTTCACAATATAATAATTATACAATGTGGCATCCTAAATAAAAGTGTACTTCAGCACTGAGCCGAATGTTGAAAATCCAACAGCGCGCTTTTATTTAGCCATTCATCCAGTGTTAGTAATAAAAACGGGCATTATAGGGGTTAAAACCTCGTCGAAACATACTTGTATATTTCCACAACTTCATCTAGGCCGACGGCAAGCATATCCTTTTGAGAGAACTCTAGATCCACCGGGGCACTCCTCAGTCTGTAGTCTTGTATTGGGCCGTCCAGGTTCCTAATATCCCAGATTTTCATACTTCTGTCTACTCCTGATGTGGCCATGTACCTGATAAGTAATGAAATAATAATAATAGTAAATGCTAATATTAAAAAATATAATTTATATGTAAATAATGAAATAAAGGAAATAGTAAATAATAATAATATTTTTTTTATATTTTTAAATGTTTTTTATACTTACTTATTTTTTTATATTTTAAGAAATATTTAAAAATTTAATTTAATATGTAAATAGATAAAAAAAACGAAATAATAATAGAATTATTAAGAAAAAAATTAAGATAAATGCATAGTATAAACTATAAAATTTATATTCAATATTGAATCATATCACTAGTGTGTCACAAGAATATTATTATTTGGTTAAACACACTAGTAGCTCATTAGTTGATGCGTGTGTATCATATAGCTTGGAGATATTTAATCTGATTCTTGAAGCAGTTCAGTGTGGGAGCCGTCACATTTTCCGGGAGCCTATTCCATACTGTTACAACTCGGTTCGACAAGAATTGCTTTAAGGGCTTTTTTTTATGAATTTTCCCATAGCTTTAGGGAATGCCCACGCAAATGTTTGTTCGCATCCAGTGCGTAAAGGAAAGAATAGTCGTGCAATATTTTCGTGTGTCGTATTCAGCGAATGTATTTACAAGAGTTTTATGAACATTTCTAACCGCCCAGTTGGTCGCGTGGTCGCAAGCGTGGGGTCGATTCCTAGGTCAGGCAAAGAGTCATTAGGTTTTTCCATTAGAGTTTGGAAGTTGGTGGTGTGACATCGTGCCCTGGAAAGCACGTGGTGACGTTGGTCCAGCATCTGATCTATCCCCGGTCGCGTCGGATTGCCGTCCCATCGAACTATGACAGTGTGGGATGAGGGAGTGCAACTGTGTTTGTGCACTATAATAAATATCTCTATTATTTGGCCAATATCTGTTGAGATTGGCCACCATGTGTGATCGTTTGGTAAGGAGGTTATTATTATAACCATTGCAAATAACAACTCATTAAGGTACACAGTAAAAAAAAAAAAAAAACGATACATACATTCCCCTATTATCCACAGCAATAGCAGTCAGGGGTGTCTTATGGCACAATATCTTCGCCAAAGGTTCTTTGATAGTCGGTGACCAGAGTGAAACTACCCCTTTAGAGTTCCCTAAGCAGACTGTAGCATTGTATGGGTTCTGTGCCATAACAGCTGTCCTTCCTAAGTGATTGTTGTAGTGCCCCACCACTTCTCCAATGGAAATATCTAGCCATGTCATGAAGCCAAATTCATTCTGGAAATTAGATAAAGATAAAAAAGCTATTAAAAAACAGGAATATTTCTTTATAAGATAGTCTTCCTTACATATCTCCTAAAATAAGAATGCTTGAGTCCCAGTAGTGAAAATATTATACATTCATAAATTCGCGCCTTTTTCTCATGAGTGTAGGCAGAAACTACCGAACGCCACCTGCTAGGATCGCCTCACATACTCCTTTTGCTTCGTTTACATCCACTATAATTGCATATAATTGTCACTATATACTACTATTAGTATTGACTAATAGTAGTATATAGTGACAATTATATTTATTTGTTTTATGCAAAACTAGTCACAGAAGAAAATGTGCTGATATAGTCCCCGGCACGTAACTTGGCCAGGTTTTGGCGTATTGGGAGTAAGTTAGCGCATGTACACTTAGTGCAACAAGAAAATTGTCACTTTTATTGTTTGTCATTATACTATGGTTATTGCCATAGATTATTTTTAAACATGTCTGCTTACAAGAAAGCTAAAGAAAGGAAAAACACATGTAACGATTCTTGCCAAGTTACATGCCGGGGATTGTACTTACAACAGCAGCTAGCAAGAAGTGGTAAGGTAGGAACTCCATCCTCAGAATCTTATCCATTTTCTTGACACAGTGCAACTCAGTCCCTGTGTTGTCATACATGTACAGCCACTCCTTTTGAGCAGCAGCCACCATTGTTTCAGTGTGCAACCAGCTGCAAAATAAGGTCCAGGTGGAATAACTAAATTCAGTAAAATCTTAAAAGCCTAATAAATGCACATAACAGGAGGTCAATTGGGATTGAACATCGGACAAACCTTAGGCAAGGAACAACGATGCGTATGTATGTTTACGAGATCTTTCATTGGTGATGTTTATCCAATCATTTATTTTATCTTTTTCATTAATTTAACAGGTTTTCATGTAAAGATTACTGGAAGTATTTACCTGATATCATGAATAGACTCCATAACATTAATTTCAAAATGCAACTTTTTAGTGACCCAGTCAAAAGCAGCCAAGTGTCCCTTTTTGCTGCCCAACAGCAGATGCCTTCCATTCCGGGAGTACTCAGTCCTGTACGGTCCAAATTCTAGGTTCAGCTCAAATATCTTAGAGGCGGCAGATATGTCTACATTCTCTGCTATGATCTTCTGTGATATTGCTGTTGTTTTACTGTCTCCATCTACTTCTAGACCACTGAAAAGTTTAAATTGATAAAATGTAAGAAATATTCATTTCATGCAAACATAATCAATATAATTATATTGTATATATGGAGGTAAATGGCAACAAAAAACAATCAATAACAAAAATTAGATTTCCTGTCAGCCAGTTGACTAATATCTTTTTATGCAACAGTGTCATACAATTTTTCTGCTCTTCATTTTAAAAACATTAAACAATTCTACTGACTAGAAGTGTAAAAGCGAGGCATGGAATAAAAAATAAATGAAAATTTCTCACCCATGGTCCTCTGTCAATAATATTTCAGCTCTGGCTGCTTGTTCTTGAGCATACGTGAACTTTCTCTCTCTTTTCCTTAATTTCTCGGCGTGGAGTGGATGCCTCACACCTTTGCCGACACCCTCACCGCGGGAATGTGCTTCTAGCTTCTCAGGATCGATGGGTGCTTTTCCATCGTATTTTTTATTTGGTTTACCTTTTTGAACAGGTTTTCTGTCATGCCCTCTATGGCTCTAAAATTATAAGCGATATTTAGATGTAGACAAGCAAAGAATAATGTAAAAAGTAAAGTTAACCTACATTGTTTACATACACGAAAAATCTTAAGTTTACCTTGAATTTGTGTGTTTTTAATAGTCCTGGAGTTATCTTAATGTTGAATACTTCCACATTTTGATTTTGTGTTTCAGCCTTTTGCTCTGATTTCTTGTCTTCGGTATCAAAATAACGTTGAGGCGCTTTCTGTAAATCAGAAGTTATGATTTAACCACTTTTTCGTTGAATTACTGGGATCAGAACATGCGATACTCAAATTACTATACCTTTTTTGGATTCTTCATTGTAGATGTCCTTTTACTTTGTAAATAATATTCTTTTTAATTCAGAATCTTAGTTTACTTTTTCACATGTGGTAAAATCGTAAAAATCTGTTTTGACATTACATGACAACATGCGCGTATGACAATTTATTTGACATAATTATATGATTGACATTGACATAACGAGTTTTTTAAACGGGGTAAAAAGGGATGCAGGGGTGAATCGGGACGAAACTTTAAAACATTGTTTTTTTTTTTTTGCCAAAAATGACTAATGTGTTTATTATATTATATTTAACGATTAAGTGCCCTTGTTGGCAATAAACTTTATTACATTAACGTTAAAATCCATTTTAAAGTTTCGTCTCGATTCACCCCTGCATCCCTATTCACCCCGTTTTACCGGTATTATTTTAATGATCTGGTTGCTGGGACCTTTTATCCAAGTCTTTATTTATGTTTAGATTAAGTTGAAGTAAGTTCCAGTTATTTAATTAGATTTTTAACATTTGTTTTAGTCGATTAACACAAGTTACTACAGTTTCTTACTAAAAAGTTTTCATAAATGTGAACCAACGTTGAACCATATTCAGCTTAATGTTGTAAAGGCACATCTGCCAGGGTGGCCACCGTGGCCCCTGGCACAGGCAATTGAAAGAACACGGATGCGGATGGGTTTTAGTCAGTAAAAGTCTAACCCGCCCCCGCTCCGCCCAGAGTTGGAGAAGTTATTTGATACTTTCCCACCCAAAAAAAGGCACATAACGTAGTGCACGGAACTAGTCTTTTGCAACGCAATGTAGTCGGGGAAGTAGGTAAAGGTTTATATTCCGCACAGACCGCCCAGCCGACGTGCAACGTAACGAATTCCGTCAAAGGTAGCCGAAACATTAGCAGAGTGTTTTGTAGTCCTAATTACGAGTATTAATCTACGGCTTAAGACCTTTATTTCTCAAAAATAATACAATTCGCTTATCGTGAGAAATACAAGTTAATTTTATTATAATACTTGATACACGAACTTATGAAGAACTCGTAAATAAACTAGTAAGTAGATGCGCAAATATTTTTCTTACAATATAAATTGTGGGTAGGTAACAAGAAAAAGTTAGTGTACACACGGCTACACATCACGCATTGATTATATAATGTCTAGATAGAGCATCAAGTGCGCGCAAACGTGTCAAAAAATACCGGCCAACTGTTGGACTATAAGTACTTACCCGCCGATTAGTGCCGATCGTACCGCTTTGGTGTCACTACGTATTACGCGCGCTAAGTAATAAACAAATAACAGCGATAAAATGACGGTATGTGCTATTAAACTGTGCCGAAATTATAAAGGAAGGGTAAAAAACACCAAACACATCACATATCATCAGTAAGTAACCAAAAAAACTACGTATTTGTTTTTTATTTTTATATTTACCAAATTACGCCCTATTACGCCATATTTTATCAGTGTTGCCAGTTTCTTTTTCCATTCTCCCAACTTAACGTCCTTTATTTGTGGGTATGTTCGTTGCTTTATGGTTACGTTTATATTATTTAGTTTATGTACTTTTATTATTCGATTTCAAAAATGGTGAAGTTTTTCAATTCGTCTGTACTTTTTTATAATAATATAATGTTCGCGTATAACTTTTTTGTTTATGAGCCCATTTTAATGATTATTGTTGCATTGGGTCCAATAAACTGATTTCAAAGGTGCCAAGAGTAATTTTAATAAGATTAATTTATTCCATTCGTATTATCTGTGATCTTTCATTTGAAATTTCCAAATACAAACTGCCTAAAAAGTTAAATATTCTAATTGAATTAACTTAGCTGATTTAATATAACACAACATTCACACACACAACTCTAATTCAATTAAATAGTGTTTTTTATTTATAAATACAAGTAAATAAAGACACTACTAAAACTGAATAATACTACAAACATACACCTAAAACTTACTTATATTATTTGTATAGTAAATTTTTTTAATATGTGATTTATGGGAGAATTGTAGTAGCTGGTATCATTATTCACGCACACAGAGACATAGATGCACAGTGTAAAACACCGCCCGCACGCACACATGTTTGAAATTGTTGGCTCGTTTTCTTTGTTTTGATTGTAGGGCGACGCTCTATCTAGACATTATATAATCAAAGACATCACGCTATACATTTCTAGTTTTATCTGACCTCGCATTGTATAGGTTTTTCTTGCAATCAGAAGTCAGCTTATACTGGTTGTGGTTATGTATGTATACAGTTTAGTGCCTAAATGTTTTTTATGTATTTAAATAAGTAATAATATAATCTGCTTGCTCAGTAAAGGAATAAAAGTTGGAGTGATAGGCTAGCATCCTGTAGGAAATTATCCTCGCTGCCTATATGACATTTCTCAATGTCATTCCCATTCCAACAATTTGTTACAATAATTTACCTGTTACGAAAATATTCATCGATGACTTACTGTTTGAGTGGTAGCCACAGATTACTAAAATGTGGCGGTAGCCTAGCAGAGTCGAGTCGTACTGTTGTAGCGCATTTTAACGAAGTAAAAGTATGAGATCCTTCTGATAACACTAAAGTGTACACTCTGAACAGGTACAGTCACCAAGAAACCTCGAAGAAAACTTCAGTTTTTTTGTCTCAACTAATAAGCAAAATATTTAATTACAATCAGAACAGTACTTTTATTGCAGACCGTACCTAACAGTTCTTTTGTTTTTACTAGGTACTTGCATTTCTTCATCTTTGGTCTCGCCTTTTTCCGTATGCGACGCCATTTATTTCAGTCTTGTGTGCGTCATCTTTCGTAAGTCCTACCTCCTCGTGTCCTTTTGGACCCTCGTCATCCATCCATGTAGTTTGAGCTACAGGTGGGTAGGTGTACCTATTATTATTAGATACTGTTTCCATATTTTTATAAAATAGTTTACTCACTTGTCGGAACAAACAGGACATAATACGATAACAGGCAAGGAAATTAAGAGGGAAAAGTATCCCTATTCGTATTCGGTACAGTGACGTAGTAATCCATAGGTACTAATATTATAAATGCGAAAATGTGTCTGTCTGTTACTTCTTCACGCTTAAACCCACTATCAAAAAGTACTCTGTGCTTAAACCGCTGAACCGATTTAGATGAAATTCGGTATAAAGATAGTTTGAGTCCCGGGAAAGGACATTAGGACAGTATTTATCCCGATATTCCCACGGGAAACTTATGCGGGTGAAACCGCGGGGCGCTGCTAGTATAAAATAAACATTTTATAACCATGAAAGTATATTTACATATCTGACTGTTGATTTCTACTTCAGTGGACACGTACCTTCCTACTAGTGAAACAACCCAAGTACGTGCCTCAAGCTATCGTTAAAAAATAAAAACCACTGAAATAATCTTGGTATTTATTATTTTTATTCTCTTTAACAACACATACTCAATATTTTACAGAAACGTATATGACAATCAGAGTAGTAACATAGTAATAGGTTTTAGTATTTAAATGCGAATATTAATAATTCCTGCGTACCAATGTGATATCGCGAAACAAAAGATTTCGATAAAAAGTCTTTATTCAGTTTAATTAACAAAAACGAGATTTGTGTCCATAAAAACGATAAAATTGCACATGTTCTTGTGTAAAGCGCATTAACTAAATATATTGCAAATTAACATTAACTTGAGTTAATTAAGCTATCACATATTCAGTAAAGTTAACAATAAATAAGTAACACGTAACATAATCACAGCAAAGTGAACATTGGCTAACAAAGAAAGTAGGTATTCATTTATCCCTAAAATCGATTATCAATAATTAGTGACTGAATTATTAACTTACACGATCTAATGAGATCTCATTATTTCCTAATACAAATAAAAACGTCCCTATGACGTGACAACTATCGTTATTCACAATTTTATTTACAAACTGACTAGAAAGTCCTCTAAGGAGTTATTTTTTGTTTATATCGTTTATATTTCTATCTCATTAATTTAGTCTTAATAGGTCAGCGTTCGGGAGCTGCTGTGACTCTGAAGCATTTGGCACATTCCCAGCATTATCAACTTTTTAAGACAGATTAACAGTGTTTACTTATTAGGCTATTTTATTTTCTTTTGCTTGATAAAAATCTGAGTTTGCATCTGAAATTATAAATTCCCTAAACAGATCACCGTAAGGTGGCCGGTGAATTAAATTATACTTTTATTTATATCCAAATGTAGGTACAATATTTACACATTGATTTTTATGCGTTTGTGAGGCTAAAATCGCTTACATACAATAGTATAAATTTCTCACCTAACAATTACGTTAATTTTAAGCATATGAGTAACAGTGTTTAAAATTTATTTTATGTCTATATAGTCCAGCTTACAGATAAAAGTCGAACGAATTTTCGAGTGTTATCGTGATGTCACAAAGAAGTCACACATCGTATACAACGGTTTACAAAAGACATCGTTACCTAATACTTAGTAGAACACAAATACCTGTCCGGAGGTCCCACACGGGACACGGACATGCTGTACAGTTATACATAGCACGAAACTATTTAGTCCCTCACATAATATCATGCAGTCATTGTCTTTGTCTAATATCTTTGGTGAGTAGCTCCGACACTGCTTCCGCACTACCACGAACACTAAATTGTACTAAATTCAAGAGGTCTGTATCACTGATAAGCTCCGCCGAGGGCACTCAAGTTGTTAACTACAAGTTCACTGTCGCTCCGACTCGGCGGCGCTCTGTGAACCTTAAATGGGTGTAGGGAGTACTGTGAAGTCCTGAAGCGCGTTTTTCACTGTTTCGTAGATGGGTCGGTTCTCGTCAGGGCAGTAACCGTCGGGAGAGCAGAGCGTCTGCAGCTTAGTGAGGTACGAGTCGAAGTTGTCGTGCGCCGGCTTGTCGCCCGGACCGGGCGGCGGCGGCGCGCCGGGCGTGCCGGCCGCGCTCACCGGCGCCGTGCCGCCGCCGGGGATCCTCACGTGCTCCAATAATGTGATCACATTGTTCCTCAGACTCTCGTAATACTCATTCAGATTATTGTTACGTGATATTAACGTCTGGTTCTCCTGAAACAGCAAGCAACAATTCAAAATCCAAAATCTTTCGTCCTAAAAGCTCAAGCAAAACGGGCAAATCATAAATTTTGGACTTGAGTGGCTACTAATAACGATAGTGGTACCAAATTATAAAAAGGTGTTGGTACTCACAAATGTGTGATGTGTTAGTAGCACTCAAAGTTGGATGTTTCGAGCCATGACAGTACCATCTAAGTTATCAGACAAAAATTTTGGGTTAAAATCTTTCATGAGATGGATGAAGATTTTTTAGCTCATGGTTAGATCTATTTTGGGGCGCCGAAAAGCCAAGAATTTGGAACAAAAATAAAAAAAGAAGTGTTAGGTAGTAATATTGTTATGAGAATTATTTTGTATGTTACTTACCCTATCTCCATGTGAAAGATGCGTCTCCATAGCGTTGATATCTGATTTGAGACGCATCATCTGCGACTCTACGCGCGCGTTCTCTCGCTGAAGCTCCGTAATCTCCTGCTCGAGGGTCATCAGATCCTCGCCGTTCTGTCCCGTCTGCATATTCATCTCCATCCCTGAATTCCAGAACATTATCTGTAGTAAGTTTGTGGATCTTAATCATATGTTTTTTTTTGTAGGAGAAAATTTCAAGTCCCTAATCGGGGAGATATTTTACTTTATTGGTTTGCTAAATAAATACTAGGGGAAAGCTTGAACTGATTTAGCAATATAATGAAATACACACCTGTATAAGGCTTTGGGTACAACGGCGTGATATCGTCCGGGTATTTGGGCTTTTTTGGTTGCGGTGTGGGCGTCGCAGCTCCGGCCACGGGGCACCCAGACAGCGAGCGATGCGTTAGAAAGGATCCGTTGATGTGTCCCGATCCGTCGCAGCCAGGCGTCGGACAGTTTACTCCGTCGAACTTTATAGCTGAGGCTGCCGCCGCTACCGCAGCTTTGTGTTGCTCCACTGTGCCACCACTTTCAAGCACTCGCATTTTATTGCGGTTCGCGATGGGGCACCCCGAGGCACTGGGGAACGAAAACCAAGAACATTAAAACACGAACTATTTTCCATAGGCACACACTACTTATAGGTAAGTACTATCTACACTCTATACAAAACATCTACTTTCCACTGAGAATCAGTCTTACCTTCGATGTGATAAGAATTTCCCTGTAGCGTGTCCAGATCCGTCACAGCCCGGTATAGGGCATCTAAGCAGCGTGGAAATAACCAAGAAACTTATTGGATTACAGAAGAAATGCGGTTTTCTCTAAATACTTCTTACAATAGTTCGTACTGAGTTGGAAGGTCAGAGGTATGAAAGCTATGCACGTGTTTGCAGTAGAAATCCTAGAAATTCAATGCCGCACATAAATTACGACAATACATTGAATGTAATTAGTTGGAGCCAGCTTAGATGTCGAGTGTCGTATTACTATCTGTGATTTCAATAGTAATAACTGCAGTAAATTACTTACTCGTGTAAGCAGTTTTCTGTTTAGCAAATAAGTTGTTAATAAGTACTGTCATTATTGTTATGAACTTTGTATTTAGATATTAGTCAAAGGTAATGCTAAAAATAGAATTGTTAATGTGTGACGGAGAGAAAATAAGTAAACCATATTTAGTTTAACTGTCTACTCCTAACTGGTTTTGATAGAAAACCCCAGATGTCTAAATGTTTAGTAGCAGCTTTATTTACCCGACCACGGCTATAATTTTAATAAGTTAATGTTAAATTGCACCCAGCACCATTACACAAAATCAGATGAGCAAATGCTGAACTCACCTCAGTGGCTCGGAGTCCTGTCCGTCTCTAGGCTTGCTCTTGGGCTTGTTAGCTCTGGGGCAGCCAGAGAGGGAGCGGTGCGAGGAGTAGTTGCCGGTGACGTGTCCGGAGCCGTCGCAGCCGGGCGTGGGACACTTGAGCTCCTGCGAATGCGGCTGGAGCTGCGAGCGGTCGGCGCGCGGACAACCGGACAGGCTGCACATAAACAGACTGCTTACAATGGCGTGCCGGCGCAGCGTACTGTAGCTTGCAGCGGCTCGCATAGTGGACATGGCATTCGCTGGATTCTTGTTGACAGAAACAATTTGGAAGCCATCTAGCCCTAGATTTTGGGATTAAACCTTTGCTGGGCTGGATGCATTTTACTACATGGTTCGAGTCAAATCTTCTATTTCAAGTTGATAACTTCAAACATCTGAAGTGACTGAAGCGACGACGGACTATTACAAGTCTATACTTTCTGTAAGTTATGGTAATAAATAGCGAAGATGTCTCTTAGAGACTCTGTTGTAAGTAATTCGGTGACACGTGGAACAGATGTTGTGAACGAGCTCCTTGAATAACTGGTAGGTACCTACCTAAGTAGATTATTTTGTACAGCGTATAAAGTCATCAATACCAAATAATATGGCCGCTATTCGCTTTAGTGTCTAACTGTGTCCGTATTAGGGCAACTAGAACTGGTTCCGCGATAGTATTTTTATAAAGTGCCTGTGTTCAAATTTAGTAGGTACGTAAGTTCTTATTCCTATGTTAGCATGTCTTCTCTATTAGATATTTCATCGAAGTCAGAAATTAGGTAAAACGTACATTTACTTGGTCTATTTTGATGGCCCCTGATGTACAGACGCCAGCGCATCAAGCTACCCGAAACTGTAAAATTTCCCCAATCAACTTTGAACCTAATGCTTTAGCGACAAATTTGAAGAAATTTGACAGATTGTAGTAGCTTGATGTGCTGGCGTCTGTACTTTAAACGATGCATCGATTTCGTAAGAATGCACTTTTAGCTAATGAGTGGGTGTCAGTGCTAATTTCTATAAGTAGATAAAAACAATTAAATGTAAGTAAACTCTTAAATTTAATTAGGTCCATTGGAACAAAGCTTTATGGTCTTCAAAGTAGATTTTCATGTGTGAAATTGCCCATTACGCCTATAGAGGTATGAGGAACAGGGTGTAAAGTTCACTCATACTCTATAGAAAAGGGAGGATCCTCCGACCAGACGGGTGTTATGTCTGGCGGGCAACTGCCCGATGATTCATGTCGGGCCGTTGTATCTATGCTAGTTGCGCGGTAAACTCTGCTTGCGAGATGCAGGATTTCGTGACGTCAGCATGACGCGTTGTTCGCATGTGGCGTTGTAGATACCGCTAAACACTCCTAATTAAGAAATGTATTTAATGTGTTAATAAAATACATAACTACGCATTAAATTAAAACGTCGAGTTTCGAATTCCGACCTATTTTCCTATTGTAGGTAGATATAAATAAATAATCACGTTAATAAGAGACTATTGAATTGGGTAAATTCTGTAGAATTGAACAGAGTTTTTGGTTATAAAGAGTAATGCTGGTATCTGGAGAGCAGCCAGATGTTTGATCCTCTTCAGGTACGATACTCTTATGATAGGTAGTAGGTAGGTATGGTATAGTCGAACTTGTAGGGAATTGCTTTACGATCCTAAGGCAGGTTTCACACAGCACCGGATACCGCTCCGGTGTGCGGTGCTGCGGTTTTTAACTTTGGCTGTAGACCGCATGGAGATGCGGTGTTTATACCCTTTGATTATATAATGTCTAGATAGAGCGTCGCCCTACAATCAAAACAAAGAAAACGAGCCAACAATTTCAAACATGTGTGCGTGCGGGCGGTGTTTTACACTGTGCATCTATGTCTCTGTGTGCGTGAATAATGATACCAGCTACTACAATTCTCCCATAAATCACATATTAAAAAAATTGACTATACAAATAATATAGGTAAGTAAGTTTTAGGTGTATGTTTGTAGTATTATTCAGTTTTAGTAGTGTCTTTATTTACTTGTATTTATAAATAAAAAACACTATTTAATTGAATTAGAGTTGTGTGTGTGAATGTTGTGTTATATTAAATCAGCTAAGTTAATTCAATTAGAATATTTAACTTTTTAGGCAGATTGTATTTGGAAATTTCAAATGAAAGATCACAGATAATACGAATGGAATAAATTAATCTTATTAAAATTACTCTTGGCACCTTTGAAATCAGTTTATTGGACCCAATGCAACAATAATCATTAAAATGGGCTCATGAACAAAAAAGTTATACGCGAACATTATATTATTATAAAAAAGTACAGACGAATTGAAAAACTTCACCATTTTTGAAATCGAATAATAAAAGTACATCAACTAAATAATATAAACGTAACCATAAAGCAACGAATATACCCACAAAAAAAGGACGTTAAGTTGGGAGAATGGAAAAAGAAACTGGCAACACTGATAAAATATGGCGTAATAGGGCGTAATTTGGTAAATATAAAAACAAAAAACAAATACGTAGTTTTTTTGGTTACTTACTGATGATATGTGATGTGTTTGGTGTTTTTTACCCTTTCTTTATAATTTCGGCACAGTTTAATAGCACATACCGTCATTTTATCGCTGTTATTTGTTTATTACTTAGCGCGCGTAATACGTAGTGACACCAAAGCGGTACGATCGGCACTAATCGGCGGGTAAGTACTTACAGTCCAACAGTTGGCCGGTATTTTTTGACACGTTTGCGCGCAATTGATGCTCTATCTAGACATTATATAATCAAAGTTTATACCCTGCGGTTTTTGTATACAAATCAAGATTTTACATTCAAAGTTAAAAACATCAGCACCGCACACCGCAGCGGTGTCCGGTGCAGTGGGATAACCGCCTAAGGTGGGTCACTTGCGCGTCATTATAGGACAGGCACCCTAATTGCGTAACACGCTATCAATCTCAATCTGTATCATTTTGAAGGATATTTCTAATCCATTGCTTCATATGTTCGAAAAATATGTCTGCTCAATCACTTAAATAACGCAATGAATGTTGTTGAACTGTCAAAATGAAACTCATTGCTACCTACTGATAGTGTGTTACGCAATTAGCCCTAGGGTCTATTTTTTGCTTTCAAGACCAATCTTTCGTTTCATAAAAAGTGCAAATTCACACAGCAGCGCCTACTAAGATGCAATGACACAAAACATTAGCAAAGTGGCATCCCACACATTAAATTAAGTGGAAAAAAAAATTACTATTAACAACACCTCAAATACCTACTTAAAATAATTATGCGTGGCTAATAAAGTCATTCCCTTAATTGATTCATTCAGATAACTACTTAATTGAACGTCTTATAGTATGACGATTATCTACTTTTGATTGTAAACAAACCCATAACAAAATCAATGTTTGCAGTTAGCATGAGCGAATCATAAAACAAATTCAGAGAAGTATTTTCAATTACTTATAATAATTTATTGCTACGTATGCTACATGTATGAAATAAACTCCATTTTACAATTTATGGGTAATCGTAAAAATAGTTTGGTTGGCTTGGCTTGCATCTGCTAGTTTAGTTCTAACGAATTTGAATTTAAATTTAGAACACGCACGGACATTTCCATACTTCGAACGTCCATAAATAAAGGTGTTTTTGTGATGTGGCCTGACCTCATAATGTAAAAACTTTATGGAATGGTTTTTTTCTATTGGCAACAATACTAGGATGCATTTCATTATGGTCAGAAGTTTTTACACAGCACATAATACGTAGACAGTTTAGCACCATCATCAATTCCTCATAGTCGACCACTTAAAGTCTTGGCACTTTCGACAACAGTTGAAATTTCATTAAGGTTGAAACTATCTAACTGCCACAATTGTCTTGAAAGCAAAATAAACTATATTTTTACGACGTGTAAATAACATTCAACCGTAGTGTGGTAAACCAATTACGAAGTCGATTATACCTAAACAGTATATCTACCTTATGACTCACCTATATTTTCTAGCTACAGAAAGATGCAATTTTGTTTTCGTCGAGAAAAGATACTACGCAAACGCATAGACATGAAGGTGGACCTACGTCTATTAAGATTCTTAGCACGTAAGTACCTACCTATATGTCTTTGGTAATGCGCTAATTGATAGAAAGGCAACATTTGAGAACGGTTGTAGGTATCAAAGTAGATGACTTTAGAACCTACATTATGAAGGAATCTACCTATAAACTTTCACAACAGAAAAACCCAAATACTTAATTGCTTATCTCCTAGATAAGAGTTAGCTACGCTAAGTACCTACCTAGTTACTCTCGTTAGGTTATTTACCTAAAAATTTAAACTTAATTAGTATCCTACTTATATTCCTGTTCCTATAGTTTAGCTGACTATCAATGAGAAAAAATGCCTAAAACATTAGCTCAAACATCAAAGTTTAAAAATATATTCTTTGTCCGAAGAGATTTGAATGTGAAATCTCTTCGTGAAGCATTTACATACCTAGCTATTAGCATATAGGCGCGACATTGTTCTGTCATTGTTTATGTACCTACTAATCTTTTAAAAACAAAAGTGGAGTAACGAATTCACGAGGCACTATGTCATATGTACCAATGTATGTAAATAAAGATGCAGGCGTCCTACGTATGCTATCACGTCGAAGACTGCTTCATAAAAACATACCTTATCGTACACGTCATAAGATTTCAAATTGATAAAATGGTCTAGCACCGATTGTAACGGTTGTGTACCTATACTTACTTAATGTCATTTTTATCAGCTTGGCGATACTAGATATTTGATTCTATGTATTACGAGTACCTACGTTACTTACATAGCCGTAGTAAAGGCTACGTCTCCACCACGGTAATGTCTTTACGTTTTCTTTATCACCGTCTTTTGTTTATTTAGTTTGTATAAGAATTATTATTTTAATTATTTGCATACACAACAAGAAACACGCAGTATATTGTTAGTGTAACAAGGCGTAAAACAATGTTATAGCACGATCTGTGACGAGGAATATTAATAAAGGCATGCGGTTAGTTTGCTTCAAAATCCCGTGGGACGCCGCCAATTGGCGCGGAAATGCGCAAATTGTCGCTCAGGGGCGCAATTGTGGACGCTCTACTTAGCCGTACAAACGTAAAACATCGAGCAATCTTTGTTTTACATAGTTTGAAAACGAATCATAACATTCTACTTATAAAAAACTTTAAGAAAGAAAACATCGGGTTTATTAAACTGTATCTAATCATCTGACTTGAAGCAACGGCTTACGATACATTTAAATATTTTACGCCAAAACTTACGCGATAAATAAAAAAAAACTATTTAATATTGATATTCTACAGAAACAGAACTTCTTTAAAAAATCTAATAAAGAAAAAAAAGTAATGGTTCGATGTTTAAAATTTGCACAGCCACAGATATTGCAACCGCGAATTCGTATTCTGCCAGTGATTGCCGCTTGCCTGCGGTGCGTCGCGAAGTTGCCAGAAATGTGTCCGGAGCCGTCGCAGCTCTCGACTGGACACTGGATGAGCTCCCTCGACTCCCGTATCCGGTAACTCAGTTTCCCATAAAAGTCGTCGCGGTGATAGCTAGCGTGAATAAATAGATACGTAACAGTATTGACAAAAAAAAAATAACTTGTTAAAAATAAAAGAAACATAAAAATATTATTCAAGGTCTTACAAGTTACTGTTTCCCGTAATTATTGAAGTCATTAACCCAACGAAAATATATAACAACTCAACTACAGAAAAGTTTGTAAACTAAAAACTTTGCCTCCAAAAATGTTATCAAGTACGTGAAGCGAAGTTTTTGAATGTTTACAAAGTTGGTATTATTAGCTACTCGCTGTTGTGTTTACGTATTGGATGATAGGAAAACTATAAAAAGTTTTTAGAACACGACAAAAGTGATATAACAATTTTTGTTCTTACCTATTTCGCCGCATATCTGCGCCGTCGTTAATATTAACGGCAGGAAAGTAGCACAAATATAATTTAAAGTGTGTGTATCTTATCGTTCGTGTGTAGTTTATCTGGTGTGCGCGCAGCTCGCACGGCGCGCCTGCGCGGCCGCCGCCGGTATATTTAGACTGATCCACCAAGTGTGACTTGTGTTGCGTTCGAAAACTTGCAATAGAATTATTCTAACCTAAAATAACTTCACGTTGTATTATAATTTCTTTAATGAAAAAATGCGCTACGTGGGATATTCGAGCAAGTTTTAGAGACAAGTGCTATTTACTATTTAGATGTTGTTAGTGTATTTTCTTGTTTGTTGTTGTTGTTGGTTGGTACTTTTAAAAAAAAAATATTTAGGAATTGTTTTTGTACTCTTTCGTTTACATACCTACATGGTATTTTTTTTTCATTGTTTTAGGATTTATTTTCTGGGTTACCTACTACTAAAGTGACTCATCATCCGTGAAAATTATTTTCTTATTAGTGACATTTGTAAATGTCAAATAGTAGATACGGTAGCCTGAGGATAAAATGTGCAATACGTAGTTCGTACCTAAACAGCTATGTTACCCCTGTATGTGACATTTAGGTAGGTACCTATAAATAAATTGTTTTATCTAATTTTTGTAATTCATTGACGTTAGCACATCCTGCCATTACTGACCCGTGGTGAAATAAGGAACTAATTATAAACGTACTGAATTTGACGCGCCGTGCCGGTATTTGTCTACGCGAGCAGCGCTACCGCGATATATCAAGATTCAAGATATACGGCCATGTAGTAGGTAAGTACGTGTTGTTTAAATTATATACGAACATAAATCTTTAAAATTACAATTTTTATTTTCAATTTAATCACTTCACTTAATTAATAATAAATATAGAAAACAAATGATTCTGTCATCACAAAACATAATCATAAAAACTGCGTGTATCCGAACGCATCGTGCTGAATACGGCCGCGCTCACACCGCTCAAGGCAGCCAAGTATTCAGTGTTGAATGTTTTCACTTACGTCACTCATTTTGTGTCGATCAACAAAAGAAAACACGTTATGAGAATTCAATACGAGAGCGGAGCACACTTGTACAACAGCTGCGAAAGGGTCTTTTATATTATTTTTTATTTCTAAGATGTTGGTACAATTAATAATAATGTACGTACAGACAGTACTGGTTGAACAGACGTGTCTCCTCTGCTACGTACAAATACTGACTAACAATTTAATTTCGTAATCAGAACTTGTAAGCGTCTCATTAAAATATTTTGAGTGGGTAAAACTATCTTCATTAGATAAAGTACTTAAAAATCAATAATCAACTGTTTTGGAAATTATATTTATACGTTTATTGTTTTGGTAGATATTTATAACTTTCATACTGCACTAAGTGTTGGATATACCTACCTACTTATTCTGCCGTCATAAGGAAAAAGGGCATAACTAACATTTTTTCCGAAATTGAGTTCTATACATATTCGGAATCAGAAAAAAAGGCCCATCTGCTAATATTATTTGTATAATTTCGGAAAAAATGTTAGTTATACTTATGACCTTTTTCCTTATGACGGCAGTTTTGCTATGCCGTAATTTCGACGCAGATGTAATGTGAAAAGAAGTAGATAGATACTATAGTAAAGGCTCCTAATATTTGAGTGCCTAGTTTGGCATAAAATGTTAAATAAAAAATTAATTTAAAAAAATTAAATCGACTTTAAAAATAAATTGACTCAAAATTATGAAATAAATTTAATTTCGGTAGTCGGTGTCTTCGGATCAGTATTTTAGTTTTAGTTTTTTGCCACCGACTTCCGAAATTAAAGTTATTTTCATAATTTTGAGTTAATTACTTTTTTATTTCGTAGTTTTTAGTTTTAAGTAAAAAAGTGGAATATTTTTTTGTAATAAGGCAATAATTTTGTTGTAAATATTGCACTAGAATTTGACCAAGGTTTTGAGAATGACACTACACCCGTAGCTCGTATCGTGTCAATAGGCCAGGCCGTCACATTTACACGTATTAGTCCATATCTTGAAAATTACGGAATCGATTTTCATGAAACTTGCACTGTTCCCTAAGTTGAAGTAAATGTAAGCCAATAAAAAATGGTCACGATCCGATTAATAGTTACGGAGAAGTGCGCGGACAAACATACATACATACATCTATATGTTTTGTATATTTGTTTGGAAGCCCTAATAGATTGTCATATGTGAATATATTGCAGTTCCAATAATATTACATACATACCTACGTGGCGAATTGATAACCTCCTTTTTTTTGAAGTCGGTAAAAATACCGGAATTATCTTTATTTCGTCCCAGAAACAATAGAATAAAAATCAAGAAAAAAAAAAATTGCTCCCTGCTCTCTATGCAAATGAAAACGTTAGAATTGCGACCTTATTGTTCAGGTCCTAGTGTCAATATTGTTTGACCCTAGGGTAATGAAACGTTACCCTGGCGGGTTCCCGTTAGCTGCTTTACTCAAGTAAATCAAGACCAGTAGTACCTAACCCTCGTTCACACGCTCATCGTATTATACTTAATGACGCATTATGCATTGGGTTAGTAGTTAGGTAGGTACGGTACCAAAATAACGACTAAGTAATATTAATGTGAGAAACCAGAGCTTTAGTACAGATATCTACTAACTTATTTTGTCTAAGCCTGCTGTTGCTATCCAGCAAAAAGATGATGATAAAATCATACTGCTTTCACCAACCTCCATGAATGCTTCCATTCCGCAAAGCACTGGTAATTACGTAGCAATATCAGTTTTCTCACAAGAATCCGATGGGTCACCTACCTAAACTAGACTTGAAGCTAAATATTTAAGTATTTACACGGAGCGACTGCCGTCTGACCTCCGCAACTCATTAGGGAAAGGAAATATAAATAATCTTATAGCTAGTCCTATTTATCTTTCTAAGTACTTCAGCTTTCAGGATCTTGAGGCGACTGAAACTGTCTGAACAGATTCTGTCTAGGGACTCCCAGATTATCCGAGCGTGGTTTTTGCTGGGAGCCTGTCCGGCTAGTAATGTTTTCATAATTGCTTGGACTAAAGTTTATCTCCAAACAAATATGCAAGCTTGAATGTCCACTGATGCGGAAATGAAAAGTTTTTGACGATCGATGGCCATTGACAGGACATGACTGTCACTAGCATGGCTAGTTTTAAGCATCTGTTTGGTGGAGTGATCCAAGCCTATTAAACCTCGACGAAATTGATCTTCGTCCTGTGGTCTTTGGCCACGTTTCTCTTGTCGGGACATTATCGTATTTATATTCACCTGCTATCTTTGGGCTTGTCGTGCGGAGCGTGCGGGGGTGGCATGTAGCACGGTGGGGAGTAGGGGGGCGCGTGCGGGGGATACGCGGGTGGCGGGGGGTACGCCCCGCACTGGTACTGGTAGCCGCCGTAGCCCGCCGCTGCGGCCGCTGCGGCGTAGTCTGGCTGGGCCAGGCCGTAGCCTGCGACTGGGTGTGGACTGACACCGCCGTAACCTGTGGGATGGGATGGTGTTAGTGGCAACTGTTCAATGCTTCTTTAACTCAGTAACTATACCCTGCCTAGTACCCTGGAGGTCTAACCCACGCCTATTGTTGTAGTCGCAATATTGAAAAGTTACCCATGTATCTTCAGTTGACTCTAAGTTTTGGTTGTAAGTACTAAAACAGATATTACTATGTCTATCGGCGTTGCACTTTCGTTTTCTGATGAGCACCGTAATGAATCAAATATTCCGTAATTATTATTTCAACCCCCACGAGATCGCATGAATTACCTATAATTATTCCGAAAACCTTGCGAGGCAAACTTTTGTGTACCCAGTACCTATATTATAAAATTACTCCCACTCATGTTTTATCCACGGCTTGCTATACCTACAGTACACGCTGAGCGCCGTGAGAATTCAGTAGCTATTATAAATTTTAATTAAAGCTTCGTACACAGTGATCCACAAAAACCGTGGCGTACACTGGCATGTAACCGCACCGTGCGGCGCCGGGCCGCACGCGGCGTACTCAGCCGGATTACCGACGTTACCGCGCGTGTACAACGCATGGGAGTGATTACCGCGGTCGCGTTTTAATTTGTACGACGTGTTTAACGGCACCAATGTGCACGACCCCTTACGAGGGGTAAAATGTAGCCATGTAGCGAATATGGGACATACGATAGCTCGTATAAAGGATTACATTAAAACAAAATTGTATGCTCTCATAATAATTTGCGTAATGAGTTCTTACCGGCGGTGTCTCGATGGTAAGCTTCTAGGTATGGATGGCTGCCGCCGCTGTCGGGAGTTGATTCTCGACTGTAGGAGACTCCACCGGGGAAACCTCGACTGTTGGAATAATAAAGACATTTAATTCATATTCAAGTATTATGAGTATATTAAGATAAAACCTATTGAACAAATTGCCTCACCTATGTGGTAAACGGGAAACGCTAAGGTCGAGGGTCTGGCCCTGCGGACTGGGCACCTGGGGGCTGGCGGTGAGCTGAGGCGAAGCTCCCGGCTGCGGGCTGCCTCGGGCGCCGCCCCCGCTGCCACCACCGGCGCTTGTGTACACCGGCGATGCGTATGGACCCTGTTATGAAAATTTATTTAGTTTGGGCAATTAATTTAAAAGGGCCGATTATGTTTTGTCTAGTCCTTTTTATTGTATCTATTCTCACCTGTGGACTACCACTAGAAGTGGAAAGATCTATGGCGGGGCGAGGGTCGCGGGGGTCCCGGGGCGTGGGGCTGCGGGGCCGCTGCGCCTGCGCCGCGGCGATCTTCACCGACAGGTTGATGGCGCTGAACCCGGGTGGGACGCCGGGGCCCATCGCCGCCACACCACCCACGGCACCCACGCCGCTACCAGCCTCGTAGTGGTACATTGGTCTGGTGGACACGGCCAATTTCGATAATTTCGCAGGAGGTAAAATTAAACCGAAACTCTACTAACGAACTGTCTTTAGCAATTAGCTTTCTAAATCTCATTAGAAATATGTTAGGATCTAGGCATCCCGTTTACCACATAAGCGTTCGACACTGGTTGTTGGTGACCTACCTAGGGTATATGGGTCCGGAGCTGGTCTCCTGTTCGGACTGGTCTGTTTTCATGGGGGTGGGGAGGTGGGGGTCGTGGTAGCGCTCTTCCTCCCAGCCGTAGGGCCGCTGCGGGCACTGCGCGGGGTCGTAGCGCTCGAAGGCCGGCGCGCCCTCGTAGCACCGCGACTCGTAGCCGTATCGCGCTTCGTTCATTTGGCTACGAACGGAATTATGACGTCAGTTTTCGTGAAGGTACCAAAATGAATCGCTATACATTCTAGACTACTGAGCTCCCATGTTTCGTGCCTTGGAGACATAGCGAGAATATTTCACATTATTTGGAATGTTTCCAATTGCATCAATTCATCGGTCTAATGCCTACTGTGGTGCAATGCAATCTATGAAATATAGAAGTTACTATTGTAGACGAAACTCTACCTAATAAGACAAGTAACGAATGTAATTACAATTATGAACGCTCACTAAATTAGCCTTGAAAGCTACATTACATAACGGTAGGTACCTACTAATTTATGCATATACTAATGAAAATAATTAGTATAGTAGGTCTGAAAATATAAGTTTACACATATAAAGTAAGTTTTATGTTTATTGAAGTTATTAAATTGCCCTAGTGTCTAGTCGCTTTTGTCAGAAGCTTACGTTTAGCAGTGGACAGCAATAAGCTAAATTAAATCCTCATCGAATTACCAACGTTCACTGAAGTATGTATTGCAAACGTGTTTGAATGTTTGTCACTGAATCACATAGCATTAACGATAATACCAAAGAAATTAATTAATAATTAGCAGATATAAATGCATTGGAAAATTTATTGGACAGGAGAATGATGATGCATTTCGATTTCCCGAATATATTACTACTCGAAATGCTAAAAATTACTTGTTTTCTTACGGACGTTAAGACAATTTAAATGCCTTGTTTGGGACCCGCTGTGAAATCTGTCTCAGTCTTCTGTTAGTTAGAATTGCATACCATGTTACTTGTATGTTTAAGAACTATGTATACCTAAGTTAAATAAATTAATTTAAAATATTATTTACCTGTACGACCTCACATGGTCATCCGGCGGCCTTTCATAAGGAGACCTCTGGTCGGGCGGCGCGCCGTAGCCGGCGTGGCGCGTCTCCATGGTTGGGGAGTCGCGCTCGGGCTCGCCGGCCTCACGCTTCGGCACCAGCAGGTCGGCGGCCTCTCGCTTCACGGCGGGGCTGCGAGGCGATGCCTCGCGGTCTCGGGATATGCTGCCCGAGGAACTGGCGACGCTCTCCTGACTGATCGCTATCGGAGGCTGCGAGATTGAACTGTGGGATACTGGAGAGAGTGGGGAGTTGTTAGAAGGCGTTGTAGATTGAAAGAGTGGGTAGGGGATCTGTGAAAGTAGACAATGGAGTCTCGCAAAATGTCGTAATATCCATTAAGAAGTTTGCTCTGTTTATTTGTCAGCCGGACAGAGAGCGGTGTGTACTTCGGTAGAGCCGACTACTGTCACTTTGACACTGTGACACCTAAGGGTCTGGTTCTCTGTGCCCGAGCGGCGACCTTGCGCGCCGCGGCTTTGGGGCCGCCGGACAGGGAGCGATGTGTACTTCTGTTGATCCGACTACTATTTCACATTGACACTCTCACCTGAGGGTCAAGCTCGCTGTGACCTAGCTGTGGGGCAGCCAGACAGGGAGCGGTGTGTGCTTCATTTGAGCTGACTACTAGGTCACACTGACACTGACCTGAGGGTCTGGCTCTCTGGGACCTAACGGCGGCTTTGCATGCTGCGGTTGTGGGGCAGTCGGGCAGGGAGTGGTGTGTGCTTTGGTTGCGTTGACTACTACGTCGTCTGCGTCACAATGACGCTATCTCACCTGAAGGTCTGGCTCTCTGTGACCTAGCGGCGGCCTTGCGCGCCGCGGCTGTGGGGCAGCCGGACAGGGAGCGGTGTGTACTTCGGTTGGAGCTGACGTGGCCGCGCCCGTTGCACCCCGGAGTGGGGCACTTCAATATCGTCTCGTGCAACGCCAATACTGCACAATGACGTCATATATCAGCAAAGTTATTCAGTGCATATTAAGAAAAAAATAATACATAAGTTGAAACTATGAAAACAACGGCAGATTTAAATTGTTCTCATTGAATGATCTTCTCCTGTGTGTTTCTTAAATAAAGAAGTATAAAATATCGCACATTGAGGGAAAACTTGATTAAATTGAAATACATAGTTCCAAGTAGCTCAGTATTAATCGAATGAGATTATACATATATTATAACGTCTACCGATACCATTTTAATTTTTAATTAATATTGTAACAAAGAAGATCTTTAATAAGAACAACGTAATCTGCAAACTACTACCACTGACTTAATACAAAAACAACTAAAAATATCGCCAAAATCAAATAAAAGAGAACCACAATACTGAAACTACAGAATACGCTGAACAAAACGTATATAAGACAAAATCGCTAGAACAAAATGTACGCAACTGAAACGATGAAGCTGTATCATTGTTAATGTTAGTTCTACTTACTCTCCGGAGTGACTTTATCCTTTCTTGGACATCCTGACAGACTGGAGGAACAAATCATCATCAGTTTTGAGATACTTCATAAGTATACATAACACAATGTAAGGGAAATGGAGGTTTAGTACCTACCAAAGAGTTAGGTTGCAAGAATGTAGTTGTTTTACATAAAGGATGATAATGATCTGAGTTCTAAGGAAAGTGTTTGTCTTTCAGTGATATCTGTACCCGTAAACTGTAGAAAATAATGATACTGACACTACGTCATGCTAGTATGCACTCGGTGTTTCAAACGCCCCGTGTTTATAGACAGGGACACAGTTCTCCCGTGTCGGGCTTACATCTGTTGATTCTACCGAGCTCGTATACTGAAAATCATTGAATCATCGACTCACCTCCTGTGGTGAGTGTATAGGCCGGTGACGTGGCCCTGCCCATTGCACCCGGGTGTGGGACACTTGTTGCCTTCTGTGAACAAATCGAGCGGTGCACAAATTAGTGTTTTCCTGATGAGCGGGTGGGGGCGTGCGCGCGCGATCGATACGGACGGGCGTGCCGCGGCCGGGGCGTACCTGCGCGGCCCCGCCCCGCAGCCCACCCACCCCACGCACAACTTAAAAGAAAAAATAAAGAACGCCAAGCGGCTGCGCGCGGACTACCAATTTTTCTTTCAGGAGTTGCGGGGCGGCGCGCCACGCCCCGCCCACCGCCTGTCCTGACCCGTTTTTATTGCTCGTCGCCCTGACATAAAACCAGCTATCGCCAAGCAACACGAGGAAAACGCTTAGGTATTTTATATACCTACTTTATCGACTTAGGTGGGACATAACCTTATTGTGACCGTTTCCTACTAAATTTATATGGAGACGTCTTACAAATGAGAGATTATTTGTTGCCAGCTTTTGTTGCGAACACGATTCTGTATGTAAGTAAACCTAAGCTGGCGCAGAATGTTTAAAAAGATAACACCGAATGAAGACTAAACAATTCCGTTATATGGTAATCAATATTTTTTTTATTAGAAGTGAACATGTACACAATAATGCAATGTTACATGACAGCTGTAGTGAACATCGACCCGGCTACGTTATGAGATATCGCGAGACGACCTTGAAACAAACTTGGAGTTAGTTCATAGCGCGGAGTTGTATGTTATGGCCAGGTCGTTAAGAAAGTTTGGGTATCGTTGTTTGAGGAGAGTGCGGCGGTACCTCGTGCCGGCGGGGACAGCGCGTTGAGCGGGCGCGAGTCGCGCGCCGGCTGCGCGGACGGCACGGCGCGCGCCTCCTGCAGCGCCGTGGCCGCGCGAGACCCCGCGCCCGCCGGCTGCAGCACCGTGTACTGCTTCGAACCCTTGTTCTCTTTCCTGTCGTGGTCGTTCGAGTATCCTCCAAAGGGTTCACTCGGCAATGAAGAATTGTGAAGCCTATGCTTAACTTCGGCGGGTGGCTTGAAGGCTGACTGCGTGGAGTACGGTAAAGCTGCCGTAGCCGCCTTGTAAGCGTTGTATAACGACTGCTTGTTTACAGAAACCATTTCCCCTTTTCGTTTTGGCTTAATATCTCTGTCGTCATCGTATTTATCATCACATCTGTCTGACATATCTATTTCTAGTTCATTGGAAGACGAATCGACGAGCTCGTCGAAATTAGGTGCTCCATACTGAGTGGATTGTCTACTGAGTCTGTCGTAATCTTCGCATTTTTCTATTTCTATTGTTATGAGGTTCGTTTTGGTTTCATGATCATTGATAATACCATTCATGTGTTGAGCTTGATGATGCGTGGAGAAGCTTTTCTGAGACATGTCGGATGATTGTGAAGGGGAAGACGGGATTTTCTCTGATCGTTTATCATCAAATAAGTTTTCAAACCCGTTGGCATCTTCATTTTCGTCACCACTATGTGGTTGCGGTGGTTCTCTAGTCCAGTTGCCGGACATAGTTCTTAACGCAGCCTGTGTCTCCCGAATAAGTGTTTCTTCATCTTCTTCGGGTTGCCGCAAGGTCTGCGGTCTGTGCATAGGGAGTGGTCTTCGGCGGAACTCGGGTTCATCTCGTCTCTCGTCATCTAGCAGTCGTCGTCTTCTCTTGCCGTGAATCTCCTCCTCCTCCATGGAGCCCTCGCTGCTCATGCGATCCAGGCGTCTATCGTTCGTTCTAAATGTTTCTACATCCACGCCGAACTCCAGCCTCCTCTTGTTGATCTGAGACAAGGAGGCTTGCGTGGTTAGCGGCACCGTCCTGAAACAAACGGCATAGTCAGAAACATCCCGGACCTAGACAGTGCCGATAAATATAATACACCAAAAATATAATGGATCATTGTACTTGCGATTCGATTTTCCATCCACAATCAGAAATTTTTACGCGGAAATGATTCTCGGCGTTTCCAATCGACGTATCACATTAGAAGCACTTTGTTGTTATGTTTATTTGCACAAAAATCGTTCCCACGTAAAAACCATTTCACTCAAGAGCTTTCAGACCAAATAATATATAATTTTGACATCGTCGAGGACGTAAAGACCAAGTGGAAATTAGTGATGAAATGTGGTTAAAATAATTTAGTATTCACCAGGCGTTTATTTAAGTTTTCATATAAAGTTTTAAAATAATAGAAATTTGTATATAGCTAGGTTATTTTGCATGTTTTTATCTGAAGCGTTGTTTTTATCGATGATAGGGTAAAAGTATGAAGTGATTACCGTGAGAGTCAGGGAACATCGCACCACGCATTTCTGATTAATGTCTAACGTTATGTTTTAGTATTTTCTCGCTTTCAAACTTTTTATCAGTAAAATTAAACTTTGGGCAAAACTTTTCCAGAAAAGTTTTTGAAGGAAGTGTGTCAACGTGACTATTTTTGTTTACTTTTTATTGTTTCTTAATGACCTTCAGGTTTTTCCTGTTTGAGGTTGTATAGCTAAGTTATGTCAGAAGAGTTTTCGACGAACGAGTATTTACTACGACATAATTATGTTTTATTTTATCCTAGGCTTTCTTTATACTGTTTCAATTATGTTCGTTCTGGAAGTAGGTAAGTAGCAAAACGAATGAATACTTGTAGAATTACATATTCAGGTAATAAACACACTTTAGGTCCAACACACACAACTCGCGTTTGTTTTTGTTGTTTTTAGTAACAAGATCACACCTCTGCATACAAATCATGAAATATAAAAAATGAAATAATAATCAGAAGCACACAGCACACACACACACACACACACACACACACACAAAAATGTTCAACAATCACGATTTCCTTTCGTAGAGAACTATCTTAGTTTAATACTCAAGATTCAATTCGCGTTCATTACTGAGACTTGGAATAACATACTGGAGTTCAACAGACAATATCATCCTCAATATAATCGTGTTTTCCGAGCCCTACAATAAAGTTAGAGCCATAACTCCATAAAGCAATCGGGCCTGATTTATTGATCGGCGATATTCTCTCTCGAAGTTGTGCAATATGCGCCCGACTCGAGTCGAGATAGTAATCGATGGTCCTTGACGGAGGTACCTTCGGGGGAGCCCACCGGAAGGCGAAATACCGATAGTACGACGCCCAGCAAACATTTACGTACGTGACGTACCCTCAAGTCTGTACCGATGTAAACCGAAATTACGTAAACGTGGAGCGTTTTCAGGCGTCGGGCTTGGGACGGAACGTTGCTTTTCGCGTTCGGGTTGTATTCGTGTGTTGGCGTAGGGTAATTAGATAAACCCTGAGGGCGGTGGATGCTTAACCGGTTTAAACTAGTGCTCGTGCGGACCTTTATCAGCGGGTGGCGAGTGGCGGGTTATCTCGGGGCCGCGTTAATTGTAATGCCTGGAGATTAGGGCGCGATATAAGGGCGGCCGCGGCGCGAATTTGCGGAGCCAAACGCGGCCGGATTAAGGAAGATGCCGAGATGAGACGTGACTGCTTTATATGGAGAAGTGATGCTGTTTTGGTTTTGAAACGCTTTTATTAAGGTTTTGGGTTTAATATGGCAATAGTTTTGGTTGGTTGAACGTTTTTGTGTGTTTAAGTGGTAGGTTTATTGTAGTTGTGTAATTAACGCCAAAATATCCAGATAATAATTAGTTTGTAATAGGTTCCTAAGGAGATCCAGCGTAACTTTTAAGACTGAAAGCGGAACCTCAGCTTATAATGAAAATAAAGATAATGTTATGGTGAATATACCTACCTACGTACATTAAAAGTGAAAGATGACGAAGTCAAGCGTAAGAGAAAGGAAAGGGCTAACTTGTTTTGGGTACTTGTTCGAAGGAAATTATAATAAAATGGTGCTTTTTATTTTAAGTTGGTTATGAAGAACAATTTTTTAAGTTGTTACTGCTGCTAGAATACGAAACCCGTTTGTTTTAAATAAGGTAAGGTATTGAAAACCTAAGTTTATCTCGGGTTTGTAGTAAGTAGGTTATAAATAAAAGTTAAACAAAGGAACGACAATAAATAATAAAACCGTCTAATGCACCATTTAAATCGAACCCTATTTGATACGAAACCCCACATACAACTTAACAAACAAACTCAAAGAAAGCCTCTATTGTTGAAAACCTCATTTTCATAATTTCTCATAATTCCTTGAAACTCTATTATAATTCCTTAGAAAACGTGAGGTAAGCGGAGCGCCCTGAGAGGCTGCGACCCTTTCCGCCCTGGAGCAATAATATACACGCGTCGGCCTCCCGCGGCCCCTCAAACGTGGCGGCTCCAAATTCAAATTGCACCTTAGAATTCTTAATTATTGAAATCATAAATCAAAACGTGCCGTCTGCGCGGGCGACCATAAAATTGTGAGGGGGGTACGAGCAAACTCGAGTGTGGTAGGATTAAGACATTATCACTTTTCTTTCAAGCAGTCGTGCCCTCCTTGGCCTCGCTCGGCTGTAAATCAGCGAGTAAATCCTCTGGATTAGATTCATAGAGTTGCCGCGGCCTGCGGATCGCGCGCCGCCGATAATGGCGTCGTGTGCTTGCGTGATTCTGCTTTTAAATCGACTCCCGGGAAAGATAAATACTCTTCCAATTTAGCTTTAGCCTTGAGTTCTCGTTTAAATTCCTATAATGGAACTTGGTTGGAGTTTATAGCGAATAACAACTGAGACAGACTGATAACTGGACAGTGTCTTTTGATGAAAGTTACGCGATTGTTGGTAGTGGGATCATTATTTTATTTTCATTAAACGTATCGGAGGCACCTTGTTTTGAATTTTTTGATTGATTGCTTGTAATGATTAATATTGTATAGACTATTTATTTTTTAGGTTGTAGGTATTTTCATAAGCTTAACCATTTCGAAATACAATGAAAACATCAATCTTGCCGACAGCAGAAAGGAAGCGTCACAGTTTAAGTACCAGTACTTTATTGAGTATTCTATTCTACTTTTGGAGTTAACAAGACAAAAGTAATTATTACTCTATTTCATTTTTGTAACGATGTTAAAAACTTTTTACGTTTTATGTTTGCTTTTTTTGCAGTTATGATTGTTGAAGATACCATGTTATCTCAAAACTAGTTGGAAGTATAATATTCACGACTGTGGATTAAAGACAAACCTCGCCAATTGTAGGCAAATACTAGATTCTGTATAAAATTATCTTGGTGTTTTTTGTGTTCATGTTTAATTCCATGTTCATTATGGTGAAATCGATGTACGTATTAGGTATTAAGTAGTTACTCGTATGTGTTTGCAAAATCTACGTATCGTGACGGATACAATTTCATCAGAAGGCCAATTCCCGTAATATAATTACGTCGACGTCAAAACCTAGTCGCAATCTCATCTCAGCGATAATCAATGTCAAAAAGTTGTCAAAAACGTAGGGAAATTAGAGGTATTTTTGACAGATCGAGACTGAGAACAGACTGTGAACGTTCGTAAAATTACGAATTGCCCCTCTGATACGCGCTCTGCCAAAAACAAGCTACTTAGGTATATCATGAACGAAGAACGAAGGATGGCATGCTGATTGGTACTCTAGCAAATATAAAACAAAATCTTACTATAAAAGAAGATAGGCATCACCTTTGTACCTATTTTATTTTTCTGTTCTGTTTTTTTCTTGTCTGTTTATATATGTGTGTACATAAATAAAAAAAATACTATATCTGAGTGTCGTGATATTCAAACCTGTTAGTCTTGCAAGAATTCTACCTATATGTTACTAAGATCTTAAGGAACCTAGTATTCGCCGAGACCCTCACAGTTATAATGGACATGTATTATCTACAATCAGTAGTACATAAATGCATATAAGCTGTCCTCCTGTGGTCCTCCCTTACCGGAAAAGCACCTCGAGTTTGGAGGGAGTGGCTTTTAGAAGCAAACAATTGACCCCAAACTAACAACAAAGACCATCACTCACCATCTTGACTATGCAAACGTTTGCAGCGTTTCGAAGACATTTGAAAGGACAGCCAGAGTATGGTTCCATACTCTAGCTGTCCTTTTTATGACAAATTTTCCAAGAAAGACTTTAATATATTCTAATAATTAACTCGTTTCTAGTGTAATATAAGAATACCTAACAACCTACTAAAGATGTTAGGTGCTAATTTTGGAAAAACTCTCAGGATAATATCTCCTCAAATAAATTATACTTATTCCGGAATATTTCGTTTTGTTGCTGTCCATCCATCCGTTGGGATGCTGCCGCGGAGTTTCATTGGCAACTATGTTGGAGGCACAACTGTGTCTTATATTCGATCACTACAAGAGTCAATAGAAAATTAATTCTTAGTCAAACCCTACCAGTTCAGCTATAAAGCCAATAAGATACATACAAAGTCTTGTTATGAAATGCCTGTCTGTTTTTACCGTGTTACTACTCTACCAAACTGAGCAAGAAATAAAAATAATAAAATTTGAAAATATGGATAGAAAATTCAGCAGTAAAACAATGGCAGCGGCTCGAATGGGATCGGACGCAGAGTAAAGCGTTTATACAATTTGGGAGTACAATGGCTACTGCGTTCCGCATTGTCTCGCGTTTGGAGAGCAGGGAATTCCTTTTACATACGATGCGTACAAAAATCTATAAATTGTATGGAGACCAAGTTAGAGAATATTTACGCTTTCTAACGAACAGTTTAGCTTTTAAGATTGTAATTTTATTTAGTAAAGCGCATAAAGCGTTGGTCAACAAACAAATAAAAATGAAAAGTCATTAATTCAAATTGGACTGGGAATCAGCATTTTTTTAACTTCAAAATGACATAAGGCAGTACCCCAAAACGCCCGCACATCACCACTTCCTAGTGCTTCAGCTGGGAAGAAGTGGCGCAGCATACTCACTAGCAGCACAGCTGTCTGTTAAGTTAGAAAAACTTGATTCCTTACTATATTATGCTTCTATACAGGTGCTTGACGAAATAATTGATTGCGAAATGAATAAGACGTACTGAAATATTGTATACATCGAATAATCGATTTGATGATTATATCTACTAGAGTTTTCACAAGTCAGACACAATTTAATTTTCTTGTCACATTAGCAATCGCAAAAGACGGAATTGTGTGGAAAAGGGAGAGAGAGGCCTTTGCCCTGCAGTGGGACAATACAGGCTAGTTAGATTAGACTAGACATTTATTCTAATCTTAATAAAACCTAATCTTTTTAAAACTGGCGTCTCAGGAAGAAATACTCTTAAAACGTCATCACTAATCAGTTGTGTCTGCAAACGTCCGATAAGAGTGCATCAATCGAGAACCTCTAGTCAGTTGGTTCTTAACCTATAGATAGCAGTAGACTTTTTGAGACTCATCTGGAATTTTATGGATCATATAGGATATTATATACGGCACCGCATTTGCATAACACACTTACAATCACAATCCGAAGGAAATTCATAATCTGTTGCTGCATATGTTTTGAAAATTCGCCTGCTCGACAACGTAAATAACGCAATGAATGTTGTTAAAATTTCAAAATGAAAAGCAATGCCAATGCAAGTGTGTTACGCAATAAACCTGCGGGTCAAAATTTAATAAATTTAATTTTATTCAAAGTTCAACTTTATAATAGAGTGCGCGCAAAATAAGTCTGCGCGCGGCCGAAATCAAAAATAGGCGTTTGCCGCCATCTGGACGTTTATTTCATGTATCAAGAGAGTGTGTTGTGTTCCGTGTTTTCTAAAGTAAATAATTGCCTTCATCATTCCTAAAGCGCTTAAAAGTCCTAGCAGGGATACTCAATACTCAATATATTTATTGCTTCCATAGGTTGCTTCCTTCTATAGGTAATCGGGCAGACTTATCTGGCGCGCACTCTAAGATTCTTATCGGTGGAATGGGATCATATCGTCTTAAATTTTTTGTGTAGGTATTACGTATTTGGGTTTTTTGCTAAAATCAAATTTTCAGGCGAAAGTAAAATGCAAATGCAATAAAAACACACCACTTGTGGGGGACTTTTGGTGAATGTTACAAATATCATCATAGTTTCGCTTATTGATTGATTGTTCTTGCTTGACGCTCAGAAGTATTATTTATAGAAATTAATGTTAAAATAATGTTCTAGACCTTTTAGTACACTTCTACTCGTATTTTTTTGTCAATATTTTGAAACTACATGGTCTAAAAAGCCTTTGCTAGCTCACTTATCCCTACCACCCCCGTAGAAATACCTACCGAAAAAAACTCAGAGGTTATGGTCTCTTTTAAAGTCAATATTTTTAAGATATCATGTAGGTCTAAAAGTGCAATGCCATGTCTGGAAGGGCCATTGACATAGGCATAGTCCCTGGCTCTTGTACGCCTTTTACAACCTCTCGCACATGACGGTTTTTCTTGTTTTCACCATGAGTTACACGCTTGACCACACATTCCTTTGAAACAAGTGAGTAATATTTCCATATTAAAATATGCTTCAATTATCGTATTTCAGAGAACCTAAAGACCCAACCTAAAACCTAAACATCATTATATAAAAAAAACATTCCATTTATGAAGATATTCGTAGCACTAATAGAAAGTTCCATACCTATAAAGTGTTGAATAAGGAATTGAACAACGAAATATTTGTGTACTAACACATCGCTGAAACGTGTATTGTGTACTTATACAGGGTGTGGTGTAAATAGTGGTCCACCGTTAAGGATTCGATATACCAGACATATTACAAATTGAATCATTTTTACCCAAGGGTTCCGAAAAAATATTTTCATTGTTTTTTATTTACGAAATTTCTACCTTTTGTTTCAAATTTGGTTGTAGTTTCAACAAAAAACATTATTTTTCATTTTGATTTCTGTTAATTACAACTGAATGCTAAAAGCTATCGTGTAAAATTATGGTTTTTTATGTAAATTTAGAGCTTTTGAAGAAAAAGTTAGTTCTTCTCTATTTTAACTCTAATGTTTTACATAATCATGCAAATTCAAGAGCGATTTTTGTAAAAAAAAGTACTACTAAAATGGTTAAAATTATAATAAGTATGTTATAGTAAATTATCTGGTATATCGAATCTTTAACGGTGGCCCACTATTTACGCCACAGCCTGTATATGATACTCAATACACCAACGACTACTTGAGTAAATAAAGTCATGTATTGTGACCATTCTGCCATAATTCTACAAATATTTTGTCAACAGGGCCAACAGTCCAAGTAATATTTTTACTTAAGGAGAGCCAGATTCAAACCCGCAATCGTGTTTGAATAGCGGATCCTTCAACTTCAGAGATTTTTCTAGTTGGAATTCGTTTCGTAAAAAAGTAAAAAAAGTTGAAAGACCGGCTTTCTGCTAAAGCAACTAGCTCACCAAAGGGAAAAAAGAAAGTTTATAAAGATACCTGTGACAGGCTTTTAGAGCAGCGGTAACATCGCACTTATTTAGTGAAAAGCTTAGTCTAGGTGGTTTATATTCTGCCGAACATTATATATATAGTACGCTGCCATAGCTATAGACCTATGGCAGTGTACGAATTAGAGGCTTTCTTATACTTTTATTATTTAAGGTCCACGCATTGTTTCTAACACAAATTGAACACGTTATCCGATCTTGTGAAAATGTGTGTTGGTTTGAGGTACTGATTAACATTCTGGAGACGTGTCAATAAAACAATCAAGTAAGGATATCGCAGTCTAATGTTAGATGAACGCCCATAAATATCCTGCTATTTATTACAAGGAGAATGTGACTAAGTGACAATTAAATAACAAATCACGTAAAACTTGTCGAAATCGAATCGACTAATTTTACAGGATCAAGTTAAAAAACTATTTGTCAGATCAGATTCCAATATATTTTCGTAAATTGTAATTAAATACATTTCCTTTCTGTTAAAATGGGCCGTTTGGTTTTCAGAGAAATTATTTTTATTATTTAGTGTTGTAAATGTTATTTATTCACACCTAATTAACACTTATTTTCACAAAACACATAACATCTACACTCGTCATCATCTGCCTGGCCTTTTCCCAACTATGTTGGGGTCGGCTTCCAGTCTAACCAGATGCAACTGAATATCAGTATTTTTACATGGAGCGACTGCCTATCTGACCTCCACAACCCAGTTACTGGGTAATACGATACCCCTTGGTAAGACTGGTTGTCAGACTTTCGGGCTTCTGACTACCCGTAACGACTGTCAAAGATCCACGAATGACAGCCGGGACCAACGGCTTAACGTGCTATCCGAGGCACGGAGGGGTCTCGGTATGTAAAGACAGACCAACCGCGACAAGCGTAGCATAACATCTACACTAAATATCACAAATAATACTGTTACATTTCACTATAAAATAATGATTTTGTTTTATCATATTTAACACGTCACTTTCTCTCACTAATTTACATACGCAGCTCCATTCATTTATCGATTACCCCAAACCCATAGAGCAGAAAGCTACATATGACTGCAAAAAATCAATATCGCAATAGTTACAGTGAGTTAAAATAAGTGGGGTAATGGTACCGCGGTGCATTGTAACTGGCAGGCTCGCCCTAACCCCTGCCCGAGCGCGGCAGGGCTGACAGGATCACGAAAAACAAATAAATATTTGTATTTTTTATTGAGTAGAGGATATTTTTTATGATGTGTTATGATTTTTTTAAAGTTTTTGTTTATATAAGCTTTTTTTGTGGGTTGTCTGCTTGGAATCTTGTAGGTAAGTCGATTTTGAACAAATATATTTGCCTTATCCGAACTGGCTCATATTTGACGCAAGTTAACCGTTTACGTCCAGCGACAATATATTTGTATGTATTTAAGATTTCTTGTTTGGTTGATTGGTTTAATGAATTGTTTATGAAAATAAACACTGAAATACCATAAATGGTTATCTAAAGGGTAGAGTACCTATAGGAAATTTTCTTGAAACTTCAGATGGTGCTCAAACTGAAAGCGTACTTTAAACAAATATTTATTCTCTTTTAACTATTCTGCGCTCTTCAGACATAATGAATTCATGACGATTTCTGGCCAAAGTTTATATGGTTTTGTTTTTGAAAGTAGACTAGGTATAGAACCAAATCGTCCAATAACCAGTAATTTTCAGCGTTGTTTTTTTTTTGGAATATCCGGATCTGGTATGATGTAATTAATATATTGAAACTAGTAGTTACTTAATGATATATTTTTTTTTTTCAAAAATCATAATCTAAGGAAATTAATTAAGACCCGTTGTGTACCTACTCCTCTACTGCAGATTGTATACGTTAAATTGCTTAACTATTAATTTGTTATTATTTGCTATAGTGTTTCGATACAATAATAATACTCTCTCTCTCTCTAAAGAAACTTTGTTGTTAAAGAGAAGTTTAATATTATTGTTTACCAAACTTTAATTCACTCAAAAATATATTATAATATTTCTTAAACCGAAAATCTCACTGCACAACTTTCGATATGTTGTTGTATTAAGTAGTTTACACTAAATGAACATAATAAAAATAGTCAAAAAATTTTCTCTATTTTCTGCCAAATTATTTGATGTGATAGCCCTGCGTCAAGAGCTCACCCGTGTCGAGGGTTATCGCGTGGAGTATCAAACCCTCGCAAGAGTCGCAAGTCGCATGCGAACACGTTTTCCACTTCCCTAGTATTTATTATAAACACAAGTTCCTTCAAAATAAATACCTTGGTTTAAATAATTTAACTATTACTAATAATAAGGCACTTTTAAGGTTGGTTTCTCGGTAGCAAGCGTTTGCTAAAAGGTTCTCTAGACAAGAAAATAACGCCTTCTGTTGATTGTCTTAAAGAAAGCCTTATAAATTCCCTTATTCTTTACAACACATTATTTTTACGTTCTGTTTGATGAACAAAAGCAACTCTAATTTAAGTGTCCAATGAAAGGAAAATTGTGGATTTTGCCTAACATAATACAGCTGTAGTTCTCATTTTTGAATTAGTGTACCCGCATTAATTTTTATTTGTAAACAATTACTTTTTTTAATCCTTACTTGCGTAATTGCGTAAGTTAGCACCTATTGACTGCAAGTTGTAACGTTAGTTCGTAAGATTTTCCTAAACTAATTAATGTTTTTACAGTAGGATTTACAAGTTTTTTTTTTAGGTACTATATAATATAATTGTTCTTTAAACACTTTTTCGAGTGCTCCATTTTCAACTTATCCTTTTATTCCTTCGAACGTGGCAGCCCTGTGTTAAGGGCTCGCTCTCGGAGGGTTATCACGGGTTGGATCGCACCCTCCACACGATCCGATGTGTATTGCACCCGGTAGCGTTCGCGTTGTGTCGAAAATACGTTTCTTTTACATTACTTCGGGATCTTTGTTGCCTCAAACAGCTGACGGGTTTTTTAGGTTGCGCATTTTGTACATACGAGGACTCTTTTTGATTTATTTTATTTTTTGTTGTGTCATAATAATATGATATGAGAGCAGTGCCTATCTAGGTAAAATATAAAGGTATTTTTTGTATATTCCAGCTACTTTTTTCGCAAATTATTTCATAGCAGTTAATGCAGTCAATTTCTCCACAATTAAAGGAGTATTTCGATAATTTCCTTAAAGTGTTAACATAACAGCTATTCATATTAAAAGTAAAGTCAAACTTTCGATGCAGGAATTTTATTTGTTTGTTTTTTATTGCATGTATGTACCTGACTACTTTCTCATTCGTCGTAAGAATCTGTAACGTTATTACCCACCGAAAAACACTTTTCTCAACATTTAATAAACTGTACACCAAAAACCTAAAAGATACACAAATCTACCTGCTCATATTTTCTGACAAAATAAATGTATTTACTCCACCATGAATCTCTCATCAAATTAATAAAATCATTCCCATACATCAGCGGAAAACGACGTTAAAATAGAAGGTGAAATAAGCGACATTTTAGCGGCCCATCAGATACGGGTGAAACAATTTAGCGCTATCAGATGGGAAGAGGCGCTACACGTGAAATCGGCGCCACCTCACCTGAATGAAACGTTTACGTTAATTACACGGTACGGTTAACGTTTTTAATGCGAGTTATTATGGATTTGATGTTTAGTGACTTGCTGGTTTGCGTTTCAGGGATTTTTAATGTTGTTAACGAAGTAGGGTTGTGTTTATTTTTTTCATGTGTGTTGTTTCTTTGGAGATAATGTTGTTTCGTAATTATAAATTGTTAGAAGAAGGTTTTAAGTAGGCAAAATACAAGGAAAGTCAGTGTGTTTTTTTATATTCTTTCGTAATTAATGCAATTTATTTGTAAGGAAATTATTTTAAACGACCATATTTATGAATATTTTTAAAATTTATGTTATTTTCTAATCTAGTTTTGTAACTCGTTCAGCTATGAAAAAAGTAAATAAAAAATCAGATTTAATTGATATGTATATAGGTAGCAGATATCTTTTGACCGCAGTGTTTTTGTCTCCATAAAAAAAGTTTAAAATTGTTTAAGAACTTCAGAAGTTATGATTAAGGCCATTTTCAGGTGCCTATAAAATATTTTAAACTTCACGAATAAAAACATTTGACATCTATATTTTTTAGATAAAAGAAAAACTTGAAATAGCTTATTAGAAGTCACGGGACTTCAATTTACGTCCTCGCCAAAGTTCTGGCGATAAGAAATATATACCTACGGTGCATAATTTATGCCTAAAAACTCCTAACTATCAGCACCGTCACAACTACTGCTTACACTCGTGTAGTCAAGGGTAGCTAATGAATTTAGCTTCGCGCCATTACGTATTCTGTCGCCGAGCTAATGCCGCGGTTATTTGCCGACTCGCTCATCTTACCGACGTGATTACATTACCTCCGATACGACAAACGAGGCAGGAATAATCAACCTCATGGCAAACACACAAACATCCGATTTAAACCTCAAACATTACATACAAACTTAACACTACTCAACCTCATCAATATTTAACACAAATTATGAAAGCATTTCGTGAAATGGTTTTACGAGCGTGGGATTTGTGCGTACACGATATTGTTTTTATCTTGAACACTTCTTCAATTTTTCGTTGAACACCGCTGAAATAACAATACCGCAGATATTTTTCAAAACGTACAAACGCGACGACTTCTGGCGCGTCCAACTGTTCGCTTTAAAAACAAAATAGTTGACGGAATTCAAACGAAACTTTGGTAATTAAGCGGCCACTTACCACATGGGTCGGACGAGGGCCGACATCGCTATAAAACGGAGGGGCGAGTCCTCATTGCGCACTAAAGTTTTATTTATTTATTTATACACGAATACACTGACAATTAAATATTATAAAAAAAATCACTGCACTAAAATGCACTTTGGACTATTAATTTTCGATTCGTAGCATATCGGAGTTCGTAGCACAGCGTAGCGCGTCTACGTCGGAAAAGTTTCTCCGTAGGCCGTGTCGGGCGGCGGCGGACGCAGGACCTCGCTCCGCGGTGCGGGTGGCTCGCGGGGCGCTATTCGCGGACTATGCGGAGGTCGCCAGCAGGCCGGGCTCGCGGGGAGGAGGGGTGCGGGGGGCCGGAGCGGGGGCGGCAGGGGAGGGGGAGGACCGGCGCGCGCACGCCGCCGCCCACGCCGCCCCGCCCCACACACCCGCAACCTATTTATTTCTAGTTACGTAAAATTTACGCGCAATACCCGATACTGCATTTAGCTTATGTTACGATCCCGTATGCCAGTATATAAGCAGTAATGAAAATGTGGTTACATTACGAGCCGACTGCCACGCCACGCCCGAAAAAGACGGTATTATTAACACTCTGCGCCATATACACAAGAAAATACGACACGCACGGCTATATAACGAACAGTACATAAAGAAACCTACGCCCTCCCGAATAAAAAGCTTTCAAGAGTTTCGACACCGATCAAATAAAAGGCAGACGGTTCAACATTAAACGCCAATCAGTGTATTTCACGCGAGGCCACTTCTGGCCCCGGGCAGGTGAGGCGTGAACTGAAAAAAGAAGTCGCCGCCGGTCGCCGGTCGCCAGGGGGACGCCGTCAAAATTTGGCAGACGAGTTTTTTCGACCGCAGCCGATGCTATCGATGTCACTTAAGCGAATTGAATAAATGCGTCGGAGGGCGCCCGGTGTCTATCTGCGGGCCTTTTTGTACTGCCTCGGCTGTCCATCCTGATTTCATCGTTGATCCGACATATTCCAAAACGCCTGTCTGTTATTCAGCGCTCCCCGCGTGTTGCTCTCCATTCATCTTGTATCAGCACGATCTCCCTAGTTAGTCATGCTGACTTTTCTAGCCGGCAGTTTGTTGTTATGTTACGAGTACGTTCGGTACGTGAATTAAAGCAAAAGTTCGATAAACTGTGTCGTCACAATCAGCTGTTGGCGCCGCGAGCGCAACAGACAATGCGATTAAGATCTACGCAGGACAACTTTCGCCGGCGCGCCGAGCGGCAGTTAGTTGTTATGAAAGAGAGAAATTTGTAAATTGTTCGCGCCCGAGTTCGCGAACTCCGTCGAACCGGAGTTTGTTTTAAGAGTCCAACCTTGAAACAAGAAGAAAAGTAGTCCTGTAAAACAAAGTTTTGCGGCCGCCGTCGCCGGCGCAAGCGGTTCAAGGATTGTGCCCGAACTGTCTGTCTGTACAACTTTACCGATTAAAAGCTCAAAAGCTTCCAAAGTCATTTTAAAAGTTTATCTGCACGCGGGCGCGGTACGCGGGGAGGCGGGGGGAGCGTAGGCGCCGGGTTCGTTATCATCCCACCGCAATACTTTAGTTAAAACCTAGTTTAACTTATTTATAAATCGGCGGTCGTTGGCCGAGGCGGGCCTCCTTCACGAATTAAACTGTCGAAGTTGTGAAGATGCGTCGTCGTCGCCGCGGCGTGGCGGCGGCGGTGGACCCTACCGCGCGGCCTCGCCGACGACATGTGTTCGCACCGCCGAATAGTTGCCAACGTACACACTAAGTTCCTAGACCCTTCGCTACTTTGTTTTACAGCTGTTCCACTTAGCGAACTATGCCTCGAGTTGGGCGCGAGTTCTTGCATGTGTATTGGCGGCACACACCCGCATCCGAATAGTTTCATAAACATAACCCAACTTAGTTTTGGACGACTTTTCAAAGTCAATGCATACTAACTTTCGATGTCTGGGAGTGCGATATTACGATTGGATCAGTTTGCGGTGACTTTAATGCATTCGTTTGTTCGAAACTTCGTTTTATTGGATCAAACTTCGCAACAAGATTAAATACGTGTCTTTGTTGATTTTTTTTCGGAATCAAGAATAAACGGAATTATCTAAACACCAGGATTAAGGTTATTGTGAGTTTTGATTTGAACACATTGCTTTCTTCGTCATGATATTTTTTTTAGCGATGGTTGCAGATTCATAGAAATTCTACATGTATAGACATCAAAACATACACAATTAGTGCACAAAATCGCATCATTATGTTATCAAGTACAGTGACGATTACCTACACAGCTACCTATTGATTCCAGACCAACAGGAAGATTCCACCAGTTTAAAAGTTCAAGTCAAAGAAGAGACCTAGATGATACTAGATTTGTAAGCAAACGGTGAAATTGAGGTATACCTACTGCACCTTAAAGTTAGACCTAAGTAGTGAAGTTTTGGGCAAATATACAACGGCACCTCCATTAATGTTTCCTAGACAATTAAGGGACTATGTAAGACTAGCTGCGCCCCGCAGTTTCACCCGCATAAGTGTGGTCCCGAGAATAATTATGATTCGAAAGACACGTGGCACCATCTATTATCATAATAACGTTATTGTTGTTTTCCTCGGGAACAGCACTTTTTTTCGGCATGTTTCTTACACCTGACAACGTATGCGCAAAATTTCAGGATGATCGGCTCAGTGGTTTAGGCGTGAAAAGGTAACAAACAAACAAACAAACTTACTGTCGCATTGATAATATTAAGTTAGGATACAGTATGATTATGATTGTGTATAATATCTAATATTATTGTTCTATTATCTCACCAACCACTTCAATTACCAATCGACTTGCCAGTTATGATAATGTTCCGTTACCACCGTTTTGGTTGTATTCGCCTAAAGTGGTAGTTGACGATGAGGCGAGGAGATACCAGAGCTGACCAGAAGATTTATTCTGTAAAAATCTCACTGTGAAAACTTAAGTGAAGTGAGCTGTAATTCCATTTTTACCACTTACTTAGTTTAGCTACTAGCTTCTGCCCGCGGCTTGGTCGCATGGAACACGGAAACAACCCCACCAGAATGTGCTACCGGGACAAAAAGCCTATTTCCTTCCTTCCCCTGGATGCCATCTATCTCCTTGCCAAGGTTTATCGAAATCCGTTCAGTGGTTTAGACGTGAAAAGGTAACATACAGACGGAGTTACTTTCATAATTTTAGTATTGATGATCGACACTATTGACAGCTCACTCCACCTTAAGTTAGTTTTCACAGTGAGGTCTTATGATATAGTATAGACTGACTGATATGTGTGCGATGACCTTTAAACCGTATGAAAGCAAGGAGCGATGATGGTGGTTCTGATTATGGTTTCTTGAAGATAGGATACAACGTTAAGGACGTACGAAGTGCAAGAGTCTAGAGGGAAGAGAGTCTTAAAAGACAGGTATTGCGAGTTTGACTTTATTGAATAAACTTTTAGTTCAACGAACTTTTGTTTGTTTAGTTAGGTTATGTTTTGTTTGTTGAGTTTTTCAAGCTTATTTTCGGCAGTGGACTATGTATGTGCAGGTAGGTTAAGTTAATTGTAATTTTTATTGAGTCGATGTACCAAAGAAAAATTAAATCGTAATTGATTTTAAGACGTAGAAAACTAATAAGTAACTAAGACATATTATTATCCTTGTTTGTAGAACATAGAAATACAGAAGTACTTTCGAGCAAACTCCTGATACTCGCAGCGAAAACCTGATATGGACTCTGGCACTGATAACAGTCAATGCAGAAATAGAACTGAGTTCCTAAGTCAGACTTTACAGAGTAATACTTCGTAGCAATCGTCGTAGCAAATTCGTAGCAGTTTCGTAGACGCGTAGCGGATGATAATATAAACGTGACAGAGTAGGTATTGTGCAATAACTGCTGGAATGTGTAACGAGTCATAATATCCCATTCAATAATTTCTCTCATAATTCCTTTCAATCTTATGCTCCACAGCGAAAAACAACACGGCACCTACATTCATAATCAGTGTAATTACCAAAATCTCAGTCGGAAAGTCACGATCAACAGTCAAGCGCGAGATAAAGCTGCCACAGCCCTCGGAGCGGTAGACGTACCACCAGCTCAAAATGAACTACCATTCCCCTCAACATCTTAGAAATGAAGACGAGGGAGGGGTCTAAGTATGAATTAAGGGAGGTCTGTTTATTCTGGTCGCGGTATACGTGTTATCTTCGTTCGCCAATAAGTCACGCAATAATTACCGCCAGCAGATCACGCTCCCCCGCAGTGCGCACATATTTATGGATGCGTCCATAAGTACACGTAAATAAGTGCGGTGCGCGACAATTGTGTGGTTTATGGGCGTATCTGCCGCGGGCACGCGACCAACTTTATTGTTACAATGTTTCGAATCCGCGACTGGTCTGCGATTGTGTTGTTATGTATTTTATAAGTATTTTATTTTATTTTGAATTAATATTTTTTTTGTACATTAATATTTACATGTAGTATTTAACTAATGTCAGCCTTTAATGTTCCCACTGCTGGGATACAGGCCCCCCCTCGGTGAGAGGGAGTGGGCCGTGATATGCATCGTTTTGAAAAGTTCAAAGAAATATTTTTCTTTCTCTCTTCGTTAAATTATCTTATTGGTCTGTCTACTTGTTATTCTTGAAAATGCTATTTGGTTTGAATGCTCTTGAGAATCAGTAGAAATTAATAAAGTCATCCTATATACTTACCTACTGAATTATATAGAGTACTTACGTTTTTGATGTGGACGGCCTAAATAACTTGTGTGTTATCTGCACGTAATCGTTCTGTAACAAAAAGAAAAGCAACCTTTACACATACGAAAAGAATATAATATATTTTTTATTCGGCCAACTATAAAATCATCATCATTTCAGCCAAAAGACGTCCACTGCTGGACATAGGCCTCCCCCAAGCACCTCCACTTCGCCCGGTTTTATGCTTCTCGCATCCAACGGGTTCCTGCGGCCTTCACAGGGTCGTCGGTCCAACTATAAAATACTCGACGACAAATGTATTATTATCTGGCGAGTAATTGCGTAACACACTTATGATGGCAATGCCTTTCATTTAGACAATTCAACAGCATTCATTGAGTCATTTACCTTGTCGAGCAGACGATTTTTTCAAACTGTGAATGCAATAGGTTAGCAATTTCCTTCAAAATCATTCGGATTAAGATTGAAAATGTAATACGCAATTCAGGCGCTGATTAATCTTAGGGGTAACCCTTCCTTACTCGATAAAAAAACCTTGCATGCGTTCACTAACATGCATCGTTTCTCCATGTTTTCATTTAACTAGTGAATAGTTTTGATTAGATGCAATCGTTATTTTCAAGAAAAATATACCTATCATGCCATCCAATGTCGATGTGTGTTTATAAATAGTCTATTACGTCATCCAAGAGACAAGTTCCACAAAACAGTCACTAGACTATAAAAAGGCAATTAATTTCGAATCTACCCATTAACAAAACACAAAATCATACGTTTACATCCCATAACTATTTCATACGACATGGAAGGGTAGAATTGGTAAATAATCCTCGTTTCAGTATCAGATTTGTATGGAAACGACGGTATTACGTGTGGTCGACGCGTCAAAATGTGACTTTAATTGATGTTGTGTCGTTACATAAACACTTGGAGTTGTACCGACAACATTACTACGATTTGTGTTGATGTTAGTAATTCAATATTTGTTGGAGAAGTATTATAAAGTTCGTTTTTCGAGTGTATTACAAAGCAATGTTCTAGAATCTAGAGGCCCGTATTCTACAAATCCACACCTATCCATACTATAATATTATATATGCGAAAGTGTGTCTGTCTGTTACCTCTTCACGCTTAAACCGCTGAACCGAATTAGATGAAATTTGGTATAGAGATAGTTCATAGGATAGTTTTTATCCCGATATTCTCAGGGGATCGACATATAATGCGGGTGAAACCGCGGGGCGCTGCTAGTTAACAATAAATTTTAGTACTAAAATTGGGTTTTGAGTCGAGATTAGAATAAAAACTGTTAGTTTAGGATCAAGATTCATGACTGAGCATCGTCCTAGGAATGGTATAGCCCTAGATCTCCATGCGACAACACAGTTGAAAAGTCTACACCGAACAATCTTCAAACGATCATCAAAACTTTTTACCTACTAATACAATGCAATGTTATCCGTACGAAAGACCATTAAACATTAAATGATTTCTGCATATGAGTACCAAGGTGAGTGAGTGTCCAGTGTGAGTGTTCCAAGGTCTTAACTTATCCAGCATAACCATCGCGCATCGGCCTCATTTGAATGTCCATTCAAAATAGAAAAACGGAAAGTCGTAAGAAGCCTTCAAAGCCATAAATGAGTCGGACCTCCACCTATCCTATGTTTCTTAAAAAGAAAAGTAGCACTCCGGGAGTGCCGACAGAACAAAACACAAACAGAATACTTCGCCATTACTCACTGACACATCGGATATACATTAAAACAGAGTCCATCCCGAGGACAGCCGAGCACATCCGAAGCGGTGTCACTTACGGTAACAGTGGCACGAATTCAATAGTTTTTTTCCCATCTCAAAAATGCCCAACGCGTCTAAAGAAGTTTTCACTTCAAAACAAATACAGCCAGTGTCATTGAACCACTGACCTGTATTTATACACAGTGCATCTAACCTAATATACAAACTAACACTTTCTTCTTTTTCTGTCCACGGTCCGTTTCTCCCACAAACGTGCGGGTCGGGGCGGGCCGTAAATTTGATTTTAATATTGAACACGTAATACCCTGTTTGCTTGGGCCCGTAATTGATACGGCCCTCTTAGCACGCGTCTAATACCTGTCATTATTTTCAAATTCGTCGGCTTTGCCTTTTAAACGGTGGATTATTTAAATGCTCCGTCCGTTACAGAATTTAATTTAGGTTTACTTTGTTTTGCATAAATTAGTTTTGACATGTATAAGTGTAGTTAATACTGAGATACAGTGTTACTCCTAGGACGTGCTTGGATCTAGACAGTCAATAATCTTTAGAATCGACACGCTACTGTAAATAATTAGCTTAGGCATCGATGTTAAGGGGACTACATGACCTAAAGCGCGGTCACTGTCGGACTGCATAGAAAAGAAAGAGAAGCGCAATGACACAACGCTGGTAATTTATTGCAAAATATGAAGCAATTATCTATATATAAAAAAATTTGGACTAAAAAATTAAAACACTAGTGCTAGTATGTTGTTTGTAGAATAATCTGACGAAAAATCAGAATGATTGTATGTACTCGTACGTATATTAGTATGGTTTTTATTGTGAAAAGAATACTCTTTATTATGTACACTATATAAAAAGGAAAGAAAGTTTTTACAGGTATCTTCATGATTTTTTTCTATCGTATCAAATTAGTTGTATTATGTTTTCAATACACTATCTAACTAGCATATATCCTGCAGAATATCATATATTTTTTCTGATTTTGTTTACTGTAGTCGATCATATACTTTTAGGCATTATAAAACTTGCGTTTTTTGCGTTTAGATCCTGTAGTCCTCTTATAGCAGTTCAAATACTTGGACGTTTTTCATACACACTTCACAGTAAATTTTCCTAAAACAAAATCTTCTCGTCATAAGTTAACAGCAATTCATATCCGAGCCAACACTTCAGGTAGGTAGCTACTAGCTCGTCTCCCCTACCGCACAGATTATGGCGGTGCCATCAAATATGCATAAAAGCCGTAAAATGCCACACTTAACCGCTGGCTCCCCGCTCCGCGGCGTTGTCACCTGCAGTACTACCGAGCTCCACAAACCGCGTCTCAGTCTCCAGACAGATGCTCAGACACAGCGGTAATTAAAAATTTCCCACCTCCTCATAAATTTGCATGGAAGACGTGAGCAAATATGAAAGTAGGGGTTTCGTTTTGAGTGATTTGTGTTTTGGTTGTCGTCCGAAGTACTTTTAGAAATGAAGTCTTTTGTGAAACAGTATTTTTAACCCAAAGAACGTAGATCTACGCGAGACACAATGGCTTTTTAATTGTGTCTGTAATTACGACATTCAACCGGTTAAATTAATAAACGTGAGATGTTATAGCCTTAGAGACGATTGGGATTGTAAATGCATCACATTCATTCATTATAACTACTAATAATAGTATACTAAGCTCATTAGATCTTACCACCCTAACACAATCTAACTTCATTACGCATATTTAATACAGACAAAAACTTAATTGGCTCTTCAAATAAATACATCAATATAACTACATAGGTACCTACAAAGCTTTCAGTAAATATCACTCGACATTCTCTTCTCATAACTTAATTATTTCCTTTCTATCAAAGCCACCCAACACATCCATACATAAGTCGTGTGTTAGCGAGTACAAATCTACAATCCCATTATAACAATCACCTTCCCGTTCATTACTCGGAGCAAAGATACTAAATTTAAATTAACAGCCCCTTGTTAGTTGAACTATGTACATCTGCACTGAAATGAATGTTCATTTGGTAAGCGAAAATCGGAGTGTCGCGTGGATAGTGAACTAGTGGGCCTGTGACACAGTATCGCGTGAGCGGCATTTTAGCGTTGTTTTGTTGTTGTCTGGGATTAAATGTAATGCAGATACTGAAGTAAAGGTTCTTAGAATCTAGGTAGTTACATTTTGTACGTGTTCAATGTTTGTGGTTGCTATATTACTGCATCGCTAGTATAAGTGTTTTTAATCACTGGCCACTGTTTACTATATTTTTTTATTATGAAAAGCTGTAGCAACAGATTTTCTCAATATTATGACTGATGACTTTTTTTAACAAATACTAGCTTTTGCTTGTGGCTTGGCCCGCGTGGAAAATTGGAAAATATCCCACGGGAACGTACTACTGGAATTAAAGTACACTATGTGCTAATCCAGGTTATAATCTGTGTGCCAAACTTCATCCAAATCCGTTTAGTCGTTTTTGCGCCAATCCGGAACCTATATCCAGCCAAACAGACAAACGTTCTAAGAACAATTATTCGGCATCAGACTTGTTCCTGTAGCAAACCTCGTAGGAATTACGTTTTTCAAAAATATTCAATGTACAGACGCCAGCACGTCAAGCTACCCGAAACTATAAAATTTTCCCAATCAACTTTGAACCTTATGCTTTAGCGATAAAGTTGAAAATCTATTAAAGAAATTTGACAGATTGTTGTAGTTTGATGTGCTGGCGTCTGTACAATTTGCATTTGTTACTATATTATTGTATGTATAGAAGGGTAAAAGGTGATAAGGAAATGGTGGTATCTCGTTTTGGATTCTGTCTCCATTTCACAAGAAAGCCTCCTTAGTAATACAGCTCTCATATATTTACTTATAACTACATTTACGAATTTCGCGTACAGTCAGAGCAGCCAATTTAGCCGGCGTCTCCGCCGTCTTTATCGTATCTTTAATGAACACTCATAAGCGCGGCGTACTTAACGTATTGTGTCGTTGAGGCGTTAGTGCTGCTGACTGTACCTAGCTTTGCGACACACTCAATGAGCTGAGGGTGGTTTGCGGGATTTGCGTTTAGTTTAAAAGGGATTTTTGGTGGTGCTTTGTAGGTAGGTACGTTTTTTGTTTTGTTTTGAAATGAGGAATGTCTGGGATCTTTTGTGCCATACATTTTAAAGAATGACTTTCAATATATGATAATAACTAGCTTGAATGTTTTAACTTTAATCTAGACAAATCATTTATAGTACCGCTTTATCATTAATTTCTGACATCAGAGGGGCAATTCTCGTAATTTTAAGAACGTTTTCAATCTGTTAAAAATATCTCTAATTTCCTACATTTTGACAGGTTTATGAAACTGATTGTCGCTTAGATGAGATTGGGACTAGATTTTGCACGTTTTTAATTTCGGGATTTGGTCTTCAGAACTAATGTTTGCAAAACTATCTTAGTAACAGTAAATTCTAATCGAATTCACAACCTTTTAAATCCCCGAGTGACATGGTAATATCATCGTTCAGCACGTGTGATGTCACATGAGGATATTACGTTATTTATGTTCCTCAAAATCGAATTAACAACCTTTTAAAACCCTTATGACATAGTATCATCACCCGTTCAGCTCGTGTTATGGGGTTTTTGCATCGTCGATATAGAAAAACAAAAGACATTGTACGTCACAGCCCCACGTCCCCCAGTGAACCAATGTAGGCTCGCACTCCCAATGCTAATACGGGCCGTTCCGTACAAATTGATACTCGATCGTCGCTCATATAAAACACTCCACGAGCAAGATCGCCCCATGAATAATAAAGAATTGCCGAACGCCGACGAAGAGACGCGACACTGAGGGCTGGTTGGGAATGACGAATGTTAGGTTTTTGGAGGTTGAGTAAGGTGTTTGGTTTGAGGTGAGAAAGTGGTTAAACGCGACTATAATAAGAATAATTTTAAAAGGGTAATTATGATAATTAAGGCTAGTGACGATTAAAGCTCTGATATAAATTTTATAGTTATTTTATGATAACTTCCGATTGACTGCACTAAATTAGATAATTCATTCTTTGTTGCGTTCGGTATTATCAAGACAAGGTTTGTATGAAAGAAAATTTGGAAATACCGAAAAAAAAATTGTACTCTTGCGAAGCTGGGGCGGGCCGCTAGTTTTACATAAATATAAGGACGCCACTGTTAAACTAATAAACCACACAATCATAATTATCACCTTTTTAAAATAATAGTTAGTCATGATTTTTGTTTCGTTTGAAATTAGTGTGCAATAAATAGTGCTTTATGTATCCAACGTAATTTGAATGCATCATTTTACACTACACAAACATTTTTTCGTTCAACATTCGTCATAGTAAAGCGGCACCTGCATCCAAACCGCCCTTATTCCCGTCACGTCCACTATAAAACATAATTCAGATTTTCATACAGAGCCATACAGAGAGCTCTTGTGTTTCCATTCTGTTAAACCTCCCCTTGTCGCATAAAAATACCCCGAACGGCTGTAAAACACTGTGTTGACTTAACTGCCTTTTACTTGTTCTATGGTAATTTTATAACACTATCGTATTATGTTTGGTGGTATTATCAACTGTAGATTACTCTCTGTAAGTTTTCTTTGAACATAAATATTAATTTATACCAAGTAGAACATAACATCACGCCTGGATATCCAGGATCGTCCGGCAGAGTTGTACGTTTAGTACACCCACATTTCGCCATTAATAGTAGCTTATTGCCATCAACCGGGCACAAATTCAGACTTCAGACTGCTAGTAAAAAATCCTAGATGGAAAAACCTAATAACAATTTGCACGACCCGGGAATCGAACCCAGGACAGGATAAATTGTCAAAATGAAATTCTATAAAAAATGCATTGGTATAAGAAAATGGTGGGTGCCTAAAGTATGATTCATAAAACTAAAATAACCAATTCGCCTATTTTTAACCATTTTTCCTAAGTTTCATTCATAATTTCATTCAAGAAATATTCCCACATTTCTCGTAGACGCGTTATTCCCTCATCTGAATAATTGAACTCATTACCCTTTCAGCAATAATTACACGTCATAAGGCGGTGTGTTATTAGGTGTGATTGTGTTCAAAGCGCCGACTGAATCAGTGGGTATTAAATCACTAGTGTAATCCGCGCTTACATGATCGACAGTTAACGTAGGCGCTTGTAGTGCGTAGCACGGAGCTACGAAGGTGCTACGCGCGTAGCGGAGTTGTAGCGCGTGGATTTTATTTCGTTGTTTTGATGCATTTTGCAAGCTGATTTGATTTTTGAGCATTTGTAAGTGATATTTAATCTGTTAGAGAATTCAATATAAAATATAAGTAATTAAAAGATAATTTGTAATAACTACATTATTTGACGAGTAACTTGGAAGAGATTGGGAGAGAAAGTTTTTTTTTGCTTCTTTTTTTTCTAATTGCGTGATGGTTATATATTTTTTTTGTTTCAATAAGAAGGATTATATTAAGCTTTCACCAAACGTGACATCGAGATAAATACAATTTATTCTTTTGCAATGCCTGCACTGATACAATTTTATACACAACGCACTTTTTGCAAAATATTGAATCAGATCGGGACCTGAAGGCCAATTCTCGTAATTTAAAACGTTCAAAATCTAGTCGCAGTCTCATGTCAGCGACAAACAAATGTCAAAAACTTATCAAAATGTAGGGAAATTAGAGGTATTTTTGACAGATTGAGACTGAGTTCAGACTGTGAACATTCTTAAAATTATGAGAATTGCCCCTCTGATGGCGAGGTAATTCCTGTTCATTATTACCTTCTCCAAACCCAAAACTTCATACCTCCGTTATTGCGTAGTGTGTAAATGGTTGGCGTGTAGTGTTTACCTGTGGAATCCGCACAGACAATTAGCTCTTTATGCGATTAAACGCTCCTCGTGAACGCACGTGTCGACGTCACCGTGACGTAACGCCTGTTACACGTCACTGCGGCGTGATTTACTGAATACGGATGCTTGAATTAACTGTTCGTATTTGAGTTTTCGTTTAATAGTTTATTAGGTATGTATGAGTTAACTGAATGTCATGTAGATTGAGACGAAATTATGATTGAGGCTTGGTTGCAAGTTTAGACGTATAAATATAACAAGACGGGATTATGTATGTGACTTTTGGTTCCAGTAACACGGGTGTTTTTAGCTAGCGCAGGAGTCAGGGCTTCACTTGGTTTGTACAAATTTTTATGCCAACAAAGAATTTATTTATTTACTTTTTCCTGTATCTGTGAGGTGTGCTTTTGCTTTGCTGTTAGTATAACTATGAAAAAATAAACACTGTTTTCATCTCTTGTGCAATCAGTTTAAAACTTCTTTCTCAATTACGTAATCTTTGAACTAGAACACCTGATAGAAACATTAAGGTAAGTTATGACTAAACACTGGAGCGAGTTAGTTACGACATGAGTCGGTGTAATATTTCCTAACTTACAAACAACTAAGAAAGGATATCACATTTATACTAATCAGTCAACAATCCAAATATTCCGTTAATATACAAAACATATTAAAACAAAACACTATCTATAGTCGAGTAATTAATAACATTCAGAACAAAAGCCCTCATTTTCCACAAGACACCTTAGTAGCCACAATGCGTCTATCAGACGTGTAGGGGCGTCGAATGTGCATTCAGCACTGAGGCAGGTGTCGTGAGCGAAGAAGGAAGCACCACAAAGGGCCCGTCACGGGATGCTGAGGTGTCTCGGTGACCGTAGAGTAGGTGACAGATAGTAAAGACTCGAAATTGTGTTAAAAAGTTTTGCAAAGCAAGATTACAATTTACAACTTAAAAAATATAGTTACGTGTTTTTATGGTTTATTTCTTATCATACCAAAATAATGATAAAATAAGTTTATTTGGAGACACATAACTTTATTTAAACTATTTGTACAAGTAAAATGGAAGTTAGTTAACACAAGGTCAATTGGTGCTAACATTCATCGTTTACAACTACAAGATAAGTGTCGTTTCTTTGTTTTATATGACTGAAAAACATAGCTTAAATTTTGCTGACTTTATGTTTTGGTAAACTTGGCCGTCTTATCTTAATAACTGACCTATCTGCAAATGAATTGCTCTATGTACCTATACTTCGGTCTGTTAATGTACACCAAGAAGGTTGATTCCACAACGAGTGCATCGGCCTTCAGCACGAAGGAGCATAAAGATATTGAGCGTGCATTGTTGAGCGCGCCATTGTGTGCGGCGCGAATCGTCCGCGATAACACACCGACCGCCACCGGCCGCTTTGTCTCCCTAATTGTTATATTCCGAACAAAGAGCCAGCAGAAACAAACGACGTCAGCGCTTGTTAGCTCCCAGCTCCCAGGCTAAACGCTCCGTGTAATAACATGTCCTCAAACAATCGCACGACATTTTCAATACGTTAGGAAATTGGCTATACGCGATCGCAATGCGAGCTTGAATGCTTTTGTTGAGCAGTTCTGCAATATCGACTGCACTAAGGACTACGAGTAAGTTTAAACGTGGAACCTAATCGTTCTGGCATGATTGACGTCAATAAAAAAGTGCAAAGAAAAAATGCGAATTCCATAGAGTAAATGAATCGGCGGGAATTCGCAGCGCCAATAGCGCTAATGATGTTCATTTTCAAATTTCGAACGGTTCGACGTTTATTCGTTTTAAAACCGCGCGGTGGCATGCTTCCCCCGCTCGACGGCATCAATCATTTTTAGAGGGTTTCGCTTATCCAAGTTTTCTTCCTGCCTTCGTCCTCTGCTTCCAACTTTTACATCGAATGATCTCCACTGAACCAACAGAGCGTTCGCCGTAACCGCGTTTTGTATTATTTTTTGTGAATAAATAATATTATTTCTCGAGGGAAAGGGGGATTGGATTTCGTTAAATATGGTTTAGTAATTGAATTGAAATCTCTCAATGTCGACGTTCAATTAAGCTTTAGATTTCGTTCTTGATGAAGGCATTTTCTTTGTTTTCAGATATTTAATATATTAATTTTCTAATAAGCCATTGGTTTTGAATTTTACCTGTCTATTCACTTTATTGAATGTGCTTATAAAAACTGTAATTTAAAATGAAAGCTTTTGATATACTTTGAGCTTACAACTTACTTTTATGTAAATTTACATTTATTTTTTGTCACACCTAGCAATACAAAAGCCATCACCCGGATTACCTTCATAAACCAATTATAAACTTTAAACACATTAATTACACTATCCATTACGGTGTCTGTCAAAAGTGATTAATGCTAATGTCGGACGCAAGATTTTTAACTAAGTTAAGATTAAAATAGCTTAGGGTATTATTTGTGAGCGCTCCGAGCGACGGATCACTCATCTCTCCCTTGCAAATTATAATGACACATCCGCCGGGAGGTTTTAAGCCAATTCAACTTTGAGGATTCCTGATACCGTGGGCAATGGTTTTTCCTTAAGAAATGCTGGCTGAATGTAAGGTAAAATATAAATTACGAGGTATTAGCTTGATTTTGGATATTGTTATGAAATCTGAACTTAGAGTTTAAGTTCCTACCTACTCGGGACAAGTTTTGAAGTTCATAAGAGTAGGCGAATGTTTTGATAATCATATTTAACTTTTAGAATTTTTTTAATAAAAACTTTGTAAAAACGTCTCTGTTTAATTCTAAACTTTAAAAAAATAAGTTAATGCATAATCAAAAGAAACCAATAAACATTTGCGTACAACAAACTTCAGCTAAAAATTATTGACACGAGTGGATTGCGGGAGTGCGCGGAATGAGCCGTAATTTTATTTGTTTTTCTAAAGCGATACCAATAATAAGTTCCGAAGCTGCAGTTCCAATACAAACATCGATTCAAGAGGGTTCCCTACAGGAAACAATTTGCGGTAAAAATCCGCACTGATAGACGCGATATGAGCAACGGGAGATTTTTTACTTATTTTTGCCGCATGGGGGAGATCGCGGGCGGCTGATCTTTGTTTTATGAGAACGATTAAGAAAAGCATATTTGAAGTGTGTACTTGGCTTTATTTGCGCTCCCAGAGGGAAGGCACGCTTCATTGATCTGTAATCGTTTTTCGCATTTTATTGCTGTAGTACCTCGAGAGTCAAGGGTCGTGAGTATACGTTGCACGTTTTATTATGTCGAAATTAGTCGTTGTTCCCGTAAAATTAAAATTAGAATCTTGTTCGCGACATAATTCAGTTGGGTTCGCGACGGGATCCTGTTATTTTCGCACTTAATTTCGCGGCGTTAAGCGTTGTATTGTGGCGCAAGGCGTCTGCTCGCGGTGATTAGAATGCTAAGTACGCACCCTGAAAGGGTTCCCTTAATTGTGCGGTGTTCCTTGTGGACCGCACCACCAAACAGCGGTCGCGTATACAAAACGATGAGGTTTGACTGTGCTTCACAAGAAATGAGATTTAGTGTAGTGTATGGGATTGTATAGTAAAATCGGAAAATGAAGTCTGTGAGATGTAAGGTAAAATGCTGCACGTTTTCAGAAAAATGTACCTACACGAGTAAAGCGTCGATTTTCCTAAGTAGGTTCTGTAATTTTTTTTTTATTACAAGAGTTTTTCGATGAATTTACTAATGCTTGTTTTCGTAAAAATCGACGTAAAAGTTAAAATAATATAAGTTGAAACTCAATTTCTCAATTACATTTTATGTTCTTGCGCTCACGTTCCCTGCAAGGCAATCATGACAGAAACGTTTTAATAGTCAAAAAATTAATTGCAAGTGGCGTCGTCGTGATTTACATGACTCAAATGTGGTCGTTAGTGCGAATTGAACGAAAGGGTGGGCTTTGAGCTACCCCAATATAATTAAACTTTACTCTCAGCTATATTTTAAAAAGCAAAAAGCGAAGAAAAATCGCTATACGAAAAATGAAACACTTTATCAAATTATCAAAAGATGTATTTGATGTTTTGCGCTTGCTGGCTGCTGTCAAAAATTAAGCATTTCAAATATGTATGAACAATTTCGTAAATTAATGCGCGGCGGTTCTTTTGTTTTGGTTCGGAGCATAACGCAAAATAAAGGCGTATTAATTATTCAGCGCCACACTCGACGCAATCAGAATAAGTGCTGATGTTTCTGTCACCCGCTGCGGCTGCGGCGCGGTGCGGTGCGGCGGCGGCGGTCGCGCTGTGCATGATTAGAATTCTTAAGCTGTGCCGAAGGCTCTTGATTAGAGGAAATTAAAATCATTATACTCGGGCGCGCACCGCACCGCGCCACAATGCCGCCGCTCTACCCGACTGACGTAAAAATAAGCGGGAACGCACATAAAGAAGGAGGCTCGCCGGAAACGGAAGCGGCACCATCTTGGAGCCGCCGGGCGGGAAAACAATGGATTCGTTAATTAACATTTTCTTACGCCTCGCGGCTGTCGAACGAACGGTTTATCGGACAAAATATTTATGACGTAGACGCAATGAAAATTCCACCATGAAATCACACAATTGAAATTTCGCTCATAGGAGGCAGGGATTAAGAAATTACTGGAGACTTTTCCTTAATCTTGCATGAGATGATTGATATTATTACTTTTTTGTTTTGAGAATATGGTCTATGAATATTAGTTACTTAGAAGCTGATTACAAGCTGCTTTGTTAGACCAATAATACCCATAATTTATAAACAACGTGTAACATTTGCCTAAAATAAATCACCACTCCAAAACCAGAGCCCCACTTATTTCCACTACAAACAATGACATAGGTAAACGAATGAGTTGAACGGAATACTCATGTCGAACAAATAACTCAATGTACGTACAAAACGTATCAGTGGTAGCTTTAATAGAGACGGAGTGCCGCCTGAGGCGAGCCGCGTGAAAAACGGCCGCCATCAATAACGCGCTATCGGTCAGAACAGACGTGTGCCTTTGCCTATCGATCTCTGATTGATTGTTTAGTCTGTGGTCATTTTTGGCGTTACGTTGGTATGTTCGGTCCGCTTCGGCCGTCAAGGAAACCGGGGTTTCGTAACTGGTTTCCATGAAGGCTTTTTTTATACTTCTACGTAACTGGTTTCCATGTCATTATTAGAATTTTATATTTTTAAGTTTCGAAAATTAAACATGTTTTGGATTGGCAATGAAAATATAATGACTTCATCATTATATTTTTCTTTGTTCATGTTTACTATTATATTGTATATATATATATATATATATATATGTATATATTTATTTAGATTAGTATAATATACTTTATGTATGTATTTATGGTATTGTGTAAATGATACACCACAGACTACCTACAGTACTTGTCTGTCCTTCCTCTTTTTAATCCATCCAAAGGTTGTCTTTAAAAGATCGCTTTTAGCGATAAGACCGCCCATTGTGTCACCCATTGTAAAATTTCTATATTTATGTCTGTAATTTATATGGTGTACATAATAAAGAGTATTCTATTCTATTCTATTCTGTTTTTTTTTAACAATACGTGCGCCTGAATGTGCTTAAAAAAGAATTAGACAGTATTTTAAAGCGTGAGCTTTTTATTTATAGGTAGCTGTCTTTGATTATATAATGTCTAGATAGAGCATCAATTGCGCGCAAACGTGTCAAAAAATACCAGCCAACTGTTGGACTGTAAGTACTTACCCGCCGATTAGTGCCGATCGTACCGCTTTGGTGTCACTACGTATTACGCGCGCTAAGTAATAAACAAATAACAGCGATAAAATGACGGTATGTGCTATTAAACTGTGCCGAAATTATAAAGGAAGGGTAAAAAACACCAAACACATCACATATCATCAGTAAGTAACCAAAAAAACTACGTATTTGTTTTTTGTTTTTATATTTACCAAATTACGCCATATTACGCCATATTTTATCAGTGTTGCCAGTTTCTTTTTCCATTCTCCCAACTTAACGTCCTTTTTTTGTGGGTATATTCGTTGCTTTATGGTTACGTTTATATTATTTAGTTGATGTACTTTTATTATTCGATTTCAAAAATGGTGAAGTTTTTCAATTCGTCTGTACTTTTTTATAATAATATAATGTTCGCGTATAACTTTTTTGTTTATGAGCCCATTTTAATGATTATTGTTGCATTGGGTCCAATAAACTGATTTCAAAGGTGCCAAGAGTAATTTTAATAAGATTAATTTATTCCATTCGTATTATCTGTGATCTTTCATTTGAAATTTCCAAATACAAACTGCCTAAAAAGTTAAATATTCTAATTGAATTAACTTAGCAGATTTAATATAACACAACATTCACACACACAACTCTAATTCAATTAAATAGTGTTTTTTATTTATAAATACAAGTAAATAAAGACACTACTAAAACTGAATAATACTACAAACATACACCTAAAACTTACTTATATTATTTGTATAGTCAATTTTTTTAATATGTGATTTATGGGAGAATTGTAGTAGCTGGTATCATTATGCACGCACACAGAGACATAGATGCACAGTGTAAAACACCGCCCGCACGCACACATGTTTGAAATTGTTGCCTCGTTTTCTTTGTTTTGATTGTAGGGCGACGCTCTATCTAGACATTATATAATCAAAGGTAGCTGTTTAGAATACCTACCAGCCTAGTTTAGTTCTAGTTAAATATGCATGATAGTCGACCAATATCACAATAATATAATATAGCGAGCCTATAAAAATATGTAATCTGTCCTATCAATACGATCCATAATTCACGAATGAAAATCGCGAGTCACCAATCACCGCTAATAGCCCATCGGACATTCATTCGATAAACATTGACCTTCTGACAGAGTGGCATCATTTATCAAAACGAGCAGTGCACAAAATGCAATGCACTGCCCGACAAATAGTGACGTGAAATATGAATATTGACTGCGTTTGCGGATATATCCGATATCTGATAAATGAGACCGGAAGGTAAATTGATTCACTATTTTACAGTCAATGTGTCAAGTGTTTTTCGAGAATCTGATTTTTTTTTGTTTATTGATCCTTTGCAGCAGAAAAAAAGCCTGGATATATGTATTTGTATTTTCAAATTTACCTCATTCCGGGCGTATATTCAGTTGTTTATGGAAAAATTAATAAGTGCGTATGACTAGCACAGCTGTTATGCTTAGCAGAGCGATTAAGAGATTATCGTCTTCCCTGATAGTTTAACTTACTCGAAGAGACTATATTTAGAGAATTTTGAATAGCGTTGGACTTGTCTAAAAGATGACGATGCCATGCTCACCCTTGCCATTAACTCTCTTGGTAATTTATTTAATTCAAATCCACTGACATGCACATTAGAGTTTTAAGTCTTTAATTGTTTCTAGCAGTATTATAGCTGTGAGTGGCTTTAGTCGGCAATAACAATGTAGTAAACCGCTCTTAGTGGTGGATTACCGCCATTAACCGCTGTGGCTGTAAAACGAGTGATCGATGCGCGCCCCGATGTTTATTGTCTATTACATGGACGGCGGGGGACACTAGTGCTAGTGATGTGGCTTATAGGATACTGATTTATGTCCGTTTAATTTAGAGTTACGGTTTTGATAGGCTTAAGTTTGACAACATTTTTGGCAACTTTAAGGTCACAGTAAATGTTTGTAGCCTGAAAAATGCATGTGTTTACTTATATTAATATATTTATTTAATTTAATTATTTTTTATATACGTAGGCAATTAAAAGTAAATCTATTTAAATTAAAAAATTAGGGTTGTCAAAACGCAAATGCAGTTAAATACGCCACAAGTGGGCCACAACGGCAGCCGCAATCGCAATTGTCTCAATTATTAATTGTAATTTTTGACAGGCACCTGTCAATTTCGCAGCGTTCAACCCTTCCTTAATCCCCCACAAGACGCGAGGTGCTGGGACGTCTCCTTAGCCGCTCCCCCGGAATAAATTAGCTTTCTCCCGGCCACATTGGGATATAAAATTTTGAATATGAATGGAAAATTTTGCATTTGTAATAAACCGCTTTTCCCTGTAACGCTGCAGATGCGTACTCGAGCACTGGATAAAAATGGAATCTCGCCCAGTGTCGCTCCTCAGGTGGCCCGCCATAAATATTTATTAATTATTTTTTCAATAATCTCTCCTCTCTTGTATCCTCCGAGGATGGAGGGATATCTCCACCGTTAATTGCTTTTTGTTTCATTTGAATAAGTATTGTTTTTGACTGCTCGAGCGTGACGTTGAGTTTTATAAAATCTCGACGATGAATAATTTTGTTGAAACAAAGTTAATTGAATCCATTATTGATTGTTCTAAATTTCGTTGGAAATATTTAGTATCATTAATTTTTATTACAAGGAGAAACTTTCAGAATATAATTAGGTATACCTGTAAATCACCTAGGCAGTTTAAGTAACTGGGTTTTCCAATTTATGAAACTAATAAACTGAAATCTTTGTCACATATGTACCCATATTTTTTGCCCCCTCTTTCATGTTATTATCAAGAAAGTTGAACAACAAATTATGTCGTCAAGACAGCAGTCTGCTTTAATAAAATCATGAAGCCGATTGAAAAAATCCGTACAGCCGATGTCGACATCGCTTCGCCTAATTGATTTTATAATTCGAAGGAAATTCAAAAAGAGAACATTTATATTCGCAGCACGGCGACGACACGTAGCAGCAACCGATGCGCCGATTGCGGTTACCAAGTTGTTCCGATTGCCGGAGAAATACAAATCCTTAAGCGTTGGCTTAAAAGTACCAAGTCTTAAGGCATAAAATACAATTACACCAACCGTACTAAAAAGAAAATAATATTTTGGTATGCAAGTACGTTCAGCCGCTTCACTTTTATTTTCATACGCTTGTATAATTTTATTGAAACGACTCAATCTGAGTAAAGATTTTTATTTTAAGAATAAACTTTGGAGTTTTTGTGGACTAATGGAAACGTAAATGCGACGTAAAACTTGATGTGTCTCGAAAGTGAATAAATTCAGGTATCGAGTAGAGTATGAATCGATTGTGGGAACACGATTAGTGATGTGTAACGTATGATTTTCAAACCACGCGGTACCGGTGAGCGATTGTATCAATTTTGTCCTCGTAACACGCGGTTGCCCCCGCGCCATGTTAATTTTTTATTTGATCAAGATTGTTATCGTGGGCGAATAGTTTGATAATGAAGCCAATTTTTTGATAATACCCCACATTGGGGTTGATTTTGAGTGGTTTATTCCGTAAGTAAGGAGAAAATTACACACGTAGACGTGTCATTTCGTTGACAATTTGAAAGTCGTTTGATTCCATTTATCTCATTTTCTTTTTAAAGTGAATTATTAATCTGAGGCATTACCTACTGCAAGTTTCATGCTAAAGCATTTACTAAGGTATTTTAGTTTGCAGTTTTATAGGCATCCAATAAAATTGTTAAGTGGAGGCATTTGTATTATTAGTTAGTTATCTGATGAAGTCGTAATGATACCAACTAGGTAGGTACTTTCCATTCCAATTACCTACCAGCTAAAAAAAAATCCTGTAACTTACCTCAGCCTTCATTAATACAGTAACGGACACAACCTCTGTATACTAAAACTAATAAATTATAAATTGATGTAATGCAAACTTTAAGCTATAATTTATGAAGGAGTAGTTGTCCAGTCATCGTCCATTTCGGCTGGTGGGTAGGTACCCGCAATTTGTCTCCGGGGCATTGTAATCCTTAAATTGATAATCGATGGGCGTCTACAATGGAACGTTAACGAGGAGCCAAGTTATCAATCTTGCCTAGCCAAGGTCATGTGTACCAGAGATGTCCCATTAATGTCATTCGTGTTATTTATTGTGAAGATGACTGACTGACGTGACATGTTTCTTGTCGATGTGCTTTTGTTTTAAATTTTAAGTGTTATTAATCCAATACCGCATTGGATTAATTTGAATTCACTCATCTTCTTAAAAATTGGAGTACTTTTTATTTAAAATAATATTATGAATCAAGCTTCAGAAAAAGGGTTACAAAATATATAAAACAAAAATAAAAAATGTGTGCCGCATATTTTTCTGCCTACATTGTACCAATCAAAACTATCAATGTCAAAAATTCGATATTCAAAATTCGAATCATACGTCACATGTACAAACAAATTGACAGACGTCAAAATTAAACGCTTCGCTCACTGTTTGTGTGAAACAAATGCGTTCGGTTGTTTTCGATAAACATCGTTACAAATTAACCCTGCGAGTGCGATACAGTTCGAACCGACCGCCCGTATCGCGACATCTACGCACCATAACGACATTGATTAAACTGATTCCACTGAGCCGTGGGAAGGGTTACCTATACGGTTGTTTAAGCAATATTGTCGGGTTTGTAGAAAAAAATACTGAATTAAAAAAGGATATTTAGAACAGGGCAGGTTATTATGACATTGGAGATTTTATATGGACAAGAACTTAAAGTGGCAAGTGGTCAGGCCTACGTACATAATATAGCATTGTAAAAGCTAATTATTTTTAAAAGAGTAACCATGGAGTTTCTCGCCTGCTCTTCTCCGTAGGAAATGTTCAAATGGAACCATGCACCTAACGTTTCATATTAAGTGCCCATGTAGGTTTATGTGGAATAAACTATTTTGAATTGAGTTGAAGTGAAAAGTTTCTAAGCTAATTTGCCAGGATCATTCAAATTTGTATTAGCCTATATTGAGTCCCACTGCTCGGAAAAGGCCTCCCCTTTTTCCTTCTAAACTTCCGTCTTGTGCGATCCCTGGCCATGTTGGCCCAGCAAACGTTATCAGATCGTCACACCACCTTCGCCGTGGTCTACCTCGACGGAGATGGAGGACATCTCCGTCGAGGTAGACCACGGCGAAGGCGTCCAGTGAGTAACGATCTTTGCCCATCTCTATTCGTGCAAAAATGCCCGGTCCACTCCCACATCAGCAATTAAAAAAAAAAAAAAACAAACCTCTGCTCTTAAATTCAAATAAAGAACATTCATTGAATGTTTCGACTTCACTTTACTTCGTTTAGTCGTGCATTTTTAATTCAAAAAGCCCTTCTGTACAATTGAAGCCTACTTAGCAAACGTTAGATTACTATCTAGGCACGCAGGTTAAATGAAAGTTGAAAACAATTTAAGCCGCATCTGATACAAAAGGGTTACAATTCATTTACTCATGCGTACCTTTATTTATTGGAAATCTGATTAATTTTCTTCAGTCACTAAGAAGAAATCGTGTTTTTAAGTAATTGCTTTTAGAAAATTACAGCAAATGAAAGAGCTCACTAAATGGTTACAGATTTATAAAAGTTGACTGTGATATACCGAGATGATAATAATAAAAAATCTCATACAAAATCCACTTTACAAAAATGTTGAATTCATTCATTCACTAATAGACAACACACCGCCCTAAATGCTGGGTCTAGGAGCTCGAAATTTTGCACACGAGTTCCTTCTGAAACGAAGGTAAGCTCTAAGGAAGAATTTTGACAATTCATCTCCTTATCATCTGCCTCGCCTTTTCCCAACTATGTAGGGGTCGGCTTCCAGTCTAACCGGATGCAGCTGAATACCAGTATTTTACATGGAGCGACTGCCTATCTGACCTCCACAACCCAGTTACTGGGTAATACGATACCCGTTGCTAAGACTGGTTATCAGGCTTTCGGATTTCTGACGACCCATAACGACTGTTAAAGACCCACGAATGACCGCCAACGACAAACAACGGGGACGAGAGAATTCATCTCCTAAAGGGTTTAAATAGGGAATGAAAGAATTTATGGACGATAAAATGTTAAAATATAGTTCAAATCTGTGTGTTAATTATAATATATCATATTTTATGTATAAAGCTAGATATAAGTTTAATTAATATAATATTTTTAACTGTGAAAGTTCCTAATGTATGTGATATTAGATAATGTATGGTACTCACTACAATATTGTTAGTTTTATGTTATTTTGCTGCGCCCTAACAGGGTCATGTACTCACTAGTTTAAGCCTAGCTGTAACTATGGTTATGTACATTGTGCATTAAATAAATAAATGAATGAAGTTAGTTGTATCTATCATCGGTTTATGGGAACTATATGCTCGCGAGAAGTTGTCAATATTAAAATGACAAATGTCATTAGGTATAACTAACTGTTAACTATGTCAACTGCGTACATATTTCATCATCGTATTGCCACCATTCTGGAATAAGCCATTTATTTTCATATTTTCCATCAATAATTCACGCTATGAAAGGATTATTAGGCGTATTGCAAAGTAACATCGACTTAATAAAGATGTGGAGTGGCTCGATATTAAAGAGCTCGTAAATCACAAGTCAGGCTCAATGTCAACGTGGGGCAGAGTCGTTCGTTTGATGTATTTATATTTAACGTTAGATTATTAGAATTTAGTACCAAAATCGAATAATAGCAATTATTGAACATCGACGGTTATGCTTTGGACAATTTTTCGGGGATATATTATTATACACGTCTGTGCTTGGATCTATCGTAATATATTTTAGAACCAAAGGTACAAAGTTATAATAAAGTTATTAATAGCAAGTAAAAAAATAATTTTATTTGTAATTAAGGGGCCTTCTTTATCATTATTTATGTCTTTTTTTCTGTCCTATGTGAAGACTAACTGATTCATTTATAATAACATAAAAAGTAAACTGATGTTGACGAAACAAAGCAGTGAATTTAAGGGCTCACGTTACAAAACGAACGGGGATCGTCACCGAGGATACAGCGGTAATGCTTGGATCGCGTGAAATCGTACAATATCACCGACGATTGACTCGACTCAAAGGAAATGAATAGATTTCATTTTAGTGTCATTTGTAGAGCTAATGGCGCCACCGGCTAATGCCGTGTTGAAAACGTGTAAACACGGGGGAAGCTCAGCTGTCGGCTTCCTGACACGATAATGATACGATACAGGTATATTATAATTATTTGTTTATTGATTCACCGATTGGTTGTAATAAAGTTGTGTTGTAAACAGTCATTTATTTTTATTATACGTGTATTTTTGGTACCCTATACAACAGATGTTCACAACCCTAGCTAAAATAAAGATTTCTTTTAAAATTTTTAAAATTAGAACACACACTGACCGAAACAAAAAAGTTGAATGCCGAAAATAGAAAATAGTTTCAGCTTTTCTATGTTCGTAATAAAAACGTTGAAAAGACAATATTTTTTTCTTTTGTCGTAGAAAATTGCCGTTGAATTGTAGCGTGCCCCAATAATACGCAGCTCAATTACGTCACAATGTCTTCTTTGTATTTTCCCCGAAAAAACTGTTCGTAATAAATAATACCGTATGTCATTTCTCAGCACGTATGAAATTTATAACACGCGCAGCGTATTCGAAGGGCAATTTATTTGTAATAGAGCTGTTCGATGGGGACCGAACCACCGGTAATAGTAGATGAAATAAAAACCTGACTCTTGGGTGGAAAACAACGATTGGCATTGTTATCTTTTGGAAAGTCAAGTGTTTAGTTGTTCTAAGATAGCCGACTTGGAAAGTGTAGTCTAAAAATAGATCCTGACGTTAACAATATAAAAGCGGCAATTTTTTACAAAAACTGGAAAGTTTCGATTTGCACTACTTATCCAATATTTTCAATATTATACATCGTGGAATATGTATCTACTTATGGAATTGAGTCTGTTATTCTTCCGGTGTCAAAGTTTTCTATTTCATAAAGGGATTGAGGATTCAATTTGACGTTGAGACTGTGAACTATATCTCCTTAAGTTATTATATTATTATATATTTTTTTGCAAAATTGGCCAGGATTTGTTCTACTCATAACCAATAATTTTCTATTATCAATTTCACCTCATCCGAAAACAATCGATTCCACTCGAAACGTAAACAGCAAATAACGAACAATAATATATAAATTAAAAAGCAATTTCGGAAGCTCGGTGTCGGTATATCAGAGTGCCGGTAAAGAGGCGCCTCGCCACGATTTGTGACTTAATCACTTTATTGGCAGCGGGGGAGCCGCCGGCCTTATCGGAAAGAAACGTCGACCCGACCCGCTGATATATGAGTAAACAAGCTTGCACTTTTCCTCGGCGACTTTTGGCGGTCACAGCGGCCATAAAGTCGTCGCTAAAGTTTGGATTGCGCTTGTGGGGAGTACTCCAGCTTTAATGTTGTTTTTTTTTTAGTTTTAAACGCAGTAACTACAGTAACGTTCTTATTTACCTTGTTTGCTTCGTCGTCGTCGAAGTCGTTTGCGTCTGAAACAAATGAAAATCTTTATATAAAACGTCAAGGGGTTGTTGTGTACACTACGTCCATACTCCGGCCAGTGATTAGCCGGCGCACACTGCGCTACGTAACGGACCTAAATATGTTTGTATTTTGGCTTTGCCGGTACACACCCAATATCGGATCCCTCCTGAGGATCAGCCATTACGCAGCCTCTTAACGGTGGACGGTTTTAATTAAAAACTTCTTGCATTAGCATGTGTCCGCCCAATCATGATACTAATCCCTTCAAAATATTATTTAATTTCGGTCGAGAACCCTATCTGCTGCAAAGGAAATTAGAGGTTCGGAACGTATTAAATATTATTTTAGGAGGTTCGATTCAATATGAATTTGTGATGATTATTGAATATTGTTAATGTATTATAAGTGGGTCCCGGTGGGTTGTTGATTGGCCTAAACAAACAATACATCTCTTGCGGGGGTGGCGGTGGTCTTAGCGGCGATAAACAAGCACAGGTGTAGCAGTACCCGCCTCAACCGCTGTCCGGAGCAACTTGGAAAGTATTTGTAAGCGTTCAAACATACCGGGCTCGTTATGCATGCCTCGCTGGGTTTAATCACGGACCAGCCACGCCCCGGGCGGAGCTAATGTTTTCACTATGTATTTTTTAAGTACCAGCAACTTGTGCCGGCAGTCAGAACTCGCAGTTTGCTCTCAATATTTCAGAGTTAGTATTAATATTGTATAGATTGAATATTACGAGTACTTGTAGTTATAGTTGAATATGCTTTCATTTAAAATTCATTGTTAGTGCTCGATTTTAACATAACATAAACCCTTGTTATCCCTACACCTATTTGTCAATTGATTTCGAAAATGGATGGGTTGGTGTTGAAAACAATTTATACACAATCCTGCATTGTTTTGTTTGTGTCGCAGTCCATTGAACTTCAAACAAGTACATAAATCTGCAGTATCAAGTCGAAGGTCCTCCGTCTATTAGCGGTTGTACTCGACATTTCGCCCACATCCGAATCTTGGTGCCTATTATGTGACGTGTCCAATATTGACACAGTGTCCCGCCGATTGTACGCATCTCACAGCGATCCCTCGTCACCATGCTTGAATATGGGTTTCGGATACGTCGCTTTGATGCGATCAGTTACTACGATAATATTCATTGAGTCAGTACATCTATACAGATTCATTTTTACTCTATTTTTAGTCTCGATATAACTAGCAAGATAAATGAGCGATTATAATTAATCATTCGGCACCCAGCGTCGTAAGCTAACGCCCAATTTTGTTTGACTTGGCGAAAAGTTGCGCGCACAGTCTTATTTATTTTTTATCAATTTCACTCGGGCGAGCCTTAAAAGCGTCGTCCCGTTTTATTATAGGGACATGAATTAGCAAAAAGAGAATGGATTTTGGCTGTGATTATGTCAAAAATAATTAATTATTATCGATTCGATGGCGGGCAGGGGAGCGGATTGATGGGAGGCACTGAGCGTGGAGGCGCTCTTTAAAATTGGAAAGCTAATTACTCAGTTACGAAGGCCACGGTGGGGATACTACAGAAATCACTGAGCTACCGGATTGCTTTGAATAAATTTTCCAATTATATACTTACTTCAATTCAACCTCAAAAGCCTGTATCTAGAAATTTTTATGAAAATCTCGGTCGGAGACAGTTGACAGTTCGGTTAAGTCACTGTTTTCTTTCTGGAAGTTTACAGTCTATGCGAGGGAGGTTACAGCCGAGGGGCTCGTGGGCTCGTGTGAGGGGTCTCCGGAATTTCTTCATTCATTAAGCCGCCGCAGCTCGTGATCGGCCTGCCCAAGTAGTCGCTACATTGTACACATCGCCGATGAGCTAAACTTTAATTTAGGCCGCGGTACCTGAGACCACTCATTCATAATGAATCTCCTCACCCTCTGTTTAGTTTAGGAATGAGACCTCTAGTGTGTGTGACTGACATTTTATTTACGACCGTATTTAAACGTCAAAGAATAGGCCAGGATGGCCGGATGGTCGAGATGAAAGCCAGTTTTGTAGCGTCAATAAATCACGAGTCGAAAAGTTTGTGCGTCGAAAGAAAAATCACAGTCATCGGCCTCTTTTTAAATTAACGCCATTAGCTTCGAGATTTCCTTTTCGGAATAGAGTGCAAAAATTACCTTTCTTCGTTTGAGCAGCCCGAGTAATTAGTGACGCTCGGGTTTTATTTGTTGACGTTCATTATTCCTTGATTTTGGGACCGCATGGGAGTGGGACGGGGATAGTTTTTGTATGAATTAGAGAGGGAGGGCGATGCTCAATCGAGGAGCTGCACCTGCCACCGCTCAAATTTGCAATTTAAATTCCTAACGAATATTCCGGAGGACCTCCTTAACACGACATCTGTTTAAATCGTCGACGATAGAGTGACTGTCGTGGTTCCAACTCTTTGTGATTGCGACTTAATTGAAATAAAACAAAACCCTTCTCACGATTTTGGGGGACTTACAAATATAATCGTTCTAACTGTGATTTTCACTGGATTAATAATATTGAAATTAATTTTAAAATTGAAATGCAAGGGTGGGTTAGGATTTTAAATAACAATATCTTAATTAAGATTTTTATTTTTATTTAGCAATTTCACCAAATTTTATAGGAATTTGTCATCAAATCTGCTAAAACAAAAAAATAATAACCCTAATATTAGTTGTACAAAAACAAAAGGGTAACATCACGTTATAATTTCCCAAATTGATTGATACGTTTCTGTCGGGATGATATATTGTGCCGCCAGTGTATCGGACGCGGTCGGCTAATAGGTGTTAGTGGGTAAATAAAGAAGTGTTTTGGCCGGGCGGAGCCGCGCGTCATTAATAACTATCGCCCCACGCCTCTTCATTAACAATCAATCACATGTGGCCGCCCTTGTGCGGGACAGGTTGTTGCGTTACATGATGATTTTTTTCGTTTCTGATTAATACAAGGAGGGTTAATCTTATAACAATTTCTTAACAAAAAAAAATCGCGCCTCTTGCATTGTACTTAACATACTTTGCGAATTTGGGGTTGTATGCACCTCTGTATACCCCTTGTTGGAATAGACGTGATTTTATATTCATCAATTTATAATTATTTTATTAAAAGGAAAAATACGGTTCACACAGTTTTTTCCTGATTTTTTTTTTTTGGAGAAAAAGATACGTCGTAGCAAATGCGTAGCACTTGCTACGCGACTACAAAAGTTAGATAAAAGAAAGATTGATTACATAATTATACAACTAATATTATCGTTTGCATTAACCAAATATACAAAACCTAGTTGTAAAGGTCTTAAGGAAATACCGAGTATATTCGCTAAAACCTACTACACACGCTCGAGAAAGAATGACTTGTCGGAAGGAGTTAATAATCTTATTTATTTGTTCGTAACCCGCAGCGGACTGCCACCGACGTTCTTTGTAATTAATGGGAACACCTCATCTATTAAATTAGTACAAGGGCATGAGAATACACGTGTGTGCATATCGACCAATTTACCAAGACCCATCACACTTCTACTTTCTCCATAAAATAAGAACAAATGCAGAGGTCTTAATAAAATGGGAGGTTGTCATATAGTCTTAACAGAATAAATAAATTGCCCGTGAAGAAAATGAAGCAAGAAATTTCATTTATCAAATGGTAACGAGTTTCCACATTTTGAGTGATGGATTTTAGATTGTATTAATTTAATTACTAGATTTATTTTGTTTATATTTTCTATTTCTGAGAAGGGCCGTTTTTTATTCAATTCAATTCAATCTTTATTGTATCCATAATGTACACATACAGGTGGTAAATATAAAACAATAAATCAATTATGGACCCTGTCGGGCACAGCAAAATTTTAACTAAATGGGAGAGAGGATGAGCGCTTTTATGGTTATCATCATTATTAAATATGTTATCTGTTTTTAACAATAGTATTTGTTTTTATACATATATAATTTTTTACCCATTTATTTATTCTCAGAATATAATTTGTTTATGTTTGTCTTATAACCCCTGATTTCCCATTTTTGTCAATAGTGAAAATTAATTAATTTGGATTTATATTCTTAACTAGAAATAAGCTACTCTTCAACTTTAAAGAAATGATCCATTAAATTCCCGCCTTCATAATACAATAGGTACTTACTTTATGTTTTGCTTCTAATTTTTTTTTTGTTGTGTCCGACAACAAAATGTCAAATCAAATACGGATCACAACTTTCGAGACAACAATCGGTCATAAGGACCAAACACAAAGGCACCTCAAGTGGTCCCATAAATTATACCCAACAAACTATACGCTTTGATCAATTAAATTTTATTACATGCGTTAATTAAACGGCCCTCTAAGTGAAAGATTTATTGGAGGTTTATCCTCATAACTGAAGCTTAAAGGGCGATCTCAATACAGCTAGGCCTTTCTTGGGGCAAGCCTGCTTAACCGTATAGTGCGATTAAGGGCCTATTCAGCCGAGGTCTTTACTATGTAATTTGGTATGCAGAACTATTATGTTGCTGTGGCTAGGTGTGGTGTCTCGTGTCAAATGTGAAGATGGTTTCCTATTTAAAGGTAAGTGTTTGAAAATAACAACATTGTCTCAATATTCTATATGGCTTGCTCTTTATGATATTATATTTATGTCACATTTTTATTAAGTTACAGTTCATTGGGGCAATGCCCGTAATTTTAAGAACGTTCACAGTTTTATCTTTTAGTACATTTTTATATTTACAGATATAAATAGCAACATTTTCTGTCACACATGTTATACAATCTATATACTCCAAGACCTCTGTATAGACACGGTATTGCGATGTAAGCAGTAATATTAATCACGATGTAAGCGCTTAGTGCGCGATATTGCGGGTCCACTACATTCAGACTAATCTCACGCGCTATAAACATGGGTTCCGCATATGAATAGACGAACTTAATAGTTATATTATACGTCGTATATCTTAAGGTTTTAGAGATGCTAGGTAATTTAAAGGTGACGATTTCGTTGTTTTGAATTGGTCCTTAGGCTTGGGATGACTGTGTGGTTTTGGAATCCCAGAATAAGTCGGACACAATAGTCGCAAACTAGAAACAAAAGTTAATTACAGTGTAGCTGTTTGCTTAGCAGACAATGCTGTAACAACACTTTGATATATGCGCCGTAAATTCTAATGCGATGTCGCCCCGCGAGGTGCCGCCGTAAAGCCGCCGAATACGGAATGATCATAATAAAGTATGATTTCTTGGTCGGGGACGCGGCCTAACTCGGATAATCACTCCTCAGGCGTACCCATATAATTCCTTAGTGCATAATGAAAGTTGATTAACATTATACCCTGTACGACGTCGCGTGTGTGTGTGTCCGCCGCAGATTCCGAGTCCTAATTAAGAGCGAGGGAGGGTGGGTCGCGGCCGGCGGCGGGGGCGGGGTATCGATCATCACCCGCCAAGGAATCGACGCAGGGACCCGCAAAAAGGGGAAGCCCTCATCTGAAAATCAGCGTCCGCTAAGCCGGTCCGCTGCGAACACATGTGTTTTGATTTAAATGCGCTCTAAGGGTCAGTTTAATGCGCGAGTGCGGAAACGGAATGCTTCGGGCGAGATTTGCAAATCCGATGTGAATAATTACACGGCTTACGAGCGCTTACCTACTGCCTTACAGTCATTTGCATATTTTCTTGTGGCTTTATGCTGGTTGCCCGCTGGTGTGGAAAGTAAATATGTCCGTGAACGCTTTGAACATTGACTGTATAGGCGGAACTTAACTATCATGGAATACCGTCATTAAAGATGGGGTGAATCTTAAAGTTAACCTCAAAGATGTTTCCTATGGCATTCTGATATGCATTCTTAAGAGGCTTCATATTTTAGTTCAGGCTCGTATAGTCGTATTCGATTGATGAAGTTATGTCTCACTTGTAGCATTGCAGTAAGATTTTTAATCCTAATTATATTTTAATGGCTATGTAGATACTTTAGAGAAGCCTGCGTTTGTTGTTGTAGGGTCTGTTAAAAATAAACCCTGAATCTTTATCTTCCTTGTGAGTTACGATGTTGTCAATTGGTGACTCCTATTAAATACAAAAATAAAAAACGTCAAGAAAACAAGCAACGCTAACAAAGCCGTTTATGAAATAAAAAAAAAACGTTGGAAAAACACTTATCGCGCTCGAGTGCAAATCGTCGACTGTCACTTCAAATCCCGCCGGCGCCCGGACAAAATGGGAAAAAGTAACAAAAATAACAATCAAATAGAGCATCCACGGAAATGAGATCTGAAGGAATGATCACGCCCGACCCCGGGGACCGGTTGCCTCTTCAAAAAAGACTTAATCTCTCAATTCACTAAGGAGTTAAGCTTTAAAAATATTTCGATAGGCAACAAAGAGCCCCTTGCTCGTCGCGTCGCGGTGTCTTTGACACGTCGCCGCCGGATTTTTTCGCGAGATCTCTTTAGAGACGGGATGTCACTCACTTTGTATCGGCTTTGTCGCGAGAGGTTAAGCGCCGGTTTATTAGGCTTTACTTCCGATTCGCAAACAGGGGGACGTTTTCAAATTCGTTTTCGATGTCGTATTCCGATTAAAAAAATTAAAACCTCTAGTTGATCGAGATTTATCGGCGCAATACCGTTGTGCGGTGTTTAAAACGAGACCCTCTCGGAATCGATATGAAAATGTGACGAGTGGGGTTGTTCGCCAGCTGGCGGGCATTAATTAAGAATACGTGACAAAAGACGAGACATGCACACAAACACAAGTCGCGTTGAAAAAGGTCCGGATTACGTAACCCTTTTGCGCTTTTGATTTTAAACGTCGCGTGAAGTGCGAACCGGACCGTGGCTTCTAATTTGAAAGGAGACTTGACAAATCTGGCTTCGGGCCGCCCCTCGTTTAATCGAGCCGTCCTTACACGTGATGTCGATATGAATGTTGATACAATGAAATAATAGCGCGGAGTAGGCGGTCACTATGGTTACAGGGTGGGACCGAAGCCTTATTTGAATGGAGCTGTGAAAGGCTTTTAGCCTCGTTTGACCATTTAGAGCGGGTCAGCATTTTGGGCGCTGACTGTGCTCCGAAACCGGGATAATTAGCAGGCAAACAAGGAGCAGGGTGCGGCACAACTTTTGCCGACCGTTCAGGTGCTCTGCAAACATCGCTGCAAGAAGTTTAACAACAGTTTAATTGCGGAGCGAAAACAGAAGCGCACTGAAAACAGTTTAGTTCCAGTGAAAAGAACCTAGTCGGTTATTGAGGTGAACAAGCATAATCAAGCTACGTTAGAGTTTGAAGTTCATTGAAAATGAGAAATGTCTTACTAGCTGGCGGAGAGGAGAAATAAATTAAAGTTTGTTTAATGAAGTAAGGTACGAAGCGAAGTAAAATTATTGGCTTAACATCATTTACACCTGTTTAATAAATTGTTTTATTAACATTATGGCAAACAAGACATGCTTGGACCCTTGATACCTACGTGAATTGTAGGTCCGAATTTCTTTTATAAAAAATATTTCAATCAAAATGATACATTTATGATTTCCAACTAGTTTTTCATCTGCAAAATCTCAAGAATGAAAGTCCTTAACAAATTAATTTCCCAACCACCTAACCAGTGGATATTTGGGTGCAGTTCACACGGGTCCATAAATCGAGCGTGTCAACACCAGAGTGGGGTAAAGGTGTGGACACACTGGCTATAAATTACCGCTACTGGAGAGTGCGTGCACCGCGGCGCTAATCCTGCAGTACGTGACGCGTGTGCCCCGGCCCTAATTGTTAGATTGTGGTCGTAGTTTCAATAGTCGGTAACTAGTAGCAGTAGGTATGTGTCATTGACTTGTAAAATGATATTAGTGTTCTTGGAATTCGGTTAGGTTGGAGTTGATGAGAGAAAGAAATAATAGTAAGGAAGTTTTTTTTAAATTAATCCAAAGGTAAATACATAAATACTGAGATCGTCTTATTTAACGTAACAAAAAAATACTATCCACGTGTAAATTTAAGATGGGGAAAGTGGCACAATCGTCGTATAAAATGTTAGTTATACATATAATTATAAATACCAAGAAATCCTCGTAAAAACCTACCTTTTATTAAACTCTAAAAACGTTTACAGTCTCCTGCGATTTTAATCATGGGTTCTATCATAACTTCATAATATTTTTTATATTTTTTTATATTATATAATTTTTTCCATAAATCTTCCCTTCACATCCACTATGTACACAACCGTCTCATAATCCCTAGCGGGATCGCATGCGTCGCTATACCAAGTTTTGCTAATACATAATTGGGACCAAATCCCTATTGGAGGTCGCCTATACAGGGACAGGTTTCTTAGTGCGTGTTCTGTACGAAATTAATGAAATTAACCGATCCGAGGTAAGAAATGTAGGTAGGGAAGAAATGAGGGTGGCGTATTTATTTATTAAGCAACTCTAGTTTATTAAACGTCACTTCTAATAAGTATGAGATGTGGCCTGCGTGTGTGTGCTTGTAACTTACATAATATACATTATCAGCCTATAATGTTCCCACTGCTGGAACACAGGCCTCCTCTCTGTGAGAAGGATTATTGTAACTTGCTTCTTTCAATATCTTCATATTTTTAAAAGTACTAAAACAGTTGCATTACAACACAACATTACTATGCTATTTATAAATAATATGTATTTGATTGGCTATGAATCAAAGTATGCAAAGCCAATTAAAGGTCTAATCTCCGAGAGATAGGTAATCCAATAGCAGAATTCATAAGAAGGACGAAGCAATCTCAAACAAAGACATTGGTTTCACCTTGTTACTCGTGTCTTTGCTCATCTTTGTATTTCTAAGAAACACATACAAGCTGCTCCTTATAGCGTGACAGTCGATATCAATCCCAATCTGAATTATTTTGGAAGATATTGCTAATCCATTGCTTCATAAATGTTCGAAAATGTAAATAACGCAATGAATGTTGTTAAACTGTCAAAATTAATTGTAGGGCAAGGCAAAATAAAAATTCAATTCCAACAGAACAATTTAAAAAAAAACAAATTTCAAAAACAAAATTCGAACCAATCAAATATTCCCACCAGAAACGTTCTTTTCACGTCAAAAGACTAACAACTAGTGTTGCACCAAATGACATAATAACCCAAATTAAACAAGTGAACTAGCTGTTGTTACCATCATTACCCCGTGTAATTCCCGGAGCGAGCGCTATCGATCGCGGGGAGCGACAGAAAACTTTCTAGACAGCTTTTATATGCACCGACTCTTTACCCTGTAAGTATGGAGTACGTTCGATGAAATGTTCCACACTGGAGGAATGAACGTTTTCTATGTACCTTGATTGACGGGTTAAAATGCTAGTGTTGTTACCTGGTATTTATTAGAGGTATTTAGTGTTAGCTGTTGAACGTTTGACGTGGGGGTTTTGAAGTTTGATGCAAGTTTTATAATGGATGACTGATGTGCATTTGCTTTAATTGGTATTTAAATGGATTTTTGTTTAGGTAGGTAAGCATGTTTTAAAGTAATTTAAAGAGGTTTTTGTTATACTCTTTGCTGACGTCACCGAATTAGGACCATACATTTTTATAGTAAATGTGAGTTCATCTCACTTTTTAAAACATCAGTTTCATGTTCGTGGGTGGGTAAAACCGGATGATTCTTTAACAATAATTTTACCCGGTTTTATAAGACATTTTATGAATGAATTCCTTAAATCAGAGAACAATTTCTAACCAGTTAATTCGAATAATCCTAAACATTTTGACAGGGTAATTATCTAAAATTTGCGGGGAACGATTCCGGTGTTTGTTTTTCATCGGCAAGACGTCAGAGATGACGTAAGCGGTGACGTGGCGTGCATCAGACAGTTGATAGGGGTAGCATCACTGTGAGCTTCTACACTGGGTTGCGGAAATATTATGAGTGTCTGGGAAAGTATACTTCATTATTATTATGAAGACAATTAAATTGCTTAGTTCTGTTAGATGCAATAATAGAATAAAATTTCTAAACACTATTTAGGAATCTTGTATGCAATACGTATGCAAATAAAGATTTAATTATGTGATTCTCTACAATAGATAGGTGTTGCTATACGCAAACTTGAACAGATTATTAATACAGTACTAATATTTTGACTATATTTTTAAGCTCGCTACATTTAGGACCAAATCGTTTGTATGTGTAGTGTACCAACACTGTTACAACCAAAAATACTCTGAATTTTCTAACAGACACAACAAAGTTAAACACAACATCTCTCGTTTAGAACATGCCGTAGTAATTCAGTACACCTACATGGCTTTTTAATTACATCCAGAAAGCCCTTCAACATGTCACTCACATCAACGTAAACGATACAGCGAAACGTTAATTCGCTTACCGTTTCGTCTGAATAAGAACAGGACGTAATCGTGCGATCCCGTGTGTACCCGTGTGGGGCAACTCTAATCAGCTATGAAAATTAGGTTCCGCTCCGTATCTGCTTTGTACCGTTAATGTGGAATTTAATTACTATTTCCAAATATCATATTAGAGTGATGGATGGGAGGAGACAGTCTTGATGTTTAATTTACCGTTTCAAGTTATATGGGATGGTTTATTTGATTATTTGTGTACGTAGTGGGATAAAAGGTGGAGTTATTTTGGTGATTCTGGTGTGTATCAGAAAGAAAAAAAATTGTAAATATCGTAAATTTATTTAATTTTCGTATTTATTTTACTTAATACAGTTTAACATTTTTGTCTACCAAATCCTTATTCGTTATACGCAAAATCGAAATCATGTCAAAGTCAAAGTCAAATCATTTATTTCAAATAGGCACATAAAAGGCACTTTAGAACGTCAAAAATGGACAAGAAACTTCACGAGACATGCTTTCTGCGATTTCCTCACTACACAAGTCCCAAGTCACTAAAACCTATATCCTGAAACTCAAAATTCAAAAATATTATCTGAGTAGAGCCATCACGCGCCATAGACCCCACACACTGGAGCCATGCCCTCCCATCCATCATCCAATTAGCCACGTGATCAATCATCGTGCCGATCACTCCCTGGGACCCGATGATTTTTCCCACTCTTTTGTACAACCTCCCGGGACTTGTTAATCACTCGTGTGAAGGATGCGTGCTGTAAAACCTTGATAGATTATTATTTTTATGTATTTCGGGGTTGGAGGTTGTTATTTCTGGGTTTCAAATGTGGGAGTTTGAGTTTGAGATTGATTTGTGTGTTACGTAACTGTGTGTTTCAAAAATGTAAAGAAGAGAATTATCGCTGTGTTATATTAGTGAAATAATTATGATTAAGGGTAACCTCAGCTTCCCCAAGACATTTTGGATTCATTTTATTATGAAGATCGCAATAACCATGTCAAACGAAGAAATTAGCTTCCTTAACACAGTGAAACCGACTCAGTTAAACTGGCACTTCTTCAATCACGATAATATAAAACTCAACAAAACGGCACGTTATAAAAAAGATGAACAATAATTCTTTTTTATTACGCGCCAAAGTGGGAATCTCATTGTCGACGAGGAAATAAATAATATCAGGAAGGAAAAAGAAAAGGGAAATAACACAACATAAAATATTAAGATTCACCCTGGATTGGCATCATTCTGTGGTCGGCGCGGATTCCTTGTAGGGGCGGCGATACCTACGTCTTTGAATGTTAATGCTATTTGCATATCCGAAGTCATGAAATAAATCAGCCGAGACGGACAGCGGGGACGGCTATTCATTATGCTCTTCTTTGTCTGTGCGTCTACCAATTAATGAAAAAAAAACTTTATTATTGTTTCTTTGCACCCTCATCTAAATTCAATTCATTCAAATTCATGTAATGCACATCCTACCTACTCAGGAGCTCTTTGAAATCCCCGAAATAAACTTTAAATCACAATATCCATTTGTGAACCCGTGTGTGACGTGTGTGTCGCGAGGTGAGCCCTTGTGCGGATAATGTCAGGATCTTCCGTCAAATTGCGCTGTATTGTGAGTCAAACGCGAGAAAAACGGAGAAAGTGTTAGGGCAGCATTTACATAAGTTGAGACAGAGGGTCTCGTGCAATACATATGAAAATATTCAGGGCCGAGGTGATGAGAGCCCTCCGGCGACTCTATGCATAGCCTTTATGATGGGGAAAATATTTACAGCCGGCGCGAAAATGCAATATTTATGGAGCAACTGAAAATAACGCGCGCGAGGGAAATCTGCCGGCATTCAGCGATGATGCGGTTTATTGTTTTACATTTGATGGCTAATAAATTGTGAGTTATAGCATCAAATTTTCTACTGTAGCTTTTAGTCAGATTTAATATTGTTGTTTTTATATAAAAGTATGGCAGACACATTGCAAGTCACGCGTTTAGTAGAACACGTGGAGTTAGTTCGCCGCGTGGTTTTGTTTACAAGCCGGCTGTAAGGTTATCGATTGCGGGCGGGAAAGTTTTTATGAATTAACCGTCAAACAAGTAAAGAAGAACAATGAAAAAACAAACTCTTCAAACAAAAATCGATGACAATCTGGGCCAAAAACTTCGGTGGAACTTCGCCGGCAAAAAGATTTATATACTTATAAAAAAGTGAACGGGAAAAGAAGTTTTGGAAAAACTTTAAATTGCGACCTTGAACCGGTTGAACTCTGTTTCAGATTACTATTTAGTGAGTTGAAGGAAGTTTTTAATGGCAAGGGGTTGATGTGCGGCGGACAGTTCGCGTCATTAACTTGGGGCTGAACGTACTGTACTCGTACTTGATGGGGATATTTCGCTTTTGATTAGGGGGCTATCCCCTGATTTTGTTTAATATCTGGTACACGTTTTGTATTAGTGAGTAGAGTGCGATGAACCAGGGATCGATCGCGGATGGGTAGCGCGCCCAGTCGCGGTCGGCGTCAAACTTTTGGGTCGGTTTTAATGAAACAATTCCCCAACTTGAGAGTGAATTTGGGTCATTGTGTACAACACTTACGCGTAACACTCGTGAGGCACGGATTTCATTTGATTGCTTTCAGATATTAGCGGAGATACAAGTAAACACTGTGAATACTAAGTGGAGGTCCCTATCTGTTCTCGCTTGCTTTGTTTCAGTTGGAGATTACAATGTTAATTTTAAAATATAAAATTATATTCTGGTTAAAGATAAGAACTTCACTGTTATGCTTACATGTTTACCTACCCTGTTTTGTCAAATACAAATCTAAATTATGTAGTAGAAAGAACTGCGCTATTGTCTATCTAAATAAATTCGGAATATTACCCTCTTCATAGCTCCAAGAAAAGATTCTTGTAAAATAAAAATATACAATGAACATTTCCATCTAAAAGGCGTCTAAACGGCTCAGCCTCGTCAATTGCAACATCGCTTTCTTTATTAACTGTTAAATAGAACCGGGTGTTTATGTAAATTGTTATTGCTTTTTTAAGAAAATCCTCGTTTGACACGTAGGCCCGCTCGTTATTAAGGCCTGCTTGGGACACAATGGGATTTTGAAGGTAAATAAGTCTTTAAAAGAGGAATAAGTAAATTAGAAGCGACAAGATAGGAATCTCCCCTATTTTTTTTTCCCGAACGTTGGGGCGAGAAAAAAGGCGATCGCCTTAGAGTAAGTACCTTCAGGTTGGGTAAGTATGGAGACATATTTTGTAGATAATTTACCATTTGAAGAAGAATAACTAAATCCGGACTTGGTACGTTCACTTTATCATTTCTTAATTTTCGGAGTGACCCTATTCATCATCATCCTTTTTTAGGTAGGTTAACCGGCAGCCTAAATGCGTAACACATTTTCAATCACAATCTGAATAATTTTGAAGGATTTTACTAATCCATCGTTTCATTTTTTCTAAAATTTATCTGCTCGACAACGTAAATAACGCAATGAATGTTGATGAACTATCAAAACATAAGTCATGACTACTGTTAGTGTGTTACGCAATTACTCCGCAGGTTTAAAAGAGCCTCCTCTAGGTCTCAGATAAACATATGCAATGCATAAATTTGTAGATTTAATAAACCTATTTATAATACCAAAACGTATTTTACTAAAACACGTAGACATAATATTTCATTCCAAAGCCTGTTTCGAGTATAAAATCCGAGATTTATTAGCTTCTAAAGTTGCAATTCATAAACTCACTCGTCTCTGATTCGTCGTTTTCTCTATTCGTCTCTGATTATTTTAAGAAGTACTAAAAAAAATTGCCAAACTCCGCTTCCTCCCTATCTCTCAAAAAAAATCTCTTTAAGGGTGAGTGCGGCGACACTCGGCCGGTATCATAACAGCTGCTTCTAGCGATACCTACTTATTAAGCCATCGACCGGCCGGCTACAGGCACCTCTACCTTGTCCTCTGCCATTATGCCCGCTCATGTTTTTAAATTATAATCTCAAGATGGATCACGGAGCCATTATGGAAGCCAATTATGTTGTGTTTCCACAGTGATATACTGTAAATAGGGTTTTAAAGAATATTGTTATGTTAGAATATAACATTGGGTTTTAGTTGAATGAATTTTGAAAAATATATATTCGGGAAAAATGTTGTCTTTTTGTTTAATTTTTCGAGATATCGCCAAGCGGTTATTCGACTCTTCACGTGACCAAAGGGCTGGCCTATTTCTTGGCCAAAGAATTAGCATTGCCATACAACGTGGCAATGCTGCCAGCCTTTTGGGCACTGTTCCTGTTGACAGCGATGCGGACGAATTCTTTGATGTCCTATGATTATTTTGCTTATTTTTTCATATAAATTTAAGTATTATTATAGTTTATATGGTAGCTTATATTATGTAAATATTTACAGAAATTTAGAAGCAAAGTCTAAATTGTGTGGCTTTTTGTTAGTCAAAATCAAACTTTTTACAAGGAATTTCTTGGCATTTAACTACTTCAGCGTACTCTAGGAAAGGCCACTATAGTTTTCTTAAGAAATATTATTATATATATGGAACACATTTAGAGACACAAAGATCGCTTATTTAGTACACACAAAAGCAAAATTAAATGATAACAAATAACATGAATATTAACAAAATATAAAAAAAAACAACATATTTTGAGCACACTATTGACAGTAAAGCAAATGATGCACTAAAAAAAAATAGAAATTATCTAAAGGCACGTACGAAGGGCAATTCGACGACAACAGTTCATCAAAAGGTCAGAACGGTTTCCTAAACGATGCCCTGATTACGTATGAGTCGTAGTGGGGTTCCGATTAGCTTCGTTTGCCCAAGGGCTGTCTGGATGTGGCAGCTGTCAAAATATTCTCCTTTTAAATTAATTTCTACTGTTTAAAGTATTAAGGCTGTCTGTGCAGGAAATCTAGATGTTGTTAATAATATGTTCAGCAAATATTTACAGTCAAAGGCATGACAGGTTGTGGTAGTTTTGTTTGATTTGATTTTAATACAACTAGGAGGGAACTCGGATCCAAAATAAAAGCTGTCGTTAAACGTTGAAGTACCTAATGAGTCTTTGGTCAACTAGACCCGCGGGTCCAGTTGACCACATCATTGATTTTCTGTATTTTTATTGGTTAACTGGACGCACATTCAAACTTAAAAAAACATCTTGAGCATTCTAAATCTGAATATTCATTAAAAATAAAATAATAATGAAGAGACAATGTTTGAACCTTATATTATGTGTCACCAAGTAATATTTTAATTCCCCAGTGAACACCAAAACCTAAACACTGCAAACCCAATAAAATTATTCTTATGTGAAAGATAAGCATTCTTTGACATTAAAGGTAATTTACAAATGACTTCCCTCCTTTTACGGTGCCCAGAAGACTGTAACAGAGTTCAGTAAAGTCTGAAAATGATCTTACAAAGTGTAGGCCGCCATCGCTCCCTGAAGTCGCCCGGAGGCTTCGAGGCGTGCTGTGCCGATAGAGAGTTTAAGAGTTATGCAAATGTTATGGACAACAAAAAAGTTAATGTCAATGATAAGTGCGGGCCCAGGGGGACGATCACGCGCACTCCGACCTTTTTTCTTGACGCTACTCATTGGACGGGACTTTCTTATTGGCGCAGCTATTGTATAACCCTCTTTAATTTATTTTGTTATTTTGCAAGTCGTTTGCAGTGTGTATCAAATTTTATTTCTAGTATAAAAATAAAGTAAACAAGGAACAAAAGGATATTCAAATAAGACATGTTTTTCTTTGAGAATGGGTCTTCACTGAAGTCATTAAGAAGTTAGTTAAGTTCAGTTCATTTTGCAAGGGAAAAACAGGACAGAACGTAAATAAGGAAAAGACGCGAAACTAGTTATGTATCAGAACTAAAAGGCTGCAAACAATTTGTAAACAGAGCCTTGAAAAGTTGTTGGCTATGTTTGTATTTTTTTTTGTTTCTTTTTCTCCTTATTCACTCTCGACAACCCTTAATATTGACATCAAACAAATTCCCACACAAATTGTAAAAATCTAACCCCAGTGCTTTCAATCACCGAATCTCATTTAGACGAATTCCCGTCACCATTTGCATCCGATTGTCCTCAAGAGAGTCGCGAGTGTCTGTAAAAAGTCCTTAACTGGAGTACGTGGAATTAGGAGCAGGTTCCCGAAGGGGCCCGGGATCCCATTAAGAGGAGCCGAGTAATGCAGGTGTCTAGCTGAGGTTTTAGTGGTAAAAGTCAACGAACTAAGCGGACTTAGTTGCAACTGTTCTGAAAGTATTTGGGAAAGACGTCTGTTTGCTAGTTTCAAAGTAGTTTCGCTCATAATTCGGGTATACGGAGTGGACAAAAGGTTCATTTTAAGTTGAATGGTGAAAGCAAATTGTCTTTAGTAGTTCGATTAGAAGAAATATTTGATTTACAAAATAATTTCAGAACAGTATTTATAATCGCAATAAATAAGTTATGAACATAGAATTTGGTCCTTTTGATAATGTTTAGTGTCTTTGAGTAAAAAAAAAAACAATTTAAAAAAATAACAAAACTCCATATCCATCACATATGAACACAAGCAAGCCCTATCGACCCAGCATCTCATACCTAATCTTAAGTAGCGTGCCGTAGGTGAAGTTTTACATGCAAATGAATTAATTCTTCGCGTCAGTGTTCCCGGTGCATCGTAGGCGATGCCTCGTTGCATTTATAATGTGAGTTCATTACCTCGCCAAGCCTCGACTAGTCTACGAGCTCTCAGTAATGGGTTCGGAAGAACGTTCGCTTCAATTATGAGTGGGATATTAAATCGGTAGCTATCTATCGGTACATGTGTCGGTGCATTCGTTCGGGAAGATGTAACATGTGTGGTTTTATTTTAGCGAAATTAAGTTTCATACTCCTCATGTGGAAAATTTGGAATTTGTGCACGGGAATTAGTACTGGAACAGCTTGTTGTGTTGTCTAACAGAAGTTAAACTTTATGCATTTGTTAATTTTCAGCGTAAAAGCGTCAACAAAGCCTCGCAAAGTGAAAAAAATTGAAATATTTACACCACAACCTCTAAACATTGTAAATTAAAATTTAAAAGAAAAAATCTTAAACAGGGCTTGTTAAAAGAAAAAAGGACAGTGCTTTTAAAATTTCACGAAGCATTCGCCCGGTTTAACATATTTTCCTTGAGGCATTGCGGGGCTCGTGTGCATTTTTAATTTTTATACCCACTCAGCCGCGGATGACGCGCTGAATTTTTACTGAAGCAGGTCTTTCGGTCTTATTATCAGGGGCGGGTTAATTGTACTACAAGCTTAACTAACAATGTCGCTGGCGGTGTTTTTGTGTAAGAATGTATAAATTTTAAGAGCTGCTTAATATTTTTTGGCTTTTAGGGTTGTCTGGTGCTTAGAAATAGTTTGGTCTTTTCATACGCTACTGAACACGTAGCATGCACACTATTATAATATTTAACGCGAAAACTTTATACCAAAACAAGAACAAATCACAGTACTGATTCATAGAGACATACAAAAGCAATGCGGTACCAATTTTGATCTACATTTCGATAGCATTCACGACACCTGAAACCGCCACTAAAGTCCCAACTGTACGAAAAACTTGGCTTCAAATAAAATCCTCTGTCATATGTAATAAAACAGACAGGAGATGTTTATCGCGGGTAGGTGCAATGATTTAGCGGGACAGCCCTATTTCACGGGTACCTCGGGCTCAAATTGAATTGATATGTTTCTGCTAACGGTGGCGCGCGTTTTTCTCCACATATCGCTTATGATGCGCGCCAAAGTGGCTGGAAAAATGGTGTAGGGTTAGGAAAAATATAAAAATATGCTCTGTTTTTTTTTGGGATCGGTTGTTGGGGGTAGCTGCATATTTAATAAGTAACAATAAGTGTAAAGGAATTTGTTGTTTTTTAGAAATATTAGTATCATTTCAATGAGGAGATCCGCAGGAGAAGGGCACATTGCGCGCAGAACAGATGGCCGATGGGGCCGAAAGGTTCTAGAGTGGCGACCGCGACCTTGTGAAGGCCGCAGGAACCCGTTGGTTGCGAGAAGCACAGAACCGGTCGAAGTGGAGGTGCTTGGGGGAGGCTTATGTTCAGCAGTGGACGTCTTTCGGCTGAAATTATGAGTATCATTTTAAAAGAAAAATTAAAGAAGAAGTTCATTACCTTGAGGAGTGGCAGAAGTGGGGGAAGGACTTTTCCCAGAAGTGAAACAGAACAGACTAGCAAAAATTTACAAATTAATATCAAAAGCAACTTAAAGTTATTTTTTAAAATATGTTACCGCAATAAAATATTTAAAAAAAACAATGGACCCTGCGCAAATCCAACACAATCATTTAGACGGAAAATTTAGCGACACATCTACATTTAATACTCAATAACACACACAAAATATTCTTTCACAATTTCCCAAAATACCCCTTTCATCATAAAGCAAACAGTTTATTTTGCACACCGTACGTGATATGAAGTGTGACATAGGGGTGTAGTAAAGAGTGCAAACGACTGGGCCGCGGTGTCAGTCGCTCCAATGCACGCTAAGAACATTGGCAATTTTACATATTTCACATCCGACAAGCATTGGAACGCGAACACATACATCATTTTGATTTATCGACATTGATTTCAATACGAGTTATGATTGTGAGTTTGTGACTGTTTTATTTGATTGGCTAGGATTTTCCCTTTTGGAAACTGATTTTTTTTTAATCAGCTTTAACTTTTGTTTTGTACTAGTGAACCCTCTTAATCTCAAACTCGCCTGGTGGAAGGCGATGGATGAGATCTGCAATGGAATGATCGTTCCAGGATGATGCTTGCTCCCTCTCTAAACTAACTCTTTTAAGTTGTGCAATTTCTAGAATTAAATCCTAAGTAGCCCTTTTCAGTTCCGTCACTAAACAGGCTATCAACAAGCCAGCACGATCGTTACTGCATTCAGTCTCAAAACACTTTAAACATACAGCGATAAACCAAAGCATACAAAACTTGCTCACTTTGAAAAATGTATCAGTAAACCTCAGTAAACTATATTGTCCCCTGCAGCGAGCGTATCAAGTGAACTACCGCACCTTGGGCCAACTGTATCAAAATGATAAAAATGTTGAGTTCCAATAACCATTCATCCATCAAGTGTCAAGATATAATCTCTGGGCGGTGGTGCGAGAGACCTGCTTAGCCCTCTCCGACAGAATTCGCCGAATATAAAAATGCCCGAAAGATTTACAGGTTTCGCAGAGATATCGCTTACAGATTTCGCTTGCATTGTGGCGGGGAAGCGGTATATTAACTCAAGGTAAGGAAATCTTTTTGGAAAATATATAGTCGTTTTGCTGGAAAGGAAGTAGGTATGTATGGACTTTCTTGAAATGCGGCAGAATTTAGTTTACGCAAAAGTATGGCTTTCGCAAAATTGAGATTTTATGAAAATGAAAAAAAAAAAAAACAATTATTCATCTCTCAGGGTAATTTATTTCGCAACATAATTATTATAAACTGAGCAATTCACAAAGTATAAAAATATGTGCTTTCTACTACCAAATAAAAATTAAATCCTTTCTACAAGATATCACAGTTTCAAGGAGCAATAAAACATACAGATATGCGTTTATCTACCCCAAACTTTTGAGTACACTCGTTCCAAGATATCATTTCTACAAACTCGGGGCAGTAAGAAATCTGTTTGTATCTGGCATTCCGGGCCAGCGAGCGATTTAAATCTCTTAAGCTCAGTGCGACTGGCCGCGGGCACCACTCCACCACTCACAAATCTTTCATAATCTCGCAAGATCCTGCGAGGGGCGTTTTTCATAGTGTTCTCACAGATTTAAAGGTCGAGGGCGAAAAACTATCCCGAAAAAGGTCACTTACATTTTGTCCCCCATTGTACATTTTAAACAATCGGCTTTCACATGATCCCGTTGTTGTTTAATTTTATTTTCCCGTATCGTGTCGTATATTTATATTTCACGATGTGGGGTCATGCAGGTACCGGTATTCATAAGCAAATACAAGGCGAGGGACCCCATAATTTTCGGTTTGCATTTTTCCATCGCGACCGCGAACTCGATTTTCACTCCCAAGGGCGAACGGACGGTCGGCCTCAAAAATATTAATGAAAATTTTTACATAAATTTATTCGACTGAGGGGCCCACGCGTCGTTCCAAGAGCCGATGGGGTCCGCTCCTGTTTTTTATTTATTAATTTAATGGTATTTTCGGTCTAATTACCTGACTGAGGTATAATTCATTGGGTTTGTATAACGAGTATTTGTGGATACCCGTGTGTGGATAATTTATATATTGAATTAAAAATTGAGCAATATTTTCCAGACTAACACTCCATATGATATGTTTATTTTTGGATGTCTTTTTCAAATTCCTTGCTATATTAATTTAAAATATTTTGATTACGTATAGTTAAAAAAATTCGAAAAATTGCCCGAATTGTACTGGTCCTTCGAGCCGCATTTTATTTCCCAATGTAGTACCAATCCTTATGAGTAAATATTGGTACTTACGTCATGACTATACTCATATAACGTATTACAACTTCAGCCCCCGGTTTATTGAGTTTACTATAAAAAGCAAAGCATTCTTGGCTTTAACCCTTCACCGGCGGCATCAAAAGAACAAACGCAATATATCGGGGGTTCGGGCTTAATTTGCCCGCTACCTAACTTTAATGCGAGTAGCCCGCCCGAATGCTCCAAATTACTCTGCGATATTTTTAACGTGCGGAATGCACCCGTTTTAGGTTACGCTTACGATATTAACTGGATTGTTCGGCGGAGCAAGGGTTAAGGAGCTCGATTTTCATCGAATAGTGAAATAATTTTGATTGGGCACATTTTCGGGAAGTTTTACGAAACTTCCACCATTTTTTCGTCTCGTTTAATTAAACCTGATTGGATGTTTCCAAGACTGAAATCAGTGCACTGATTTTAATTAAATTTCACCACTTTTTATGGTGCAAACAAGCAGGGGTCCGTGGATTCCTAATTCGCCGCGTTGTGCTAAGACAAGACATTTTTTCTCCAAATGAATTTCCCATCTTAGGGGACATTGGCTTCTTGCCGTGTTTACAAAACTCCCGAGTCCCACTTTGTTGTTTAATGAAATTATCGGTTTACCGAGTAAATGAACAAAGCCAGATTTCGCTTTCGGTCGGTCAAAAAAGGGAGGGAGGCTTGTTTTTGTTTTGCTCAGTAGTACGAATGGACTCCTTTGTGGTATTCCTTAGCGCGCCGCTGTACTTAATCAATTATGATCGATTCGTTAATTTGAGATGCAAAGGGGATTAATGTAGATTTAAAATGGCTGCTTCAGAATATTTTTGATAAGAACATTTTGAATTTGTATTGTAAAAATAAAGTTAGTATTAGCGAACATATTGTTTAGTTCAGAATTCCTCCAAAACTGTTGAGAGAATTAAGTATACAGTTAGTAGAACACAGTAATAGGAACATACGTGAACGTCCGATGCGAGGTCTGTATTCATAATTTACCGTTTTGGATCATGAAAGTTGGCAACAGGAGTATCTTTTATTGTCATAAATGAGAGCAATGTTAACAAACGATTCTTAACGGTTTTGCTAGGTGAAAATCCGATTTTTTTTCTACTAATTAAAGTGACAAAACAAAGCAAGAAAAATCTATAAAAAATACCACACAGTTTTCAAAGGCGTATTTGTACAACGTGCCTTTCCCTAACCTTCGTCTAAATAAACCGACGTTCACACGTGTCCACTAACTAACGCCCACCCAACTAATAGGTGCAATTAGAGACGGCAATGAAAAGAATATGGCGACCCTCGTGACAGTAATGGCCGCTCCACTTAATTATATAAAGTGCTTAAGTAAATGATAGCTAATTCAGAAGCGTGCCCGACGTCCCGTAAACAAGAGGTGTGACTTTCCACCATTGTCGGCCATGACGGCGATCTGTCACTTCCACTTCCGCCGAGGTCCTTCCCGTAATTCTTTCTTTCATTGTTGCCCTTTCTTGAAAAGAATACTTTCTCTTTTTTCCATCCGGTGCGTGCAATTGTCACCCTCCCGTAGTGTTTGTTGTGAGCGTTGATTAAATACCGCTGTCAAATTTTGTTAATTTTTCCTTCCTGCGAAATTTGGAGTTTTCTCCAAAATATATATCTTTATTTCTTAAAAAAATACGATGCCCCAGTTTATGAAGGGACGCTTAAAATATAAGCTCTACTTATTAATATTACAAATGATTGTGATGTGCTGTCAAATATTTTGATTCTAAATTATTTTTTTCATCCGTGTCGTCGGCGTGTCGGTGGAAAATTTACATTTAAATAGAACATCTGCGGGCAGGTCGACCCTCCAAGGCTTCCTCGTCGATTTTCTTACCCGCTAATTTGTAAATAGCTTTGTAATATAGAAAAATTAAAATGCTGATGTCATATTTTACTCGCTATTTATATGCTAATATTGGCGTTTCGCAATCGTCGAAGGGAACGACTTTTCATTAAAATATCAATGGGTAATCGGCGAACGGACTATTTAAGACTGTTAAATCAAATTTCGAATATGTGTGTGGAATATTAAACCACTGATGCATCCGGGACATTCGGAAAAGTTTCTCGAAATGTGTAATGCCAGTCATTAGAATTCTAAATCTTATTCAGAGTAATTGTGATGAGGTTTAATCTTGACGCTTATCCCATCTTTCAAGGCGTAACATCGCTGCAATTATTTGTAAGACGGAAGGGTTGGGACGGGAGTAATGCCGCAATATTCGTAAATTAAGCACTTTCGCCGGCGCCGGGCTCAGTAAATATTATTTTTTTATGTTAATAACCACGCGATTGCGTTAATAAAGCCTTACATCTCGTAATTAGCCGCCATTGTCTGCGGAGGCGGTGGAGCGAGAGACGAGGCATGAATTGAAATAATTCGAGTGAAAGGCTTGCCCATCACTGTGCCTGTCATAGTTTGTACAGACGCCAGCACGTCAAGCTACTACAATCTGTCACATTTCTTTAATAGATTCTCAACTTTATCGCTAAAGCATAAAGTTCAAAGTTGATTGGGAAAATTTGACAGTTTCGGGTAGCTTGATGTGCTGGCGTCTGTACGTGCCTTGTGTTACCTTCATATTTTGAGGGTCACTAAATTACGAGTTTTAATTTAGTAGCCCTTTAACGTTGAATAAAATGCGTATAATATTATAAGATCTTGTCGACGCATTAAACATATTTTAGAGGACCAGTCTGTTCACTTCGCACATTAAATAACTGGTGTCAAAGTAAGTCAAGCTGCGCATGCACAGTAAAAATGTCACTTGGCTCGTTTTTTCTGTACTTTACATAAAATATTTATTTCAACATTGGTTTACTCATCTATAGACTAATCAGTTCCGCTCAGCAGTGTTGCCATCATCGTCTCCGCAACACTGGCTCCATTAATTAATAAATTAAACAAGGCTGTTCTTAATTCCTGAGCCGGAGCCGCTACCAAAATATTTGCCATGTATAAATTCACGCGGGCGATCATGAAGAACCCTTCATCGCCCGGCCTCCTTTATAGCTCTATTTGTGTATTTTAATTACTGTCATTATATGCTAATGACTACCATCCCTTTTTCTTATCCTCCCAAATGGGTTATTGCAGTCTTATATCTATATAGCGCAGTTTTGTCGAGTAATTTTGAAGATTTAAATAATAATAATGACTTAACTCCGTCTCGGAAGGATTATTCATTTTTTTCAACGGCCCTATATTTTGATTAATTGTTCTCTTGCTGCTAGGAGATTCTGTTGGTAATTTGTTTTGTGTTATTAACTTGACGAGGCAGTCATTTGGTAGACGGTGTATTTGATTCTTTTTATTTCAGTTATGACAGGGGATTATTGGTGTCTTTCTTTATTGAAATGTTGGTAGTTCGCAGTGTCCTGTTATAATTGAGTCAGATTTAAGCTGCACTGGTAAAAAATAAACAATAGAGCTTAATTCAAAACAAAAGCAGTGCGCTAACGAAACAGCTGTCTTTTTTGACGTATGCGGTACAGAATTAGTACGTCAACGTTCATATAGTAATTGTTCCGGGCGTCAACTACAACAAATCGGTCTTTTATACCCTGACGGTTGTAAAAAGCCTTGTATTCTTCCATTTGTAGCGGTCTGAAATAGTGTAGCTCATCAATTATTCGCTAACTTGCTGCTCCGTTCGGCGAAACGTCGTTTGAAACTTGGTTTGGATTTTTATTTAGAAAGGCTCTAATTGGGGGAATGGACAGCTGTTTTGTTAGTGAATCTGTCTGTTAATATTAGCAACGTTTTTCTTGTTTATGCTGCTGTGAATGAACATGCAACATCATGCTGACGTTCTTAGCTAATGTTTTTTTTATCTATCTGACAGTTAACATTTGAAAAGTTAACACTTATTTTTTTAATTTAGCGTAGCATAGACATCGACGCACAATCGTGGATTCAGTACATGAATCTGAACCACCTGCGTTGAAAATTTGGGTCGCTTTAAAAAAAAAATGTTGTTCCATTATTTTGACCGCGTAGGTGACACTTTTCTATGAAACAGCTGATTATTTTTGACAACCGACGAAATATTTCTACATTAGGGAGTGTAGAATCATATATGCTGGATTCATGGTTACAGTTTGCTGTGCGTCGGTGTCGTCATTTAACGGAAAATTAGAGTTTGTATTTCAGTTTTGTATTTTAAAGTTTACATCAGGCTTAGTCTCAAGTTTAAAAATCTTTGAAAAAAGTTTTTAAGTCATACAACGAAAATTTTGTGTCAAAAAACAAAAATGCGGAACCAACGACACCGACTTCCAAAATTAAAGTTATTTTTCACTTTCTAGTGTTTTTTTTTTGGAAGTCGGTTGTTTTTTTTTGTGCAAGTACATCTTTTGTTGGAGGTTCTCAATGAATAAACATATCTACTTTGATAAGAACAACGTCTTTAAGACTTACAAACACTCAGTAAAATCCACACATACCCAAGTACATAACGATGCTACGACATGACAAAGCAAAGCATTATCGTGAGAAAACACACCCCACAAAAGAGTGGTAAAGATGCAAATCTCGAGACCTCACGTCTTAACGACGCATCCTCCCCGTACGTTGAAATCTCGAATCTCGGAATTCTTTTACATAATCATGTGTTGAAAATAACAGCTTTTTAGGGGCGTTTGATAAACTCTAGTTAGGTATGCGAACGTCGCATATGCAATAATACCCAGTATTTAGCATAATCCGCTGATTTAACCCCGTGTAAGAAATAAAGATTACGTATAATAGGTTTTATGGCTGCGGTACGTCTTGGCCTTAATTTATAGACTTAAGGAACACCTTCAAAGGGCGATAAACTTTGGCGATATATCAAAATAATTGTGATACATTTTTATGGTCTGATTTTCATTCCTGGCGCTGGATATTAGCATTTTTGTTTTATAAACGGATAAGATTTAATACTCAATACTCAATAAGAGAACTAGATATTTTTGTCTCGCATAGGCCCCGTGAATCAAAATACACACCTACATGCTTTTTTTTATTTATACCTTGCTGTAGTTAATTGATGACTAAAATAGTAAGTTTAAGATTTCAAAATGTTAATGTTTTCCCTAGTGTTACAAAAATAACCATAAAAAATTAGCTTTGCACCCCCTGGAGCAGTGGTGAGAGCATCTTTACAGTTTTTACCGACATTTTAACGTCGCGAAGACATCGTCTGTCCATATTTACCGCATCGTTCCTTTTTACGGAGTCTCATCCCGCCGGGTTTACGACCACGTCACGGTTTATTGTTATGTCACGGAAAAAGGGGTTAATGTCACATTTTTGTATCGCTACAGGTGCACCAACCATCCCACTTATACCTTAGACCCCACTAACGTCAACAAATAAATTATCCACGATCACAAAAACATCCCTAATACGAAATCGATGCAACAAACGACAAATGAATTATGGAAGAGCATAATCTTCATATTTTCTCAAAAAAGCAGGAGCTTGGCTCACTCACATATTTATTGCCATTGAAAATCCAGTTTCTGGGAATGTATTCGTGTGTGCGGGCGAGAAGCATGTTTCCTTGTCGCATTAGGCATAAGTAGTGCTCTCTCCGCACCCTATTAACTGTGATATATGCGACAATTCTTTTCGCAAATCCTCGAAACAGAAGGGAAGGCGCGTCATATCGCGCGCTCCACTTACCATCGACGACCGTGTGTGACGCGCTAATTCCGCCCTGATAAATGATTTCACCGGGAATTCGGAATTGGAAATTTTCTGGTGATTCGTCACCGCATTTGGGAGGATAAGACATGCACGTGTAACCGTACCGATCATTATGGATTGAATTATCGCCGTCAGCTTGTTTGTCAGAATGTCAGCTGGCGTTTCCTGTTGTTTTCCTTCACAATAATTTTGGTCCTTCGAGTCTCCTTTTCAAATAAAACTGTTAATGTCAACTTTTTGTAGCTTTTAAAAGTGTATTTAAGTAGTTCAACTTAAACTGTGAAGCGTTTAAGACTTCTCAAAACTAAAATACCAACTAAGCCATGTTACAACAGTAGGATAAACTGTAAATTCTTTCCCCAAACGATATAAGAAAAACCTTTATCCAATCCAGACTAATAAGAAGCGAACACGCGTCCCAAACGCAATTCACGTGTACAGACAAAACCCGCGATGTTCCCCTCCGAGGCGCCGTGTGTGATGTATGCAAAAAGGGAATTGAATAAGGTGATTTCGTTCCGCGGGGTCGCTAAGGGAAAAGAATCCGCGGTAATGGCGAATACAATAAATTTTCATAAACAAATTGCGTTTTGATGGCGGCATATCGGCGCGTGTGCCAACTCCCAATAAGGATTGATAGGGAAACAATGTGGGTGTACACTGATTGAATGTCAATTTGCGGAGGCTGCGGACGACGGAATAATTTCATGTAATGGTGTACACGTCGCCTTAACGATGTGTCGAGTAACATGTGCGGAATGGATTTTGTCTTGTGTCAACTTCAATGGGAGTTGCAGCGATTTATTTTCTTAGGGGGATATTGGATACGCTAAGAAAACTATACCTATACAAACGTTTTGTTTAAATTGCTTAAGATGCTGCTTTAATGGATGATAATACTAATAAATGCGTGCGATAAGTATAGTGTTACAATACACGTCATTAAATATCAAGGTCTATTTTTGATAAAAGACAAATGTGATAGTTTGAATCTTACTGAAGTTTCAATTTAATAGGAGTTTTTATCAAAAGTGATTAAACATTACGAGGTTAGAATTCCATTAAAACATTTTCTCCAAAAAATTAAATAAAAAATTAACATTAAAAGTGGAGAATTTCGTAGGCAATTTAAAAGTCTACGGTGTGCTAATTTCTAAGTTGAACAAGCACACCTGCTCTGGATGTGCCGACATTTGCGAACGTAAATCAGGCGTAGCCCTGCGCGATGTGTCATATCCAGAGATCATTACCGAGCCCAAAGAGTGGAAAATATTTATGTATAAATTAATTTTTATTTACGTTAGCTGGTCTTATTTGGGGGGTGTTTTGGTTTTCTTTTTTTTGAGTGAGATAATTAATAGAAAATAATGATTTAATTTATTGTATCTTGAATTTAGAGTTTGTGATGAAATCTATTAGAATATGGAGTACACTAAAATATGGCAGTTTTTTTTTGCTAAGAGGGAAGGAAATTAATTTTAAAGTGACAACTGCTCAGTTGTTGAAATATGAAAAGGTGAGTAAAAAGTGGTAACCTTAAAACCAGCCGTCGTCAACATCACCTGATGAAAAGTTTAGATAGTAGGTATTGGTGAAGTAAATACTGTAGTTTAATAACTTTTTTTCCAAACATGCTTGAGCATTATTTTGACAACCTTCTTAGAGATAAATCGAAATTGCTGTACTGGCCAAATACATGCGAGCAGCGGCCGGCAAAACTTGTATGAAAATCCATATCTGTCGTGTAATTTAACAATGGAACGATATTTTACTCCGAAACATGGCAACCAAGGAGGTAACTTATTAAAGGTTTTATTTAAATTTCAAACTGACTTGCAAATAGAAAGCTGTTTTTTGAAAAAAAAAAAACAAATGAACACTTTAACACGGGAAAAATTATTGTGGTTCGTTGTTCGTCATTGATTTTGAAAAGTAATTGTATTTAATTTCCACGCATTATTTGAGAAAAGTACTATACAAGCCTTGGCCACAACTTACGTATGTGTGCCTCAGCTTCGCCTCAGCCCACACGTTCGTCCATCAATGCCTCTTTTGCTGGCCGCTGCAGTAATGTACTATTAAGTTTCAGGTCACTAACAAAATATTTTAGCCAGGCTCACTTTAAGTACTAGTTCATTTTCAACACGTGCAGCTGCAGATACGTTAATAAGATTATGTTCAATGTTTTAATATTTTATTTCTAGTTTAATGTTTGCCAACGTTGGAACTTCGCATCCACGTGTAAACCTTTAAAGGAAAGTGGTGCCAATATAATTCCAATAAAATTTTCTAAATTAATCTACTTTTTTTTTTAGTTGAACTAGTTTCAATTTCCATAAATGTACCTACCTACCAAATGTGTGATAAACAATAGCTAGCACTTATTCCACACATACATACTCACCTACCCTTGTTTGAATCTTAAACATCGAGCCATTTAACACGTCACCTGTATCTTGGAGCTCAATATGAAAAATGTTCACACGCGCTCGGCAGCGGGTACCCACCGAGGTGCGGGAGGAGCCAAGTGTACCCCAAGGAGTTTTGACTTGCAAAGCAGCCTCGCCGAGATTTTTCACGAGGGCCGTAATGACTGCTTGATGTGTTCGAGCCACGAGTATGGAGGCAGACAGGATGGAAATACTAAGAGAAAGTTTTGGTCCTTTCGGCATGTTGGTCTTTTGAAACACTGATAGGACCAGTTTTTCAATGTTGGATGATATGACAAATAAAAGAACCGTCGGAAATGGAAATTGCACTTCTTTGTAGGCAGCATTTCAGTCACATGAGAATAAAAATACGACATCAAAATTTCCGCTGTCGCAGAGCAGTAAATGGATTCGCAAACAGAGTAACAAAATGCAAAACGAGACGATCTAGGAATCCGCATTTGCGATACATGAACCGAGGCTTCTCATTAAACATTCGAATACCATTTCCTGTCGTGCGAAGGAAACAGGATTGTCACAATCCGTATTGTTTGAGATCTCATAACGCGTGTAGCCCTTTGACTCGTCATTTCCATACAGAACGCTAATACAAAACGTCGTTATATAAAGGCGTCTCCTCACTTGGCTAGCTCGCAGGCGCGTCACCTTTGATGCGCGTATGATTGCCCGCGCCCGCGACACATTGGATCTATATTGTTGTCTTTTTCAAGTTTCGTAATAAGGGATGAGGGTGTATTAAAGCCTTTTATCCGGCTCGTCACGCCGGCACGTGGGGTCGGGAAGGGGTTTAAGGTGAGCAAACATTAGCTCTTTTACATTTTTGCAATTTCATCTACGACGCCTCACGGCTGTTTGCAGTAGCTTGAGTTTCAGGAGACTCGAAGGTTTCGGGGCGTTACAACTTTAACTCTTTTCAAAAGGGTTCGAAAGTAAACGAGTTTTTAATGTTTGTTTACAGGCGCGCTTAGCTGTGTCGCTAAAGCGGGTTTGTAGTGAGACACATTGAGAAATCCCAAGTGAAGTTAAGCCGAGTATTAAGTGCGCTAGGCCCGGGGCCAAGACCTCGCCGCAGACTGCCTGCAAATCTTGGCTGCATTCTCGAACATTCCAGAAGATGTAGCTGGGATTAAACGACGTGGTATATTCAACAATTACACTATATCCAGGCAATTCCCGCAGGTAAGGCTGCATATTTTAGGGGTGAGACAATATTAGCTGCAGCGCTCGTGTGGAAAATGAAACTGTTTTTGGTCCTAATTTACAATGCTTGTAATTTGAGCGAACACGTTCCTTGTTCGGAGGTGTACACCGTTTTGTGTACGCTGCGAGCAGTTTGAAACGTATTAGCTGAGTTCGCAAATATGCATGCGGAACAATGCAGAGCGGTGAGCAAATGTTGGCACTACCGCTCTTATGTCTAATGTGGTGCACTATCATATATTTATTAATGCTATTGTATTCATAATGCTGCTAATCTGAGAATGAAAATATGAATTAAACCACCTGTACTAAATAGGTTTGACCAGTTGTTTTTCACATGATATGGCCGTTCTGTAAGTAAGGTAACTATAGTATGAATTCATCATCAGAAGAATGGAAATCCCAAAATAGGCAAATCTAAATGGTTGACATCGGAATTTAAACAAAACTGGACTGTTTTTCTCCATGGGGGAAAACAATTTCTTACTGCGCCGCTAAAGTTACTCAAGATAACGTATCGCTGCGGGCGACAATTATTGCGGTGTGTTTAAAATAAAGGGCTAATTACTTAGAACGAAAGAAGCTACGAAATGGCGCGCACCGCACGACGCGCCGCGGGCGACCACAATTCAGAAATAGCTCATAACTCACGTGTAATCGCGACTGGCGCGCGACATTCTGCATCCTGCGGCTGATAGCGCGATCGCGCCAGAAACGCTTTTGTGCGCCCGCTCTTAGATGCATTTTAGCTCAATAATTAACTGCTGTTGCTATTTATCTATGCGGCTCCCCAAACGAAGGCACGATACAGTAACAATATCAACAAATTATGTTTTGACATTATATTAATACCAGTTACAAGGTTAGTAAGTCCGTATTTATTTACTTCAGAACCAAAGTTCGTAACAAGCACTACAAGATAAACGGCACCATTAATCGTACCAATTCATACAAGTGTAGTGTTGTCACGCTAAAATTAAAATTATTCAAACGTACAAGGACGCCATTGGAGCACACATAAACTTGAATCTATTGTTTAAGTTTATATGAAAACAAACGCGAGCATCATTACCGCCCGCTCCGTATTTAGCACATTATTCAAAAAGCACGTGAGCCAGGAAACCCTTAAAATTACACACGAAACAGTGCTCTTTACCAACTTTCCCATAAGAGCCCATTATTTACGGAGCCACCGTACCATTAAGATTCTCCACATATCTTCGAAAGGCGCGTTATGGTAATTACGGGTCGCCATTTTATCTCGCGACTCTTCGCGATTAGAAGTCGCGCGCTCGGCTGCACGTCGAAATAACAAGTGCGCGAACTTAGTTCGTTTCTGAGAAGGAGCGTTGTGAAATTAATTCGGATGGAAGATATCGGGTGGCGCGATAGCGGCTCCTTCCGCGCCATTTATTGCTCGTGTGGTGCGGGTATCGGTGAAGGGGTAAAGAATATCAAGATGTAACGAGCGCCAGCCGGAAGGCTCGCAAATGAGCTCGCACACTTATCTGTGTTAATGTGGGCGAGGGTTAATTTTGTCTTACATGAGCAATTTGGAGATACCACCCTCGTTTCCAACTTACATTTGTTGTTACTATATGAGACTTGGTGTGTTATGTGGCTGTTCTGGTCCTATCACGGCTATTTCGGCGTCTAAATTGGCAATTTTTGATTTTATACCTTCACAGTACCCTCCATGCTTCAAAGGGCTTGCTTTCAAAGAAAGAAAACCTCACAACTAAAATCTTTCTTTAAAATTCATGTCATCCATAAGAACGTGCTCACACACATCTCACATTTAATTTATACTACTTAAATATTCGTTAAGATTTCGTCTAGACAAAAGGAAAATATAGCCACGTCTGTAGGGTAGAATGAAGCGGGCGCAAACACGGATGGATAGCAAATACGAGAGTGTATTAGGCAATGAAATTAAGTCGCAATGCAATCTCCTTGGATGTGGGAACTATTGTCCTAGTACAATGCTGCTATTAACTAGTCGATAGCGGTATTGAATATTAGGTTTCGTCGTATCTGCTCCGAGGTTGGGGCGCTTTGTGGAAATGTAGCGAATATTATTTGATGTTCGCTTTGTGTATTTTAATTTCGTGATAACTTTAATTGGATTAAGCTTTTGACATTCGTACTAAGCTTTAAGTTTTTTTAGTGAAGAGTATTGGTGGCCCAGTGGCAACGGCCCTTTACTTTGTGTAAATTATTTCATCACCACTGCTCTCAAACCGAAAGACAACATCGTGAGGAAACCGGCATGTCCTACAACCAAAAATTCGAAGACATGTGATATCCACCAACCGGTACTGGGCCCGCGTGGTGGATTATGGCCCACTTCCTCTCGCTGAGAGATAGATAGATAGAATATTCTTTATTATGTACACTAAAAAGAGGGAGAGGAAGCTTGTGTCCCAGCAGTGGGAACATATAGGCTGATTATGAGTATGATGAAGTTTATTTTGATGTCTCTTTATTTTTATAATTTTTCAGCAGCAGCTTGTAGGTGAACTAGCTTCATCGTTCCGTATCAAGAACAACAAACAGGTATCAGATTAATGTAACTTAGTCTCCCAGTCGCGATCACATTCACCACAAAAGATAAAACTGACTTAACTTATTCAATTTCATATACAGCAAAGCAGACGATTTTCCAGTGAAATATTGAAGGAATCGACAAAAGTTGGTCTCATGTAATATGCAGGGAAATAGGACCAGCGCACTGCATATTTTGCGCCTAAGATCCGCGGTTCTACGAGCGAACTTCCAAAGCCGCTTGCTTAGGTAATTAGGCTTTATGTTATACTTCATGCTTTATACTGCTGAAAGACGATAATTTGATGGCTTTGCGGACAGAAGCTGTTAAGAAATGAATTTGTGTCTTCGAAATCTTAATACCGGTAATGGAGAGCTTTTGGATTCTTGTGGATGTCATTTTAAGTAGGTTTATGAAATGAGGTTACTCAGTTAAGTAGTGCATCCTTGATTAGCTAAATTTGACCCTTATTGTATTCTATTCCATAATTTTTAGTGAAGACATGATCGACGAATAAAATACGCAGAAGATGTTTTGAGTGAATTGAACCTCGTGAATTGAAGACTGTAAGAACGATAATGTACTTCTACGCAAGAAGCTACTCCTAAGAAGTACATAAAATATACGTATAACGGAAATCAATAATGAACCTATAGTAAACGGACATAAAATAGAGCTACCACACCTACAGAGTTCACCCAATCTTACCAAATTAATTCTCCATAAAGCTGAATATACAAAACGTTTGCGGTCGTAGGTGAGAGCTCAAAGGGTCAGTTCACACGACAGGTTAGCGTCAAAAGGATTGACCGAGACGTGTCGAGGTGGGGCGGAGCGACCACAACCTAGTCGCTTCGCAACCACACTCGCTTTTTGGGTGAACTGTGGTTCAGTTCACCTTTGTGGCTAATTTTCCTATATAGAACTTTGCAAGTCGTTGTTGCGAACTTTTGTTTAAGGAACTACTTTCGACCGATGTTTATTGGTTAGCTTTTAGTGTTGTCTTTTGTGGAGTTGTGTTATTTTTTTACCCTTTGAAAATAAATAAGTATACTATCTTCATAATACCTTGAACAAGACGTAGAACGAAATAAGTCTTTTGAGTCCCAAAAATCCTCAACCTAAAAGAGGTCTCACGGTATTTCAAGCTAATATTTTCTTTATTCACAAAACATTATATTTCGCCTTTTCAACATGATTTCCAACCAAAAGAGAGAATCAAACAACACAACACACAGAGACCCGTACCCAATAAGACGTACAAACAATAGTAACTCGTCTCAAAGTATCAGTCTGGCAGCATTGCGCCGCAAAAGGAACTCAACGCCGAGCTGTTTACGTGAGGGCTGTTAGCAAACACCTGTAAACGCCTTTACCTTGCCTCTGTTTGTACTGGACGCTCACGATTGCCGTGTACAATTAGCCTTAGATGTCTCACCTGCAAACCAATTTATTACCTACAGTTGCCAAAGACATTTCCACTTCATTTTAAACTCTACGTGTTGAGTTTTAAGGGCGAGTTTCGGATGGGAGGTAAGATTTGAGATGAAACGGTTATGTGGCAACTTTGTGTGTCTGGATGTAGTGAAGTCTTTTGAGTGCCGTTGAGGTGTTAGGTAGCTCATGTGGAAACGTTAAGTACGTGGACGATTGCCCCGTGTTTATTTGGTCAGTCACAAAAACAGATTTGGAGCTAATGTAAATGCGCTGAAATGTTATTACATTTGAATGAAGATGCAACAAACTTGACTGTATTTATTGATACGAGAAACTGAAAAACAAAATATTGAAAATCCAATCTGTGCATTTCATAAAAAAATGTTGCGGGAGTTCCAAGCAAAACATTCCATTTCACTATTACAAAACATCCACTTAAAATAAAGCATTGTGATTCGGAAAAACAGCATCGTATTTCCATTCCCGAGCTGCCCCTTTCGAAAGTCCTCAATCATGTTCGCCGTGTTGACTCCTGGATATGATACGACCTCTCAACTCGACATGATCATAATACCCTCCGCTGCATCCAACAACCCCTTCTACATCCATAAACCGGCTACAAATCTTAGCCGAGCGTTCGGCTTCTTTATAACTGGAGGACGCGATCCCTTAACCCAACATAATGGGCAGGTTTACTGGGAGGACCGTCGTAAAGTGTCCCGTCCAGCGCGTACCCCAACTACGGGACCCTTCGAAATTTCACGAACTATTTGGCCCGCACTAGCCCTCACTCAGCTTTTTTGTCGACGCTTTATTGTCCGGATTTTCTGCTCACCTTTATCGTTATTGTGTCCGCTCGGCTTCATAAAGGACCCTGGTTCACTATTAGAACCTCATAACCGTGGGAAAATTGTTTGAGGGCTCCGTATAAATGGTTAAATGATAAAAATATTGGGTAAAAAAGCGAGGTCAGTCAATAAATCGTTTGGTCAATTAAGCAGGATGCAATAGGCGTGTTAATTGGTCGGGTGCGGGACTGTATCGAGGGCTCGCTCGGAGCGATGAGTGGACACGGAGCAGTCATTGCGTGAATGATAATTTCCCGAACGTTGGGCGTCGCTTAAATTCAGGCTATTGGTGTGGAATTGAATGGATGCATGGCTTAGTACGTGATACGTGGATGTCAAATGTGCTGGATCTTTCTGTGTAGATTTTTGTTATGTTATTTTTAAATAGATAGATAAACCATTTATTTGGCGCACACAAAAGACAGCACAATACACAAAAGTACAATTAGATGATAACCAATTACCCTAAATCAATATAATATAAAAACAAGGTGTCAATATAAAAACAAAAAGAAAAACATACATATCGAAGTAAAAGTGACATTATCTATTATTATGTGTATTTTTAATCTAATGGAATTTCGTTTGCAGTATATTAACAATGCGCTAAATAAACATAAGTACTAAATAAGTATACAATATCATGTTAACTATTTGGGCTGTAAGGCTGATTTTTTTAACAGCGTTTCTTTTATATTCACGAATTTTAATAATTTGCCCTTTTGAGTATTTTCCAATTTTCTATTTAATTTTGAAGTATATTTTTATTTAGTTTACTTAGTTGTTTCTTAATTTTTCATAGTACACTTTCTACAGCAGAAATTGTGTTTTCAAAAATAAGTCTTCTCTACATCTTTGCCGTCAAATACGTCCTCAAAAAATCAACCAAAAAGTGTAACTTTTCCAAAATCCATCTTACATCTTTGACGGGCACATCCGGACCCTAGGACCAGTGCATACGTTTCCGCAGAGATAAACGCATACGATTACACGTGCGAGCCACAGGTGGCGCATAACATTTTTCAGTCGGGACGGGCCATTGCCTGCGTCCGGCCCGTGAGCCCGCGGCTTAATTCGAGACCTTTCCAGCCATTTGCAATGGTTTGTTTTTATTGAAAACCGTGGGAATTTGCCGATTGCCTGTATTTTGTGATTTGGAAAGGGATTTTTGGATTTTGTATATGTGGGTTTTCGGATTTAATTTTGTGATTTTACAGGGTGTTAAACGGTTTTATCTGATTAGCGGTTATCGCGCAATATATTATTTATAGGAACGCCCCAAATTTCCAATAATTATCTGATTGGGTACATGATTACCCTTCACCAAAGACTCCAAGTAAGTCTAATCTTAGAGAAATGTAACCAAAAAGCAAAAATTAACACATTTCCCGAATTCCCCAGCAATAAATAAACCAGAAATGACACGTCATAATGTTTAGCACAAATGACACGCTTTACGCCAGCCCATATTGTCAGCCATTCAGGCCCCGGGGCTCCAAATAATTATTGCTCGCTTGACAAATTGCCGGCAAAGCCTACGTGTCAGTGGAACAATTTGATACAATTTTCACCGCCTTTCCCGTACGGGCCACGGATTTGCATACGTGCACCCCTAGATTATGCAAATTTACTTTTTTAACGTACTGCTTACTTACCCCAGGAAAAGGAAACACTTCGGGCACGCATTTTAAAAAGATTTACGCGCTTTGTCGGATCATTAAGTGCGGAACTAATTTGCTTACCTTTGAAATGTTTTAAGCTTTGTCCCGTATAATTACTGTAGAGTTAGCGTCCCCGTAACGTGATATGCAGATTTCCGCACGCTTACCCATTGGTTTTTTCTGAGCTCGGTTTCATATGGCGGCCGTACAAAACAAATATTACTCCTTACACAATTAAGTTACTTTACAATTAAATTCATATTAGCAGGCTACTCCAGTGTATTCCTAAAATATAAAATATATCAGGGGGTATTTTTAATTTGCACGTTTCACGTTCAAGTGCGCAACTTCTCAACGATATTGAGCATGTGGGAATCGTCGAAATTAAATTTTCTTTGTTTTCTCTCGTGGGCTGTGGGCTCTTGGCGTTATTAAATTTCCTTGTGTTTTTTAACACAGCCATATCATTAGATTGAGGGTTTCCGTCAAGAGGAAATTGTGGCGGCGAGGGGAGCGAGCTGAGCACCTAAACATATTGAAAAAATAAAAATCCCGGCTACTTATTGCGTAGTGCCCCGGAAAGTTACTCTACTTTAGATTCTTAAAGATTTCATAAATTTTTGGAGATTTGAAAAAAGTTTAGATAATACATAAAACGCAATCTGTTGTTAAAACTATAAATATGCGGTTGGATAATTTTTTACAATGCTTTTTTTTTGTTATGGTTCGAAATATGTTTTTTATAAGTTATGGATTTATGATCAACGTTGACATTTATTTATCTAGAAAATTATCAAAATAAACAACAATAAGTACCAGTACTTAGTGCTGATGAGTAGGTACCAGTGGTACTTATTGTTGTTTATGTTAATATTTTTTGTTTATAAAAATCTATTTAGGTAAACGTTTCATAATTATCTTCTTAAATTTCTAAATTCATTTTAAAAATGTTGAGGCCTAGATAGAGCCACTTCCCCACCGGTATCACAGTCGAAGCCGACGTAGAAAGACGTTTGAAGTGGTTTCGTGTAATAAGTACGGCCGCGACAAAATTCCTGGCCGCGCTGCGTTTGGGAACCTCACCTTAAATATACATATTACATTACGTGAAATTGCCCATTTTTTCCACTCTCCACCCTAGCAATTAGGGTAGCTTGTGTATAAATATTGCACGGCCCTCATTAAAGTGCGTGTTCGTTTTAGTATATATTTTTATGGTACGCTTTTTGGTTGGCGTCTGCAAGGAGTCGTGGGATGTAATGAATAATTAAGACATGTTGTACAAGGGAAGTGCCAGGTTTTTTCTTCTAGGCTCCGGTAAATGATGGTGGATTTGAGTAATGCGCTGTTCTTTTTTTATAAGAAAATTCCGGCGGCTTTTTTAATAGACTGTCATAAAATCTATAGGCGCATTTAAAATATTAAACATTGAATTATTTGGGTGTATCATATTTCATACCATAGTTTTTTGTATAGAATTTGCAAAATATTAAAAATAGCTATAAGTTTTTTTTTACCTTTTCAAATATTTAATAACTTTCAATTAATAAAACATAAATTTACCTTGATCGGACGGAGAGGGCATCCGGTGTCGCAGGGACGCCTGAAACAAAAAAAATATAACATCAAAAACAAAAAAGGGCTACACAATATCAATCAAAGCCTCCTCAAATTAAAATCCATCAATTAACTACGTCACAAAAATCAAAACTTCTAAATTAAAAATATGGCGCTCAAATGTTTAAAAACTCCCTTCCGAGATTGCATTTCAACAATTAACGCATTAAGACTACTCTCGCCAATAAAGAGCAACTCTCTTAATTAACAGTCCCTGTTAAAAATTGAGTACAAATTCGAGTAGCAAATCTCCCCAGTCGGGGTGGGATCTAGTGAATGGCCCGTAATATTTTAGTTTGGTTGAAACAAAAACTCTTGGCGTCGGTGAGGGGCTCAGTCGCTGTCACGTAGACACAATAAGCCTTTTAATTCGATTCGTCAAGACGGACGCGAGACAAAGGGCCCGGAGTTATCATTCAATGGGGCACTTCTACCTTTTCTTATTACTTCGCTAAGGTTTTCTTGTGAGGTGGACTGGGCGCACGAGGGACGAACACTTGAGATATGTCCCGTGTCTCCGGTTAGATTTGGTGCTTTTATTTGTGGTTTCTAATTCTATTTGTAACTTTTTGTGGTCTTTTGAGACATACTCGTATGCTATACCTTGAAAAGGTTTCCTAAGCTATTGAAAATATTAATGAAAAGGTCTAAAAATATTGCTTTGGCAAATTGTGTCAATGGCTATGGTAATACGGTATTCATAATATTTTCACCGCGCAACCTAAGCTTATCTTTATGCATGTAGATTGTTACATTAACGAACTCCTCAAATTGAATGATTTCTATAAAAAATCCAGTTTTATCAACCACTGAAGAACCGTTCTCTTATCTTCAGACAATTTCTCCATGTGTAGCGCGCTGTATAAGTGCACTTGATCCCTTGTGTCGCCGTGACCGGACTGCCGATACACATCTAACAGGTTTATTTGTTGCCATCGTATTAACTAACTCAATAACCCACGAAATAACAACAAAATAATGTTTGAGAAAAAGCTTTTGATTTTAAGTTGGGTGACTTATAGAGAGTCTATTGCGACTTATGTTAATCACATAGCTATGTTCAGTACTTTAATATAATCACCTACCATATTCAAGGTTTGTAATATACGAGTATTTACCTACCTAAGTTTATTTATTGATTGTTTTTAGCCATCTACAAGTGTCAGTAAATTAGTTTTTATTGTTAATAGTTATTTACTAAATCGTCACATTCACACAAAATACTGACTCATTTTACAAAGAAGGAACTATCGTGTTATTTACTGACCAATACCGTAATATTTCTGTCTTAATATCTCTGAACTCGTGTGTACTTTGCAATGGAAGTGCATTTGATTCCTTGCGTCGTGACCCGACTACGGATTCGAAGCTAACAGCCTTATTTGTTGCCACCTCTTTAAACTCGCCCTAAATCAAAGGAATTGTATTTATTTAAGCTGGCTTTGAGATGTTTATTGATAAAGGCAGCCAATGTGACTTGATATTTTCAGAAGGTTGGGTGAATATTGGGAAAGCAACTTGGATCATTTTGTAAATACCAATTTTAAATGTTTTAATATCTATACTAGTTTTAGTAATGTCCCCACGACTGGGACACAGGCCGCCTCTCTGTGAGAGGGACTAATTTTATAAATGCGAAAGTAACTCTGTCTGTCTCTTATCTTTTCCTAGACCATGACCAGCACCCTGATTGCGTAACACACTATTCCTCTCAATTTGAATCATTTTGAAGCATATTTCTAATCAATTGCTCCATATTTTCGAAAAATGTGTCTGCTCAACAACGCAAATAACGCAATGAATGTTGTTGAACTGTCAAAATTAAACCCATTGCTACTGATAGTGTATTTATTACGCAATTACCTTGCTGGGTTAAGAAATAGGCATACTTTTTATCTCAGTCCGATAGTACTTTAGAGGCTATCTATGTAGCCTAACCTTATATAGTGCTGGCTGGCTATAATTTAGCGCGGGTTCCATTCGAACATTCAAACAAGTGTCAAATATTGTTATTAGGTATTTTTGTTTAGATAAGTCAGTGCTAAAATATAAATTTCCACACAATGGGTGCCTGAAGAAGGACGGCGCCGCTGAGGTCGGCCTAGAAAGCGGTGGCGAGATGACCTGGACGCGTACCGCGAGGGTTGGTTTGAGGTGGCGCGAGAAAGGAGTTCCTGGAAGGACTTGGAGGAGGCCTTTGCCCAGCAGTGGGACATTATAGGCTAAACAAAAAAAAAATCAGTGCTAGTTTAGTCGAGAATATGTAAATATATTTTATCAATATAAATTTAAGGAAGTCCTATCGGTGTTTGATTACTTTAAAGGGCTCTTCAAGTCTCTTACAGTACGTTCGTACGTTCTCGTGGGATAGGTTGCTACCTCCATGCTGGCGAAGCCGCGGGCCTATGCTAGTTTGCTAACGTTATAATGCCAGTTAAATGAAATTATAATGGAAATAAATGTCTAATACTTAAATAGAACGTGTAAATATTTAGTTTAATTTTTTGTAATTTTATTTTAGTCCCTGTATTGTAGTAGTATGCCCAAATAAAGTTCCGTAACCCAGCTTTAGAAAATAGTTACAGATACCGAACACGATACAAGGTGTAACTCCATTTCACATTAAAACCCAGGCAGGGTAAATTAAACAATTTAATAATATCTCGTAGGTTGGTAGGTAAAGCACTAGCCGATATCAAGTAAAAAGGGGTTGGAATCCCACTGTCTGGCAGCATAATTACCAGCCAGGCATTAAAGATAAAACGAGCCAGGTAAATTGAAATGTGAGGTTTAAATTGAAAGGTAGCCATCATGTTCATGCTAACAGACAAGCTTCTTGTTGATACACTGGTATTTTATTTAAACTTGCTGTATGTTCAAATAGCAGAGTTATTAAATTGGTTAAGATTTCGTAAGTTTGTTTTTTATTTACTTACTAGCTGTGCCTGCGACTTTGTTCGCGTACATGTTGGATGAGTTTATTTTTTTTTCCGCGGAAACCGAATTATTTGTCTAAAATAAAAGTAGCCCAAGTTAATCCTTACAATATCAGTTATCTGTTAGCTAAAGTTTCATCAAAATTGGGCCAGCCGTTTCGGAGATTAACCGGAGGAACAAACAGACAGACAAAGAGACAGACAAAAATGTTAACAATGTTTTTCTGTTACCTATAGGTACCGTATATTGTTATAGCTACTTTCATATACTTTTAGTAAAAAGCTGTTATTTTGACATTACAAACAGACCCTTCAATTTTATTTATCTATATATATAAAAGGAGAACTGACTGACTGACATATCAACGCACAGCCCAAACCGCTGGGTCTAGAGATTCCAAATTTGGCACGTACGTTCCTTATGAGGTCTAGGGGTGCACTAAGAAAGGATTTTTCAAAATTCATCCCCTAAGGGGGTGAATGGGGGGGGTGAAATTTCACGCGGACGAAGTCGCGGGAAGAAGCTAGTTTGTATATATAGAGTATATATGAATTTTCTGGGAAGTGGTTCCTGGTCATATAGCTAGCTTTTTATGATGCGTGGGAGTTGTAAAACGACTTTATAGTTAGGTGTTACAAAAGGCCAAAACAGATAAGATATAACTGGCTGGTTATCTTAGTTATTTATGAAAGAATTTCATGAAAATATTGTTTACACTATAATGCGATCGTAAAAATTAAATTGAATTTTTTGGTCCTTACATCTGTGTTCAACTAATTATTCCTAAAAACCTGAAAATACAATTTTAAATGTTTACAAACAAAATCAGTACATGAACTTTATGATCCCTAAGTCTTCGTAGATGGGTGCAGGAATTAACAGAAATTAAGGTAATCGTGGAGGGGATGAACTAATAGCAGCCATTTAATTAAATGAGCTCCAACCGAGATTGGAGCAGATGTTGATGGAAAAATTTGGAGGTCACAAATTGAAGGCAGTAGAACATTTTTCTTAATTAAAATTTATGATTTAAAGTCTACTAGAATTTGGCATGCTTCACGCAGTCATTGTCATAAAACAGAGTAAAAAAAAAAGAAAATATAAAAATAAAAAAAATTAATAAATTTTTGAGAAATTTTAAGTAAGTAGGTAATAGATTTTGCCTTAGAAGACGTTCGCGGTGAGGTTGGTAATTATCCTACGGGAACGTACTATAGGGATAAAAAGTATCCTATGTCCGAACCCAGGAAGTGGTCTACCAGTGTGCTAAATTTCATCTAAACCCGTTCAGCGGTTAAGGCGTCAGTTAAAAAAAAAAAAAATTTTATTCCATACATTTTGACCGCGTAGGTGTTGCACTTTTCCATGAAACAGCAGTTTTTTTTTATAAGCGCCGAAAAATTTCTCCTCTAAGCGATCTAGAATCATAATTATGCTGAATTCATGGTTACAGTTTACGCGTCAATGTACAGCCGCCAGTACATCAAGCTACCCGAAACTGTCAAATTTTCCCAATCAACTTTGAACCTTATACTTTAGCAATAAAGTTGATAGTCTATTAAAGACATTTGGCAGATTGTAGTAGCTTAATGTGCTGGCGTTTGTAACTGCCACCCTGTATATATTAGTGAGCAGTCTGTGGTGAGCGCACACAGGTGCTTTACTGTTGCAAATTATTTCATCACCACTGCCCTCAAAACTGTGTGTGAAGGAAAACATCGTGAGGAAACCGGCTAATGTTAAATGTCCTAGAATAAAAAAAATCAAAGACATGCGACATCTACCATCCTGCACTGGGCCCGGGTGGTGGATTATGGCCCACTCCCTCTCGCAGAGAGGAGGCCAGTGTCGCAGCAGTGGGTACGTTATAGGCTGATTATGCACATTAGTGTGAAAGTATGAATATGACTGAAGTCAATGATCAATTTTAGTTTCAGAGGTATATTTCGGATTGTTAACGACTTTGTTCGTCTGGCGATAGGAGCTAATCTCGAAAACAACTGAATGGACTTAGTCTGTTTCCTGGAGAAGATCTTAGTCTATCAATTTAAGGCGACAAATTCTGTAGCAGCTTATCTATACATTGGCAACAAGCCAGGGTAAAGATATAGACGTTTCCATAAAATAGTTTTAGCATGAAGTCATTGCATCGAATTGCTACAGCATTTTGTTTCATTGAAATTAGTCTACTAACATTGTAATAATATTATGTCTCGTCGTTTAGAATTTAATCCTGTCCAATTGTCGTACCTACTTCAAAATTAATCTTGTTTCTTTCATATTATCATTCTGTAGCAAATGTCAAACATGGTATTCATTTTATAATGGACTAGCTGTGCCCGCTACTACATTCGCGAAAACAAATTTAATGTCATGGGTTCTTTTTTGCGGGGCTTCCTAATTCTTTTTTTTTATGAAAACCTAGTTACATTAGCTATCTGCCAGTGAAAGTCCCATAAAAATCGGTCCACCCGTTTCGGAGAGCCCGAACAAACAGACAGACAGACCATTTTTTTTTTGTTTTATTTCCGTACTTATAATTATACTTTCATAGGCATTTATTTACTAAAAAACTGTTATTTTGAAATTACACACAGACACTTCAATATTATTTATTTGTAGATACCTACCTGACCAAAACTCTTCCTAAAATATTTAAAACCTTCTAAAACTAAACATATTTGAAATCAGTTTCGATCATAAAATCGAAACAGATTTTAAGTATTTTTAAGTAACTACCAATGAGAATTGGTCTCCTCAAGAATTGAAATGCACAGTCTTATAATGTTTTCTAATTAAGATTTTGCGACTCATTAACAAATACAATAAAAATAACTCATCTTGATACACAGTCACACCAATCGTAAGTAACGCTAATCATAATATGGAGAGTTTTGCTAAAAGTGATCGCTTTAATTAAGTAATGGCTCGAATGTTAATTACAAAGGCAGGGGTGACAACTGCACGGTAATCACTACTGATCTATGAGCTTTGTTTTGATTCATTACGTTTTTTTTATATTGTTATTTGTTTCTTGCAAACCTTTTTTTGTATTTTGTTTTCGGGGGGAAATCTTCAAAAGGCACCCGACCTCCGGAGAGGGGGAGGTCGGGGAATGAGGGATTTTTACCTCACTAAAACCACCCCGATGATCACCATCAGCATATAGGGGTGGTCCCAGTTCCTCTTAAAATACCAATTCTGGAACCCCCCGTGTAACACCTGTAAGGCACATCCCTGGCAAACCTAGGAATTTTTGTGATCAGTGAAATTACAAATATTTTTTTTACTTGTACGGATTTATTCGATTAGCTAAATAATTCTTGGTAAAGTAAACATTATTTCTAATAAATACATTTTTTTATGATTATTTTTATGTCAATATTGCAGCGGAAACATCGCCTTCTAACTGATCAACCGATCATGACAAACTATACACATTTGACAGACCTGTCAGTGGCAGCAACCCAACAGCAACCTTATAAGAATGAGAATAAAGATCACTGTGATTTGGTCAGAGATACAAAATCAGAGGTAAAATAACTGTAAAAGAAAAGAAAGAAAAAAAATACGTTTATTTGCGGCAAACATGACGCATAAAAAAACACAAACAAAATAAAAATTTGGGAGAAAAGGTGCGTCACATCTACGCAAAACGAAGGAAGGTGTAGGTGAAGGAGTCCTTGGTCCACTGGTCAGTTTCCCTCAGTCGTCACTTCGTCAGTTTATTAAATTGGCCAGTTTCGTTGATTAGTCAGTTTCACTGATTGGTCAGTTTTGCCGATTAGACAGTTGCGTTAACTCGACAGTTTCCAGTGTTTGCCAGTTTTTGTCGATTCGTCAGTTTGGTACACTCAAGGTAAAAAGTTTTTACGTGTTGAATAAACACATAATATGTGGATAATTTAAACTGCTGCTTATTAAAATCAAACTTCAGTTTGTATTTTTAACATAACATATAATAAACTAATATTTTGAAATTAAAAATGTAATTAACTTTTAACATTACTTAACTGAAATCTGAATGTAATACTTAACTATACTTTTGTCGTAAATTCAAATAATATAGAGTCAATTAAAATTGAAATGAATTCGATAGAAGAATTTAAAAACATATTTTCTTGTATTTCAACTCGGACACAGGTGAAATGAGCTGTCAATATTGTCAATCACTAGAATACGTGGAATGACAGCTTATCTCGAGGTGAGATTTTTGCAGAATAGAACGGCAGTATAATAAACGTCAGATCGTTCGAACTAAACGTTGGTACGGTCACCAAAGGAGATAAGTAACCAGGGTCGTCGGATATAGTAGAAGTTTAGTAAGAAACCGATGGATGTTTTTGAATAAAATTTTATTAAATGAATAGAAAACAAACAGTTCATCTATAAAACTAAATTTCATTCGAAAACATCCATCGGTTTCTTACTAAACTTCAACTAGGTATATCCGACGACCCTGATGGTTACTTATCTCTTTTGGTGACTGTACCTATTCCGATAATATGATTAGTTTGGATTTCAAGAGTAGGTACTTACACGCATTTTGTAAACATTATACATAATTCATTTAAATCATTTATTTTAAAGTGGGTAGTTTAAACTGAAAATATCCAGACATGTAATATAATAGTACGGCAGAATTTTTGTCCGTTAGTCTGGATGTATGTTCTGAATCGGCTCAAAAACGGCTGAACGGGTTTGAGCGAAATTTGGAATACATATAGTTAACACAGAGTACTTTAATCCCGATAGTACGTTCCCGTATGATATTTTCCGACTTCCACGCGGGCGAAGCCGCGGGCTAAAGCTAGTTCACAAATAAAATGTCAACAAACCTAAATTGAAACAATAGAAAAAAGTCTACAAAACAAGAAAGAATTAACTTTCAAAATAAAAATAATCACATTAATTATAATCTAATGAAATGGCCGTTAAATCACGCTAATTGTTCTCCCGTTTTTATTTTGTTCCCCATTTTTTGTTAGCAAAAGCTGCTTCAATAGAATTCCTTTATTCCACAAATGGCTTGTTTACTAACAACCACAGACAAAAGACCAGAAATTATATACCAGCGATAAATTTAGGATGAAATAAAAAATATTTTATAGAATTAAAACGGTGGAAGAGTTATTTCAGTCTATTTTGATTTACGTGTTAATGTTTTGTAGTTGGTTTGTGAGGTTGAAACGTGTCGGTTTGCTTATATTTCTATTAGATTGCTTAACTGGTCTCGTATTTCTGGTTTTCGCAAGTCTTTAGAGAAAACAATCCTACATATTAGGATAGGTGTTGCTGATCTTGGCAATAGGGTGGTCGCTTTACAATGAGGCATTATTTTCTATGCAAACACGTTGTCATCAAATAATCCTTTAATGTAAAAACACCACAGAAAAACCGTCCGTTTTATCGTCCCGCCGGAAGTGGCCGTGTCCGGCGGCTTTGTCCCGTCCCGGCTCATCTTCTTAATTGTTTTCTTTGGCGAAGCACTCACAGCACAATGGCTAATGATGCCACATGGCGCTTTGATCATCGCGTGATCGTGTGCCAATTCTGGTCACATTACCTTAATGGGCCGGCCAAGTTTCGTTACTTTCGCCGACTTTAACCGAGTTAGGGCTAAGTATAGTGCCGAGTTTCAGTTCCGAATATAATTCTATTTAGGTCTATTGTTCGGAAGTCTTGCATGACCCGTGATTGGATTACCTTACATATTAATCGCCTAAATTCGTTTGGCCAACCTTCCTGCGTATGCGACCGCGACCGGTAGTGCCCATATTTCAGCCCTGATAACATTTCATGGTTGCCAAATTATTCCCATAATTTCTGTTTATCTAATTTGCGCGTGTGAACCCTTTACAGAGATCCGTCCAGTCACGTAGGTCGAAGACACGTGACATTTCGAAAACAACGGGTACAAAACAGAATTACGACGCAAACGCGTTTGTGTGCGGTATCGAGCTGCTTGTGGGTGTGTGTGCGTGCGCCTGAATTAGACGCGAAACTTTCAAAGTTTTCCCAAATTTGTGCCGCCCGCGTCCCTCCGCCCCCCCTCGCTCGTGGATCGATAGCGGGCGCCGAGCGAGCGACTCCCAGCCTCATGAAAATACCGGACAACACTTCGCCTCAGTACCTATTTACCATGACGTGTTTTGTGGTGAGAACGCAGTTATCTCTACGAATTTTAGTGAGTGCTCGTGATTTGATAGCCCTCCGGTATTTTGTGTAGCTGGTATTCGAATGCTGCTGACCTACATTGTAGACGTTTTGTAAGAGCAGGAAATTGTGGGCTTGTTTTTTTTTTAATTTAATAAGGCTTTACAATGTGCGAATGAGGAAAAGCAGCGTGAATTTTTCGAAACCACTTATGTAATATAGTTTTTACTGAGTTGTGGTTACCACGTTTATGTTACTTTAATAATGATGCGTATTTCTTGGGCTTCTTACCTTCGCAACTTTCCTAATTCCAGGGCCGCAGCAGTGGGAATAAGACGGCGTCGCGTGAGTGGGCGACCCATGCCAACTGTCACCGTCCAAAACAAGAGCGACAACTGAAAATTGGGCGCGCGAGGCCTTTGCCATTGTTTGTCATTAATTGAGGGCTTTGCGATGATCTTCGTGCTGAAGGCCCTCCGCGCGGCCGAGGGCACACTCTTGGGACATATCGGCCGCCAATCGCGATGACAGCGACCCTCCGGCCTCGAGTGGACACTCACTAACTCGAGGTGGGAAAAACTACCGGCTGACACTACTTAACGAACGGGGCACGCCAGGGAATTTTCTTGAGTGCTTGTTAATGTTTTATGGGCGGAACTTTTTCAAAGTAGTGCGTAGATTGACGCGCTAAGTACACCTACATAATTTAACACGTTTCCCCTCGGACGTGTGACTCGTTCATCGATTCATAAACAATGCGTTCATAAGTGGCTTGTTCGTCCAGCCCTTTTATCTATGGTTAATTTTGTCGTAATAAAAATCCAATCTCGGAAATGGCTATAAAAAGCGGAACAGAAAACTTTTCTGATTTATAACAATTAATATTTGAAATATTGACAATATTAAGGGAAATGGTCGACAGCCGACAAATCATATGAAACCGCCCCGGAAGGAGGAAGCACTGGCCCGTTGCTCAGGGACTTTATTTGGAAATGGAAAGTCTAAAAAATAAACGACAGCGAGTGCGGGGGGATGATTTATACCGAGCGGCTAGTGCGTTCGATTATCGAGATGATATTTCTCGATATTAAAGTGTTGCCAAGAGGACTGCGGACAATATGACCCGAGGAAGATTTATTGGGCAATTCACAGTGACGTCGACGCCCGTTACGATTATTTCATTATATTGTCGGCGCCGTAAAAACGGTTAGCGTTTTATTTTATTGCTGGTTCGCGAGCGAATTTTTATTTCAATATTTTATTGCGTTGTAAAATTGGGACTGCACTCGATTTTGCTTTGACAATTTTGAGCGCAGCGCCTCTGGAGACAAAAGTTGGTTGTGAGTTGTAGCTTTATATATGGGACACGAATTGTAAACATGTTTGAGCAGATATTTTGTGAAATATGTTTCATATGTGTACTGTATGTTCCGCAGAGAGCAAAGGTTCGACATGTCGCATGATTTGTGCGTCTCGTGGGCACCGAGGGTGGCACCCGTGTCGGGCGCACGTGCTGTGCCTTACGCAACGAAAAACTTACACGAACAAAAATGTAGAAGAAATCGTATAACGTTATACCGAAGAAATCCTTGATGTTAAGTAACTGCATCCTTACAGGTTTCATAATAAACCGTTAAAAAGTTGTTACGAAACTTATAAAGTTTCTCTGAGCGCCTGTTCGCGCAGGTCCTAACGAAACGTTTGCTCGGTTACTAACCAAAAATAACTGGTTTTGTAACACAAACTTGATGGTTTTGAAGCACCTGGCTAAAACAATAACGTATTGTGTTGGTATTTTTTTAAACGAGACGGCAAATTGCGTCAACCTTACAGATTGTGAAACGGCATTTTTTTAAACGTCTTTCCTTATAAACTTTCCTTGTTGAGGTGGACTGTACTACTTACACATAAATTTAAACCCAAAAAACGAGAGGTATTTTTGGAAGCCCGCGCACTTATTGCGTAATACACTATCAATCTCAATCTGAATCATTTTGAAAGATATTGAAAAAAAAAAAAAAAAAAAAAAAAAATTGAAAAATTTGTCTGTTCAACAACGTAAATAACGCAATGAATGTTTTTGTACTCTCAAAATGACGAGCTAGACCGAAAAAAGTGTAACATTTTGACTGTCATGAAGCTTTTATTACGTAAATGTTTCCTTTTTCTCAGTCTAGCTCTCATTCGCCAAGTATAGAGACTATAATGTGCAATAAGGAGTTTCTTTTCAAAACAAAACATAATAATCCCTTCAATTAATTCAGTCCTGTACAAAAATCGAACTAATTGTTACATCAATACAGCATGTCTTTACCCCAGCTTATTCAATAACTGCATGAATCACGTGTCACGCTCCAGCGGGCTCCCCATACGTTTTGTTCGGCTGTTCCCCGACTCCGGCTTTCCGCTACACGGTCGCGGGTTCGACGCTTTTTACTGTAACGTCGGTGACATGTCCGAAGTATCGATACGGTAGGTAGGTACTTTTGTCATGATAAGTTCTGATAGCGAATGTTTGTTACGGTCTAGTGGTCAGTTTTGGGATGGGATTTATTGAATTAAGTAATAAATGGTATGTTTGTTGGGTTTTCTCGGGATAAACATTATTTTAGAATTTATTACTAAACTTTCTTTATGTTCTATTTGCTTCAAATAATATCAAAGCATAAATTAACATGACACCAAAAGTTCAAATCACGTACCTGCAGGTATTATTTGACATACGTATGTACTTACGCTAACAAAGCTTTTCTCCAACCTCATGCCAAATTGAAACTACGTGGGCACCAAAGTATGGTGTACAGGAGTTGCAATATTGCACAAAATTTTCTTAATTCCAATTTAAAATTACCCAACACGCTTACAACTCATTAAAACACCTATTCTTAAACTGCGCTGAAATTCTAAACCATACAAAATCAACTCACGATTGTCATTGTAGCGTTATCACTGCATTCAGTCGGGCGCACAGTGTACCAAACTTATCCGTTGAATGGATCGTGTCAGAGCTGAATTTGTAAAGAGTAGACGTGTGTCGCATGCATCGCCACGCCTTATCTTCGCTCTTACTCAACTTCTCAACGGCCACTGAATGGCGTGCGCTGCATAACGGAACTCAGATTAGACATAGAAGCTGGGAAACGTCAAAAGTGAACGGTTTTTGTTTTTAGGTGAATGTGCGGAGCGTGTGCGCTGCGGTTAAGAATAGGACCCTTGTGTGTTCATGTGGGTAGCGTGGGAAACGTATGAGCTATAGTAGGTAGATATCCTGCAGCATCTATCATATCGTACTTGCTTATTAATCGTGATACTTTTGAGCTTCTTTTTTTCAAGCTGTAAGAAGCCCCCATGAGCATTTTCTAAATGAGCATTCAGTGTCAAACAATATCCAAGTCTTTCCGTATCTGTACTAACTTACATAAACGGTTTGTAAACCGTAACATAATCATATTCACGTGAATTCTGGACGTATAGTTCCAACGACGCTGTGTATGGCCATTGTTGATGAGCATGATAATATTGATTGATGAACATTAAAAGCTCTAATAGCTTTTAATGTTTAATTCAGCGCATAAGGTACCTACCAAAGTAAATATAAGTATTGCAAGAAAAATATTATTTGAGTATCAAAAGAAAACATCACTGTTACAATTTAGTGGTCAATAAAACTGCGTATCTAAAAAAAATTGACCCAAATTAATCCATTTGGTTGCGAATACATAATTATAGATCCTAAACTTTACCGCAATGTGCTGTACCGTATTTCCGGAGGCCTCCGTTGCTAATGTCCGTTAATTTGCAAAGCATCCAAACCGTGCACACGTCTACAAACTTTGGTGACACGACAAAAGGACGGATTTAAACCTCATTATTTAATTACCCGGCGGGAATCACACGGGGGCCCTAAGTCGCTGCTGACTCCTGAGCTAGGGTGGCCTGTCTGAAGGCTCGTCAAGGGGCAACCTCCCGCCTTAGCCTCCGCCACGCACTCTATTAATTAGCCTCCATACACTCGCCTCGCCTCGAAACGTATTAAACTTCATACATACGCCTTAAGCTTGTGGACATCTAAAGGACTAATTACTAAAATCAATACAAATCTCACACAAAAGAAGGACTGTACCTACTTATAGGCTCACAACTCACAACACAAATGAACGCAAAAACAAGATGGCGAAATAATTTGAATACGTAACGAATCGGAGGGTAATGCACGGTCGAGCCATTCTTTAACTTACTCTCCTACGGATAAAGAGCTAAACTTGTTTTTAAAGGATGACCGATCGTGAAAATTTATGTATCGCGGACAGCGCCGCCGGCCGGACCCCTGCAAAAAGAGCTCGCTGGGGTAGATACAGGAAGATGGCAGATGGAACGAAGAATTATGTTCCCCGTAGGCTGATGAGGTAAATGTGATTGTGAACTTTTCGACGCTATGCAAATCGGACAAGCGAGACGATATACGTAGGTACCCGCCGGATCCTGTCGCGCAGATATGTCGCTTTTATTTACAAAAAGTGAATTGGCGTGTCCACAAATGCGCGGACGGAACGGGGGAGCAAGTTATTGTAAGCTAGCCAGGGCGCCTTTTTTGTTTGCTTCGCCAAGGTATATTCATAGCCGCCAACTTTATGTAAACTTCGATGAATGTTCAATGTATTCAAATTGATTCATTGATGGATGACCGGCTTGCGAAAATACTCGGCCCGAAAACATAGAAATAACAATGTAATATACTTTTTGTTGTTTCTGAGTGTGGGCGCGATCGATATCCGAATCATAGCCTTGTTTAGATAGGGCTAGTGGTATTTTATTGAAATACAAATGAGTGTCGGAGGAGCTCCGCGACCCGAGCGGTGTGTGCCTCGAATAAAAGGGCCGCATTAGAATAATTTGCCTACCGAACGAGTACAATTCTTCACATGGAGAGACCTTAAATTTCACTATTTTACATAGTGGGGATTATCATATCTGTTCGGGTGTGTGTCCGTGGGCCGGCCCCTACTTTTTGCTACCCGCACCCGACCTCTATCGGGCCGTCTCTGATATATTTAGTTGTTACTTTTTGTTGCGCCGCACGTGAGAGAATTCTTAATCATCGTGAGCCTTCTATTTCGCTTTGTTGAGTGAGTTTTTCATGCGAATATGCCGTTTTGCCACTTGAGTTACGTAAAAAACGGTTATATAGAATTTTAAGATGCTGGGACCTTTACAAAGACAATTTTCCTTATGAAAGCCAATATATTAGACGGACACCCTACACCTAATAATTTCCAGACAGTACCTCAAACTTTCGAACAAGGTATTTCAATACTATACTCACGCGATTCCGCATCTAATAATAACAAAGCAACATAACACCAATTGATAGAGGCTCACTTAACCTCCGCGTTATTATTCTTGCTAACCGAGCTGCCAGACGAAGCCCCTCAACGGAGGGACCAGGGGAGCAGAACTGATCGAAGGTGGGCGAATTAGCCCAACTCTAAAACCTCAATTAAGTCTCGTCTAGCGCGTATTCAGAACGGCCACATCCAATTATCGCGGTAGAAGCTTTGTTACGATTTTCAACTGAGTTTGCGATCGAATGTTGTTGGATCCGCTCCCGATACATTGTTTCGCTGAATGCTACGGTGAAGTTGGCAACTTCAGATTTACACCTTGATTTATACAATTGAAGGTTGCTAGTTTGTAGGATTTAATAAGACTGTTGACACTGTATTGGTACATATAGATAGGTACAGGTATAAAAAACAGGGTGTGTGCTTATGACCACACGGTAGAAATCAAAATTTACTACTGGAGCCCATTTTAATTACTTATCCGATTCAGCGTTACCGACCCGAGCGTGACGGTTTAGTTAGTAGAGACGCCTAAAGAAGTTTTACATCAAAAATTTTACTCACACTTTTTTGACACGTTTTTTTAGGAAAAAAGAACAGTTAACAAGTTAAGTTTGCGTTTGGCTATAATTATGTGTATATAGGTAACAGATGTTCAAAATTCCTCTAAAATAGAACAGCATGGACCCAACCACGGATATCTATGGACCCAACCCTCTCGTAACTCAAAAACGTAACACTGTAGAATCAATGACACTTAACTTCCATACAAATCAGCTACTCATGCTCTCACAATAAGTCACCCCTTCACTTCACAGGATGATCTTCAAATTAGACGTCATAAAGACGTGTCTGCCGGCGATGACGGATGGCGGCGCGACAGTCATCGTCAAATTAACACCAGGCTAAGTGCCGAAATGTGTACACAATGCGACAAGCCAGATAGACGGTTCGGCGGAAATAATACACCCTGTAGCGGTGGCGGATGGTGTAATTAATTGCATATATTGTTATTGATGTCGTTTTAAATATGAAAGAGATGTTGGTAGCGTTTGTTTGTTAACCTCATTGTGAAATATGTTGTAATAAACAAGTATCGTGGAAATTGTGGTGGCCGCGACTTACGAGTTGTACCACACTGGGCCTGTGCGGTGGATTATGGCTCACTCACTCTCACAGAAAGAGGAGGCCCGTGTCCCAGCAGTGGGAACATTATAGGCTGATTATGCTATGCTTATGGTAAGCCAGTATCACGCTATTCATTATAAAAATGTAATTTTCAAGTGCCCTGAATTTAAAATACTTCCGATGCTTGTTCAAATAAATACCGGAACATTGCACATTAAACTGAAACATTCATCCAATATTAGGGCACAGCTCATAAATTCTCATAATCTATAAGAAATTACGTAATTGCGACATAAATCAGGCAGGACAATAAGGCATAACGAGAAATAAGGCAGTAAACAGAGGCAGGCCGAGGCGAGTGGGCCGAGCGAGCCGAGCGATCGGAGCGGACCGAATTCGGCTAAAATACTCGCAATTGTGTCTTAATTTGCTCCTTTCAGGCGCCGACCGTCTAGTGAACCAATTATCTGGCCTGTAATATTGTGTATTAAATATCGCTAAATTGCCTTCGTATAAATCAGGTTCGAGTTGGAATTCGGAGCATGCTTTAACACAATGAGGTAATTTTAGTGATTAGTTAAAAAATCGAAATTATTATAATTAGGTTTAAAATAACATAACTGGCGAAATATGGGTGTCCTATAGGTACACGTCTGCCTAACCCTTCAGGGAATACAAGCGTGATATCACACTTCACACTAATATTATAAAGGCGAAAGTTTGTGAGCGTGTGTGTGTGTGTGTTTATATGTTTATTACTTCTTCACGCTCAAACGGCTGGACCAATTTTGATAAAATTTTGTATGGAGGTAGCCGACACCCTGGATTAACATATAGGCTACTTTTTATTCCGATATTCCTACAGGATCGACACTTATACGGGTGAAACCGCGGGGCGCAGGTAGTTATATTATAACCCCCTTACTAATGAACGTATTATAACAGATAAATAGTTACACACCGACTTCTCTCTTTCAGTCGACAGTAATTCGACTTTCGAAAGAAGAAGACTAAGGGTCAGCGCAGACATAGAGGAATAATCCCCGCGCGGTCTCGGACATTTTCTTTACGGATCGCGTATGTTCGAGCTTGCGTCAACGCGTCTTCGAGGACGCGCGAGCATTTTTTGTAAGGTTCAAGCATTTATGCACTTTATTGTAATAATTTTAAATCTTATTTTCAAGTGCGTTAATAAAATCCTCTCCGCTGCTCTCCGTTCTGTCTGCGCTGACCCTAAGCGTTGTGTAACTATACAGAAGCTATACAAAGTTTATTAGTAAGGAGGTACGCCTAAAAGTTGCATCTGTGAATACACCTTCAGGTATACAATTATAATTATTTTTAGTGTATAGTATACCTAGTAAGGTGGAAAACGGACCACTGGATTTTCTACTGATTACCTAGAGATGTGGGCAAGATAATCAGTAGCTATTACCATCATCACACTAATATTATAAAGGCGAAAGTTTGTGAATGTGTTTGTTACTTCTTCACGCAAAAACTACTGAACGGACTTTGATGAAACTTTACAGTAATATAGCTTATACATCAGAATAACACATAGGATACTTTTTATCCCAATATTCTCACGGGATTGAAACCGCGGGGCGCAGCTAGTATTTTTATAAATTAAAGGACACTATACGCCAGGCAACGTTCTGTAATTTATTGGCATAAATGAAATATAATTTACGTTGTACTACTTTGGTAAATCGGTCTGTGGCAGAAAATAATTTAAGTAAGTACATAAATCTATTAAACGCAGGTGCCGAGGGATTACTCGTATTTAATCATTAATAAAAGCAAAACTTTCTGAAAGAAAATGTGTGTTTGAAATTACTTGCTCTTTTAGCTTAGGTACAGTCACGAGCACCAATATGTCAACACTTGGCAACTTTCAATTGCGATTTTTTCGTGAAATAACGAATGCAACGTTGAAATACGACACTTTACATAAGCCTATGGGTTCGAAAATACTATGTTCGCAATAACATAAAATTTCATTCAAAAATAAAGGAGAAAATCGCTTTTGAATAAAGCCAAGTGTATACATACTTATGCTCGTGACTGTACTAGCAGTAAATCTTAGAGAAAACTATTAGCTTAACTCATTGTTGTCACGTACAAAGCATTAGGATACTTAAAAAAAAAACTCTAAACGCTCCAAACGCTCTTGGGTTTTATAAAGTACATCATAATCAGCATATAACATTGCCACGGCTGGGACACAGGCCTCCTCTCGGTGAGATGGAGTGGGTCGTAATCCACCACGCGGGCCCAGTGCGGTTTGGTAGATGTCACATGTCTTCAAATGTATGGTTTCTAGGACATGCCGGTTTCTTCACGATGTTTTCCTTCACCGTTTTGAGAGCAGTGGTGATGAAATAATTTACACAAAGGAAAGCACCTGCCTTGGTTCGAACCTACAACTCGTAAGTCGCGGCCGATACCACTAGGCCACCACTGCTGTCGTGTTACAAAGTACGCATTTCAGAAAAAAAAAAACGAATTGACTATTTCACCTCTTCGGCAGTTAAAATATTTCATCACCTAATGATAAGCTCGAAAGCATCTACTCGTATTGCCTGCCAGTCTATGTATCATGTAATTAATTTTATTTTATTTCCCGCGTTCCCTCGGTGTTGCCATCGCGAAATTCTCCCAGTAATTGGAAAATTTATTGCAAGGTGTGCACCGCGCGCCGCCATGATGTTTCACTTTCCCGCCAATGATTTATTGTCTTCCGAAACAATTTTAATTGCTACAAGTGACACAATGTAAACAACTATTCGATTAACTTAATTCAATTATTTGGAAAGCTGGCAATTAATTTAAAAGCCAGCTAAGTACGGTTTAAACTTCGTATTTGTGGATATTTTAAGCGTATTTATGTACCTTTTGTTGCTTAAGAATCAAGTGATTGGTATCTTAAAGACTTTAGATAGGTACGTTTTAAATCAAATTTCATCATCTACTTTACAATATTTGTAAATATGTATCACATAGGTAAATAATCTACCTGCCATATTATGTTGCTTTATTTGTAATTCTTTTTACTTTTCTGGTAGAGTAATTTTATTCTAGGTGCATCGTCTTCACATATAATTATATAATTAATGTGTGCAAAATATTGTAAAACATTTTAAAAGAGTAACAGTGGAGTTTCTTGCCCATTCTTCTCCATTTGTAAGGGGCGACTAGAATCAATTCTATTTTTTGTAAATTTTGACGTTTTAAAGTGCCTTTTATATGTGCCTATTTGAAATAAATGATTTGACTTTGACTATTCAATAAAAAAAGTATTTCTTCTATCTTTTTGGCGTTAAAACACGGGTTGTTTTTGTATTTCATTTCGTTTTCGTATCTCGACATAAATCGTTGTTTTTCATGTCAACATCAAACATTCTTAAAATTTTTCCTCTCATTACCACAAAAACAACCACTCACACTCACAGACAACTACCTTCATTACGAACACTGACCTACCGTCAAAGCATCATCTAATAAGCTGAAACGACTCAAAAACGACTTTGAGCATACGAGCATTAGTAATTATAATTAGACCGCGCACCGACCGCAGGCGATAAGATGTGCCTCGAAGCATGAAATAAGGCTCTCTACACACGTCCTGTGAACGTTTCCTTAAGGGGGATGCTCTTAGGTAGCCCGCTGTCAAATACAAATTTTCCTAGGTTTTTTACGGTTTGCAGCTCAGTATTGGGATGTATGTTGATAAAAATGGAATGGAATGGTTGATTTATATGATCCGCGACAGTTACGCATAATTATGTAGTCATTTAAATCATCAACACAACTCGCTTAGTTCAAATTGGTGGAAAATATCAATTGGTATTGAACTTGGTGTAAGTACTTGAAGTGGTATTTCATAAAAAAAAAAACATCACATTTTCTACCAATTGTAACTTAAAGAGTATTGATATTTAATGGTTATGATTGTATCTATGTAGCCATGTCTGCGACTTCGTTCGTATATTTGATTTTGTGGGTTTTTTTTTTGCGCGGAGCCTTAATTTTTTTCTAAAATGTAGCCTAAGTTACTTCTTTTAACATCAGCTATCTGCCAATGTAAGTCCCGTGAAAGTTAATCGGAGATTAGCCGGAACGAACAGACGGACAGATAAAAAAAAATGGTTTTTGATATAAGACACAGACACTTCAATTTCATTTATTTTTATACATGATTACTATAAATACAAATTCTTTACTGTCGCAAATTATATTTTCATCAACACGCAATCTGATACTGAGCTGTAATTGTTAAAAATGAATCGCAGGCATCCTAAGCGCATTCCCCTTAAAATGGTGGTCCATGTAAAGTCAGTGATGCGTCTCGCGTAGCTTGCCTTTGCCTTGCAAAGATATTCGAGTGGATACTTAGAGGGTTTTTATGAAGGAGGGTAGTCTAATGTGATATGAAATGGTATCTCTGAATTAGAAGGATGAGTATGGGTCAGTGGATTTGTGGCTGGTTTTTTAGTGGTTAATTAGTAAGGGGTGGTTCTTTAAATGATATTGTTAATTGGAATGTTTACAGTATTTTTATGACAGTGAGCAGGGCTATAATTGATAGGATTTTTCGCCTCTGTTATTTTTATCTAAGACTGTTGAATGAGCTTTAATTTTATATTAGGAGGGTCATCTAACAAATAAAAGCTGTAGATATATCATTTATTTATTCCTGACCAGTCCCTAATTGCGTAAAACACTCTCAATCTGAATCATTTCGAAGGATATCGCTAATCCAATGCTTCATATGTTCAATAAATGTGTCTGCTCAACAACGTAAATAACGCAATGAATATTGTTGAACTGTCAAAATGAAACGTATTGCTACTAATAGTGTGTTACGCATTTACCCAGTAGGCTGTAGCCGGTTTATTAAATTCAGCATCATCATTATCTTCTCAGGTGAAAGTCGTCTCTTCTCACAAGCGTCGCCACATCGCATTTTTTTTCCTTTTTCTTCATGTACCTCTTTATTTATATTACCCCTGTAATTGTTCTTTAACCGCACTTCTCACAACACCGCAACTACCTACACACACACACACTCAAGTACAGTGAGGTACAAAGTCGGGCACTGACAAACTATCTCATATCCGGGGGAGAAGCATTAGTGCATCGCTCTCGGCTTCACCTAAATTGCTCCTCGCCGTACTTAGACTGCTGTGTGGTAATCATAGTTTTTAGCGGGTTTTATGTTTTACTGCTATGTACTACGTCTTTGGGCGATAAATGTTGTTTGTTTTGTGTAGCTTCCTTGCTTCTTTGGTTTGTTTATTCTTGACTAGCCGACCCGGTGAACTTCTTACCGCCCCAGAATTAAATAATGTGACAAAGTTCAATAGACACGTGGCGCCATCTATTATCATAATAACGTTATTGTTGTTTTCCTCCGAACAGCACGATTTTCGGGATGAAAGGTACCCTATGTCCGTTTCTGTACACCTGACGACGTATATGCCAAATTTCAGGATGATCGGTTCAGTGGTTTAGGCGTGAAAACACAACAAACAAACAAACTTACTTTCGCATTTAAAATATTCGTTAGGATTATTAAAACCCAGAACACGGTCATATCAATTTAATTTTTTTTGTGTCGTCTTGAATTCTGCAGTTTATAAGATTTTCTGTTGAAAGATGTTTTGTTATGTTTACAACTCTTCTTCCATCCCTTAATCCCAGTTTTATCTGGGGTCGGGTCTTCTTGTACAGCGGCGCCAGGACGCTCTGTCCTGAGTTGTCATAGGAGTTAGATTCTGCGCTTTCATCTCCCTCTCGATACTGGACCTCCATGTAGCGGGGGGCCTTCCTCTTCCCAGGCCTATTCAGCTATCAGGGATATTCAGGACTGTTTTTATTGATAAACTATCTGATCTTCTCTTCTCATTACGTGGCAGTACCATCCAAGCCTACTTTCTTTTAGTTTTTCCGTTATTGAGGCCACTCCGAAAGTTCTGTGTTTACATTACATTCAATAATATTTTTTAATGATTGCTTCAGGTTTTAAAAGTGTGTTGGTTAATAAATAGTAGGTAAGTAGTCAATTAGCCTTCCACCGTTTTCAAAATCGTCAAAAGAAACGCTTAATAAATCTATTTTTTACTTTCAGTTCTTTCCTTTCAGAGTCTGGATTTATGCCCAGTTGATGGCAATATGCTCGCCCTCTTATAAATGGGACTTAAATATAACTGGCAACATGTGCGTGCAATAAAGGTACACCACTGCCTAAACCATCAGGGAATACAAGCGTGATGTTATGTTATATAATTAAAAAATAAATTCCTTATTAAAATTAAACTGCACCCATTCTCATCAGTACAGGTTTGAGAGCCTTCACAAAATATTATACTTGGTACATACATTTATAGAAGGTTCCTATATACAACACTAGTCATTTCTCGCTATAGAGAATGGAATTAATTTCCGAGCCGGCCGCAGACTACAGCTTTTCATGTTTCACGAAGCATCTTACGTTGTACCCGTTCAGACTATTGTTAAAGTATCGATTATTATTTGGTTTCGTTTCAACGGAGCTATTTCTGATAGTTTGAAGATGCCGATTATCCTGCGGTCGGATTTCAAAGGGGCAATTTGTGAATTTTCATTGCACGGCTATTTAGTTTGGACGTGTACTTAGTTGCGCTTCTTAGTTGAGTATGTTTAGTAAATTAATTTTAGTGTTGCTTTAGAGTTTAAATAAAAAAAATTGAAAATATTTCCGTGTCTTGATTTTAAAGAGTACTTACAACTCAAATTATTTCTTTATTTATTTAATACTTCAAGCACAAAAATGTACAGAGGCGGACTTAATGCCATAGGCATAAAATTATCGTATTTTTAAACACTGCGTCATCATTAGTCTCTTGTTTTATCCCGATTTATTTTTAAAAACACTGAGTATAGTTTCGTATTTAGTGAATAGGTATAATTTTAAAAAGTAATGTGCAATTTTCATGCTGGTAAAATAATGAACGTAAATTTTAACCCTTCGTATGTTTAAACGTGGATCCACGCGAGACGAGACACAATGGCTTTTTAATTGTGTCTGTAATTACGGCATTCACCCGGTTAAATAAAGGAAAAATAACTTTTTTATATCCTAACCAATTCCACACAAAATCGAAAAGAATATATCTTAGTTTCTATATTTTAGTGTCTTGCCAAATATGACTCAGGCAGCCATAGTTGGACGGTATCCGAAAAAAAAATGTTTTTCCGGTGATAGCAAAAAGGTTCAATAAGTCGGAAAATTTCTTGCAATCTTGTCGCACCGTATTAGATTCTGATTTATTCGCGTTCGAGCCTCGTAGGGTGGACGAGACCTTTCCGTTTCGGCTATCCTACCACCACCTTAACTTGACCTTCCCTGTGTCTTGATAGCTGAACTTAGAGAAGAAAAAACGGGGGCTTTTAATAGAGCTTTAGGGGTCATAATAGATTGGTTGTGTTACATGGCCTTAGGAAACAAAGATTGTTCCATTCGGCCGATTGAGCGCACCTCCCTGTACTAACTTCCCGTTCATTTAACGCGTATCCATGCAACAAAAGGATCTCCCGCGCGAAATAACAAAACTACCAATCCTGTGTGTAACTTATGTGTTGAATTTAGATTTTATTGTAGTGCTTCGGCTTTATGGATATAAGGAGCTAAGGTCTATTTTGTCTTTCAAAAACAACGCACTATTCAGCATTTTACAAGATTCCAAGGATGTTCATTGAATAACTTAATAATTTATAGGTGTTCTTTATAAAAAGCAATTTTTTTACTATCTCCATGTACAGCTCCTGACAGTATTTTTTTACATTACTACTGCAATTCCTAATAAAATTTAAACTAGACATACTTCTATACCATTGACCAATGAAGTATACACTAAATCCCAAATCATTGTCCATTCCTCCTCGTCCAATACTATTTACATAAACACTCGAAAACTCTAATAAAATTGCTCAATGCCCTCTATTTGCAGTATTCTTAATAATTACTTCTTCCGTTTTGTTCGAGGGACCGAGGGGCGCAGTGAAAAGTGAATCCCGATTTATTTCCCGGTCAGAGAGTCAATAAATAATAATACTAAATGCCCGATGGGTGACCAGAGGTCGATACGATGGGATACTGTCTCGGTTAATGGTTGTTTGAATGTATTTTTGGATGGCTGTTTTGTGTAGATTCTTTTACGCATTCGGGAATGGATTTGTGATTCTAAATATGATTTTAATCTAAATATAATTAATAAAGCCTCCACGAGTGACAATACTTCAGTGTTTCTGGTGTATGTACCCATTGGCAGAAAGTCTTGCTAACATCCAAGCTGACTTACTCATCTTTTGCACGTACCACGATCCGAGATATCCTTGTGCAACTCAAGTTTGAATTTAATTTTATTCGTAATACTGGTAGAAGTGTTGCTGGTTTCATATTTGTAACATGAACTTAATTCCGTAAGGACGTTTCAATATTAGGTTTATTTAAAATTCAATAAGTGTATTCGTCAATGACCAAAGGATATTGGTTGTAAAGCATTTGCGTGGCTAATTATTTGGGGTTTATTTTGTTAGGACAAAGTACCCTCGGTTGTATGTTTGGGTCAACTCGGCTCTGCTTCATTGGCTCTCATCACAATGTTGTACCGACCTAATGACCGGTAATCATGTTGTCATTGACAATGGACATTGTCCTTTATTTTATAGTCCATTGAAATTAGACTCGTATGAAATTTTATTTATTCAAACTTATGAGTCTTGAATTGTAATTCTTGGCATCAAATTATTTCATTTTCGTCGACTAATATCCGATTTCTGAATTGAGAATATGAAGTAGAGTTATGCCCGAGTACAAATTGGTGAAACGTAAAATGAAATGTAACACACATTCAAATTCACACAGTTATTTTGCTACATTTCATGTTACGTTTTACCAATATGTACAGACGCCAGCACATCAAGCTACCCCAATCTGTCAAATTTTTCCAATCAACTTTGAACCTTATGCTTCAGCGATAAAGTTGAAAATCTATTAAAGAAATTTGACAGATTGTAGTAACTTGATATGCTGCCGTCTGTACTAGGACTAGATAAAATCACAACTTTAAAATCTTAATTCAGAAACCCGGTGTATTTTAATCACATTAAGCACCATGGCATACCTAATTTCTCAGAAATTAGAAGCCTGTTTTAGACGAGATTATTGTGTGAATTATATTTAGCTCGAAGCCTCAATAGAAACGGCTGGATAAAGCATTGAATCGAGGAGCAACGAACTTTAGGTCTTGTTCTAAATTGAATAGATGGCCTCAGAAGTAATAAATGATAAATGATTTTATTTCCGTAAGTAGATTTGTACAAACAGTCTTATACAAGTCAATACTCAATATGTTTATTGTAATTTACAATGTGAACTTACTTTAGGTAGGGTTTACAAAGACATGATTATTATGGATGGATATTAATACATCTAATGGCTAGTGTCAAATTGATTCCAGTTTGGTCAAGATTGATGATATAAAGACGCCCCATCCTCAAAAAATCAAATAAATAAATAACTAGATATTTGATTTGTTTGCGAAAACAAACATTGCACAACCTAATAAGCATCTGTTCCAAACGTAAAATTAAAAAAAAAAACCAAACAAGCCCAGCTGAATCGCATTCCATTATCCTCTGGGCGACATCGCGATGAGTCGTAAAGAATAGGCGGCGCTGTCGAACTTTTCCCATGGAGGGCATAAATTGGATTCGGAAGCAGATCACGTAACGGTTAAGAGTTCACAAAACTGTGCCATAAATCGGACGCGCCGAGGTGCGCCGGAGACAAACGGCGCCGGGACCGGCCCGTGCGCGGAGTGCGGGGGGAGGGGATGCAACACTGTTATCTGCATTATTAGTGTAATGTATGAGATATTGGGTAATTGGTTTTGTTAGTAATGGGGATGTAAACTTCCTAAAATAAATCTGTTTCTGAGTGTATTTTTCTTGATTCTCCTCAAGCCTAGAACTGAAACTCACGGGTTTCTGAAAACTTTATCTATTGCAGTGATCACTAAATCTGCTGTAAAAGTCAAAACATTCGCTGTCATAAGATTTGCCAACAGTTTCTGTAGAGGATGCAGAACGAAGCATGAGTGAAAGTTATTATGATCTTGAAACAACAGAAATGCAAATCGTTTTCTTCACGTGTAGGCTTAAATGACTGGAATTATTATCTGAATTCTACCGGAAAATAGGTAGCCCAACAAAATACACATTTGTTATAAATATAAAGTTAGCGGTGGAGTTAAAATTAGTGGATTTGCATACATCTCTCACAGTTTTCCCTCGGAGCGATAGATTCTACGCATAGGTGCTATTTTAAAGATCGCGGGAACGCTCCATTGTTTCGGTGGTAGCTCGTAAGGTTTATTTATTTATTTAGTTTAGGATCTCCAACAAAAGATATACACTAAACATTATATAGTTAATGGACGACAAAGTATTTGGTAGGTGTACTCTTTCAATTACAGGAGACCACAGCATGCACAATAAAATTTACAACAAGGTTACACTATATGAGGGTTATAGAGAGTCATGCGTATTAAAATGATGTGTTATCTATCACAAGTAAGCATCACATTTAAGAGGACTACATGACCTAAAGCGCGGTCTTTGTCGGATTGCATAGAAAAGAAAGAGAAGCGCGATGCCACAACGCTGGTAATTTATTGCAAAATATGAAGCAATTATCGATTTACGAAAAATCTAGTGTTTGGACAAAAAAACTAAAACACTATAGTTTTAGTATGTTGCTTGTAGAATAATCTGACAAAAAATCATAATGATTGTATTTATATTAGTATGATTTTTGTTGTAAAAAAAAAGTTTTTAGAGGTATCTTCATGATTTTTTTCTATCGTACCAAATAAGTTGTATTATGTTTTCAACACACTATCATCCTAGCATTTATCCTGAAGAATATCATATATTTTTTTGATTTTTTTTACTGTAGTCGATCATGTACTTTTATTGTTTCTAAAACTTGCGTTTTTTGCGTTTAGGTCCTGTAAGCCCCTTAAGCAATTGTTATAGTTATTGTTAAAATGACATCATTACTACATTGATTGACTTTGCTTACCTGCGTAGCAGCAGCGTCTACGGTTTGTCGTAGCGCGCTCAGTTTTTGGCGTAGAACTGCTACGAGATCGCTACGAATAGTGGATCTTTGGAATGCTGTGTTCTTTAAACGTTTGTTTGTAACTTGTTAAACTCCTTTTTATTGTAATAAGCCTATTACCTCTTTATATATTGTTTAATTTAATAGCCCCGGAGTACCTCCTCCTACTATCAGCTAACAGACTTATCTGTCTATTACTTTTAATGTGACAATCTGTAACCTTATGCCATGTTCAATGTTCAATAAATACGCTAGCAAGGGCTGGAGGCGCCAGAGCGAGTAACGACCGTATAATTCTCTCCACCAGGTGGCGTGGCTTGTCTCACGGGGACATTAATGGCGACTAATTCATGTAAATAGCTCTTCTGTCGGCCTTCGAGTTTTTTGAGACGTGTCCGCGGTTGATAAGTTATTGGCGGGATGATTGAATTTGAGAGGTTGATTTTTATGAGATTTTGCAAGATGGAATGAATAGTAAATGCTTTCGCTTTTGTTAAAGTTGATGTACACGAGGCTGTTTCGTTTGTAGATACATGAAAGGTTTGTACAACAGGTATCAAATTTATTTAAACGTTTCTTTGTTTTAATAATTGAAAACTTTATTAGACAAAGTGGATAGTCCCTTTATAAGGCACTGGGTATGAGTGCACGTGCCAATGTGTGTTAGGCCACGACTTTTTTTTTTTTTTTTTACTAATATAGTGTTAAGTCATTGTTAGTAATACAATATGGATTGTGAGTACTTGTAGTCCGAAATACAGAATATATTATTTTATTTATATCCATTTCGTTAATTTAAGTGGGACGTATAAATTTGGTTAGAAAACAATACTGGACTAATTTTGAGACGTGCGTATGGTAGGGCTTATTTATTTATTTTACTATTTATGTACACACATATATAAACAGACAAGAAAGAACAGAACAGAAAAATAGGTACAAAGGTGATGCTTATTTCATAAGAAATCTCTTCCAGCATACCTGCGATAGGACAAGAAATAAAGAGATAAAATGAATGAATGATGAATTATAGTATATACTATAATAGAAAATTATCACTACCCTACAAGCCCTACCATACGCACGTCTCAAAATTAGTCCAGTATTGTTTTCTAACCAAAACAGTCAATGCCTCAGCAATTCCATTAGATCCCCCCAGACCACATCTTACGATGCAGGGCTTGGGAATTCCCTTCTCAGCAAACAGACTTGTTTGGTCTATATTTAGGAGGCAATCTAAGAGGCATTCAGCCTTCGTGGTGGGCAGTGCAAAGGCGACAGGACCCCGTGGTCCCCACGTAGGTTTTAGGTCCCTAAGGGGTTGGGATGTATGAAGAGAGATTTGTGGATGCGGCATTTTGTGAAGACTGGTAGTCCTTTCGTTCAGCCTACAGACCTTACGTTGACTGGTAGATATCATCACGTAACGAAAAACCGTTTTTTTTAAATAAATATTGTGTCTGTAGGTTATTTATACATTAGAAAATCTTGAATAGAAATGAACGTAAAAAAATAGGCAGCTATTTCGTAATCCACAGACAAGTAGGGCAAACAGTAGTGATGAAGCTATTTGCAGTCACAAAACCTTTTTACCAAGGCGATAATGTCACCATATAATAATTCAATAGGCACTTGACCAGCACTTTGCCTTCTCTCACACACGACATACTCGTTGTACATCTTGGTGCGCAAGGGCCGCCCTCTCATTATTTACGAAGGGCCGATGGGTGAAGTGTGTGACAACCGGCACGTTCGGACGCTAACGAGACGCTTTGTGACCATCTCCACACTCTATGGTCAACAGTTGTTGATTTTTTTAATGGACAAATTATATTTGCTCGCAAATCCCAAGAGTCGCGTGGCCGCTTCTATTGTGAAAAGTGGCTCGCCTTTTAAAGCCGTAGGGGACACGCTACGCGAACATGCGATGTGAGGTGTTTCACCGATCGGATTGACGACGTGTTTAGAAAAGTTCCACGAGTAGTTTAAAGTCATTGAATGGTATTCAATTGAGAAAATTTATCGTCGAAAGTACACTCGTAGACGAACTTTCTAACTAATACTTCATGATTCATATCGCTCCGTAAACATATAAAGTCACAGTTCTAGCTCATATGTTATCGTATCGACTATAAAATCGGGCAGACACTGCGAAACCGTTTTCCTCCGATTTGCTCTCACAATAGCTCATTTGTTATAACCTGATAGCGTAGCGTTATTACAGCCAAACAAATTGAGTCGAGCCTTCGCCACCTCAGACTAATGTAATTCCAGAGTGCGCGCACCCAAGAATAGATATTTAGAGTGGATTGTTTTCGACAGACCGTAATGAAACTCTGATGCCGGGGCCCAAATCAGTTTCGGAGGTGAGCCCCCGCAGGGGAAGCGGACTACATTGTAATAAGACGTGGAATAACCTAAAATAAACCGGCGAGCGTAGCAATACAAAGATGGACACGGGTGGCGGTGCGCGTAGTGCTCGGGCCCCTTACTGCTTAATTTGCCTACCGTAATTACTGTCCTTTCGGGTTGGGGAAGAACCCCGGGGCTCGACCCGGCCGTCTTCCAGGTTATATTGCGCTCGTGCGGGCGCCGCATGTGTGCTTAGCAAATACTACTCCCTAGTCGTTAAGTATGAATACGGGTGTGGACAAAATGTATTAGCTTAGGCCGAGATTCGGACCGTGTTTGCTCAGCGATGATAGATTTATAGTAATTGTGTTATTAACGTTATGGGATAAGGGTTTTACGGGACTTAAGTAATGAACGCTTCTACCTAATGCTTGGATTTATAGTGAATTTGCACACGTGGTGCACAGTAATCAACTGAGTAGTTGACGCGGAGTTTGTGTGTTAGGTAGCTTTATTTAAGTACTGCCCTTCGCAGTAGCTTCACAATAGCTTTCACTAAGGTATAGATACGAGTTTTAATGTACCTTATTACGGGGAGTGCTACGTACTTATTTATTTTAAGTTACGTCTTCTCGCAGGACCGGTAACGAGTAAAAATGCAAAAACTTTTCCGAACTCATAATGATGAGGACATACTTTCTTTTGTTTTGGCGCAGGCTCCAATTGAATAAAACATTTATGTCAATGGAGTCCATTAGGATTCGACGAAGTTCGGAGTTTTTGTCCGCCGTGTGTATTGCTTGCTCCAGTGTTGTTGCCCTGCTCAATTAAGATTAAAAATAAGGCTCAATTAGGAATTTTATTTTCGAAAGTCATCGTTTTGTAGAAAGTGAACATGAACCTACCAGACAATTTGTGTTTGGGAATAATTCTTAAATCACCTCATTTAGCAGATAGATTAGTGATTGCCTTGTTGTATTGTAGCTGACACGAGGACAGTGCTTCTCAATCGTTTGAAAAATTCCTTTTTGTATAAGTTGACTTTTATGAAACCCCGTATAAAGAGGGAGCGACATGAATTCAATTATGACAAATAGATTGATAAATCCAATTCCGCATAATTTAAGTGTCACAATACAAGTGTCAAGAGACAATAACACCATTCTCCGAAACATAATTAACACTTTTACGGCGACGGTTACTGGGATGATCCCGTAATAACCTTGTTAACCCTGGCGCACCCAGTGAGTTGGCTAGCCTTTTAACAACCGTGTACATGGGCATTAATCCGAAAGCTATCGGCCATTGTCCTTTTCACACTTGGAGATATAACTATCTTTTGTTTCGCGCGTCTCTAAGGGTCCAGTCCGGGGACCCGTGCCTTTTAGTGTGAGGTTTTCGCTCGCCTTAACGAAGGGAAGAGCAAAGGTCGTCATTAGGGCAAGCGCGGTGTAAACAAGGTCCGAAACGCCCGCTAATGGGCAATTCGTGCGTCCTTCTCGAGGTGACCCCAGGTCCGTCTCAGGCCAGCGCCGTAAATGGGCTTTTAATTGCAATTTTGATAGAGCGCGCCCGGATTAGTTGTGTTGTGTACGTATTAGTGTGCAGTGGATTATGGAATACTGATTAGAAGGCTTGTCCATTTATTATGCTGAGGTGGTCAATATTTAAGCCTATTAGTTTTGGTTCCCGTTAAGACTACATCCCAAGTCTTCCTCAAGCTAAATGAAGAAGACTTAGGGTAGGTAAGATGAGAAGAAGTAAATTAATTTAATGTCAATTTGTATCGACCCTCGTATTAAAAGTGATCTAACTCTGCTCACGGACACTTCTGCCCCCAAAAAGCCACCCAATGCCTTATCCAGCACACTATTTGTAATCAATCTTTATTCTAGCCGCAGCATCGCGTCACCGCAGCATGTCGCGACTTGCGACAAACGCGTGTCGCGGCGGGCACCCGTTCTTGTTCGGATGTGAAATTTAATTTCCGTTGTGCGGGAATCTGTCAGCGGGGCAGGGGGGCGGGGTGGCCGCGAAGAAATATGCCCCGCTCTAAACTTTGTCAATTTGTTTGTGAAGCGAAATTAACTCGATCCAATCTGCGGTTCTCGCGACCCGCGGCATGATACGACATCGGAACGCGTCATATTTCCTTTGGTAGGAAAAGGTGAGGACTGACGAGCTCGCAGTTGTAAAAACTAATTCTCGAAAGGCAAAGTGATGTTAAAAAGTTATGAGCGAGATGTTTTCTTAAAAATAAAATTGTTTGGCCTAGTTTTGTGCAGTGCCTTAATAGAAAATGTGTAGGTATTTTAAGCAAAGGGTGAACCTTTTATGAGCTTTGACTCTTGATGAGTTTTGCTTTCTTTAATAAATTAAAGAAAATTTCAAAGCTCATCAAGACTCGTGTACATCGTCATTACGCAAATTCGATCAAATTTAACTAAATTTAAGTTTCCCTGACGATCGTCGACGGCAAATTCAAATGATCCCAACTCCTGTGATAGTACAAAGTGATATCCATCTGCTAAAACAAAAGTCACATCTACGGCCGATGATACCGCCCATCCTGCATGCCAAAGCAATAACCCTTCATCACAGTCTTAAATAAATTAATAAAGTTTAAAATGTATAACATAAAGGTGGGTATACACGTAACGAACGGTCTGTGGTTAAGTAAAAATTCGCATTCACAACTTCGTTATCCGTATCACAGGGCGCGTCCCCTGAGAATGCTTTATTAAAATATATTGTGCACATGCCTTCATTTTCACATCCCTAGCTAAGAGTGGTGGGTGGAGGTTATGTTGTGTAAGCGAAGCGGTTTTTGGGAGTCTTCAACGTATGTTACATCTAATTCGTCATTGGAAAAGTTATTTATTTATTTATTTAATACTTGAAGCACATTAATGTACAGAGGCGGACTTAATGTCATAGGCATTTTCTACCAGTCAACCTTTGGGTGATGCAGAGACAAACAGTTGTAGGTGCAATCATGAAAATTGGGGAATAAATATTAATAGTTATACATTATTTTTATTGGAAAGGTTAATTTAATATATCACAATTTGGATATGGCTAATACCTAATAGGCTGGTTTAGTTTTAAATGTTACATTCCGAATTGTCTGATGAACATTAATGTTACATTCCAAATTGTCTGACGAAAATAATCTGTGCCAATTCACATTTTCTTTATTTTTTTCCTTTACAAAAATATACACCTAGTACACTTAATTAGCATTTAACTTATATCGCTACCTCTCACAAACATAACCCCATCTTAACCTACAAATAAATTAGTTATGCCCAATATTTTCACCCTGAATGTTATTCGAACTCAGTACCTACCTACATATACGCGGAAATTGCGAGGGCATATTTATCAGATATTTACCTATCTGAGAGGTTCTTTCTTATTCTTATAATAAGGTGCAGAAAATTTCCGATCCTCAGTACATTTGCATAGACGCCTCGTGAGCAGGTGACGCTCCGAGTAATTACATTCGCGAAGTTTCAGACGAAAGTTTATGGAAATTTGTAGTAGGTTCCTTAAGATATGATATTTAATAACAGCAATAGCTATAGGTACAAATAACGTGGTGGCTGTATGGCTTGATGTAGTATTAAGAGCAACGAAGTTAATTACCATTTTTTAAAGGAAGAGTTAGTGTGTTTTGTTGTTTCCGGGTAGTCAGTGTACCTACACTAGATAAATGAAAAGATGGAACTGAATTTGTGTAAAATTAGTTACTATTTAGCGGTAATTTTTCTGTAGGTGGTGAAAAAGGATATTAGATTCTTGATGCTTAGAGTCTTGGTTGCTTTTAGTCGCCAAACAAATAGGGTTTTGATTTTGAAGTTATTTCAGATAACTTCTATACCTACTAATATAATAATGTTGCAGGGTTTGTTTATTTGTTTGAACGTGCTAATCTCTGGAATTACTAGTCGGGTTTGAAAAAATATTTTTGCATTTGATAGTTCAATTGTTGTTAATATCACGCTAGGTCATAGCCTGATGTTAAGCCTTTGGAGCCGACCAAAAAGCAAAAAGTCAGAAAGAACGCTAAGTGAAGAGACGGGGCACGGCTGTAGGACATATTTTATGTTAAAACAAGAAATTTCAAGCGGACGAAGTCGCGGGCAGGAGCTAGTGATAGATATAACTCGATCTATTTGCAACTTCGACGTACTAAACACGAGACGAAACAAACAGCCGAATATCTCCGTCTGTATTTTAGTTCCTGACATTCAAAGACCAAATCAAGCTGATTATTAAAAGCAAATATTGACGAACAAATTAATAAATACAGAGTTTCTTTTGAGGAACGTCGCGGCATCTTTAATTACGGTGGAAGCAAACAGTCTTGTTTGAGGAGGGAACGTATCTTTGCATGCGTTTAAATGAAAACTGAAGAAGTGTTCAAGAACTATGGGCTTGATATTTGTTTTAGGAAATAAATAACGACGGATGTTGGTTGCGTGGATGTGGTAAGTAGGTACTGGATTTGTTGTGTTTTGAGGCGAAATTATGTTGTTGTTTGTGTGATACAGCAGGCACAATATAGGCTACTAAATATAGTCATGTACCGACCGGTATAAAATTGTTGTATGGTTCTTGATTGCCAAAGTATTGGATCGATTCTTTCTAGGATCCTAATAGATGTAGACATAATTTTTGTGCTAGCCCCGCATAACTACATGGCAAGAAAATGTCTGAAGATCGAGTTAAAATAATACTCTGAAGATTTAATGTAAGACAACTCAACGGAGTACGTGTTGCTTGATAATAGGTAAGTAATTCGTGTTACACTCAAATATTTCTCAAAACCCATAAAGATTACGCAAGAGCACAAGCTCATACATCACTATCCAACACTAAATCACATTCCACACTCCATAAATCCATTAAATTTCTTCCAGTGCTCGCGTGCTCGCTTCCTTATCACTTCCAGTTATTCTCAGCGCAAGAGTTGCAAAGTTGGCTCGACAAAGGCCTTGAGAGGAAACCATTATGGTTCTCGACGTCTCCGCGGCCGCTTCATTAGAGTCGAGAAAGAGTGAAGAGGTACGGGCGCGGGCGGGGGGTAACTCTTACCCCCCTAGGGGATGTGTAGTCATTGGTGTTAGTTGGTGCCTTTGGGTGTTGCTTGAGGTTGTAATGTTTTTTTTTTTTCTTGGAATGGTGGAGAGGAGTTCTGCGTCTTGTCGAATATAATTAGGTATGTGTGCGTTCAAGCTAAAACAGGTATTGTTGGTAGTAAGTACAAAATAAAAATGATATTGTGTTTGATTTCACTTAAACCTACATGGGCATTTATGAAACGTCAGAAGCTAGGTGCACGGGTCCAATTGGCAATTTCCTATGTAGAAAAGCTAGAAAGAAACGCCACGGTTACTCTTTTAAAAATACTTGATAAGTATTGTTTCTTTTGTTATATCTATTATTAACCCTCGTGAGTATACATCAAAGCAAGCTAGAAGGTTTGTTTTTAGCGCTAAAGGGATAAACTATAAACATCTTTCATCTAAAAGCCTCTAAACTTGTGATATTATTATCTAAGTAGGCCGACTAGTATGCCTTGTTGACAGGCTAGACTTTTGAGTTCGTTACGCTTACTTGTTTGCCTAAGTAGCTCCATATTTATCTAGTTAGAAGACTATGCTGCTTGGAAGCGCCACCGGTGAATGACAGCCCGCATAGCAACTTTAACATAGAGTTGACGAGAAAATAAAGAATTAAAATTAGTTGATTCCTATGTAGAGATATTGACCATAAAAAGAAAAAAAAAAACAATTGCGATCATTACCAAAAAAGCAACATTGCTATTAATATTAACCACGTGAAGAATTTCGTCATAACCCAAAGTACACGTGTAACAATTATAAGGCCCCTCCACACGGTCGCGCGACTCGCAGCGTTAATTTGCGTCGCGTTGATGCGTCGCGATGAGCGGCCACAGAGCGTCTTATTAGACACGTAGCGGGGCGTGCCTCCGGTTCGCGTCGTCACATGTGATGTGATGCTCAGACATGGAATGTACGTGTAATTTTATTACTGTTCGCTATCAGTGGCTTTATTAATTGTGCTGTAGTTTAGTTTAGGCCCCTCGTTTTTATTTTTTGCCGTCGTAATTACTCAAATCACCCTAGCTCATACCGTACTTCTGTATAAATGCTGTATTTTGTTAAAGTTATTTGTGACGTATTTGGCTGATGAAAATCACAAATTGTGATTCTATTTCGGCCTGGTGCTCAGTTCTATTTATGGAACTAATATTTTGAATGTACCTGCTAACTTTTTAAGTGGTTGATAAAAGTTAGCAAACTAATCCTGTACCTATTGACGACTACGTTAAGGCCGTCTTGTAGTGCGGTGTGTAAGTATGATAACGTATCCTCACTCCCTGCATAATAGGTATCGGGGCATCTCTCTCGCAAGCACTGGCCGGCCGTTGCGAGCTCTCGAACTGCTAGATTTTGTGTATATTGGTTTCATAGAAAAACATAATAAGGAAATAATAAAATGTGTTCTCACCAAGCCCTAAAAAACAATAAGGCTTATCTTTTGGTATAACTTGAACATAGTTTAACGATGTAATCTCTTCAAGGTACACGTTTTAAATAGCGATTTAGTGTCATCTTTATGATTTTTTTTATCGAGCTAATTATTTTAATTCACATTTTGCTTCACACAATGCTTGAAAATATGTTAAATTTTCCTAAAATATATTTATTTTTGCGCAAAATAATATAAAAAAAAAATGATTTTGCGCAAATAGTTTTTGTTTAAAAATGTTAAAAAGTACTGCAACCTAACCTTGATTATAATATTTTTTTGGGAATTCGAATATTCTCGGTAAGCATAACCGTACTCGTACTATCGTTACTTCACTTATATCATACATTCATTTCAGTCCAACACAATCAGAAAAACACACACTACCAATACCTACAACTACATAACCACTTACGCATGTGCTGGAGAGCACTTCAAAAGTACCCTCAAGATGCATCCAAGTCGTGGCGTCACGTACCGGTGACAGATGGGAAATCGATGTCATTATGATAGATTATCCGTTAGGGCTACGTGTGCCTGATTGGCTTTGTTACGCGTCTTCGGCACCTGAGAACGTCCTCGATCTCGGTCAACTAATTTGACAGATCGATGGTCGCGTCTTCGGCCGTGTGAGATGACCTTAATGACCCGTTGTGCGACGTAGTTGATTTTGAGATGTGGGTAGTGTAGAAATATGATGTGTGTGTCAGTTTTCATTTTGGGATGATAAATAATTTTTTAATTCATTTACTATACAAAAGTTCACGATTTTTTTTAGCAGTTTTAACGAAATACGTATATAGACTTTTATTGAACAAAATAACGTGCTACGAGACCTACATATCCCACCGTAGCCGCGTAGCAGGCGCAAGCTACGTCTACAGTTTTATTACGACTTCGAGACAACATAAAGCATTGACGACCTACTATTACTTTTCTTTCGACTTTGATCATATAAACTATAGGCTTATATGGTAATACTATTCCACATTCGACTATAAAAATAACATTAGAATATTGTAACGCTTGATTGCATGCAAATTATGACATACGGAAATGTAAATTTTGAGTGTGTGAGTGTAAGACACATCAAATGCTCACCCCAGTGGGTTCACCCTTTATTTTGCACACAAAAGGCTGGTAGCCAACCTAATGAACGGAGTTCAGGTCGTGGTGGTGAATACATTATTGCCCTTAACTTTTATAGCTATGCCTAGTTTTGGCTTCTGTGTTTATGTGGCGCTGGAGACACCTTGAGATATATGAAATGTCTAAGAGCGAGTTATTAATTTGAATATTTAGTGGAAGATCTTGATCTACATAGTTTGGGTGGTTGTGTGACTAAAGGTTTAAGAATAATCGAAGAGTTTCATAAAATTTTGCCAGTTCAATCTTTAATACCTCAAGCGTCAAGTGTACACCAAGTGCACATATGAGAAAGTGTTCGAAAAGTCAACGGTACACCATGTGTACACAACAGTGTCACTGTCATTGTTAAAACAATGACTTTACTGCGCCCATTCAACTACTCCGACGCGTGGGGTGTTTCGACAGTAGGCGGGCAAACGTGTGAAGGTTACGTTATTTTTTTTAAATCTATTGAAATTGATAGAGCACTTGTATGGATACGGTTAAAGTTGAAGCTTATTTTACAGAATCCTGTTCAATTAAAACGTTACTGAGTCTATATTCTAAATCATACCTGCTTTAGTTTGAATTATGCTCTCGTATAATTTTTCACCAACAGGTAAATGAGGTATTCCATTTAGCGTCATTGTCGTATGGCACTGGCTACATACAGGTAACTCCTCACGTAATGCGAGTATGCAAATTAAACGTATTTCATCTTGGCATTTTCACGGGGCCTTGTCACTGTCAAACCCGTACGTCTGTTTATTAACTTTTTGCTAATTAGACAGGCCTCCGGCACGTCTGCGAGTATGTTGGCATTTTTAATTACACGTGATAATGTTGTCTGGCGGAGCGGCGTGTTGTGCCACTGGGCCGCTTAACGAGCATTTACACAAAGCACACAATTAACATCACTGTTGTCTAATTCTCGTTTGCTTGAGTGTTTTTATTGAGAATGATAAGTGAACTCGGTGCAGCAAAGAAAACAAAATACTATGCTCACCCTAATTGCCATTTAACGTGCAAATAATTAACAGCATGCCAGCGAGGGATAGAGAGAAAAATGTCACGAATCAAATTAAGCCAAATCAAAACAAACAAAAGGAAGGGTATGCAATGTAATCACTTCGGACTGTCAAACACACTCGCAGGTACGGCAGCTTACGGACGCATTTAAGTTAAAATTTTCACTCCCCAGTAGCTTTTTACTAATTCGCCAAGTGAAAAGGGTTCGCCGAAGTAATACAGTTTACTGCTTATTCAGTATTTATACGTTTAGGGGGCGCCACTCGTCTCTAGACGTCGACCAATGTAAGGAAAATTTGTAAAATTTGCAGCAATTAGCATCCATCAATATTCTGAGTGAACCCCTTCTAGGAATTATATTGTGCCTCCTTCACGACATGTTTTAATAATGGGTACCTCAGCGTCATTATGAAATATAAATTACTTAATATTCATTTACAACTTTCTAAGCTCATAATAAAGAAAATTGATAATAAATAAATATCTTTTACCTATTGCAAATGATTTATCAATGTTCTGTAGTTACAAAACATTACTACGAGAAAACTCGAACATGAATAATCGAGAACAAAGTACTCACTAAACATATTCCTACAAATTGGTTTCCAATAGCAAAGAATACTGTAATCGAATTCGGAGCGTACTAAAGATGGTGGTATTATTAAAATCCTGCAAAGTTAGATAGGCAATAAAGAGTTGGAGACGACGAAGGATAGAGGTGCGTTGTTTACGGCAGGATAACATCGCCGATCGCGCGTAATGTATTTATGATTATTGCCTCAACTTACGTGTAAAGAAATAGACGGGAAAGCTTTAAGGTAAGACGGCTGTTTAAGGAGAAAGCCTCTAGTTTATTTCGCTGAGATAATAGAAAGGTAAACTGTTGAAGTCGGTCTGAAGCTTTTGTTTTAAACGAGACAATGTTTCGGGGAATAAAGGTTTTAGTGACGAATTTATAGTCGAGACAATTCTCTTAATAAGATTTGCGTTTGTACTGAGCATTATACTAGTTATTGAAAAGGTCACACAAGGACGATAATCGCTCACAGAAATGTCATTGTAACAAAGATGAAAGACTTGGTCCGTGTTGACGAGTGGGCGACCTCCTCAAACAAACTGGAGCCATCAAGAAACCAACACGAGGAGGGATATTTATAACAACAAAATCCCCTTACCGCTACACATGTCACAAGTTATGAAGATAAATAAAGGCCCCTCAGATTCCTTCACCATCACATTTCCGTTAAGTCTATCGACAAGCAAACATTGTATATTAGCTAGCGATGCCCTAAATATTGAAGCTCCGTCTTAATCCGTCGGTGGCGAGAGCAAGCCGCTTCTTAATCCATCACGTAACCGAGACTCGACGAGAAATCGTGTTACATCAACGAAAAATGTATTATAGGGGGGGGTCTCCCCACGATCGGACAAACTTTGCTAATACCACCCTCTAACATAATCGCACAGCCTTTTACGAGAGGAATTTATGGGATGGTCCCGATTTCTTGGTGTATTTATGGTGAACGTGGCTCTAACGTGTCGGCGCTGTGTTAATTAGGAAGAGTAAAGTATTGGAGTGATGTCGACGTGACGAAGAGTGCTGTTTATTAGTAAGACGGAAGATTTTGTAGTTTGAGCGGAGATTAAAGAACATGAGCAACAGTGTTCGTGGAATTGATCGATCGAAAACTTTGCTTAGTTTTGCTATGTAGCTTTCATGTTGCATTGCTCGAAATTAATAAGCGGTTCCACGTGGTAGTATAGCATAACCATAAGCATAGTCAGCTCCCACTGCTGGGGCACAGGCCTGCTCTCCGTGAGAGGGAGTGGGCCACAACCCACCACCACGGGCCCAGTGCGGGTTGGTAGATCTCACAAGTCTTCGAATTTCTGGTTCTAGGACATGCCGTTTTCCTCATGAAGTTTTACTACACCGTTTTGAAAACAATGGCGATGAAAATATTTACACAAAGTAAAGCGCCTGTCTAGGTTCGAATCTGCGACCTCGTAACTTGCAGCCGTCACACTGGGCTACCACTGCTATACTACTGGTAGTATAGAGTGGCTTTTATTACGTCTCAAATAGAATAAGTATTTTGTAACAGAGATAAGACATGGTCAATTTCAATCGTCTGGCTTCGGCAATGTAGTACATAACATTCCGAAAAACCCTTCCAACTTTAATATTACACACACCAACAATTCTACAATGCAATTTTCTTATATAACACCTCCACTCACCAATCAAGGTAGCTTATTGACATACCCAACATCAAAAGGCTTCGACTGTGTGACGTAACTAATTCAGGACTAGCCGTCAGAGTTGCGAAGTCTTAGCGAGTCGGCCCCAGGTGAGAATGTGCTAGACTCAAGTGGCTAGACGCTGCCCGCGAGCCAATAATGTTGCATGTTAAGTTGGGATATGTACGGCTAGTGGAGGTGGCCGGCAAGTTCGTCAGCTCGCTGGAGATGAATAAAACTCAATGATATCACGATTTCTTTTACGTACTTGATAATTTTTATGACTGTTACTGTACAAGATGCTTTGAGGGTTTGAGAAATACATATCTCTTTGAGAGACCAGTAATTTTAAGTAGGTATAATTTGTAGATAACATATTGGTTGATCAGAGAAAATGGAAGGGTGTGGCCTCGCTTAATTGATCACAACAAGCGTTCATTTAGAAAGAGTAGCCATGGATACTGAACTTGTTGCAGCGGTGAATGAATACTAGCAGAGCGGAGGATACTTCAATTTGTGGTGGATGTTTTGGTGTGGTCTGCAAAGGACACACACATAAGCAGTCGTCGTCTTTAACCCATTGATCGTCATCAATGACGACGCTACGCTTTACGCTACGCTTTAACTCGTGCTCGCCGCACGTTATATCTGTGTGTAGTTGACGTATAAGTGAATTCGACAATGCAGGAATAGGTACTTGTACAATATAAGTGGAGGACGCAAGTTGTGGCTTTGTTCTGGAAACTTCACCGTATAGTGATGTATCTTATTGCATGTGGCGTCGTAAAGGTAACACTCACTTCAGTATGCAGCTGTATGTGTGCGCTCTATTTACTGGAATAGCCGGCTTTGAAACTAGTATTATTTCTGATGTTATGGAGAATTTTAATTTACGCGCAAAGTAAACTCATTTACATATGTTGACAATAGTTTGTGTTCGCGGTAATGAAGTTTTAGTTAATTATATTTTCGCTTAAAATAAAACTTATTAACATTTAATACGACCTCAAAACACCAGCGAGCAAAAACTCTAAAACGTTCAGTTTATTCAATGAAACTTTGTTAAAAATACAAGAGCGAGAGAGAGTCGGCCGAAAATTAATTATCATTCACAAAACTCTGTCGAGTCAGCCTACACGAAATCTTTACGCATCAATTGAGCCAGTTTATGGCAAAATTAATTACTGGCTAGAGAGGATCGACTATAATAGTTTCCCGTCCGAATTATTATTGTGAAGGGGTCCACGGCCGACGAAATTGTGTCCGGACAAGAAAATTAGTGAGCGTAAAACGGGGTGTGAATTTGAAAATCAAAGAGCCTATGGAACTTGTTCCGAGTCCATTGTGATGGCCCATCATTTACATGGGACGCCACCTATACACAATTTGGTGATAACTCATTCGCAAGTTCGAGCTTTTGAAGAGTGAAGGACGGTTGGTTTTAATTACATGTCGAGTATAGAATTGTTGCATAATACATGTGGCTCAAGTCTCAGGCGCTGTGTGATGAGCGTGGTCACACGGAACGGACTAACGGACGAAGTGTGAAACCAGTGGCTTCATTGTTTGAATGAAGAGATTGTTTCTGCATAATTCAAGAATTAATATCATCAAATTTTTTTTGCAACGTCTCAATTTCTGTCTCAGCATTTGGTACAGATGTTACTTGCCGAATATCTCGACTAGACATTTGTAACAAACCAAAGCCCTAGTCTCCCTAATCCGTATTGTTCCCCGTCTAGCCTGAATTCGTGCTAGTGTAAAAGTGCGTCTCTCAGCGGACGGCGTCTTGTACCGCGATATATGGCCGCCGAGGGAGACCGCGCAGCTGAGATTCTCACCAACTGATTTATAGCTACGCGAATACTAATACAAATATCTTGGCAGATGAATGTTGAGATTGTGTGAAAAGTCTGGGTGTTGTAAATCAGAAATGAGAAAAGAGATTTGTTGTGATTATTTCTTTGGCAATAAGTCAAGGGTAGTGTTACATCGTTGGCCTCATAAACTTTTGCTGAGTTTAGCCTAATCGGCTATGACTGTATTACGAGTTCATGTCTCCTGGCCAGGAAGATATACTTTTATTGATTAAAGAGAAGCTTCCTGGCTATTAAAATACACCATGTTTTTACCATAAATAAATACACCAAAAAACTCCTGTACAGGTGTATAGAACACCGCTAAAGACTGACGGCTCGTAAACCAAGGAGGAAGCAGTGTTGGAAAGAATTAACTATGAAATATGCGCACCTTGGGCCTACCGTGATTTATGTGCGGCAGATCTGCATTAAATATTGTGCGGTGTCGGATGCAGGGGAGAAGATGAACTTTCTGTTGTTTTGATATGATGTGGTGATAGTGTAGTGTGATTTACTGTTTGGTTGTTAAAGGCAATCATAAAGATAAACACGTAAAATATACAGGCATAAAACTTGTAGAAGGATGGATTATTGTGACAAGAGCTCATTATGAGCAGAAAAATGAGACAATTATACAAGAGCAGGTCCCTCAAACAACCAATTTAAAGCTGATATAAAAAGTAAGAAATAATTTGTACTAAAATGTGTGTGAATTTAAGAAAAAGAGTATCCTACTTAATGAACTACAAATTCTGAATAAAGGTTACATAAAAATAAGTTAGGTTTAATATAAATACAGAAGAAAATAATTCATGGAACCTGATATTCAAATGACATTTTTCCACTCATTCTAAACATACATTTACCCATCCTAACGAACTCCAAAATATAATGAACAGCAGTGGTTTAAATCCAGACGTTACAAAAGAAGGCACGGTTCGCTATGACGAAGGTAACCCGCAAAACGCCACATACGACCCGCATGTAATTTTATTATGACCTCGTTATGGTATTTAATGAAGTCATTAGCCTTAGGACGACATGGTTTTGTGGTGGGTTAACAGGCCTGTAGACAAGGTAAACACATTAGATGGGGATTACCTTGTTTAGACCAGGTGTAATGTATCGGAAGATTGAGGGGTAGCATTATTTTGTTTGAGTGATAATGGTGGTCCTGTGGTCGTAGATGTAGACAATATTGTCAGACTCCAGTCGTTTTATTCTGTAAAAAAAAACACTGTGAAAACTTAGGTGAATTCCACTTGATGCTTTGGATTGTGAGATTCTTACAGAATAGCATAGATCGGAATTATGTTTCTGAATTTTACAAAGGTTGCCTTTTGCCTATAAATTAAAAAAAGATGACTGAGACCAATTTACTTGATTATATTCGAGACTACGCTGTTGATTGAAGAATACTGCTGTATCATGGCAAGAACTTTTTTTTTTTTTGTAACATTGTGGTAACTTTTCGTTTTCATAAAGACATTCATTTGAAGGTAACATAATGTTTGTCACAGCTGAAGTATGAATACTAAAATATTAGACTTGTAAAATGGTTCTTCGTATAATAATGAACAAAAAGACATGCGATTGCGCTATTTGTGTTACCTCAGCAGCACATTAGCCATATATTATCCGCACTAAAGGATAAAACTATGGTTGTCTCGTTTGCACTCGTAGTTATTTAACATAGTTGCACCCATTATCCTTCCTATTATGACCATTATGAGTTGCGGAACAAAAACTAAGCCTGGATTAGATCTATAGCCACTCCTGTGTTGCAATTGCAGGCGCCAGTTTGAGGTTTAGTACACTTGGCTTGGCGATTAATATTGGCTATTGGTTACCAGTTGACACAAAGCTCTTTCTGGGTTTTGCATAGATTCTATATTTGCAATTGACAGTAGTGATAAAATCAGCAGCAGAGTCATCTTCAGTGGAGAACTTTTTAAATCATATTATAATCTTTCTAACTAACAGTATATCAGTGAAATGGCTGAAACTCGGGTGGTTACAATGAGATTCCGTAAATATTTTAGTTATTAATTAGTCGTGACTGCAAAACCGGAATTTACAGAATATACTATTTGCCGGAGTAGTTTCAACGCGTCTTGAAAGACTTCAGTCAATGTTAAAACTAGAAACTGATTTAAGTGAGTACTCGCGGCGTAAGTTTATTTCAGCGTGCACTGTCTTGCCGGCTCGGGAATAATGGCCGCCCGTAAATCCCGGCAGACAAAACTGACTCACCTGCACTCATTATATTTACGCCGCAATAATAAAACTTTCCAACTCGCTGTGAATATTGAATTCGTTGCGGCGAGGAGAGGCGGTCGCCTTACTTATTGCCGTCAGTTATGCAATATGCTCGGTAGGTTTTAATAAAGGCTCGACCAACGGGGCATTTCGAAAAGTTTTCGTTTCGCGAAGGCGGACGCTATTGCGCCGACAATGAGCCCCGCTAAGCCCCCGTCGAGTTGAGTTGAAGCGTTTTCGTTTGACTAATAGCTGCATGTAAAATTTTTGTGCTTTTATTCACACACGGTGGAGGGATCTATCACACGCTAAAATCTGCCGGCTTTGCTGATGGGGTTTAAGTTGTCATTTTCTCTTCGGTCGAATGAAAGAGAACAGTTTTCGTGAGACTACTATTTTGGTTTATTTACACGATTGAGAATATTCCTGTAAGTATCTTTTTTCTAAAGTAAGTATCTTATTAGATATTTTTGAAATCGTTACCGAAAACAACAACAATGAAACGAATCTTACTTCACAAAACAACGTATCAACTTCACTTACTGTATTTTCAACAAACTAAATATTGCTATAGTTTCGGTATCAAATATTCCTAATTAACGTAGACACACAAATGAAGGAGAAATAATCCCGTTCGCGAAAGTTATAAAGCGTGGCTTCGTGTCTTCGCCAGACAAATGGGATATCACTGTGCTTCGTGAGCGAATGCAGGTAACGTGATCTAGCGCCTGCATTGCAAGCTTAAAGAGGGATTCTTAAATAAACGTGAACTGCAAGAGAGAGACGGAAATAGTTTAGAAGACTTATAGGACAATATTTTTATTTAAAAATAATCTCAGAAAATATTTATATAATATTATTTTCTATTTATTTCAATATAGGATGAGAGTGAATGGTGAGGATTTGCAATATGTCCATGAATACTACTTGGGCCAATTAGTCTCTTTCCAGTCCAGACAAGACAAGGAAGTTCTAAGACGATCCGAAAATGCCTGGAAGAGCTAATAGAAAGAGCTTATGAAAGGAAGTCTGCTTTTGACACTAAAGCGAAAAATTATGGACATGTGCATCCTTCCCATTCTGACCTATGGATCCCAGACTTGGTCTTTGATAAACATTCAAAAGTTCAAACTCAAGGTTTGCCAACGTACAATGAAGCGCTGTATTCTAGGCGTCAAATTGACAGACCATATTCGCAACACCAAAACACAGATTACTCAAAACACAGATTGCGCTCAAAAACACAGATTACTCAAACAGCCGCTAAGCTGAAGTGGGACTGGGCTGACCACGTGTGCCGTATCCCCAATGAGCTGTATGCCAAAATAACCACCACGTGGAGCCCTGACACAGCCAGAAGACGTCGTGGCAGACCACGTAGAAGATGGTGGGACGAGTTGTACAAAACAAACGACCAGTGGTCCATTTTAGCCCTGGATTGGAAGAGCTGGAAGTCATGGGGCCTTTGCTAAGTAGTGGGATGATGCAGTTTCTATATATATAATTATATATGTATAAGTATCAGTTAATATTTTTAGAAAATTTAATGTCATCATGTCTAAAACCTATGGAAAAAACATTTTGGGCAAAGAATAGAACCTTTGGGGACACCATCCCATACCTATTCAAAGTCAGCGATACATAGGACCAAAAGAGCCAAATGTTTTGTCTGACACTCAACTCTACTCCTATCATTCACGGGTAAGTAATAGATGATATAACAACAAAATCTCTAATATTAACAACATATAACAACGGAACCTATAATTTTATTTAATATAGCGATTAGTTAATATAATGAACGATTGATATAATTTAAAAATAACTAATTTTTATAAGCATAACATACATTAAATATAAAATCGTTTGACATACCACTCAAAAGATATAAAACTTATTTGGTCTAATATGATGAAAACGCCTACTTAAAAACACAAAGCAAAATTGCATAGACACGGGTTAGTTTAAAAAAACAATAACTTGGTATTTTGTTTAATAAACATTTAAAAGTATTTTTTCTTTGTTTTATTCTTTGTAAATTCTATCGTAGTTATAGGTAATAGTAACCTAAGTAGATATTAAACATAACTAGTAACTGATTACCACCTGCGCTAAGATAGGTCGATTTCTGGGTGGTTTAAAAAAAAATAACCACGAAGGCTAAGGCGGGAGCTCCGCTCCGCTTCGCTCCCGCCTTAGCCTTCTAACCTAACCTATCCGAGTCGGGGTACTCTGAGTCGAGGTGTTAACCTTAATGATGTTTTTTATATAATATATTAAACGTTAGACCTAATGATTTTCGATTAAATAAACAATATACATATTAAACATTAGACCAAATGATTTTCGATTACATAAACGTTATGTCAAACAACGTTATACTAATTAAGTTTTAGAATAAATAAATGTTATATGTAAAGAAATTATATCAACAGTTGGTATATTTCACGTTGATTATATCTTATGAACGATAATAAAATGAAATTAGACCAAATGAGTTTATACGTTATGAGACGCACCCATTCACAGAAGCTTATCTAACAAATTATTTGCCTTAAAAACTAAAGCATAATACACAATAACTAGTCAATGTGTATCGAAAGCCTGACTCGGTAAACAACACATGCCATTAGAGCCACACCTTTTCCTTTTATAACAAAATGATAAAGCGTTAACTTTAGTAACAGCAGGATGCAATGATGCGGATGCATTATCGTGTACACCTGCAGGCGGATATTGCATTAGATGCAGCCACCAACACCGCTCGCGGTACACTCAAAGCTCTTCTTGTTATTCACACACGGATGGGTTGTGCAGACGGGCGGTTGAATAATTGAATTTTCCTTTTAAGATCAATGTTTTTAAGATTTATATGTACCAACCTAAGTGAACAATTTACTGATGTGGATTAAAAATTTATTGCGGGGTAATATTTTGTATAAATATGCAATCTGACTTAAAGTACGACTTTTTGTGAGATAATAATGTAAGAAAATATCGCTGCAATTTTTGTCTGAAATTGCATCACTACAAAGTGATTGGAAGAACACAGTTATACAAGATGGATTCTAAGAGCAAGTACAGTTGTAGCTACAAAAACATAAAAAAAAACATTGAGACAGTCCTTAACTTTTTGAGTAATCGCTAACTACTTTCACAGGTTTTGGAAAAATGGTACAGTCAGAAAAACGTCAATTCTAACGTTTTATTTTTATGATGCAAATCGATGCAGTTTCGTATAAGGATTAAAAAACTCTTCTAGACCAACATAGGTTAACCCTTCGTATGCGGCGAACTTAGATCGACGCGAGACACAATGGCTTTTTAATTGTTTCGGTAATTACGGCATTCGACCGGTTAAAGTAGGTACTAGAAAAGCCACTGTATATTCCCTCAAAATCTTAATAGAGTCCTATCAAAGATCCACCAACAAACAAAACCGCTTGCAAACGTCCGTCTAGTCCCACACAAAGCGATAGCCTATTTGCTTACGAGCGTGTAAGCACACAGGCGCGTAGTTGCATCGGATTCCATGACGATGCCTTCAAAAGTTCCGCGTTCGACGCCCGGCCGCGGAAGCGCCGTCGTAGCCAGGAAATTGAAGTCACCTCTCGCATTCACTATATGAACAATGCTTTGTGAAAGAACATCTAATTTATCTACGAGTTGTTTTGAGGAATCGCTCCGTTTAAATTGAATATCGATTTGTTGAACAATATTGTATTGTCTTAGTGGAACCGTTGGTCTTTATCTGCAATCTTATGTTTATAATTACACGTCAATTTCATATGTTAGGTTTTGAACGAGACGTGTTAGTTAGTTTAGAACAAAATTCATTAATTTGCCTACTCATTTGTTTTGTGTTGTGTAAGTTAAACATAAACTTTTACAAATTGGTGGTTTCAGTCTTAGTTATACATACCTCGTCTATTTGAGCGTCTTCTATGACTAAATTTTAAAACACGTCTAGACTGATAGCACTCACGCTATACATCCGATATACACAAGAGGAAATAATATGAGAGACCGCAACCTCAGGTGAAGCGCTACCACGCATGCCACCCATTGTAAATATTAGTTCGCGAAACTCATCAATTCTGCGCTCAAACTTAATAAAATACTTGGCGCTTAATTGAAAATGAATACTGCTGGCGTCGATGCGATCGATAAAATATTCCGCAGCCTTAATCCGCGATAATGAAGCGGGCCGCGAAGGGTTGCTTCAAGGGGCCCACTAATAAATGTTGCGTCCCAAATTTAAAATCAAAGTGCGGAATAAATTTTGATTAGGCGATTAGCCGGAGCAGAGGAGGTGTTTGCTTTTCTTCGGCGCTCTATTAGTGATGGTACGGAGGTGGTGACGGGGATATGGGATCGAGGTTGACAGCTGCGGAATTAAGAAGTGTTGTTGGAAGGTTCAGATTTTATAAGTAGGGAAGTGTTCCGAATTTGAACCCGCATGCGCATGGTGATCATACTACCATGTTAATGCAGCCGTAAGAAACAAAATAAATGTTCTATGTTTTTATGCGTGTGTTTACTTTATTTTGTGATATTCCTGTGCGAGTCCCAATAAATACTTTTTTTTTCTTTAATGATAGTCATAAATTGTTCATTTGCGTCAACATAATCGAACACAATATCTAACATTTGCACAATCAATACACGACTTCGAATTTCGTAGGTACATAATATTCTATGGCTATCGAAAGTTTTAGAAACCTATTGTCGGGGTCGGCTTGCCAACTAAGTTCTCTCCAATTAGCCAGGTATGCATCCTCCACGGCCTTATTGTTTCATATCGGCTTTATAGTATCGAGCCAAGTCTGGCCTTCCCATGGCACTTCAATCATGGTTTTATTACGGCTTGGTATTAGTAATATATATAATTATAATTTATTTGTGGGATGGTAAATATTGGTAGATGGGTAGCCTATGAAAAACTGCAACACTAAGGGGAGATGGTATAGATAGATAATTAAATATGAGGTCTAAAGACTATCGAAGAAAACGTTTTGGGCAAAGAATAGAACCTTTGGGGACACCTTCACTTATCTGTTCAAGGTAAGCTACGCACAGAGCAAAAAAGTCAAACTTTTTGTTTTTCTAATTTATGTGTGGGTTGATAAATATTGGTTGAGGTTTTTGGTAGCTAGGGTTTTCATCACCTATGGAAACCTGCAAACACTAAGATAAAGGCTGATGCATAGATCTTAGAGACAAAGTATAAGAGTCTCATGTACGTACTTTCGCAGGTACTCATAAACCTACAAACCGAAATAAAACATAGTTTTGCCAGCAGAAATAACAATACTGGTACTTACTAACCCAGACAAACTAGTTTACAAAGAGTTCTACTGCTTCTAAACTCATCATCATAATCATCCTATAATTTTCCCAAAGCTGGGAAACAGGACCTCTCTTCGAGAGGGAGTGGGTTGTAATCAACAGCGCAGGCCCAGTGCTTCGAATTTTTGGTCCAAGGACATGCCGGTTGCCTCACGATGTTTTCCTTCACCGTTTTGAGCCATGTGGAGATGAAATTGTTTACTCATAGTAAAACACCTGCCATGGTTCGAACCCACGACCTACAAACTAGTAAGTCGAGCCGTTGGCACTGGGCCACCACTGCTCTCGCTTATAAATTAATATCCTACATTATAATACACAATCTTCATTTATATGCATACAGTTAATAAAATACACTCGCAGCGAACCAGACAAGCACACAAACTCCGTATTCCGGTGCATCAGAATCAGAACCAAATGCATACGACGCCACATTTGATAAACTGTGCGATAATGTACCGTTGAAATTCATTATAATTTTATTCATGGCTTGGTTTATTAGCCCGTCTGAAGGTAGATGTTACTGCTGTGATCTACAATGTAATATGAATGTCTGGAGGTAATTAATGTGGTTGCGAATTTTTAATCAGGTGCTTTATGGAGATTTAGAAAATGTTGTTTGTGAAAAGGGAGATGGTAATTTGAAGGGCAGTGGAGTACCTAATGCCATGCAAAATAATCAATACAAGATTTAACTTGATTGTGGAAGACGAGGCAAAGACCAGTAAGGACTATTTATTTTTTATTCTTAAATATTCCAGCTCTTGTCCTCGATAACTCCTGATGGAAAGCAAAGGATGAGGTCTATTATGGAACGAGCGTGCCCAGAAGATAGTGTTCACTTTGGCTTTGAAGGTGAAAGGGAACACAATCGCTGGCAGAGAGTTCCACACTTTGGGCTGTGGGCATATAATGCGGAGGAGAAGCGACGTGTACGACTGGTCGGGATATCAATTAAGTGCAGATGGTACCCTACCAGTGGCGAAGGCACCATACAACTCGATTCCCACCGGCTTCCCTTCGAAAATTCAAAACATAACCACTCTATAGTCAATTCATCATTGAAATTTTCTTTTGGTATTTTTTTCTTGCTCCGGCCTACCTCTGTTATAAATTCACCCTTCGCCACTGTACCCTACAGTATATCTGGTAGTCCGGTAGTAAAAGGGCGATGGTGGGATCAGGTCGTGGAGCTCCTGCGCACACTCTCCGAAGTACAGTCTGTAGAAGACCGACAGGCAAGCAACATTACGCCGATGAGCCAGGCTGTGAAGCGTAGACTTCAACGTCTCATCGCCTATAAGACATTTTGCTCTGTGTTAATTCATCAGTTCAAGGTAGTAAATAATTTCACTATCTTACATTGTTGGTCCTAGAGGTAGAATCTTAAGTTCACTTTGTCCAGTTCTTTAAATTCTCAACTAAAAACTTAAGCATGCATTTCCTCAAAAGTCTTCAGCTATTATAACAATAATCAGCAAGCACACGAGAGTCGCGCCCGAGTGACGTGCCCTCAGCTGAGCACTAAAACCCCGAGTCATACGGTTAATTACCGGATGAGCAGCCCTCCGGTGATTTACGAGCCAAGAAACCGAATGTGTACTGTGATATGTTGTATTAAATTATTGCTGGCTGGAATGCAGTTTGTGGAGAAGTATGTTTGCGGATTTGAATTAAAAAAAAACGAAGCGCTGATTTAATGAAGTACTTTAGTTGTGTAACACACTATCAGTAACAACGCCTTTCATTTTGACAGTTCAATAACGTTCATTGCGTTATTTACGGTGCTGCGCAGACAAATTTTTCGAACATATGAAGCAATAGATTAGCAAGATCCTTCAAAACGATTCAGATTGAGATTGATATTGTTACTCAATTAGGGTGCTGGATTTCTATTTAGAAAGATACAGGCTTTTAGTTTAGAAATGTATGTTTTTTTTCAGGGTGCCAAATAGGACGATGACCTTTCTAAAGACATCGATTATTTACTACCTAGTGCCTGTGCCTGTAATACAAAGTTTTTTTTTTGTGCACGTATTTTTTTAATGTTACGAGGTTTACTGTAACTTAGAAGAAAGCAAGAATGATGGTAGTATTTTTAGACAAGCAATATTTCTTCTTAACTGTCTGAATGTGCACATATTTTTTTTCTATGCGATTACTTCAAAGAGAAAATATGACAGAGTATGAAAATAACATAACTCAGTTCTCTATCCACATAAGTTCTATCAAACAAACCCATCAAACTAAGCAGGTAACTTTGAATACTTAACACAAACAGGAGAAGGTAACATTTTCTTTCCCTAGTTAGAAACGTACGGAAGCAGTGTTGATTTTAAAATGCAGTCTCATTACTCGCATGTAAGTTAGTGTTACCAGACTATATTAGCTCGGGGCAACTTGTGAGAAACGAATTCTTAAGCCGTGTACGGTTTCTTGATGGGACACAGTGGTCTGAAGCTTGGGGAACAATTTAGATGGATTATTTATTTACAGTGGGAAGTTTAATGACAAAGTAGAGGTATTTTAAACGAGTATCATCATCATCTGCCTAGCCTTTTCCCAACTATGTTGGGGTCGGCTTCCAGTCAAACCGTATTTTAAACGAGTATGTATTCCTAAATAGTAATTTATCTCTTTGTGCAATTATTCCATTCTACGAGTATTTTAAATTCATTTTCAGACAGTTTCTACTTACATTTACCAACTTATTTATTTTTAGTTTTAGAACACAATTAAACGGTACTTGATAAAATTTGCATCTTAGAGCTTTCCCAGCAGACACTGTAACCACCAGCAAAAGATAGCCATTGAAAATATATGACGGAGAAGTGCCAAAAAATGTACACCGAGAATTTCGACTGTAAATACTGGACGAAGAAGCTCTCACTCCTTCAACTCTGTGTGTATCTCACTTCACTCAGGGGTACTACACCTTGTCTAATAAGTGCCCGCACTCACGTTAATGAGTTTACTGCATCCTTAGCTTGAAGTTTTTAAAAGTGCACGGTGTACAGTGGCGCCCAACCTTGTGCCTTGGTGTCGGCAATTAATGGCTTGCTTCCGTGCTTCTTGGCTGATTTTCAACTTAAACAGAAAATATTTTAATTGGTTTTTCATACTTCAATGAGTTTGTTGTGTTAACTTTGGTTAGAACGTTTGAGAGCTATAAGATTGGTAGAAAGGAGTAAATATTTGTGTTTCTTGGATCTGCTTTGATAAAGTTTGTGATACACCCTATTCGGTTTTAATCCTGTAGATTATGTTATGTGATCCAACTGATTATAAAATCAGAGTGGTCCTTGTGATCGAATTTAATGATTCAATATTCAAATACAATTTTTCGTATTTTGATACAGGCACTAATAAAAAAAAATTTTTGGTTCTTAAATTTTTTGGCCAGTTTCAGAAAAAAATACGAATACGCCACCAAACCATGTCGCAATTCCAACGACACCACCACTCTCAATAACACTTTACAACAAAAACAAAACATTCTTCATTCAACCCGCCACTGCTACCGGGGTGAAGTAACAACGTTAGCCGGTCCATTTCTCAATTTTACCCCGAACAACCCCTTTCTTCTTACGTGGACGCTACGGGTACCACGGGGTACAACGGGAAACGGGTGCAACCCTTCGAAGCCCGCAGCGTTTCGCACAGGCCGCGGCATGCGCGTTATTTTATTGCTTTCCGAAGTATTTCTTGGTTTTAAAATGTTGAGAATTTGATGTGTGTTGATTTATATGTTTTTCGGGTTTCTTGTCGAGTTGAGTTGTATTTAGTATTTGGTCTTATACTTAATTTCTAAGGTAGTTCGCTGACTACCATATTAGTAGAAAAGAACAAAGTTATCTGGACTCTCTACGTACGTATTTTACTTTCATTTCAGATATAAAACTTATATTTTTAGTTTATGTTGACTTCAGTGTTACTCCATACAACTTCAATTTAATTTCAGCGTATTCCACAGCGATATTTAGAAAAATCTCAACAAAAAAAAAAGCATTTTAAAGGAAAAATACTGCAAACAAATAAAATGCATTAAATTGAAAATTCAACCTCTTAAAATCGCCAGTTCCCACATCCGTTCGCTGAAACTCGGCTTGCCTTCATTGTGGTCGCATCCGCCTCCTCGCGGCATTATATTAAATTTTATTATCGCCCTGGACTAAGTAATGGGAATATCGTGTAAGGAGCGGCCGTCCACAGCCCCAGGGCGACGGCGGGGGTGAACGCGGGTGACGAGCGGGTTGGTGATTAAAATTTCGACTACCGTTGATGACACGCCAGTACTGCGAGTGGAAGGATTAATGCCAGCTTTATGAGTAGATTACATTACTTGGCAGTGCGAGGGCATTGTAAGTGTTGAGATTTCATTTGTTTCGTCACGATGATGACATCGTGTTTGTGTAGTTGGGATGTTAGTGTTAGATTGTTAACGCAAAGTTGAAATGTAAACTTTTTTTTTTTGGAATGCTTCTGGAAATCGTTTATTTATATTAATCCTCTGCCACTCAAAAGCCTTCAACACTATATTTTTGTCATTGTGGTATGGCGGAAATATAAAAACTGTAAAAGATGAGAATAATGATCCCAAAACGAATAACTTTTACTGTTCCAAACTATCTTGCACTGACCCCAGCCTCGTTAAATTAATAACCTCACAAAATAACCAATAAAATCAACATGATCAACAAAAACACTCCAATATATCGCCACCTAAGGACATTATCGAGAAAAAAACTATTCCGTATTTCGAATTACGACTAAAAAGGCGAAGTTTCGACTATAAAAAAGTCTAAGAGGTTCTCAAAGAGAGATACAACTACAAACAAAGGTATTAGATGTCCAGACAAAGTTGTCTCATAAGCTGTGAGTGTGGTTCAATTTTTTATCAATTGCTTACCGAGACGAAGATTTGAGGGGCAATTCTCGTAATTTTAAAACGTTCGCAGTCTGATCACAGTCTCAATCTGCCAAAAGTACCTCTAATTTCCCTACATTTTTGACAAGTTTTTGACATTGATTGTCGCTGAGATGAAATTGTGACTAGATTTTTAACGTTTTTTCTGATGTTTATTGAAAGTGATAGTCTGTGGCGTACATAGTTTTAATACAGCAGTTAGCAGAACGAAGGCGAAAAGTCACATAAAGATTTACATATGTGGCTAAAAACTAACTATCATTACACAGTCATCTTAACAGTATATATATCAGAGGGGCAATTCCCGTATGTTTAAGAACGTTCGCATTCTAATCTCATTCTCTATATGTCAAAAATACAATGAATTTACATACATTTTTGACAAGTTTTTGACATTGATTGTCGCTGAGATACGATTCCGACTTGAATTTTATTTTTTTTTAAGTACGAGAATTGGCCTTTAGGTGCAACAAATGGAAACTAAGTAATAAGTACACACATATAGATAGATGGCGATCGATGAGAATCAATATTCTGTCTTAGAAATCAATCGACTCGCAGATAGTCCAAAATACGTCATCGCCATTTAGTGCTGAGACGAAAACATAAAAAAATGCCTCTACCAAATTTTTACCAAAGCTACTATTTATTACCTACCTCGATTCATCTAAATTTCTTTCCTGTACCAATTCGAGTCACTTCTTAATTATTTCCCAATAAATCGTGAACGCACCGACTGCGCTGATCTCTGGAGTGTGAACGTTTATTTAAGGGCGGCTATATTTTTTCCACCCTCCCCGGTTCACTTCGTTATATTTATTAAAACATCGTCCGAGATTACAAAGAACACGATATTTTTTACACTGTAAGATGTGAAAACCAATTAAAGAGATAAAAAGGGAATCTACAGAGGTGCCTGCATTAATTTCTTTTTGCGGGGATTATTTTAAAATTGCATTATATTCTTGTTAAGACGCCGGCCGCCTCCCGGTTAATGATAGTAGTACCCCTTCCTTTTTAATTGCCCCGGGCTATTGCGAAATGAGTAATCTAAAGGTGCTCGGCCGGTACTCGCGATAAAACTTTGGAGACTTTGAGAATGGAGACTGCTAGATAAGTATGGCTAGGACCGCGCCAGGACTTCGTGGATACACTGCTTGTAGGATTACATTAAAAAAGTTTAGCTCATTGTAGGACTATCTGTACAAAGCGACATAAATAATCTACTTTTATTTCCATAGACTAAAATAGAAAGCGAAGCTTACGATACTCCGATCTCCGAACCATTACTATTACGAAAAATGAGTGGCGGTAATAAAAATATATTTAGTAAACGCGTGTCTTTTTGGCGTGGGTACTTTTACAGGAGGACGTCACGAAATGACTTGGAAGTCATAATAAAGATATAATAATTTCCCACGCAGATATAAATTGTGCGTCGATACCAATGTCTATGGTACATAATTCTGACACGGACCGCTCAATTCGGGGGCGAACTTCTAAAGTGTTCGCTAGAAGTGGTCACGATTATAACTGGGGCCACGATAATCTCGCATTACGGTGTTGCAAAACAACCCTTAGGTCCATTGCTGTAAGATAAAAATCAAATGCAAAGTTAGGGTTGTCAAAGCTGGTTGCGATTACGACACTACCAAGTTTTGTAAGCAGTTAGGGCTATCTAAAATAAGCCTTATTTTTCGGCACATAGGGTTGATGGAACATGTTTCTGTATAGCGGTGGTGGTTTATTAGTCATCGATGGTGGCGCGATAGGCCGGTGCCAGGCGCGGGCGGCGCGCACGCATGCTCTGTCAACACTACCTAATGAACGGCAGTTACACAACGCACGTGATGCTAAATGTCGCTATACTTCCTGCAGTAATTTTATTGTAATTTGTGCGTATTTATCATGTGAAGAGAATTATGGCTTTATTATTGTTTAGGAAACTATAATTTTAGTTATCGTGAATGCTATTGAATTTGAAGCCTTCGAAAAGATAATAATCGTAACCCTCTTGATATCCCATTTTATTAAACACAGGAAACTACAAGAAATACGGTATACGTGGACCCTCAGGGAAGCTATGTAATTAAAACTAGACATAAAAGTTTGTTCTAAATCAGCCTTATGAAAGGCCAGTAATGGACTTAAAACTTAATTCAAAGCCCAAATAAGAAAAGCAAAACTTATAAAAAAAAAACAATATTCTCAAAAGAACTCAATTTAGTGGAAAAATTTGTTCGACAATAGAACTAAATTTTCCACTAAACTGAGTTCTTTAAAAAAAACCTTTGTCGCCTTTCGTAACATTGGCACTGTCTTCCGCCACCAAACAAGACTCGCAAATGCAATTCCATATCAAATTAAAAAAAAAAAAAAACAAAATAAAAAAGCATCTAAATTTCCTGTTCACCTGACAGATGTCACGTGATACAAAAATTAAGGCTGCGCCACAAAGAAAGCGGAGCGAGGAATGCTAATTACCGCTGATATTTATATGACTGCAACCTCAGCGGTTCCGTGACACCGCGGGGACGACGACGAAATAAATAGCGGCGAGATTGTGCTGCAGTTTATGTTGGGGGATTTGATACTTAACTAGCTTGGTTTTCTTTATAAAATTATGTAGGTCCAGGCAAAAGTTTAGACGAAATATATAATATATTTTGTGCTATTGGTATTTCACCCGGAAAAACATAAGAAAACTGCGGTCTTGTCTCGCTGGTGTATCTAACCAAAATTAATCATTAGCTGGTATACGGAAGACCCAAAATAATATTCCATGAAGTATTATTTAAGACCTAAAATACAAGATTGCTGGCCGTAATCTGCCAAAAAACATTAAAGATGCCATTAAGTTTTTTTTTAATTTTTCTTCTTAAATATATTTAACGGTTTTAAAGAGTTTTTCACTCGCTATTGCCAGTTACGTCTGGAGTATTTTGTAAGACCTAACATGGTGTCGGGCATTGTTTTAATTTTTAGGACCTAAATCATAGAAGTTTTATTTTCGTCGTCTTCTCTTCTTCACTCCACTGATCGTGGTACAGTAGCTATGGGCCATTGTGTACAGGCCATGTTAAATCAAAATCCTCAAACATTTAAATTGCTATTATGAAGAGTCCATGAAAGTATTGTTGGGTGATCCCAAATGCCGTATTATTTTGTGTTCTTTGAGTTCAGTAGGTTATCTATCCTTTCCACATAAATACTTATGTATGTCGAATAAGTACCTTACCTACTCAGAATTAAATACTTAACTTTCTTTCTAAGTAGGTAGTTAAAAATATAACCTTGTACTTACACAAGAAAATGGTGCTTTCTTGTTAAACAGAGGTTCTATTTCTATCTAACTCAACGACCTAACTGCAATACAGCGCAACATGCACCACTGCTGCACGTTATGTTACGTTGGCGCAATGGCGCGGATTTCTGATACACCATGATTAGCTTTCATGTTGTATTAGAAATGCACGAACTTCTTTCCTACGTATTTATGGACGTTGCCAAAATATTGGCTAGTATGTCTAATTTTCTATTGTTGAATACGAGGCTTTTGGCTACTTTGTAAGTTTAGTGTGTGTTTTGTCTTTTTTTGTAATTTGCGTTTTGTTTGTGAAGAATAAACAATTTTTTTTTCTTCTTTCTCTTTCTTATCTGGCTTTAGATAGGTACACCAAAGATGGATCTGTAGTTTATTAAAAAGTGCATATTATTATGCTCTGCTGGTCAATATAGGATAAGTACCTCTTTGGGTAGTCAAATTATCCACAATCGGTGGATCTTTAGTCAAATTTCGTACCTGAAACAAAGTAAAAAATATTATTAACATACTTTATTATTATTTCAAATCCAAATACCTAATTAACTTAACGCAGTAGACAAGGTTGCTATGCGGCGTAGTGAAGTTAAGTTACATCAAAGAGGCAACCTTAAATATTATTTTTATGATTTAGGTCCTAAAAAATGAACATCTTATTTAAAAAAAAATAAGGACTTCCAATTAGGTCTTACAAAATACTCCAGCCGTTACTGGCCACAACGTGTGAAAAACTCAATAAAACCATTAAATATTTAAAATAAGTTAAGTAAAGAAAAAACTTAATGGCATTTTACGTTTTTCCACAGATTACGGACAGCAATATTATTGCATTTTAGGTCTTAAATAATTCCACCTCTTTTTTGGTTCTACCATAATACTGATTCACTCGAATGAGACTTCTACCTTCTACGATCATTTTCAGACTGAGCTGACTCGTCCCATTCACACAATGGACATCAAAATGGCAATTGGTTCACCTCAATGCTGCATTCTATTTTCAGCGAACCGCTACAGTAACAACGCATCTTTTTCTTTTCATTATAAAGACGCGTTGCTTTCAAAATTAACCATCAAACTTAAAAATGAACAAAAGCTCGTTGTCGAACAACGCTTCACGGCATGAATTCCATTACAAAGTTAGTATAACATTGAGTAATTTTATAATCAAAGCGTGCAAAACCGACATCGTAAAGCTTTCAGGATGCTGGGAATCCCTAAAATAACAAAATAGAATTTCCGAGAGATGTGAACTCGGAGGCGTGGCGGCCGGAAGTGGGCTGCGTTTGGACGGCCGGAACCTTGCGATCGCCACATCCGCGCCAGCGAGCGAATAAGTAATGCACTTATTATATTATTATTTGATATTGATGGGGTTAATTTGTAACAGAGTCTCTTTGAATGGCTTTTCATTAAATGTTAGATTTAAAGGAAAATGAATTGTGAAACATCTCATTTATTTTGGTTGCTATTTCCCGTACAAAGTTTTAAATCAAATCTAATCACCATCGTTTATTTGCATATAAACTGTTGTAGATACAAAAGATGATATATAAAATTGTAGTGCAAAGACACATTCCGCCATGTAAATATTTAATACATGAAGTAGGTACTACATAGGTAGTAACAACATACATATATACTAATAACATAGTTAAATAAATCAACAAAGTAACATAAATAATTAAAAAATATTACAATGCATTTCTGAATTGGTAGGACTGACAAGATTTTTTGTTGAGAAATTCGCCGACAGAATGAAATCCATGCGATAAGTCTTGTATCAACCATTTTTTCAAAACCACACAGAATTTTTTGTAAGGCAGTTCTGTTATCCAGATTGTTAATTAATTCGTTATTTGTAAGTGGCGCCATATAAGTACATGCAGCTGCGTCTGAATAGTTCTATCCTAGGTACAGAGATTTTCAATAAATATTGTGTCACTTTTCGTTTGATAAATTATTTTTAGCTTCAGAGTTTAGAATTAAGTTTAACTTGCGATTTCGTAAATGTAAATGCAAAACGGTAAGAAGTTTGTGTGATTTATGCACTGGTCTACATGATTCAGACCAGTCCATGTTAAAGATTGTACGAATGCATATTTTTGTGCTATAAATATTCTAGATATTTCCGTGGAATTTCCCCAAATAACAACACTTACCATACTGAATAATGGAACAAATATAGGCGTGATACACCATCATCGCAGTTCGTTTAGATGTCTCATCCTTAATTTTTTTTAAAGCATAAACAAATCTATTTATTTTCATACATATTTCGTCAATATTACCTATGTTCTTTCCGAGTGTTCATCGAGTTTTATCCCCAGAAATGTTGTTTTGTATACTTGTTCGACTAATTGGTTTCTATGCGATATTTTAAGTTGGAGGCATTTTTACTCTTTTGCGTTTTGTAATTTAATATTTTCGTTTTATCTATATTAATTTTTAAAGCATTGTTATCTAACCATGTGATACAGTTATTTAATGTGTTATTTATATTTTCAACTGCCTTGTTGGGTTTTCTGCGTCAGGTCGTCGTCGTGTCAGCGTCGTGGGTTTTTATTTTTCACGAAATCGTGAAAAATAGAAACCCACGATCGACGTACGTCAGGTCTTCGCACCGTCTTCGTCATTGATTAGTATCACTTCTCGCTAATAGATGGCCCTGTGGTCGTCAACAGCCTCTTTAAATGAATTCCCTTCATTTGAACATAATTTGATATTGATAGTGCATAATTTTATTTGATAATTGTTACACATAGAAATACCGGTTGCACAAAAAATGTGACTATAACAATCAATCACATTTAATTCACAATATTTTTTCCTAAATAATCACCACTACACCGGCACAGGCAAGCTCGGGCCATCGCGCGCCAGGCACGGCCACCCATGGCCCATGGGCCACCCCACGTTAATTGATTCACCAGATAACGCTGGAATGTCACTCGGTGAATGCGATCCATGTTTACATCGCGACTTCTGTTGTTCAACGCGATGCGTGCGTTGCGATGACGAGTGCATTCTGCTTGTAATTAAAGATAATAGTGTCCTATGATTTGATAACAGATAGTCAGTTTAAATGCATTTTTAATATGCTTATACATAGAACGTTTTGACGTTGGATAGTCGAGTCGAGACCCAAGAGGTTGATTCACTAAATAATGCAGGAATATTACTAGATGTACACGATTCATTTTCGCATCGCGTTCTGTTATTCAACGCGCTGCCTGCGTTGCGATGACTAGTGCATTATGCTTGTACATAATTGAAGATAATGGTGCACGGCTGAAGATTTCATCTAAGATAAGTTTAGATATTGCCAGAGAATAGCTGTTGCCTGTGAGTTCGTCTGTGTGTATTTTGTATTTCATAATTTTTTAATACAAATATTCAGGATGAAAGTCTCCTACAGTTGTCCGTCTCCGGGCTTCAGGTTATCTATCTGACTTTCATAACTATCGGTTGACTGGCGTGAAACGATTGCAGACAGAGTTACTTTTGCATTTATAATATTAGACTGGATAAAAATAGAGTTACCTATTCAATTAATCAAACAAAGTATTAGAAACAAAACGTTAATATTATTTTCATAGAGATCCATGGAAACATAACCGTCAAAACGAATCTATTAATCATATTTTTCAAGGCATTCGGAATCCCATTACACCGTTACAAGACCCTCTAGAACGATCGATGTACCAGGAGAGCATAAAACAATGCCCCCAGTAATTTACGAGTTCAACTTGCTTCGGACCTCTCTTTACGAGGCAGTAGGTACATCTCCTGTTGATAATGCCTCGCCTCTTAAAATGAGCATTAAGATTAAGGGAAATGTTATTGGGGTGTAACAGCGAAGTGAATTTTTATATTTTGATTTTAAAGTAAAATCTGGTGGTATTTGTGTTTGAATACTGATTTTTTAACCGACTTCAAAAAGGAGGAGGTTCTAATTTGATTGTAGTTTTTTTTGTATGTTACGTTATATCTCCGGAAATTGTAGATCGATTTCTAAAATTATTTTTAATAGATAGGGTACGCCTCAGAGGCGGTCCCATATACATTTTGTTAACATTGCTTGGGTAGTTTTTAAAATTTTTTCACTTACTGTTTACATAGCAAGTATACGAATTTATGTGGGGTAGGTACAATTAAAAAGTGAAAAATAACAAAAATTTTGAAGTCGGTGGCAAAAAACGACAATGCGGAAACAAAAAGACACCGACTTCCGATAAGTTATTTTTCACTTTGTAGTGTTTTTTTTTTTTGGAAGTCGGTTGACTTTTTTGTTGAAAATAAGACCACCAAATGTGGGTCGCTAGTTATAAATAAGAGTTTGAATTTAGTCTGTCGCAAAAAATGGTTGTCTTCATTTTTTGAAACAATATACAAATACAACACAAACCTTACGCCTGCCATACTCTCTCAAACAGTTTCGTAATTCAAAAAACAATTGAAAAATGGTATTTCAATTTCGCCATAGGCGTTCGAAATATAAATTAAAATTAGGATGGGCGTCGTGTAATTCCGCAATAAAACGCAGCTGCGCTCCAATCAGATGACGATCTTGATAAACGAGCACCGTGAGATTGCACTCTTGCTTAGAGCCTGGCGGAAAGTGGAAACCTATTTCGAAAAAGGTATTTTGCATATTTTTTTTCGCAGGATAAGATTTCTTTAAAAGTAATGCGTAAGTAAGATATATAGGTATAAGAAAGAAATCCCCTTAACATCAGAAAATCTTTAGTACTTTACCTACCTAGATCTTTAGTAAGTATAGGTACCTAAATACATATACCTATATAAATATATTATATTTAGCATTTATTTTACCTATATTTGTATATTGGCATTGTTTCCATAAATTATTTTAGTAAATTTTGAAGTGAAGCTAAGAAAAAGTTTAATTTACAATATTTACATTATTTTCCTCAACTTGGTTTCTAGTTGGCACAACTGTGGCATTGAAATTCATTCAACATTGATGAATCTGTCAATTAATTCGGTCGACCCCGAGAGTTACATTAACGTTTCAGTCAATACTGTATTCGAACTAAGTATATTTACTTGAAATGCTTTTAAAGAGCATTGAAGTCCTACGATAAAAGCATTTCAGTTCGTTTGCCGAAAAACTTTACCGCAACTTTTCGATATAACAAAATCGGCAAGTCATCGCCCTTTAAGCATCGGACATTTTATGCTCGACAACTAAAGCTAATCTCGTAGACACTATTATTTATTTAACGGATTCTAATTTAACGAACACTGTAGCAATCTAGGACCCTGTCGCAACCTACAAAATGACGACAGCACATAAAAAATACACGGCAATGACAGAATAGAAATAATTACTTCGTATCCCGGGCAAGGCAGCCGTTCAACTGAGAACGTACGCTGAAAAATATATCCATCCCATTTTATCGTATGAGGGTTACTGTGAGCGAGAAAGGGACAGTACCACGTTGCCTAAATAAAACATAACGGCTGAGAACACGAGCCATATTGCCTCGGTGGAAAAGTTTTAAAAAGTTTTCTTTGCGGACCCATTACAAGTACGTCGACTTTGTGTGTGTGAGTTCGCTCGATACAAGCGGTCGATGGTCCTGTGATATGTTAGAAGACACGCTTGAGAAGAATATTATGTTAAAACGTTATTTATATTATTATGAGGATTTGTTGAAGAAAATCAACAACTCTTAAACCGAAGTTGAGTGAAAGAAGAGATTCTAGAAACGCTTTTGATTATTACTTCATTCTGTTTAAGTAACTGTTTACATTAAGTAAAAAGGTTATTTAAAACAGAAGTATTTTCTGTATAAGAATAAAGTACTCCTAGATAATACAAACTTCTGCCAAAGACAACAGCGAAAAACCTCTAATATACTTATTCATCTTCATTTCTTAGAAGCCTGGTTGCTACCCAAAATAAAGTACCCTGAAGTACTGAAGAACAAACTCTACATTCACGCTGATTAAATTTCTCCATATTCATAAGACCTAAATCGTCGCATGCATTATTAAGATAATACACGCGATGCTAACGTATTTTCATTTAAAATTTTAATCCATTGAAAACGTGACCTCGAACAGGAGTGTGTGTATGTGTGAGTGGCCCTGGTTCACGCACACAGACAAGCAGCTGTGTACACAACGAAAGTAGGTTTATTTCCATGAAAAAGTTTTGAAAATCGATGGCTTTAGCTCCTACGCTCGGAAAGTTTTGCGCCATATAACCATAAATACAGTGTACGCCGGTGTTTTGCTCGCTGTAGACATCGACCTACTGGTATTTTCTTCTAATAATTTACAAAATACTGTATTATGAACATTTTTGTACTGGAATGTTACTTTTTGCGTGTTATTACACCATCTTTTCTTCTCGTTTTTTTTTATAGTCACGTGGTTGGGAACATGGAAGGTGTGGTTAAACACGTTTTTGATTGCTTTATGTTGCTGTGATTACGTTATAACTGAGAGGAAAAAAATGTTTGAAAGTTCTCTCTACTCGGTTTTGCAATTCTTTAGAAAACGATTGTGTAATTATTACAAGAATACTGAAATTTCAAAAACGTGATGTTTAGCCGAAATGTTGTTGTGAAGCCATTATGTTTTACAAGCGAAACGTGTATCTATTGTTCAAAGTTAGTGATCAAGTTTATTTTACACACCTGTGATGTTGGATACAGACCGAAGTTCACGACTTTATTATATTTTTCAGTTGTAGTCCCGTTTTACATAAACTCAAGACTCAAATTTAATTTCTTATTAAAAACTTCTCGCCGGCTGATCGACACTTCACGTGACTAGAGGGCTAGGTCGTTCTATGGCCAAAGAATTAGCATTGCCATTCAACGTGGCAATGCTACTAGTCTTCTGGGCACGTTTCCAGATGACAGCGATGCGGACGAGTACTTCGATGCCTAAATATCCTTTTGTTTTTGTATTTATTTATATAGTTAGTCTTTTAATTTAGTACCTAGTGTAAATAGATAAGAGATTATGAAAATATTTTTTTATTTAATGATTAGCAAAAAAAAAAATATAGGTAGCAATTCTTAGAACTAGTTTCAGCCAATCCAATAGTTCTAAACTAGTTTAAAGTAATGCTTGAGTCTTGAGTCAGGTTCTATTAAAAACTTTAATCGAAAATTAAAAATTATTGCACCTTGGAATCAATGTCAGGCCCATCATTTTAACTGAACAGACTTCATGTTCCAGAAAGTACCCCAAAGATTTAAATAGAGGGTTATAAATATCCCAAGAATGAATACCTCGGATAACCGTTCGGCGCATGACGCATTGTTGCGGGAAGCACCATCTTGAAAATATCGCTTTGATATATTATTGTTTATAAATAATGACTGCTAGACCCTCTTAATTTAATTGTGGCGTATCCCTGAAGCTTATTAACCGTCCGGTTAATATTTCCTTATTGGGTTGTAATTAATTTTGTTAGGCAGGTGCTGTGCCCGGAGCCGTTCGGGCCACCTTAAACGGCTATTATCTACCGCATTATTTTGTCGTGGCCAATTTGTTTGAAGCCTTTGACGGTTGTAACGAACAGTTAATTAAGTTCGATGAGATGCTCGATTGTTTAAGAAAGGATTTTGTTTATAAGAAAATGGTTTAATAAGGGATTGTTGGAGTGGATTATTGGATTTAAAATTATTGTGTGATGGTGTTCAATCGTTCAATGTTTGTTTGTGATGATGTGATGTTTGATGTTTCTTTGGCGGGCTTCGTGTGCTTTTGAATGTAGGTTTCTTTATATTATAGAAAATCATGAAAACGGTCATGATATTTACTTCTTAGTAAGACTTGCTTAGGTATATTTAAGCGTTCAAGGCAAGACTTGATTAATTGAAACTAAACTGCGAAGATTTCGACAGCGACGGCCATGACGCATTTCACAGTCAGCTGGTATATAACTAGCTAAGCAACAACCTTTCCTAAAAAAAAAAAACAACAAATAAATCAAACAGCATCCCAACATAACACAGCAGCCAATTACCAATTACACTCCGCACAATTACAAACTATGACCCAGCACAGCCAAACAGTAGTCCAAGTTGTGTCCAAGGTCAAATTAGCGCCATGACCCCCGACTGCACCCTCAGTCCGCTGGTCCAAGTAGTTTACGAACAACTGCCATAACTCCGCAGGTTCTGAAACTGGGTGACGGACTAAGCGGCCGGGCCGTTGACTCCGAGAAAAAGTTCCCTTTAAATATCCACAAGTTTAGTTTAGCAACTCAAATTTAGTTTGGTAACAAACAGAACAAACAACAAGTCGCAACAAATCCGGCGAAGTTGCGCGCGAGTCGGTTCAAGTTCAGTTCGAAGTGAACTCGTGATGCGCACGTGGGGGAGGAATGTATGACGGATGTGTGTGTGTCAATGGGAAGGTTAAAAAAGTTTTAAAAGTAAATTAGAATTTTTAAATTAGTAATAATAATATTTATAGCTTTTTATATTTTTGACATAAATTAAGCAAGTATTCGTATTTCATACAAAAATTAAATAAATTTACACTAACCTTCATATTTATAATAGTTATACTTATAATATCAAAGTTTTCAAACTGCCTTGAATATGTTCAAAGTTAATAGTGTTACGAATCGGAATCTCACGTATGAACATAGTACTTTTAAAATAGTTAAAAAATATAAAAGAAACGACCTCATAACTGCAGCAAAAACTGCATATACCACTGAATAAAGCATTTATATTACATACTTCGAGTTCCTACCTACATTTACGTAGTTTCTTTGCTACGCTCACCGTAGGCTATCCGGGTCGTAGCCGCGGAGCTACGAGCTATGGGCTACGACGTAGGCGGTGCCAAAAGCTAGCCGCTACTTTGCTACGCCGGGGTGTGAGGCCTCGTATCGATTGCCTCCCCTGTACCCTTAGCATGACCTAACAAATTTTATGACCTTTTAGGATAATATGTATTGGTTCATTGCATTTTAAAGAAGGATACGGGTTAATAAAAATTGTATTGCAAAATATCATAACTGAAATAAAAATAACTCATCATTTTGGCGATAAAACTATTAAAATGTACTTGAAAAAATAATTAGAGGAGTCGTAATATTTTAAAACATAACTGAAATAAAAAACGTCGTAACGTAATAAAAATCGTGTCCGCATTACGTAACTGCGCATATCCTGTCTCCGACCGGCCGCATCCTTGCGTCGGAGACAAAGTCCTGTACAGGACTGGCGCGTCGCCTCTGCGGTGTGCATTCCGCGCATGCGTCCCCCCTGCTCCCGCCGCCCCCTACCCGCAACACGGAAAACTTTTCCCCGACATAGCTATAACTACGCGCTTCACCCGTCGGCAACACTTTTTGCCCCCTCCGGTGGGTAGGGGGGGCAAAAGTTTTGCCAGCCCGGTTCGGTACTCCGTACACATCGCTCTTCCACTTTTTCCTGTATATTGAAATGGAGGTGCGGAGAAAAGAGTAGAATTTAGAAGCTGTCGTACAAATTTTAATGAGGAGTGAGAAGGTGAATGGTATTTCGTGTAACGAGCACCGCGGCCGTTGCATGGACGTTTTAATATTTCAATACACGTCGAAGTTGTGACGCGAAACGTACAATTTGACAAAAGGAGCGTCTCATTACGAGGATGTCATTAGGATGTCACTTGTCAAATTATAATAGGTAATTTACAGAGTAACAATTTCTTGCACAAATTGATTAAAGTTGAGGCGAATGATCTTGGTTGCTAGTAATAAGTTATGTATGAGAGCTTACCTCGTATAATTGCAGATGACCGTCGTCCGGCGGTCACCTAGTTAACGCTCATCACAATTAGGCGAGCCACCACTTCATCACGGCTATTCGATAACAAGGATCCTCGGTAAATGATTAATAACTAGAACCGCGGTTTGTTTGCATTTGGACGGTCCGCGTCCGTCGGCGAGAGTAACAAACTTATGAATAATATGCCGCATAAGTTGAGCGTGACTTAAGGATGAATCGATTTTCTTGAGCCGTCGCCACACGGCTGCTATCCTACCATCTCGATTAATTGCATGGGTTATTTAAAGAGGAGCCGTCAACAGTACATATTTGAGGTCTGGGAGTACATTCATCACGGGCCGGGTTGCAACGTCTGACCCTACGTTATCTTGCAGGAGCAGTGACGCGACCCGAACCTCTTGGTGACTGATGACTCGCCTTAATTAAATTTTATGAACTATCTTTCTGTTGGTCCACTGTTTGTTAGTGCAATTAGCGAAACTCTGTTTATACGTTGATAATATCTGAAGGTATTTGCAACGTATTTACGTCCCAATTAATTATTCACTAAACCCTATAATGCAACTGCATTCAGCTAAACAAAGTCGTCACCACACGACACATCTAATTTTACTGCAGCATCACTGTTGAAAAACTTTTCACAATACACATCGCCAGTAATGGAATGACAGTCCTAATTCACGGTAGGTTTAGTTAACGTCTAAAGCAACTTTACAATTCTAACGTAGTTGCGTATTCTGTCCACCTGAAAACCGCCGACGAACTCCGACGTCGGCCACATCCAAAATTCAAGTTATAAAGACAGACACAGGCACATGTCCGACAGATGTACTCAGTTCCTGATGTGTGTGAATCAAAGACTAGGATTTGGTTCCAGAATTAGAGCGGGATATTACTGCCAGCGGGCCTTAAATAAACAACCGCTGTGAGGCCATGTTTGCACCGAGTTTTGTATACGAAATTTAAATGGAGCTGCTATGGACTCTCTGTGAATAATTATTATAAATGAGTGCAGTGTTAAAACAGATTTCTCTACAACTCAGTGGTATATTTGTTGATTACAATGTATGGGATTCTCTAAATGTGTTACAAGTTTGGTATAATAAATAAACTTGTGTAAGAGAATTTTTAAAAGTATCTAAAATCATATCTGACTTGTAGTCAAAATGTTGTAACGTAAATTAACGATTCCTGCATAATCGATCAATTATATTCCGAATTTACCGCCAGACGCGTACGAGCACCATTTAAAAAGTTACAACGGTTGAATTTCGAAAATAGAATACGATGTTCAAACTTTGCTTTCAACCAGTTTGAGTAAAAACCATTAGTTATACATCGAATGGGACGCTCCAATAAAATTATTTCCAATCGATGTTTTGGATTCAATTTTCTTCTAATTAAAATTTATAGGAGTTCGACTTCTGTCGACGTCAATTTTTAACGAATGGCAATAAAAGTCACGAAAGTCTAGACGATTTTACGTGTATGGTTTTCTAACTTTTACAATAAAGTGCTATTTTTATTCCAGTGGAATAAAAAATATTCGAATATAAAGCCTGTTCATAAAAATGGATGTTTGTTTTTTGAGTAATAAATAAATTTGTCAGACGTCAGTCATGTCCGTTCAGAGTGTTGTAAAACAAAACAAAAGAATGTAGCGACATTTAGTTCAAGACGGGGCGATAACTCAGACGCCGAGCGTAGCCACTCGCACAGATTTATTGGTGCAATTGACAAAGTGGCAAATGGCCCATTAGAAATTAGGAGTTCCTCGAGAAACGCGCCATGGAAAAATGTACAGCAATATTTCCCCTGTGTAAGCAAAATTGTAAGCAATAAATAATATCCGGGTGTTCTTATGTCGCTTGTGCAAAGTTAATTTGAAAAAGGTTTTTAAAGGAACTGAAAATTTATTTGTATCCTGAACTTTTTGTGTAAGTTCGTAAGTTGATAACTTTGTAGGTTTATCTTTACGCACTAATGCATAAAGCTTTGACAGGAGATATAAACTATGAACTTCTTTTAGGGTATCTGTTCAAAACTGCTACAGAAATTGCTCTCATTTCTTTACACGATTTCTTAAGTCTTTGTATTACTTTAGATAATAACCTAAAGTAGGTAAACCACCCACTACATTAAAAACCTTTTATACCAACATTTCGAATAAACACCGCACTTTAACCAATAAACCGAATAATCGCCCAATAAAAAATAAACAGATAATCGAATACAATAATCGTAATAATCGAATAGAGGGAACTAATTCCATGAATGTTTTCAGTCGATAGCTTACGACATGTTTATCGTCATTGAGTAATAAAAACGAGTCTAATGACTCGGGAACTCGGCTCTGCCGGGATTGTCTCTCTACATCATATATGGGTCAATAAAATTTTATGTTCAGTTAAACTTTGTTAAACGCTTCGTATTTTTCTGAGGGAATTAGGAGCCTTTTGTTTTTCTATACCTGTACCCTGAAGATAATACTTGTTATTATTTTTTTAGTATTATGCCTATACGGTTACGTAGAATCGAATGTAAGTTGTATAATAAAGTAGGTATTTGCACCTTTAGGTATGTCCACATGTTTTATTGTAGGTAATCCAGGACAAATGTAACATTGACAAAACTTTATTCATATGAGTAGGTACCGTGAAGCTTTACATGGAAATATTTCATACAACGAAATATACAATGTGAATAACAACGGAATTTACCTACATGAACTCATGTTTCGTTTTATTTAGTAGTGAAACTGTGACACGACGTTACAATAAAACATCATAAATGCACGAGCTCGACAAATTCGAATAACTTCATCATTCGCAGTACAACTCGTTTATTATTCGAAATTTTCTCACCTCTAAAATACAGAGATGGATATAGCAAAAGCTTGTCACCTCTATTTCAACGGCGTAGGGTTTTAAATTCGTGTTAAAAAAGGAAAATTCGTGGTTTCTTTTTTAAAATGGTGTGCAAACACATCAGCGGGTGTTCAGTATAAAAAGATTATCTAGTAAGAGCGGAAACAAGTAAACAGATTATAAAAAAGACGTTCCGTTCCCACTGCGACCCCTCCGGCTGTATTCATACGGTACTGGAAATGTCTTTGTATAAAAATATTTATACTTTTGGGGATTTTGTTTTAAGTTAGTGGTTTTGAGCTAATGTTTGTCTCGGTTTTTGTGTTGGGTGATTCCTTTAACTATATTATTATATTTAATAAGTTCATTTGGCTTACTTTCTTTTAAAGGGAAAAGTTCGGGAATACTGGTTTATGAACAGTTAAACCAGTTTACCCGAGCTGATATGTTTTGACGACAGTCGTCTGCGTCGAGTTCGAATTCTTTGACCATTAGATTTAGCCAAAAGGGACGCAAAGTAACGCTTTTGACCTATTCTTCATAACATCCATATCTTCACAACCTTTAATCCAAAACAATATCCACCAACAAAAAACCTCACTATCCCACTTTTTCCCAACAACCCGGCTAGGTCCCTTGAACACAGTTTCCCCTTTAAAACCTTCTTTTTGTCTCCACTATCTGTCCGGTCCCGCGGGTGCAATGCGTCGGTGTCTCACTGTAGCCCTCCCCTCGAGGACTACCCCACCCCGCATACCCCGCGCAGTCGTGCGTGTCGATAAAAAATAATTGCTTCCGTCACCCTGAATTACAATACAAATAGAGGTTTCTTCGAATAGTAATCTGAGGTAAGATTGCTTATACCTATATTATTCGAGATTTTTTGTTATTTCCGTGGGTGATTTCGGTCCTCAATGGTATGGTATATGACGTCACTCTGGGACATGTCCGGGCCGTGACACACACAAAGCAGGCGCTGAAGCTTCGTCGCCGACTCGGACACAGACGTGTGTGAACGTTCATATAACATTCATATAAAATGTACACACCGATATATTTTTTTGAGATCCTGACAGACCACGATCCTGCCACGTCCAGCCGGCCTATCCTGTAAAACTCTCACCGTGAAAACGTAGTTGAAGTGAGCGGTCTTTCCATTTGATGCTAAGGATAGACACTATTGACAGCTCACTTAACCTAAGTTTTCACGCTGATATTTTTATAGTAACCATTAAAATAAAGTTGATGTTTATTTAACATGAAATAATATTAATTTGAAACATAAGTTTGAATAGACAATAACCTAGCATAAAGTTGATAAGACAAACTTTAAAACAGAAGACGAACTAGCAGGGGATCGAGGAGTGGGGGGGGGGGGGGGGGTGGAGGGGGGCTCGGGGGATCAGATCGGAATAAATCGTATATTCTACCTCTTCGGCCCTGATATGTGTGGATTAACCAAAGGGTTTAAGCATTGTTCCTAGAAGATACTCATCTGTATGTACATACACTGATTACACTGCATAACTTCATCTAGCTACGATGGTCAGACACCCATAATAAAAACCGACTCTTCGATGCTGTCTTCTTCTTCAATCCCTTAAAACCAGTTCTATCTGGGGCTAGGTCTTCTTTAACAGCGGCGGCAGGACGCTCCCCTGAGTTGTCATAGGAGTTAGGTTCTGCGCTTTCATCTCCCTCTCGATACTGGACCATCATGTACCGGGGGGTCTTCCTCTTTTCAGGCGTTTCGCAGGGATATTTGAGACTATTTTAACTGAGAAACTATCATCTTTCGATTCATCGACTCTACGATGCAGTAAGGTCTAAAAATGTAGTAAACCAAAATAAAAACAGATGAAAATCTTTCCTTTGCCTCATCATCTAAGTATGCAATGTAGTATTTTGCACAATCTTCCCGAGACTTCCCAGAAAATTTAATCATCATCTGCCTAACCTTTTCCCGACTATATTGGGGTCAGCTTCCAATCTAACCGGATGCAGCTGAATACCACTGTTTTACATGGAGCGACTGCCTATCTGACCTCCATAACCTAGTTATTGGGTAATACGATACCTCTTGCTAAGGCTAATTTTCCCAGAAAATTTAATATTTACTAAAGTACCTAAGCTAGCCGTACGAAATTAACATCTTAAGTGGAACTTCTCAACAGTTAATCTGCGTTCATTCTCGATTTGCTCCGAATGAAGGCGCTATCGACTGGACGGCTCACAATAGATGCACTGGACCGAGTTCCAATAGCCGATCCGGTTTTATATTGCATTTGCTATGCGCTTGCGTTGTAGCGATAATTTTATAGTTTATATGGAATTGAATAGTATTTTTGTATGAATAAGATTTCTATGTACAATTATACATAGACATCTAAATATCAATAGGAACTTCAGTTAAAATGATTAGTTCTTAATATCGATTGTCAATATCATCATCTGCCTAGCCTTTTCCCAACTATGTTGGGGTCGGCGTCCTATCTAACCAGATGCAGCTGAATACCAGTATTTTACATGAAGGGACAGCCTATCTGACCTCCACAACCCAGTTACTGGGTAATACGATACCCCTTGGTAAGACTGGTTGTCAGATTTTCGGGCTTCTGACGATCCATAACGACTGTCAAAGTTCCACGAATGACAGCCGGGACCAGCGGCTTAATCAATCATTAATCGATTCAATTCTTCGAGTGTCAATCATCAATCGTTATTCCATTATAGGTTCACGAAAATTCAAAAGGATTTTGACGGTTATCTAAAGCTCAGTCATCATAGCCGTTTTGCGTGGATGTGACGCATGTTTTCCCCTACCTTTTTTTTATTTAATTTTTTGTGTTTACGTTCTTTTTTTCGTCATGTTCATCGCAAATAAACGAATTTTCTTTCTTTCTTTTCTTTCTTATCATCAATCAATCATCCACAGCTCGACTTCACTCACTGATGGACAATCCCACGCTCTTGTGCCAGCCTCATTAAAGCTCAGTCTTAATCACATTAAAATCCCTTCTGATCAGAAGGTCTATGTAGCTAAATGTCCAACAGCGCGAAACAATTGGATTTTTTTTAGGATGCATGAAGAAGCCTCCTTATGTAGCTCAGTTTGTTCCGCCAGTTCCTCAACTGAATTGAGCGCTCGGTGCATCCTGGGCAGTCACACCCATCACCTTATTTGACAGATCAATTCTTCCCTTCTGGTGGTAGGGCTAACGCCCGCCTGGTTTGCCACCACCCTCCCACCGGAGTCCAGCATCAAGCAGCCTGCTGTGTTTCGTCGATGCGTGAGAGTTCCAGGTGCCTTAGGCATCGTCCTCGTCCATCTCATCCATCGCTTTCCATCAGGCGTGATCGAGGTAAACAGCGGGCCCATTCAGCCATAAAAAAATCGTCTAATGAGCAGTAAGTCTAATTAGCAAAATGTCCATGTAGCAACTATCAGATGGTCTGTATAGCAGAACATCTGTGTATTTAGCAAAAAGTCATTTTTAAAATGTGCATACTCATGATAGAATGTCAAAGTCATTTGTAAATTACTAATTTTAAAATATCAATAGAAAATCCATTAACAAATTGCCAAAATACGAAAACAAAAGCATAATCAAGATGAAACCCAAGTTTTCTAAGTAATCGTCTTAGTTTCGAACAAATAAGGCAGGGAACACACGTGAGGGCTTCCATTCAACAAGTCAGGCATTGTGGGGACGATCAATCATAATCACAGGCACTTTCAGGCTCTTTCACGTCGACTAATGGTCCACGAAATGCGTTTAAAATCTGCGAGTGTGAACGCATTGGAAGGTAACCGCTCGGAAAGGCACAAAGCCGGTGTGGGATTGATCCATCATGTGTCCTCACCTCAAACGTTACGGTTTTGAAATGTGACGTTTTATTTTCTGGCTTCGAATGTATTTCCCTTTTTTTCATAATCGGTTCTGTTTTTAAATCATCGATTTGTTAAATATATTCGAATACATTTTTTATTCGAGTACTTAATTCTTATTTGAATATATTTCGGTGAGTAGGATGTGTTACCTTCTTTATATGAAATTTTTTCACAACGTAGGTATATGCACTTCAAAACACGACATTATTACCATAATTCCTTTGCCATATCAAAAAATAGTATTGTAAAAAGAATTTTTAATTTAACAATCTTTGACAGCGCCACGCCGATCACTCGACGGGCGGCTCCATTGTACTCTGTTCTGTTATTTTAATTTTTTCCCCGCACAGGAATGTCTTTGAGACTTCAAATGACGCGTGTAATATGGAGGTCTGTGGCCGTTTGATGTAGAAAGATTAGGCCATTTGTGATGAGTATTTTTCACTGAAATAAAAGCGAACAATGGGTGCGTCGATAAGCCACGGATCCCCTTTGCGGTCTCCTCTGTTTACAGTGGCTTTTTTGATGTGGCCACTCTGCTTTATAATGTTTAATTCGCTTTGATTTTGCATTGAGGTTTTCTTTTTGGAATATTTGTGAAGTTTCTTTATTTAAGTGGTTGAAATATTTCAAGTGATTTTTATCTTATTTGAATCTGTGTTATTGTTTTTGTGTATTTGGTGTACTGTATCAGAAAAAGGGTATAATTTTCGGTATCATAAAGTTCAGTTCTATTAAGATGTTAGTTCAACATTGGCTCAATAATAACAGCCGCACGAGTCGAGTCAAAGGTTAAGGTACGCTTGCCTAGGTCAGTCCTTGGATGGGTATCCATTACATACCGAGACTCCTCCGTGCTTCGAAAAGCATGTTAAGCTGTGGGACCCGGCTGTAATTCACAGGTCTTTGACCGTCATTACGGGTAGTTAGATCAGAAGCCCGAGAGTCTGAAAACCAGTCTAACAAATGGGTATCGTGTTACTCAGTAACTGGTTTGTGGAGGTCAGATGAGCATTCGATGCATATAAAATACTAGTATTCAGTTGCATCCGGTTAGATTGGAAGCCGACCCCAATATAGTTAGGAAAAGGCTAGGCAGATGATGAGTTCAACATTTTAAAGCTACTTCTATATTTAATAAACAGTAGAACTACACGAAAACAAAACACAACGCTACCAGAAATAATTATCTCTCATAACGAACCAGTCGCCGGCCACACGTCCAAGACAGCGAAACTGTCCGCACCAATACGACGGACACTAAGCAGAAAATTCCATTGCGCCAAAGTTTTGATTGTCCCCGGCAGATGGCATTCTTGCCGACACATTCCTGGGGTCACTGAAGAGTGTACGTTTTATTGTGGTCATATCGCAAGACGGAACGCTTGGTATGACCAGTGGTAGTGGAGTAGAAAATTATGTTTTTCTAAAGAAATGTATTTTAAAATTTTTAATAGTGGGAGAGCAGTGGTGGCCCAGTGGTAACGACCTCGACTTACGAGATATAGGTCGTAGGTTCGAACCCTGACAGGCGCATTACTTTGTGTAAATTATTTCATCACCACTGCTCTCAAAACGGTGAAGGAAAACATCGTGAGGAAACCGGCATGTCCTAGAACCAAAAATTCGATGTGACATCTACCAACCCGCACTAGGCCCGCGTGGTGGATTACGGTTCGCTCCCTCTCACAAAGAGGAAGCATGTGTCCCAGCAGTGGGAACATTATAGGCTGATTATGTGTGTTATGTTATGTAATAGTGTGAGGTTGAGATTGGTGTAAGATGGAGCTTCGTGGTCTCTGTTACAATCTATAAACTTAAAAGTACCAGTGATAACGTGAATATACCTACTTATGCAATTTAATTGAAACTTTGGAACAAAGGAAAAATCTGTATTAGTCCACGTAAAAGTCGATGGAAATCTTAAATACAACATACAAGCTAACACTTAAATATATATTAAAAAAAAGGGAAGAGTTCATTGGTCATCAAAAAATTCTTCCCTTGCTATCAATGGGATAAATGCCCAAAAGGTGGGTAGAATTGTTAGGTTAGATGGCAATGTTTTAACCGACAAATAGGACAGCCCTCTCTTACTTGAAGAGTCAAAATTCAACACAACAATAGAACAACATAAAACTGCTAAAATCTATAATAAAATTACATTAAACCCTACCCGCTCACAACTCAATTTAACCAACAATTTGCCAACGTAAACAAAAGGAGCAAATGCAACTTCCGACCCTCGGTCATTTTTATCCCTCACTAATTGTAATTTCATTGATAACACAGTTTACAGTTTGACCGGTCCATTAGTCCGAAACAAGGTGCCGTCCGGCCTTACGGCTGTATTTATAACCTTTAGTATAGTTGCGGCAATAATTTCATTAGCGAGGCACTACTAGAGGCCGGACAAGACAAATGGTAGCCATTAGGCCCCTAACGACTGCCCCCGTCAGCCCCTGAACTTTTAACGACGAGAATCAAAGTAAATACGAAACGTTATCTTGCCGATTTGGCGATCATAACTGGCAAGGGTTCCTAATAGGATGTACGCAGGTAGATTGTATCAGTTTTAATTGATGCTTAATGCACGATTTAGTGACCCTTAGCTAGACTTATCAGGCTTTGATTTTGGACTGAGTATCAATTGGTAAAGACTCTTTATGTCTCTCGCTAATACTGCAACATTCATTGTTATTGGTAGTTCCAAATCAAGTAGATCACCATCGTAATGATCTTAACGATGTCCCGTACCTTTGACTCTGTTATTTAGCTGTTTAGATAACTATAATAATTTTTATGAGAATTTTAGATTCAGACAGTAGCTTGAGCGATTTATTTCTTCACAACAAAACATAATAACTCCTTATAAACGCAACCCTCCATTTTATTCAACTCTTAGTGCAGCCTCCCACGGGACGAGGCCGCCAAATCAGTCACATTCGAGGCGGCCTCGCGACTCTCACGTTATTGTGTGCGGCCGTCATTAAGGGCCATTCGTGGCCTGCAACTTCTTCTGACCGTAATATGTGGAGATAAGAATGACGGTAGTAACAAATGTTACCAACTGTCTTGTTTGTTTTCTGGTAATAGGAGACCATATGCCTTGTGTTTCCGAAATACTTGATTAGGGGTAATTTTGGCTAATATTTATTAATAATATGAGAAACGTCTTGTATTTTGTTGCACATGCAGCTGGTTTATAACATAACATCACGCTTGTAATTCTCAAAGGATTAGGCAGAGGTTTACCTGTAGTATACCCGCATTTAGTCAGTAATGTTTAAGGCCCATGTAATAGGAGGCGGCTTTATTTCCATTAACCGGGCACAAATCCAGATTTCGGGGTTGATACTGAGAAATTCCTGATGGAAAAAGTCTAATAAAATTTCGACCGACGATGACGTTGCTGCTCTTGCTCGTAGCGTTGGCAACCACTAGACCAACCACGCAGCTGGTTTATATTCGACAGAAATTCACTTTTGAAACTATCGTTTAGTTAGCTCTAATTCAAACTAATGACATAGATACTTTGAAACCTTCACAAAACACTCAAAATATAGTTAGTCACATATTTTCTCAAGTTATAAATTAAAAATTCATAAATGAATTCAATTAACTCAAAATATTGAGTCCTTTGATTCACCTCCCTTCAAAATATCATATTCCCGCTCAAAATGAACGGCGCGAAAAGTCAAGTCGGTACATAGCACGTCACTCCATAATCCTAACCGTCAGACATAAGGACACTAATACACGAAATAATGTATATCGGAAGCAACAGTAACACGAAATCCCGTAAAGACGAGGCCGAGGGCCGCGCTCATTACGCTCATTACCTCCGTGGCTCGTGTGTGGGGGGCCTAATAATGTACATGTGTTGATCGATTAGTGTTATTAAGTGAACATGTGTCTAGTAAGATGAGTGAGGCTTTGGTAGGTGCCTATATTGCGTTTATAGGGAACTTTCGTTTTTCTACTTGGGTTTCATAGTCTCTTTGATCTTGTACTGAATGTGATAGGATAACTTCTTTACTTAATGAACTTTCAGAACGTTACCGTGCAAAATTAATAGCCCTATTACTGTGTGTCTAGAACACATAGAAATAGGAAATAGACATATACCCCCTTACTAATAAACGTATTATATCAGATGAATAGTTACACACCGATTTCTCTCTTTCATTCGTGAGTAATTTGACTTTCGAAAGAAGAAGACAAAGCGTTGTGTAACTATACAGACGCTATACAACGTTTATTAGTAAAAGTAAATTATTGTGTAACTTGTCTTGTTTACTAACAAATTACAAACGCCTTTTAACCTCACCCCACCTACCTTTTTCTAATATCTCCTGCGCCGAAGGCTAGTCTGTTGAGATTTGGCCGCCATGGTTGATATACATCCTATATACTAGTCACCTTTTCATGTTTGATTTTTGAGTGTACTATTGACCACTGACAACCCTACTAATGCCAGCTATGTAATAATTGTATGGACTGTGTGCCTATAATAAAGATATTTTTTTAAATTTAATTATAAGAAATTAATAATCAAAATTCATTTAATCTATTTTAATTTTAATAGTTTTATTTATTCCTAAATTTTCATGATTGCACCTACCACTGTTTGTCTTTGCATCACTGACTGGTAGAAAATGCCTATGGCATTAAGTCCGCCTCTGTACATTTATGTGCTTGAAGTATTAAATAAATAAACAGATAATCTTTTAAGCTCGTGGGTTACACCTACGGGACATATAACATTCGCGACCTTATGTACTTTACCTTAGGTGGCAAAATTAGTTACTTAGTTTAATGTAGGTAGAGCAAGTCCTTATATGAAAGCTGTAGATACATTCCTACATGCCTGTAATAGTAGGACTACACTATGTCAACGTCTCAATAACACTATTTACAAGCTCATGTCAAGAACACCAACACATTGACGAATAAAATCCCGCCTGCCCGGGATTAGGGTGGATGTTCATAAAACGCGCGCGTTCATATTACGCGGAGTGTCCGCCAGTCAGTTCCGACAATTTGTTCCTACACCCTATACAGTTGATGAGTACAAGTTATTATGTATACAGGCTGTTGAGAATGGTGGTTTTAGATAAACAAAATGTAATATGTGATTTCTGAAAACCTTTGCTTAGCATTGGACGTTACGTGCTTAAACTTTATGGCGTTCGTTGAACAATTCTTTGAAAACATTTGAAAAATCGATTAGTAATGTGTTTTTTTTTTTTGCTGACCAAAGATTATGGCCTTTATTATTATAGCCTTTGCCACTTTAGACAACTCTAACGACTACTATAGTAAGAAAATGAACAGCCGAACTATTCTGCAAAAATTTCATCGTGAAAACTTTGGTGAAGTGACCTTGAAGTTTGGTGTCATTCCACTTCACCTAAATTGAAACTGTGAGATTTTTACCGAATAGACCTCCAGCCTTTTTTATGCCCAAAAACCTAACTACCAAAATCTTCCAGGTAACTCCTGGCTCTACAACCTCATCCTGTAGATTCTTATATTTGATACAGCAGATATTGAAGTGCAGACCATAACGTACCTATTTAGTTAACGAGAGTCATCTCGTCACTGGCGCGGATATATTGAGTGGGAGTGGGCTATTGTGATTATTGTCAACAGAAGTTATTGTTTCATTAATTTTGGTTTTAAGAAGATAAATAAATTGGTCTGATAAGTGATACCTACTCTGAAGATCTTCTATAAGTTATATTTGCTGAACGAGACTCAATTTGGACTGCTTATGACATTTATTTTTAACCACCCCGCCTCATCTTTAAAAGTTTTAACAATATGACGAAATATCTTTAAATTGAGAAAACACGTTTTATATACTTTATTGTACACCAGAAAATACATAACATAAACAATACGATCATCACTACAAAACAATGGGCGGGTAAGTTGCACAAAAATAAAAACAAAATAAAACAACAGCCAGTCGACAAGCTTAACAAAACACGCTTCACAAATCATTAGCAATATCACTCGTACGAATCGAGGAGACGGGGGCTAAACAGAACACACGGCCCGCTACTTTTTTATTAATTTACGAAATAAAGTTATAATCTTGTTAGCGGGCCGCTCCCATTGTGTCGCGTTACCTGGACATTGTAATAGGATCAACTTATTAAACACTAAGTATACAAACATCAAAAGCGTTTTTGCAAAGCGAAAGAATTACGCTTTCGTTAAGAGGATTTCTATTTTAGCATTTTCATTATTTTATACAAATATTTTTTATACGTAATTCCGCTTTGTTTATGATCAGAAATATTGTTGTTATTTCATTACTCTCTGTTGATAATAATAAACGATTTATTAGGAGTAATAATATAAAACCTCTCTCGGAGTCGGTGTACCGAAAAGCAATAAACATGATAACATCGTTCTGCTATAATGGTTATGGGGCAAAATATTTGAGATCCATTTACCAAGGATATTAGCCGATAAAGAGGTGCTTGAAAGGCAATGGAGCTACCTTTCGGACCCTCTGGGAGGTTCTCAAGGAGCGAAGGAAGGTGTTGTGCCCCGTCCTAAATACGATCTAATTACGAAATAGTTTCTCTTCTTGATTTATAGATTAAGTTGAGAACGGCGGGTCGCACACGCGGCGCACTGGTATACCGCTGACATATTAAAATCCTTTCGCATGTGTGTTTAACCGACACTGTTAATAATAATGTAAAATATATTATAATGAAGAAAAATAAAGAGTTCAACCAATAAATAGAGCCTTAAAAAACTAACTATACAAAACAAAACAATTTATATCGGAACTCATCATTTTACAATTTTTAATTTTTTTCGTCCGAAATATACATTATTATGTTTGTGACAAAGTTAATTTTCCTCTAGTTTTCAACAGATTTTCAGAACCGACTTTACAACCAAATTACTTAAGAATATAATCTCAAATCAATACAACAATTCAATATAACCAAAGCTTCATATAAGCGGCGGTATCGAGAGGTGTTAAAGGAAAGATGGGACAATCTCCGAGGCATTATCGGATTCCGCGGGTGCTCGGCCCACAATGGATGTTCTGGCCGATCCGAGCTTACTATGTGGGCCCACTGCTTTGTACCAAATCACTTCGCGTAGATTTATTACCCAGTGTCTCCATTACCCCACTCTCCCCCGTATAAATTGTAGAATAAGTGTTGCCATATTTACTGGTGACGTATTGCTAATCGCAGGAGCCTTCTGTTGCCAGTGGTGAATAGTAATAATTAATCTGGTTGTCCGATGACGAATTTGAATAATTTATATCGGTAATTTATTGGTACAAGGTCCGCGGATCAAAATGAGGAGGAGGCACATGTGCCGCTACTGAAGGGATCTCAGAAACTAATCATTTCAGTGGGAGAGAGTGACGCTTGAGATAATTAATGTGGAGATCTGAAACCATTGTGTTGTAGGTACGGTGGCCTCCGGAAAACTAAAAAAAAACATATATTTTCTCTTAAATTTGTGGAATCACGCCGTCATTGAACAGAAAAGTTGGCCCAGTGGTAACGGCCGCTACATACCAAGTTGATTGGTTGGTTCGAACCCAGACAGGCGCTTTACTTTGTGTAAAATATTTCATCACCACTGTTCTCGAAAACGGTGAACGAAAACATCGTGAGAAAACCGGCATGTCTTAGAACCAAAAATTCGAAGACATGTGACATCTACCAACCCGCGCTGGGCCCGCGTGGTGGATTACAGTCCCTCTCGAAGAGAGGAGGCCTGTGTCCCAGCAGTGGGAACATTATAGGCTGATTATGTATATATGTATGTACGCCATAATTTTCGTCTGTCATCACCGCATCACACGTAATTCTATTTAGCAATTCCCACCCCATGTTCACGCTAACGTATTCAAAACAACCGGAATTGGGTCGTTTCGTCACGTCTAATCAATCGTCCGCATCGAGTGACCGTTGTTGGTCAAACCGACCGCGAAAACCTGATTACCAACCGATCGGACTGACCGATGACAGTTCACCGCTGGAATGTAATTACTATACCTTCTGTAAGTACATTTTACTAATGGTCGGGATTATTTGGACCCGACAACACCAAAGTGAATTTGTAATAAGACCCTCACAATCTCAAGACTTGTGTCGGCCTCAATAATTTATTTACTTTGATGATGTTCGTCTTCAGATGCGAGGAAGTTTCGAGTTTGTGACTGTATGAGTCAAATGGCGACCTGAATTTATTTGCAAATAATTTATGGGAACTAAAATGGGTTTCCATGGTATGATATGCTGGTAGATATAGTCAAAAAAAGCTCAAATATGTAGATACATAATTGAGCTTTTTTCCCTTCAGTTACCTTCGTAATTGTGGCGCGGCTTTAAAAAATATTTCGACTAAGTATTTCTATTAAAAACCTAATTGGTCCAAAAATGGTAAAATAGTTTGTTGGTACGTCCTTCTAAGTACAGCGGGCTCTCCTGGGGCGGCTGCTGCAGGTGCGGAAAGCCTCAAACGGAAAAATATTTCAATCTTATGTTCTACTAGCTGTTACCCGCGACTTCGTCCGCGTGGAATTTAACGTTTTAATTTTTTTTTTCGTGGGACCCTATTTTTTTCTATAATAAAAGTAGCTTAAGTTACTTCTTATTACATCGGCTATCTGCCAGTGAAAGTCCCGACAAAATCGGTCCAGCCGTTTCAGAGAGTAGCCGGAACAAACAGACAGACAGACAAAGATTGTAAAAAATGTTATTTTGGTATATGTACCGTGTATCCATATATGCACTTAGTAATAAAAAGCGGCTATTTTTATATTACAAACAGACACTCCAATTTTATTTATTTGTATAGAAGATGTATAGAAGATTCGTATAGCGACAATAAATCTTATAAATAAATTACCTTTGTCAATCTCCGATGATCTTATTTGTTTCAGAATGCAGTAGGTAGGTACGAAGGTGATGTTTTTTGCTTCGAAAGAATTTATGATACCTACTTAAAAATCACATCACACTAATATTATAAAGGCGAAAGTTTGTGAGGGTGTGTGAGGGTGTGTGTGTGTGTTTATATGTTTGTTACGTTTCACGCTCAAACGGCTGGACCAATTTTGATAAAATTTTGTATGAAGGTAAGGAAGCTGACACTCTGGATTAACATATAGGCTATTTTTTATCCCGATACTCCCACGGGATCGACACTTATGTGGGTGAAACCGCGGGGCGCAGCTAGTAAATAATAAACCTTAAACGACGAACATAAATAATATTACAATCTTATTGGGAGTTATATGTTCGAGCCGTTTAGGGTTGAAACACTAGGGCCATGGGGTCCGAGTGCCCCCTTGGTTTTTGACACATCGCCAAGCGGTTGGTCGACTCTTCACATGCCCAGAGTGCTGGCCTTTATTTTTGGCCAAAGATTCAGCATCGCCACACAACGTGGCAATACTGCCAGAGTTTTGGGCACTCTTCCTGTTGACAGCGATGCGGATGAATTTTTTGATGCCCTATGATTCTTTTCCCCTTTTTTATATACATTTACGGACACTAAAAGAGATAAGACCAGGGTCGTCGGATATACTTAAACTTGAGTAAGAAACGGATGAATGTTTTCGAATAATGTTGAATTTAATTAATAGAAAACCAACAGTTCATTTATCAAATTAAATTTCATTCAAAAACATCTATCTGTTTCTTACTAAACGTCAACTATATCCGACGACCCTGGTTACTTATCTCGTTTGGTGAATGTACATATTATTGAAATTATTTGTAGGTACCTCTATGTAGTTAATGGATTTTAAATACGGTACCTGTTCCATAAAATTTAATACAAAATGTATAATCACTATAAAACAAGTCCCTCCACTTCAAAGGAACAACATTGTTCTTTGATTCATTTGTAGTAATAACGTAAGTGGTGTGGGATAAGTACCTCCCATTATCTACCATACACGTGCAGATGGATACCTTGTTATAAATCCTCTGCTAGGGTAATTTATGAAACATCTTGTGCCCATGGGCAATTGTATGTGGCGTGCTCACGAGTATCCAGCCCACAAAATCTTCATGTTCTAGGCAAGGATGACAAAACAAAAATGGTGTTTACAAAAATGTCACTATTTACTTATACACAGGGTATACCTTATATAATTGTCAATAGCAGGTAATTTGTCTGAGCCAAATTAAAGGAGACTTAAAATATTGAAGTTGTAAAACGTCTCAACTTTACATTCCCGGTCTCTAATCCACTTAATAGGTGTTTGACTTCAAATACGGCGAAACTTTATCATTTTCCACTCTAATTAGTATGTAGTTAATTAATGGCAAAATTTTTCAGTTTGCTTAGTAACTTTCAGAGTCCCCTTTCGGTAGCTAATCAGCGCGGTACGACAACACAGATGTGTACGACTGCGAAACTCACTCCATATACTTAATTAATTAAAAGAGTACTCGAGTTCGAGCCAGCTCCGGTGCCATTCCTGTTTACCTGAGCCAATGTTTGCACAACTAACGAACTACTTAATCATCATTTATTCGATTGCAAACGAAAAGTTACAAGTTGTCCAATGAGTCCACATGAATATATTTCAGCAACCACGCCCGATTCGACTGTCCTACATTATAAATAAATCAAAATTCAATTTTCATAACGTAATTTTCAAGACCCAATTTTAGCATTATCTGATTAAAATGGGCCCCCATATACGAATAACCGACGGATAAGAAAATTGCATTAAACCTTATTAACCGGTTTAATGTGTAGGTGTTAAGTAAATTTGGATGTAATCGGGGTAAGCCTTTTTTCCGGGGTTGGGTTTGCGGAGCTGAGAAAAAATGCGCCGGGATTTATTGGCTTGTTACCGGGATTTAAAAAAAGGATCGTCGTAGACGGGCCGGGAAGGAAAGGAATGCGTCCCGGACTCCGGACTCCCGGCCTCCCATGCTCTCGGCGCGCGTTTGATGGTTTGAAAAAAAGCGACCCTTGATGCTCATTTTTGTGATCGTTTTGATTTTTCCACTTTTTATTTATGTTGGCTGCTAATTTCTATTTCATTTGAGTTCTGAGTCATATTTGCTGCATGATTTGGACGGTTCATGGTAAGTTGGGATTTTTAGGGAGTAGTGAAAATTTATTCTCTTTGAGCATGGGTTGGACTTTTTGAACCTTTTCTCTGTTTCTTAATCAGCCTGAAAACTGTAACGATTACCTTTGGTTGTTCGTTTGAAGAGCTTAAGCAATCCCTTAAAGTACCTAGTAAATCTGAAGTATTTTTAGACGCATTTCAATTAACAAATCCGGTCAACATATTCAAAGTCAAAGTCTTTATACATAGTAGGGTCCTTTATATCTGTAACTCAATTAATCATCAAGTATTTTAAGTGACTCTCGCGATCCTCTCGAGACTCACTCGTAGCTTCTTAAATATTCACAGACCGTGATTGTCGATCGTGTCTTTAGACTGACTGACGGTCGACTTTTTAGGTATCACTCAGCCTTTTTAGGTGTAACTAAGCAAATAGGTACTATTTATCAGTGTTGTTTTAGCAATTTTATAGGTATTTGAAAGACTTAGGCCGCTTGCTTATAGCAGTGGTGGCTAAGTGGTAACGACCGCGACTTACGAGTTGTAGGTCGTAGGTTCGAACTCAGACAGGCGCTTTACTTTGTGTAAATTATTTCATCACTACTGCTCTCAAAACGGTGAAGGAAACCGGTATGGCCTAGAAGCAATTATTCGAAGACTTGTGACATCTGCCAAGCCGCACTCGGCCCGCGTGGTGGATTACGGCCCACTCCCTCTCACCGAGAGGAGGCCTGTGTCCCAGCAGTGGGAACGTTATAGGCTGATTGTGAGGCCGCTTGCACCATAAGTCACTGAATGACTTTAGCGCTGAATGTATTTAAAACATCTTTCTATTTCTGTCAATCGTTTGAAGATGAAAGAGACGTGAAGAAAGATGCTTTAAATATGTTTATTGCTAAACGCATTAAGCGATTTGTGGTGCAAGCGAGCCTTAATGGACTTTTGGGCAACTAAAATACTTTAAAAAAATCTTATAAAGTAATTGATTGGCTTTTACCGACTGTCCTCCTCTAGGTACAAGTCGGGTAAAAAAACTATTAAATTATTCTAATTGAAGCAATATAATTGATTAACAGTTTTTTTATCGCATATTAAGATGCCTTCTGTGCAGTGTGCAGCCTACAAACATTAATAAAACATTTAACGCTTAACAATTCAAAAGCAACAACCACCAAAAAACCAGCAAATTGAAACCAAATAAACAATGTCGGAATTCAAAAATCTCGTCGGTAACAATCATGAATATTTTATAGGAAAAAAAAGAACTGGCTTTTTACTCCTTTTCCCTGTACGTGACGACTTCGGGCTGGCAGGAATAAATGAGCTAAATTAATAAGAGGGGGCGGTTAGTTACAATTACGTTTTTAAATGTAAGCAAGCCGGTTCCTTGTTACGATTTGATTTTTCTTGTGCGACACGCCATTTGTCGGTTCTACGACGGTGGAGGATAGAGTTGTATCTATTTGGTTTTTGTACTTTTGACTTTTTTGTTTATAGCAATTTAGATGAATAGGCACATGAGAATTATGCATGTAGACGCGTTAGTGAATATTGTTTTAAGATGTTTATTTTTTATTTTTGGGCTTCTTTTTCAGTTTGAGTAGGTATAGGAAGGATCCGAGGAAGAATTTTAAAAAATCCACATTAAAGATGAAAGAGAGAAAGAATAAATTTAGTACCTAATGGTTAAAAGTAAATATCTATAGTATAAAAAAAATCGAGATTCCCAGCACGGTTTTATTCAAAATATTGTATAAATTAAACTTATACAAGAACCCTTTACCTCAGTATACATTTCTTATCATAGCATTTTTCTTAACCATTGTAACAATTTGCATTTACGTCCGTTTACAAATTCACCGTTATTAAGCTTTGATTTCGGGAAAGCAAAGGGTTAGAAAATAAAAATCGCGACCCTCCCGCGAAAAATCGGGCTAAAGAGGGGGTAGAAAAAAAAAAGAAATACCGCGCGTTGTTTTCTAAAGACGAAGGTAACCAGGTAGCGAGCCAAATGAATTGCAAACAGCATTATTATTTCCTTCAGGAAGTCGTATATATTCCCGGGCGCCTTTATTTTAACGTTTCTTGCTTTATTCATTTTTTTTTCTTACCCCTTTTTTATTGCCGACAAGCTCGTAATATATTGTAAACGCACAGCGAGTGCCGGCTGTAAACAACTATTACAACTTAATAGGGAAGCGGGGTACCAGTTTATGGGGTTTTATTTTTTATTAGTATTTTTTTCGGTTGAAAATGATTTTAGATTTATATCTTTGATATCAGAATTTGGATCCGAGAGAGAGAACCTTGGAGATTTCATTATCTAATATGCTTTTATTAAATATAATAAAAATCCAAAACAGAAATTGTATACTTTTATTATACCTAACTGTAGTTAAAAAACGGGATATTTACTGACAGAAAATTATTTTGCTTTAAAATTAGTTTTTTTGGGTAAAAATAATACGTAATTTGGTAAACATAGTTTTACCAAAATAAAGCCTAATAAGTACATATTAACACAATACTTCTAAACATTATTACTATCCCAGTAATTAGGTCTAACAAAGGATCTAACCAGATAAGAACGCGTACATTTCTTGGGTGAATAGTTTTGCTCATAAAATCCGCTATAAAAGGGCGATAACGGTCGATTATGGCCTCTGTAACGGCACTCTAATAATGAATTGTCTTTAGTATAATGTCTGATCGTGATTGTACTACCAGCTATAAGGCTTTTGTTCTAGATTAATAGGATGAAATTCATAATTGCATAGTTAAATTATGGCTCACTCACTGTGTAAACTGGTACTTACCTTCTGTTTTTAACAAACGAAAACAGGAGGAGGTTCTCAAGTCAACGCATTTTTTTTTTACCATGCTTTTTACTAACAATTATTTTTATAGTTTATTTATTTTGTTCCATATTTTATTAATTTTTAAATATTTCTTAAAATGGAAAAAAATGTATTATTATTTTATTTCTTTCTAAACAATTTAACCTATTTTACAATTTAGTTTTAGTCACACAACGAACACCTCTCAGGGTTTACTTACAGGGGTTGCTACATTTTGTAAAAAACAAATGCATTTGTTTATAAAGTTTTTTTTTTAAATGGCTGTTATATGGGCGTGCATTGGTCGTGGCTGTAAACCAGGGCACATTTATTTATAGCAGTAACCTAGTTTTCAACTTGTAGGTAAATTTGTAAGGCTACATTGAAATGTCACTCGACTCTACGTTCAAACCGTATACACGAATATAGTTTATGTTAAAGTAAAAAAGCAGCTTTTGCCCTCGGCGTTGCCCGCGTATTTGTTGGAAGTTCTTTAAATGAAAAGAATACCGACATCAAAAGTATACTATGTGTTAATACAGATTACAAACTATCTGTGTGCCAAATTTCATCCAAATCCGTTCAGGCGTTTTTACGTGATTGAATAACAAACATCCAAGCATACATTTATAATATTATATTAGAATGTCAATGAAAAATACTACCTTGTATAATCCACTACACTTCGACTAACACACACATACGACATTTACACATGTACAAACAATATTCCGTGTATGCTATTAGTTATATCAGTAGAGGGTAATAAAGCAGCGAGTGGAGCCAATAAACGTAGATTATCGGGAGTTATGATGCGATTCACGTTAATGCGACATGACAACAGGCCCCGGGCTGCGATCCTGTGAGCGGTGCCAATATAATAGAATAAAGTCGCTTACGACATTTTTGTAGATATAACAATATTTTTGGTAGAATTTTTGGTCGAATAAAATTTTGCAGTTGCGACTTTTTTTCAATGAGCGTAAAATAAACATGTAGCTCGATTTTCGAAAATAAAAGTAAATTTTAGAATACTTTTTATTAATTTATATCTAAGTAGGTGTCATGTATTCATTCTTTTCAGAAGTTTGAAGTTTTATTTTATGTTTTGATAATTTTCAAAATCCCTGCCATTTTTTTCTCAACAGGTTTAATTCAATTTTTACTGACCTTTACTTAACTTTTCAAAATCTGTCAAATATTAAGCTCTCTGCTGTGTTTGATATCCAATTGATCCCCAGAAAGAATACGGGGAGGTCCTACCACTGAGCAAACAGTTCGACATCGAGTCAATGTTGACTTTGCCCCGATCTCCCCTATTCGTATAGCGACAATAAATCGTATAAATAAATTACCTTTGTCAATCTCCGATGATCTTATTTGTTTCGGAATGCAGTAGGTACGAAGAAAAACATTTATTATCTTTGAAAAAAAAAATTACGTAATAAGTATCTACTTTGTTACAAATAAATAATTAGCTCCTGTGAAAAGACATTTGTGAGGTTATTTTTTCTACATCCTTTTTTATCCAAAAATATTATTAAAAGCTAACTTTTAACTGAAACTTATTCCTTAACATAAATACAATTCCAGCAATCCGCATCCCTTTCCAGTACGTAACAAAAAAGCACTACACTTTTTTGGGGTGAAACGGGGAAATAAAGATATGGTCGTGGTCGCAAACAGAACGATATGTTGACCGTGGGTCGTAAAAAACACGTTAACATCCATTCACGTTTATGTCCCCTATTTGCGCGTAACCACCGGCCAAGGGTTACAAAGTAGCTGATTGCTCGCAGCCTAGCGTGACCTTTTGTGTGTTTTGGAGGGAAAACTGAGGAAAATACTAAGAAATTCTATTCCTTTTTAGTACATTTCTGTTGCTGTAAAATAGCTTATAAAATTCACGTCGTGAAAAAAAAACTTTCTTTAAAAATTTAAGAAGATGGAAGACAGAACTCATAATACTTATCCAACTGAAAATTTATTATATATAACTTTTACAATGTTTAACACAACTATTTACACTTAGGTACTAAATTAAATGACTAACAAACTATATATACAAAAATAAAAGGACACTTAGGCGTCAATATCCCGCATCGCTGCCTAGAAGATGGCAGCATTGCCACGTTGAATGGCAATGTTAATTCTTTGGCCAAAGAACGAGCCAGGCCCTCTGATCACGTGAAGTCCCATAATAACATTAAAAAGTAGAAAGATGAAGCTAGAAATATTCCCTGCTTATGTATCCCCTCCAATATTTTTAATTATTACAGAAAAAAGTTTGGTCCTAATATTTTTATTAGAGATATTTTTGTTTTTTTGTATTACTGCGTTTGGAATACAAAAATCCCTCATATTTATTTTTATTTCCAACATACTTTCCTCCTATATACCATACGAACAACCTTCCTCTACAAGATAATTTAGAATTTTCGTATTCTTCCTACAGACGCTGTGTAACATTGCGTTCTATCTGAGGTGCTCAAAACAAAAGTTTCGTACAAGTTTTATCATGGCTCCCCTTAGGAGAAGGGGTCCGTTGACCCATTTTTCGCGAGATGATCCACTATAGCTGTAGCTAAGAACGTTTTATTACATGGAGCTTGCTGGAATAGGTGTAGGCAGACTGAGGGAACCGTGAAACAAAAGAATGTTATCAACTACCTTACCTACTTACAAACGTGGTAACAAAAAAGTAAGCTAAACAGCCGTTGTAAATCCATCTAATTCCTTGCATGAAGTCTCTCGATCAGCACTGTTTATAAAAGTACTAGCCACATACCGCAGTTTCGCATCATTTCTACGAATTGACGAAACATCGAGACTTTCTTAATAAGTGAGTGAGTTATATGTAACTTTAATATTATGTGTATGTGTATGAGAGTTTATTCCGGAAAGTGTATTATACACCTTCCGGAATAAACTATTTAAATGATGATGTACCTACTTTAAAAGAACAACGCGATCTAATCACACTTTCGATTTCGAAATAAGACATTTTGGTAACTGGTCCTTCGAGTCGAAAAAAAACTTACACAACTGTCAGACATATTCCCATAAATCCAAGATGGCCGGTCACACATCCAGTTACATCGGTCCTCGCTTATTGAGTTATCACAGTTGCTCGTCTATCGATTGAACATATCTTTGAACATATCTATGAAGATACATACATGCCAGTCCGCTGTTATTGTTTTATGTCATGGATAATAAGTGAAATGGACTGATTGTGCCTGTTATATTTTATTTCTCTTTGTTCTGTGAGAGAAATCGACGAATGTCTACTGGCTTGTTATTAGAATGAGAAAAATTGGGGTGAAATATTACGAGATTTGTGCATTTTGTTCAATAATAGAGGCTGTTGTTCGGAAAGCCTAAGAACACCAGAGGATATCGCTTAATCCCATAAATTTTACGTATTGCGATGAAAATATTTACCTCATTGTGACCAATCCCTCAAATCTAACTGAGAAAAACTACGCAAGCGGCGTAAACGTGATTTAAACCGTACCTACCAGGTTCATCATTCATTAACAGATTCTCAAATTAACAGAATGTTCAACAAACATGAACATTAAGCACAACAAATTCTGTTTAAGCGAAATAAGTTACAACGAGGTTATTAATCAATCTAGTGGAATACCTACCTGAAGGCAGATCAAGGCGAAGCGAATTAGCCAGGCAAACAAGAGTCAGCCTGTCCTTCGATCTTATTTATTTTCTCCTCTATAATTCGTTTTCGACCCCGTTTAATGTTGATTACATTCCACTTCCAAGGTTCAACTTTGAGATGGAAATAACTCGTTACTTCTATTAAGTAATTAGTCAGTATAAAGCGATGCTTAAGTAATGAAGCGTAATTATAAGAGAGGACACGTCTAAGGAGTAGAATAATTAAATCAATCATCCTTTCCCCGTGGTGTATAATCTTTTCAGTGAAATTAAGTTTGAATTAAATACTCTTAAACGAATTGAGTCGTTGCTTTGAACTCGATAGCCTTTCGGAATAGAATTTGAGATGTTTGCGAAGTTCGCATCATCTCAACTTATATTGGATTTCGTCGAAAGCAACTAAATAAAGTATTATTTTGGTGTGTTTTGATCATTTTCGTACAACGTTACTTACAATGTTGTTGATTACTTGCTTCAGAAAATTTCATAGTGTTGAATTTTTGGTTTTATAAGTTGTTACTGTAAACAAAGCGCGCTGTGACTGGGGCAAACTGGATACGGAAGGCGGACGACAAGATGTTGTGGATCTGCCTGGGGGAGGCCTATGTCCAGCAGTGGACTGCGATAGACTGAGTTGATTGATTGACTGTTAACAAATATTATGGTGAAATAGAATCGGTAGGTGCATATTAGAAATAGATTGAATAACTATTGTTAAGGTACAAAAAAACTTATTGAAATAAGACGAACTTTGTGCAGCCATGTAAAAAAAGAATATTACGCTTTTTTAACGCACTTTCTTAATTACAACGATTACCAAACCATACCAGCAAAAATATCAATAACGCAAAATTTTTACATCACTAATAATATTTGATTGGTAGAATAATTTAAAGCGATCGCTCTCCCCGGGGAGGATGCGGGCTGGAGCAAACTTTTAAAGATATTATGCTAGAAGGGTTGAGGCCGAGCCATGCGTCCTACGTGAGCCAGCGCGCCATCTGTCTTCAGCCGACTGGAATTTGTTTATCTCGTGGATATTAAGTATTTTCAGATTATAAATTGTGTTTTTTTTTTGTAAAAAAAAAGAGAAATTTTCCTAGATGTGTTGTTTAGCTATTTAGTCAACCTCTCAAGGTAATCAATTTTATGGCTTTCTTATGTTTTAGTGAGGTTTCTAATAATTATTTCGTTTTGCCATTTATAACTGGTGATTTAAATGATAACACTAAATAATTAAAATTAAAGGTAAGTAGGTATTTTACTCAAATGTTTTTCATTTTATATTTCATAAAAGTTCAATTTTAAACCGACGATAAAAGGAGAAGTTTCTCAAGTCGACGTGTATTTTTTTCATGTATGTACTCTATGACTCACGCATAACTTTTTTCTTAGTCACCATTTCCATGCAACAAAAGCCACCACGTACAAAACCAGGCGTCTAAAAATGAGACAGACAGTGACAGCATTATGCAAACGTGCCGCAGTAACCATAAAAATCAAGACATTATCCACAATAACCTCGAATCGATGCAGGAACTGGACGCACATAAATTTATCATTTTCCACTGCATAAAGCATAAATTCGAATCATTGGTCCTTCCTTAGGGGTTGAAAAACTTTGTTGCATGGAAGTACACTACATACATCTGAGTTTTTATTTGTTGAAAATAAAATGTTAAGAAAAATAAGGGTTTGTTTATTTATTTATTTATTAGTCTTTTCAACAATGTGTCAATTGTTACTTTATCTTTAGTTGAATTTATTATAAGTATAGATAACAATTATGCTCTAAAGTTATTTTAAAATATTTACATGTCGGATTAGGCCAAGACATCAGAAGTAAAACTAATACATAAATTTATTTCAATCGAACAATCAGTTATCTTAAATCTTTGAAATACAGAAATTAAATTAATTCATTATTAAATAACTAATAATGACTTTGAGGGCGGTCACATAGGGCAGTACTGACTGTCAGGGACAGTGGTCCATGCACCCACCGCAATAAGGACAGTACTAGTTGTCAGAGACAGCGTTCCACATCCAATAATCGGGCAGTACTGACTGTCGAGAGACAGTGGTCCGTGCACCAAGACGCATCCATTGGAAATGCGTACAGACTCAACCGCGCAGCTCCTTATAAAGGCTGCTCGCTAGTGGGGGGGAAACGTTACAATATTTTACTGGATTGGATACCAAGTCCTTTAAGCCAAATGATCGATAGAGTGAATGATTTGTCTATGATGCGTCCGGTGCACGTTCCACTAGCGCCACCTAGTCGTCGTCTCTCGCAGCTGCTAGACAATATGCCGTCACGGCCATTCTGATAAATCACTTGTCCTCGAGTGCATTAATTCGTCATCAATTTACATCGTCATCATCGTTACATATCAAATATCACTGGTCTAGGTATTTCTTTAATAGAAAACCCCTGCAGTTCAAACATGCTGGTCTAAATCGTCACCCACTAAAGCAGGTGAGATTCCTACAGCTACAACTGGACTAGGTCACAACTCTTGCAACCCCTACAGTTCATATTTGCTGGTCTAGATAATCATCCCATTGATATTGACTGGGAGGTAACTTAATCAGTAATGTGGCTTCTTATTTTTAGCGCGATGATAACAATCCAATTGCACTCGACCCAGAACCCGGCCACATACTTGGCGCCACCACTAGCGCCCGCCAGTTACTGAAACGTGCAGCTGACGACACGCAGGACACGATAACCAGCGTCCCATCGCTTGAGGAACAGCACCACATCCACACTCCAAGGCGGAGCCATCTATGAATCTCCACCTGAACAGGCCCTCCCTGCCTCGGCCAACCCAGGCCCAGAGTCCGTCCAAAGACCCCAAGGCCACCCAAGGCAACTTATGTCCAGGAAGGAGGTCCTCAGCGGGTGGAACAAACGGCCCGGGCAATTAAGCACTGTCTCGCCACATGCTTCAATCCTCCCTACGACGGCTGGCCAGTGAGTGGGACGAAACACCTAAAAAAACCGTTTCGGCCCCTCAGCCCTTGTGGCACAAGGATGCCGCCATGCAAAGGATGTCGCGTGTCGGAAACCACTTCGGCTCCCCCGCCGGAGCCCACCACCGCTCCGGGAACCACCGGCAACGCCACCCCTGCCAGCGGACACAGCACACACCTGCACCGGTGTCGGCTCCAGGCAACTAGCGATGATCCGGTACGTCTCGCCCAAAGCTGCATCCACCAGCTCCGCATGGGCAGAACTCCACACGGGGCACGCGAATCCCCACCTAGATGAGACCACTCGACGAAGAAGACCGCCGCGAGCGCGCACCCTCTGCTCGATGTTCCCGCAGTTTTCGCCGAATGTCAAAGACCTGTCCAGGGCAACACCAAGATATTTAGAAGAGCCGCCGTGCTCGATGGACACCCCATCCCAAACGATGCCAAGTCTGCGGCCCGCACCTCCACTGCGGAGACCAAATATGCAAGACTGGGCCCCGCTCTGATTGGGCTCGAGTGAGTCAGCGAAGCAATGCGGCCAAATCACCAAGAGCACCTGACAAGCGGGCCCCAACCCACCCAAAGGCGGTGGCTTAGGAAGTGAGGGCAAGTTAGCCTGCATAGAGGAAGCGGGACTCGCCGGGGCTGGACGGTTGGTCGCTTGCGCAGAGATAATAAAAAGAAGCGGTGCCAGGACACCACCCTGCGGCAGGCCGCCCCTACGCGCTCCCCAAGACCTCCCTCCGAGAGAAGGCGGACCCGAAACCGACGACTATGGAGAAGTTCTCGGAGCATTCGGACAAAGTTCCGATCGCTTATCAATGTTTCCACCCTCCACAGCAACCACCTGAGGTCGACTGCACCATAGGCAGCTGACATATCCACAAGAAGATGTGGCTGCGCGGCCTCGAAGACAATGGGTCAACGTCCTGATTAAATCAACACCTATCAAAATTTTGCTCTTAATTATGGTGTCTGACAGCAGACAACCAGCTCTCTATGTTTGAATTGGGGTCATCAGGATCAAACGGTATCAACGCTGTAAAAGGTTATGGTGGTGCATTGAACCGGGGTAGTAGAGCATCAGTTAATTTTGAAAAAAATGCTTCTAAACTATTTGAGGGTAGCGGAATATTTTCCTGTATATTCTGTGATGAAAGTGCCAGATGTGGGCGGAAAATCCGATCCCACTTCTGATGTCGGATTAGGCCAAGACATCAGAAGTAAAACTAATACATAAATTTATTTCAATCGAACAATCAGTTATCTTAAATCTTTGAAATACAGAAATTAAATTAATTCATTATTAAATAACTAATAATGACTTTGAGGGCGGTCACATAGGGCAGTACTGACTGTCAGGGACAGTGGTCCATGCACCCACCGCAATAAGGACAGTACTAGTTGTCAGAGACAGCGTTCCACATCCAATAATCGGGCAGTACTGACTGTCGAGAGACAGTGGTCCGTGCACCAAGACGCATTCATTGGAAATGCGTACAGACTCAACCGCGCAGCTCCTTATAAAGGCTGCTCGCTAGTGGGGGGGAAACGTTACAATATTTTACTGGATTGGATACCAAGTCCTTTAAGCCAAATGATCGATAGAGTGAATGATTTGTCTATGATGCGTCCGGTGCACGTTCCACTAGCGCCACCTAGTCGTCGTCTCTCGCAGCTGCTAGACAATATGCCGTCATACACATTCAAATATTTACAAATATTTAACATTTACAAACAAAGGGCATCAAAAAACTCGTCCGCATCGCTGTCAACAGGAAACGTGCCCAAAAGGCTGGCAGCATTGCCACGTTGTATGGCAATACTGATTCTTTGGCCAAAAAAATAAATATTGTTACTTTATAATTTATACATTGCAAACTTAAGTCTAAGCGCCTCATCACTTACAGGAAAGCACAGCAGGCACTACATTATGCGCAGATAATAACACAATTAATTAATAAAACAAATAATACATAATAAATAGTTAAAAATTAATAAAAAATAAACTGTTAAAGCTAAATTGATTACAATGAAATATTTTGTCTATTTGAAAACTGAAGAAAGAATATCTTTCATGAACCTATCCAGGTTTCCAGAACCAATAATTTACAATTCTGATACACAAAATACAATATAATTATTATTTAGGAAATCCTCACATAGCCCCCCAAATCCGTATTATACAAACACAAAAATAACTGAAGCACGTATACAGAATTCAAAAAAGGAAAATAGATTGAATAGGTCCACAGTATTGACAATAGAGTCCTCGCCTTTAGCCATACACTTGCTATGCCCACTTGTCACCCACATCGGACCGCGAGGGTCGAATCTACATAAAAATATCCATATTTTTTAAATTTGATTTCAGAACTTGGACAAATGTTTGCTATTGAAAATTGGAGGCGATAGTGACGTGACAGAAATTCAATGCGACAAAGTTTCGGTGCATAATAAAAGATGGCGGACTTATTGAATGTTTTTGGCGCGAATACGGTCCTGTGTTTGGGGTTTTATTAAATTGCAACTGTTGTTTGAATAAGGTTGCTACAATGTATAGCTACCTCTTTGTGTACTTTGTCCGGTTTAGTGATAATGGTAGTTTTGATGTCCTGAATACCTAATCTGTCTGTCTTCGTCTCAAACCAGTTCAGTATTAGCGGTGCTGTGTTAGTTTAAATTTGAGACCCTTTTTGGCTATTCAAGAGCTTATAACAAATGTTTTATCCATCAAACTCAGGTCTGGTAAAAACCGCAAGCGTACCGAAAAGTTTTAACACTTTCCATATCCTCAAGCAACTCAAAACTCGAACGCCAACACATCCTCACGCACAATCCATCAATACTGCAATACCCAAAAGAGATGCAAACAGCCACTGGGCAATACCTTACACGAGATACCGCGCTCACAGTAAGTAAATAGTCATGTCTCAATGGCCGCTAATAACGCTGGAGAGTAGGCGCGTTTCACCCGGGGCGTAAAACTTTGGACGTTCGTGTTCTTGTATGTACTTGTGCACAGTACACATCTGTGCTGGCCGCAGACCAAGTTCTGGTACAGTGTTGCGGTGCTGACGGCTCCCAGATATGTCATATTTGAAACCCGCCCCCCTTACCCCACCCGAGCTGTGACACCCCCGCACGCCGCATTGGACATCTTCTCGTGTAATGCGCCGACTGATTGTACTTGTACGCGGGTTGTGTGGTCTTGATACTTAAGAAGATGTTTAATGTTATTTTAGAAGGCAAACATCTCTTAAATTTTCTCCGAGGCTGTGTTCTTTATTTTATCTAACTACTATTAGATGCTTCTAGTCATTACTAGAAGCATTTGCTTCTGATGCATTTATCAGAAGCTGTTTTTGCGATAGTTCTGATACCAAAAACTTAATCAAACAATTGTTTCTTCACAAACTGTTGACATGATATTATTCAGAATTTAACTAAAATAAATTATCGTTTTTATGACCAGAGACGTCAGTCAAACAAACAAGCTATGGTAAGCAACTCTTGTTTTGATAGTCATTATGAACTTTGCTTCGTTTTGGTCTCGAAAGAAGAAGATAGTAGACAGGACACAGTGCACAAAACAATAAGGAAAAATGTGGTTTATCATGTATGAGGAAAATTTTGCGAAAAATATCAAAACCTACCAAGCGCGGTATAAGACGATGAATGAAACGAGTTAGTCCGCCCACTCTTGGCAAGCAAGTTTTCTAACGAAGACGTCACATATGCTGCCTACAACTTTCACGCGAATATTTGTATTCGAGACGTTACATACATACGGGAACACAAATAAGTATGTACCTATCAGTGCAAGCTGGCTATGTATCTTGTGGGTAGTTAAATATTATGAAAATGTGGGTTACTTGAAACTAGAAAAATGTTTTTGTCATATCAGAGGGTAGATTGTGAATTTGATTGTGTATTACATTCCTGGTCCTTTTGGAATAAAAAAAAACAACTGATTGTGTTCAGCCAATATTTTTTCTTTTTTGGCACTTTATATATTCGAAAACTTTAATTTCGCCTATCATCAACATGTTGTTAACTTGTAAATTTAGCTCGTAATTAACTGCAGACCCATAACCAGAATAATTTAAAACCACCACCAGAATGATGTAAACCCACTAACTCCATATTAATTCATTCCTAAATACAATCAAACAAAATCATTGCGAGCTTCACCCAATGAGTTGGTGGTCCACATAACTACAGGCTGCTCTCAAAGGAGCTATGTGTTTGATTTGGACCCGCTTACCCACCCGGCAACAAATTGTGTTCAAAACTTCGCCTTGCTAGTAAAAACCTTTCGTATACCGTACTCTTTGCACTACATTTGCTAAAATAACGGATAGATGTACGGTTTTATTTGGGTTGTTAGCTGGTTTCTGTAACTGTAATTACGTCTTTTGATTGGGCTGTTTGAGAAAATTTTTGGTGTTTGGGAAAGCGCTGTGAATTACAATTTTGGAATAGCCTGGCAGGTTCATTAATAAAGACAACATTTTTGACATGCTTATAGAATTTAAGTACCAAAAGGCGACGATGGTATGATTTTGAACAGAGTATAAAAATATTTTTACAGAGGAATGTAGAAGTTAAAGCAGCTGCACCACAAAATAAAACAACAGAAGATATGCACTCGACTGAAATCCGGCATTCACCACACGTACTTTAAAGCGAGTCGCAAATTCCTGGAAATCCTTTAAAATCAGCGGAGCGATCCAGCCGGCTCGGAGTGACCGCGTCCTGATTCCATTAATACCTCACTCCCCCCTCTTAGAGTATCCCCCCTTCTCAAAAGCAGCGCCCGAACGAAAATATCTCCTAATCTAAGCTGGACATCACGATAACGATATTATAAACCATTGCCGCCGACTACAATTCGCTTTTAGAGGGGCATTACTAACTTCAACGCATTTAATCCGAACCCCATTATAGTGATCTTGGGGCAGCTAGGGTTGCCGGATTAAGTTTTTGTGTCTTGTCAATGGTTCTGATATCGGTGGGTCGGACAAAGCCAATAAAAGTGAATAAAATGGTTTTTCATTTGTTTGTCTCTGAGGATTTGGATTTTGTTTTGGTAATCTAAACTACGCAGATGTTTAGATTTTGTGGACACTTTCGAGCCAGTTGTGAGTTCAATAACACGAACGAGTTAGCTGTTCAGTGATCTTTCAAGTACCTTTATTGTTTATGTCTTGACATATTAGTTAATACCGTCATTATTACATTTTTTATCATCTTCTTCCGTCTCTGTTCTCGTTATTTGGGGTCGGGTCTCCTCGCTTTTCTGCGCCAAGTTATTGACTTGACTTTGTTGAGCTTTCCCTTTTTATATTTGACCACCAGGTCAATGGCGGGCACCAAGTTTCTACACTCTCTACTCTTCTCTATTAAATTTTTTATCGAACTCTAAAATACATTTCTGCTGTTATCATGATGGCTTATCTTAAGAAAATGGCTACATTTTTTAAGTTTTTTATCACACTTTAATGCGTCACCCCTGAACTAACAGAAAGGGTCTGCGAAAACATCGTAACGTCCACTTCACCCGCGTCCGCACACCGCGAGGCATTTGCGTAAAGCAATTAGCGCGTAATGTGTACGGGCCCTAAGGTGATGACCGAGGACATAACACTCCGGAGACTGGACATGATATGAGGTGGAATCGTGTCTACTCTGAAACTTCTTGAAGTTTTTAGGAAACTTGGCTGGTACAAAGTACAGTTACAGTCAGGCAGACAGTCTGACTTATCATATGGGTGCATAAAAAGAAATTAATTAATTTATATTTGAAACTTTGGGGATTTTTTTAACATAATTTTGTTATTCAATAAATGACGATAGTCAAGTATTTGTGGTCAGTGGTCACCTAGCTATTCATTAATAACCATAATTGTGTGCTTTTTGTTTTGTAAATCTCGAAAATGCTTCCTCGACATAATTTTTTAAAACCTAAAAGCCTTTTTTTGGTATCCTATATTGTGTCCCACTCCTGGGCAAAGGCCCCCTTTTTTCCTCCAAACCTCCTTGTCTTGTGCGACTTAATTTATTAAAACTATTGATATAAAGGAACTCTTTGCAAAGTCATGTTCTATGCTCCTATTACAGACAAAGCCTCTATTTAATATCATTCTATAATCCAGCATCCCTCACACCGGCTATAAAGCGCTTAAAAGCAGTCTTGCGTTTAGTGGTGGAATTCTTGAGAACGGACGGCGTGCATTCCTCGCAGGGAATGTCTTGTAAGTTTTATTGCAAGATTTTACCATCTCATTCTGTGGCATGTACCCACTGGCCAGGGTACTGTGGTTGCTCAGGCTTGTGAAGCATGGGTGTTTTATGTGCCCTGCTTGAAAGGAGGTTGGTTTATATGTCCCGAAAACTTTGTGAAATGTATAACTAAATGAAATACCTTCATCTATAATTATATGATTTCAATTTGCCAAGAAAAATCTTGGTTTGGACGAAGACTTACGAGAAAGTAATTTTAAAAAGTCAGCCTAGAAACTTATCAAATCTTTGTGCTCTTCTAGACTTATTGTGTTTTGTATCTAGCTAAAAAATTAAGCCGAAGGGTTTGTTTTTTGCGTGTTTGTACGCGCTAATCTCTAGAACTACCGGTCCGATTTGTAAAATTCTTTTTGCATTTAATAGCCCAATTCTTTAGGAAGGCTTCAAGCTATTTAACATCACGCTATGACCTTTAGGAACCAAGCAATAATAAAAAGTTAGATCTAAAGCGAAAAAAATGTATAGCGCGGGCAGGTAAGGCGATGCGATGAGGTAGGTCGGGGGACCAAGAAATTTCACGCGGACGAAGTCGCGGGCAGAATCTAGCAGGTACAGACGCCAGCACATCAAGCACTGTAAAATTTTCCCAATCAACTTTGAACCTTATACTTTAGCGATAAAGTTGAAAATCTATTAATGAAATTTGACAGATTGTAGTAGCTTGATGTGCTTGGCGTCTGTACTATTATTTTGTAAAATGTTCAAATAACTGTTTTTAGGATATCACAATAATCACTTCTTGGTTTCCAATTACCAATATTTTTCTTTGCCGACTCCCAAGGAAACCGTAGGTACCATTCATTCTACAATGAAACCTCCAACCCAATCTGAACTGAACAATGTAAACAATTTACCTCAATAGCTTATTCCCAATAATCCTTGCAGCGTACATATTATTTATTAGATCAATATAGGCGAGGTCTAGCCGCTCCCCACGCCATAATGGTTATCGGCCAACCGTTTAATTACTTGCGGGCTGAGACAATGGTTAATAAGAAGTGCTCAGCACTATCCCTAAGATTTATTGAGCTGGCAACTTTCAGGAGATTACATGAATTATAAAGTACTAATAACTTGTGTTGGTTGGAGAAGGGATTTGTGTTTTCGTACCTATAGGAATGTGTTTAGGGAAAGGTAAAAATGTTTTGGGTAATTGATAGATACGTCTAGTTACTGATATGGTAAAATTAAGGCAAAAGTGATAATGACAGACAGCATAAAATCAGTGTTGACTAGGACGATGGTGGATACGAAAAACGTCAAACTTCTCAGATACGTATGTTTTTTTAACTGACTTAAAAAAAAAATAGGATAATATCAATTCGGTTGATTTTTTTTTAATCGTCATTGTGTTCCTTCTAATCCTTTTACGAACAAGAATCTATATAAAATAGCGAATAATTTGTGAACAAGAAATTCTATAAAATAGTGGGTTATATTACAAAATAGATGTAACTTTCAAAATGATAACATTGTTGCGTATATTTTGTCCTCTTTGTATAGATAATACCTTTTAACCCCAGTTAGTTAACCTAACACCCAATGAACTCCTCGACTAAAACAACTTCTCGACACAACATAGGAACAGTATCCATAATTTCCTTGGACAAACTTACAAGCAGTACATCAAAGATATCGACTGAATATTCAAAGGGTCTGACGAGGTATTATGTTGAACTATCGGACTTACCTAGCCCTCTAATTGATTGAAATATATTCAAAACAGTTGCGATGTTGTGTGCGGCCGACTCTTCAGGGGAGTTCGATTTTGATTGTAATTGTTTTAGGGATGAGAAAAATAATGTACTGATAACTTCGTGTAGAAGAGATGAACTACTTTTTAACCGACTTCAAAAAAGGAGGTTCTGTATTCGACCCGTATGTATGTATGTATGTTTGTATGTCTGCGATTTTCTCAAAAACTAATGAAGCAATTTTGATAATTCTTTCATTTATGTGATCTACATACTTTCAGGAAGGTTTTATTATATAATACATTAGGTTATTATTCTTATGTACGAAGTTATAGGCATAAATGTACTGCATCTCCGGCATTTCAGTGCGAATTTTGATGATTTTCTAGTCGGTGTATACAATTCTTCAATGCACTAGTGTCAATTGAATTTCTGTGGGGTAGGTAGGTACAACAAAAAGTGAAAAATAAAAACTTTTTTCAAAAAAAAAACTACAAAGTGATAAATAAGTTTCGGAAGTCGGTGTCAAAAAACGAAAATGCGGAACCAACGACACCGACTTCCGAAATTAAAGTTATTTATCACTTTGTAGTTTTTTTTTTAGTCGGTTGTTTTTTTTTTAAAGTTTATGATTGGATTTAGTTTAGTTTGTGATCTTCCTGTACGAGTCACAATAAATACTTTTTTTACTGTCTTTTTTCAACTAAGAATGGTAAAATGTATTTTATACACTTATTCCTATTTCATTTGGATATCAAAAATTAAAACTGAAAGGGATAAGATTTGTCGAGGTTTAGTCACGGTGGATATAGTGTAGGATATATAAGGTCGTTAGTTTTCAAACAATTTTAACCGGTCGTCATATCATATTACTGATTTTATCTCTGGCGGAACGAAATGAATGACTGATTTTATGATCTCACGGGCGGCGGCCAAGTTTTCTTATCTCCATACACTTGTCATATGCTATATAGCTATAGCTACATATTGATATCACAAAATATTTAGAACGATAACTTCTCTTCTAGGTCTATTTGAAGTTACACGAGACACACGAGTCAAGCTAACGTAATCTATAATCTAATGACACACGGTCAGCTGACGCGGCGGCCAAGTTTTCTTATATCCGAACACTTTTTATACGAATACCTTTAGATTTCCTAAACTATAGCTATTTAAAATCCTCTGAAAATATCTTAAAACCATTAAAACAATAACACCATATACTTAAAACGTCGACACAAGAGCCAAGCTAACGTAATCTATAATCTAATGACACACGGTCAGCTGACGCGGCGGCCAAGTTTTCTTATATCCGAACACTTTTTATACGAATACCTTTAGATTTCCTAAACTATAGCTATTTAAAATCCTCTGAAAATATCTTAAAACCATTAAAACAATAACACCATATACTTAAAACGTCGACACAAGAGCCAAGCTAACGTAATCTATAATCTAATGACACACGGTCAGCTGACGCGGCGGCCAAGTTTTCTTATCTCCGAACACTTTTCATAAGGACGCTGCACTTGAGCAATGGCGGGGGCGAGCTTACCAGGACATAGAAATGTGTGGATGTGCCATTGTGATATTGAATGTTTTTAACAATACAACTTTAGTTGGCATGATGAGCAACTTAACAAAAACATTACCCTCCTTTTGGGTTCCGCCGCAGTCGGGTAGTAATAGAGGTTAACATAATTATTCTGGTACAAAATTCAGTTAATGTGTAATAATGCCAAGGTACCTAATAGTCCCTATGTACCTTGGAATTCTTACTTCCAATGTTCAGTTACCGTTTCATAACAATGAATTATAAGACGAGTCTCAGACACTACGTGATTCGAAGTTATCCAAAAAAGAACAGGATGTACCGACGTAGCTTGCAGATTAAGCAAGATGGAGGCCCGATGGCCGGTGAAGCAGACTAGACCTGGAGTGGAGAGTATCGGCAAGCGTAGTGCGGAATGGCCCTCAGCTAGCTGCTGCTCATTTTTGCCAGAATCTCCTCCAATTGTTTCGTAGCTCCGCACCACAGTTCCATATATTATTGCGATCGCTCGTTAGTGATAATGCCCGGGCGACATGTTGCGATAGTACGCAGATAAACGATTTTCTTCATCACTCTTTTGTTTTCGGCTGTACACAGTTTTATTGTTTGGACATGTTTTTGTTTGGACTCGAGTGTACTCTTGATGTATTGGGGGATGGTAGAAGAACTTATCAGGATATGAATAAGGAAATGCATAGATAGGAATAAATACTTTTCACTTATTAGATAACTATTTGTTATCTGAAAATTCTTTGTTTGCTGTCGCATAGTCGGGTAAGTGTGCATTCACACCAGCGACACGCGTCGACAACAGAGGCAACTACAGCCGTCGACAACATCTTGCTCGTGTATTTGAGCACCGTACTCAAATACACGAGCGACACGTTGTTGACGGGTTTCCGCGTGTTGCCTCTGTGGTCGACGCGTGTCGCTCATGTATAAGAGCACTAAAATTAATATTATTTTCAGTAGTGTAGAAGTGGGTCTAAATGACACTATACGTTTGGTAAATAAAACATTAGATACCTAATTGTCTTAGGGCTAATTTTTCAACCGACAGATAATTTTTATTCGTGGAATAAAATTGACGTCTGACAGATTTTGTATCGAAGAACTGTCAAAAATTCAAAATTATTCCTCCGATAAAATTATCTGGCGTTGGAAAAATCAGAGCCCTTAACCTATTATGTAACAAGAATAATTTAATTCAGAATAATTTATTTCTAGATTCCTTGCGCAAAATTGTATTTGGTTACCAAACTTTTTTCGATCAGTTTATTCAGTTATTTTTTCAGCTATAAAAAAACTTGCCTCGTCTCATAGAAATTGAGTTATACTTATACCCAAGAGCTCCTAACTGATTCACTATTCCAGTCTTTCACGTAAGTGTTTACTTCGTCTTATTACTTTAGCAATAACATTAGGCGACATCTTGCGGCGGTGAACACAAGCTTGGCTGCAATATGACTCCTTGGATATTGTAGGAGTTTGTTTAGCATTCTTTTGTTTTAGACTTAAATATCAAATTGTTTTATTCTGCACCCTAATTTCGTAATACACTTCGAATCACAGTCTGAATCATTTTGAAGGATATTGCTAATCCATTGCATCATATTATGTTCGAAAAAATTATCTGCTCAACAACGTAAATAACGCTATGAATGTTGATGAACTGTCAAAAATGAAAGCCATTGCTACTGATGGTGTAAATAAATTGGGCAGTGGGTCCAGTCGACCTATTCAAAATGTGATTGAGTCGAGTGATCCCGTGGGTCCCAGGTCGAGTGGGTCCAGTTGACCAAAGACTCTTACGCAATTACCCCGCAAGTAAGATAAAATCTTAATTTAATGAAAAGTATTAAACCGTGTCTTTTTCGCCCTACCGCGTTAAAAGATGTCGAGTTTCTGTTTCATGTTCACACCTCTGATACACAGAAACGCAGTGATTTGACATGAATGTCATGGAAATGCTATTATTATTATTATGTGAGTACACTCTTCTCAGTATCGATGCTTTTTCGCGCGACTACTTAGGTACCTACGGTGAGGGACAAACGAACAAAATAAATCAAAACGATAACGATTAAAATCTAAAGATATAAATCTTGGACTAAATGAGTGCTTTAAAAGGCTTAGTGTCAGGGTAGCTCAAATCTATCACTTTTGGATTTTAGAAACTTTCATTATGAGTCTTAGACTTTACAATGGGAAATTGCTTCCATCAGCCATTTTGTTTATTGATTGACGTGGCGACAATAAAGGCATCAACTTACAGCTACTACATTAGTAGCTACTGCATGCACAGTGCATTTTCACTTCTAGAGTATAGTTTTAGAAAAAAAGCGGCGTATTTTAGTTGTTAATAATACTGTAAGCTCATTTATTTTACTGTAAGATAGTTAGGTATTTTACGGATTTTTTTATTTTGTTTCTTGAAACATAAACTCAATATATATGAGCGTATCACCTAACTACTTGTTTAATATATAAATTGGAGAGCAATTTTTATAAATTTTCCAACTTTTGTTTTGTAATAGTCACACATGCAAAAGTTGCAAGTGATTCGATCGACTATACCTACAAGAGACAGTGGAAGTGCACCGCGCGCCCTCGCGTATTAAATTCGGTTATTAGTCCCGCAAACTTTGATCAAGCGGGTTGACCCCGGTTCATCGATCCGCCGACTTTCACCCGGATCATAAACTGAGCCACCCACTTTCAAAACTGAAAAAACAGTTCCCAACTCACTTCAAAACTAAGTCTTCCTAATCACGCGGCGCGAACAAACTTCCTCAAAGTTTTTTCCAAGTTCAGTTAAACTTCATCGATGTGGGGATCGTTCACCCTGGCAGGGACACTTGCATACGACTCCGACCGCCGGGCCATTGAAACAAAATGTGGAGCAAGGTTGGCCGAGATTACTTTCGTCGCGAACTTTTTGCTGATCGATATGGAAGTTAAAAGTTTATTACGAGCGCGACACCGCGACGTCGTAAACCCAACTTTGTCTATCACCGCTCACGCCGGAACGCGACAACCATGCTTTTAATTAGCTTTCATCCATCGCTCCGTGCTCCCCTCTCATGGTGTTCTTGTTCTGGACTGCGATACCCAGTTCCGCTGCAACACGAAAGCTAAAAAGAACCTTTATTTACTTTACATATCAGCACCCGTAACTAACGAGCGTAATACCTGCTCAGCATTCGTATTCACAAAGGTTTTTCTACCTACGCCGGCGGCGGGCATAAAATAGGAGGCGAGTCGGGAAGGAGGCATAAAGGAGAAAATAAAATAAAGACGGCGCCAGCGAACGGATGCGAGGTCCGTGAAAAAAGTACGAGGAAAGCAGGCTTAATGGTGTGGCGCAGGTGAGGTGGGCGGGGCCGGGTGGGTGGTATGTTACGATTGGTCGGCGCCGCCCAGCCGCGAGTACGCCCCCCGTCCCCCGCCCCCCTCCCGCGAGGCGCCCCCCACCCCCGCGGCCACCGGCTATCGCCTGGCGACCACCTACAGCCACCCGACGCAAGCTATGCCTGTGTCGTGAATTAGTTTGCCAACTCTCTGTCTATGGCGTAGCTCCGAGGCTGTAAGTATGGACGGCGGACTGAATAATCGATAAAGGTGTTTATTGAAAACGGGTAAGGACGAAGCACTTTATTGCTTCTTTATTATTAAAGCCCGAGTAGGTTGAGTCAACTGCTACGAGCGTAGCCGGTGCTGGCGTAGTAGCTACAGTCGTAGGCATCGTAGGCACGGCGTAGCGCTCATGGATTCTTGCCCAAAGTATGAACTTCACAAGTACCTATATTATATATTATTAGTAGGTTTATCTTGGGATAAAAAATAGGTAGATAGTTAGTAGTTCGATGTCTTTTTTATGCTAACGATTGCTGGCTCAGTGATACATGCTCATATCACAATTGCTATTTATGTACACGTAAGCATTTGTTTTACAACTTATAAAGTTGAGAACTCGAACAATTACGTAATAAACAGCTGTTACCCAGTCTTTTACAATACACAGTTAAAGAAGACTTGTCAAAGTTGTGACCTTGTATAATAGAGAACTTATTGAGCTACATTGACTTGTACAAACTGTGTAGGTCTGAAGGCTTATGTGCATTGTGGTCATAAAATCGAAGCATTAAGCAGTTTGTATCAATAACGGCCTTAAAATGGCGACACAATTTAGTTAGTGACTTAGCACTTGGCTTTCTCAACTAGAGGTTCCGGGTTCGATATCTGCATGGAATAGATATCTTACTTATACGGTTTATTTCTATTATTTTTTTTATATTTAATCGTGCAACAATATTATTGTAGGTAACTTTAAATAAAATAAAATCGATTTATATGATGCACCAGAAGTTAATTAAATCATAAAATATACAATTCGTTATTAATTAAGTGTTCTTTTTCTTATTTAATTCTTATACTTTAATAATAGTAAAATCAGTAAGATGTAGCTTTTAAAAGATACAATCTATAACTATAGTATAGTAATACTTTACATACCTACTGTATTTTTTTAAATGATTTTTAATATTTTTTTTTCTATTTTAAGAAATATAAAAAAAAAATATATAATAAGGAACTGAATAAATAAACGGTATAAATAGTAATAGTTACGTATATATACAGGGTGGTGAGGACCAATCTATAAAAACGCCCTGTACCTGTTGGGCAATTATATCAAGATATTTCCACAACACAGGATAACAAAGAACGCAATGACTTTGTATTTCATCTCCCGCGACACAAAAACGTTCCCCCGTGTGAGCGAGCGTAATGTACCGTGAAATAATGACTGATTACCTTAGTGACAGACAATGTACGTGGATACTTAGCTATACTTGAGACAATAATCTTGTTGTACATAAGATGTATGGTGTGTACCTACGCGATGGGATTTCCCTAGCTGCAAAAATTACGAACCTCTGTCAATCTGCCTAGCTTTTTCCCTACTATGTTGGGGTCGGCTTCCAGTCTAATCGAATGCAGCTGAATACCTGTATGGAGCTACTGCCTACCTGACCTCCACAGCCCAGTTACTGAGTAATACGATACCCCTTCTTGATAAGACTTATTGTCAGACTTTCGGGCTTCTGACGACTCGTAACGACTGTCAAAGAGCTACGAATGACAGCCGGGACAAACGGCTTAACGTGCTTTCCGAGGCACGGAGGGTCTTGGTATCTAAAGACGGTCACCCATCCACGAACCAACCGCGGCAAGCGTAGCTTAACCTGATCGATCGACCCGTGCGGCTGCTATTACTTAACCACAATCGCATTTTGAGGTTCATAATTCGCAAAAATTACGAACCTCAAAATAGTCATTTCATTTTTGTAAATATCTCGGAAATGCCATTATATTTTGTGTTGAATTTTTAAAGTAAGTATTTAGACATGTCATCGAGTATTTTAAAGATGATTTAATGAAGACACAACAATGTTGAATTGAGTACATTTGTCCATAGTGCCGTGGGCAATATCCAATAGCTATATATTATTATATATATATATAATAATATATAGCTATAAGTAAACCCAGCGGTTTGGCTGTTCATTGTCACTCAGTGAATTAAAGAATTTAAGATTTTTATTAAATAGAAGATAGGACTTCAATTAATGAAGATAATTATGGATGTGACAAAATTCGCAAAGCTGCGGGCGCTAGCTAGTAAAAATAGTGATATGCTAGTACCTATACTAAATGAATACTACAATACTACATACTATAATTAATGAATTTCTGGAAACCTTCAGTCTTCCTGGAAGCCTGGAAGTATTATATTAGCAAATTCTTGAAAAAAATCGATGAGAAAGCAACGCATCGATTTTTTCAAGAACTTAATATTAACACTTTGCGGGATACTAAACGAGACAAAATAGAAGTTTTTCAATTAATTAATTATTTGTTAATTGGATCTCCGACAGAAGCTACACAATTACATGCATATTTACAAAAACAGGGACAAATACAAGTTTGCGCTTCGAATTATCACAGTCAGCTTTATTGTTATAAGTATATTAATACGTTAAGTGTCCTCAACTAAGTTTAGGTTTGTGTCTATTACTAAAGATTGAAGGAATTACTAAATATTACTCTGTAGTACTCTCCTTATTCATTCATACCTCAACATATGGGTGCATTGAATTCAGACAGGCACCACAGCAACTATTAGAACACTAGATAGGTTGTGACTGCTTTACATAAACACGTTAGGGCTGATAGTTGTCGCCCCCGACGTCTTACCGACCTACCGAGATGGGGGACTCTAATATTATAATAGTTTCCGCGTCAGGTGCCAGAGGATGCATAATTAAGTGGTGTAGTCTTAAGAAAGGTATTATTATCTTTAGATTGCGGTTTTACAATATTTACATGGGTATAAAAAGGAATAAGTTCTATAAGTTCAAGATGCATCAGCCTGCAGCTAAACCCCTAAAGAACTCGAAACTTTGACGCATCAATCAAAATACGATTCGATTATGACGTACTTTTCTATATCAATACATTTTCAAACGATCCACTTCGCAGTGACATCAGTCGTATTCAAAAATCAAACAAACGCTCTCACCAGTAAAGAACAAAAATTCGCGCGCTCAAAAATGGCGAAATATCCCCATAGCATTGTCCGGCATCACAATGCCTTTACGACACTGGGTAAATAACGTTTTGGAAAAATGTAAAAAAGCACCCGCAGTTTGTGGGTAGCGGGTAAACACGTCGACGTACCCCTTATTGAGTTGATCTGGCCATTTGTACAGCCCTCGCCCTTTGCATTTTGGAAAAAAAGAAACTCAGCTTGCGAATTCAATTTCCAATATCCATTTTTGACGTGGCGTGATTAGAACGCAGTTTGGTCGTTAGCGGTGTGTCGGAGATGTCATTTACTTCCATTTTGTATCGGTATCGATTCAAAGTGTGAGTTAGTCTGGCTGACCGTTTTTTATTTGTCGGTTTGTGACTCGAGGAGTTATAACTAACTGACTTTTGCATTGAAAGAAGTTTCTATGAGGTGTATGCATGTTATGATTTATGACTATTTCGTTTATTTTAATTCGGATACATTTTCAGTGCTGTGTATTTTAGTTAGTGCCTAGTACCTAGCAATTTAAGACGGCATTTACATAACCCTAGCAGGATTTTTGTAGAGCGTTGATTGATAAATGGAGTAATGGGGGTATCGTGTTACTCAGTTGTGGAGGTCAGATAGGCAGTCGCCCCCGGTTAGACTAAATAAAAAGGCTAAGGTATATTGAATGACAGATAAATGAAACTTGAACCTACATATAGGCATGCTGGCACGATGCAGCTTTATTTTGACTTTCGCTACCTACTACTGGTATCCAATTCACTCGGTGCTCTTACCCCTAACGGCCTGGCCACGACCTTGCCGCTATCAGATGTCCCTGACCTTGGCACGGGGTGGCCAGCGGTAAAAACAAATATATGAAAATGTATGAACCATGACACGACGCACTGCTCGCAGCGTCAACGCTAGCAGTGCATTTTGACAAAGACACCGCGCCGCTTGCCGCTAAGCCAAAAGTCGTGCCTGGCCGATAAGCAATTGCCAATACAACAAATTACACATTAATCAAAACAAAACTATTACATTTATTTGTTCCAATAAGCACCTCTTAATACATCTCACGAGTGTCTTCCAAGTCTTGTAGCAATAATAAATATATCATAGTTATCCCCTTGAGATAAATAAAAGGGAAAATAAAGCAAATCGCCATCCCGGAAGGGTCCACAAAGAAAAACGATTAATATTAACTGAAATTGTTATGGCCCTCTTATAGGGGACATTTAATATTTTTACTGCTAGTATACGAAAGAGTTTAGTTTGGAATTGAATACTCGTAAAATTTGAAGACGCAATTTTAGTGATTTGTGGTAATTGTAATTGTTGAAGAAGGCTGATTGCTGTTTTTGTCGCCTATGGCTTGATGATATTTTGGTGAAAAAACAAGTCAGGATTTTGGATCTCTTATTTCTATTTTCATGAAATAAGAAGAATACGGTGTTATTTTTCTCGTATTTTGTAAACAACGAATTCTTGGTTTTACTTGTAATATTTCTTCTAGTCAATCACTTGACTAACCTTACTGCTTTTTTGTGATACTTATAATATTTAATTTTTAACTTTGCTCAAGTTTCTAGTCAGGACCAAAAAAATAACTTAAAAAACACAAACAGGGACTTTTTAGTAAGATTTTTAAAAACACCTTAGCGACACATTATAAAAAATCCTGACCTCAGTTAATTCTTGAACCTTAACCCTCCAAGGAATAACCCAAAAATCTCAACAAAAAATCATCTTATTAAAGAGGGACCTTAATGAAATCTCAGGTCATTAATAGAGAAGGCAAAAAGAGTCGTTTTATGAACTCGCACGTGATATTAACCCTTAACGAGTCCTGGGATGCCGGTGTTCTTACATTAAAATGTAAACATTGCCCCTTACCCCTTCCCTCGAGTCACTGTAGGGCCGAATCGTCATTTGTCTGTGACATTAAAGTTTTAGGCAGACGGGCAGTATAACGATAAATTGTTCCACCGAACCGCACGTTACAAAATTTTGTTTCAGTGCGGTTAGTGGAAGTGCTCAGGTGCTGTTCGTCCAAGTGCAGTTCAAATCAGTGCTCTGAGTGGAATACCTCGTTGAAACGCTTATAAATGTGTGAAGACTGGAAGAGGAAACTCCTGATGATGCAATTTTTTGGTTATGTTAGATAATTCTAGCTTTTTTGAAAGACTAATACGTTTTAAGATTTTAAAAGAGAAAATACGTTTTACTCGTTACATTGAAACACGCTATTTTTAAATCTGCTCATGAATCTCAAATAGTCGTATTTCATTCTTCAGGCTATTCCTAGAACGACTGCTGAACGATTTTGCTCCTGCAAGTAATTCGATTGTTTTTGGATGATGCACGATGACAAATATATAACAACGCTAAACTAAATCAGAATACGATTGCATTTTATTCATGGAAATGGGACTGAAAAATAACTGACATAATATGGGTGTGCTATAAGTACACCTTTGCCAATCTCTTTGGGGAAAAGATGCGTGATGATATTTATGAATGTGTGTGTGGACATTCATGAAATAAAATAATACTGTCAACCGATTTCATAATCTTAAAACCAGCGTCAAACACGCTCAACAAACGCCCGTCTACCCCTCATTCATAATAAGAGCGTCTAATCTAAGTGTCGAGTACCTCAGAGCGGTCATCTCTGTCGGTATCACTCCCACGGGTCCCCTAGACCCCAGGAATCCGGATTTATTCCGTCTGAATACCCACTGTCGCAAACGACACCTCTGCGATGCTTGAATGTTTTATGGCGTGGCGTGAAGATGTTAAATTAGATTAAATTCAAACGTGTGTAAATTTGGCAGCTTGAAAATAAGGGTTTAGGTCATATTATAAGAAGAGCAGTTATTTAAAGTTTCAGAACTGTGAGTATGTCTTTTCAGAAAACTACTTATATAATTATTTTATCACAACATCATCCTTAGATGTTGATAAATATGGATGAAGTGGATAACATTCGACAGAAAGATTGTTCGGCTTTCAATGAGTGTTATTTTTTTTAAGGGAACATTTTTTTTCTTGTAATAATAGGAGGGATCGTAGCAGGTCGCATTCTGTAGTTTCTGCCTAACTCCATGGGGATTAAGCGTGAGTATGTGTGTACGTATTTTTTTCTCAATTAAAAGATATTCTATAGAGAATTCTTCAATAGTCCATATATTTCTGTCACTATTTTATTTCTGTCACTATTTTTATTTGAACGAACCGTTTAAAAACTATTTTGCTTGATTGAAATAGTAAAGTATTTTATAAGCTTTTTTTAAAATGAATAGAATTGTTTGGAGCATAGTCTTTAAAACATAGCAAGTATGTAAGTCTTCTACTATTATGTACGTAAACTTCACTTAAGAATTTTATAAGTTGCGCAGCAGTGGTAATGAATCTTGTTTACAAGCAAACCCGTAGTTCACACGTCTAGACGAAATTGAAATTTACATTCATAAACTTCGCTAGTTTACAACCTAGCCCACTTAACGTGATGGATTCTTAACTTTTGATACACTTTCAATGGAGTTATTATAAAACAAGTTAATTATTCTTCAACTCGACGTGACTCCAAAAGAAAATTAATTTATTTGTTTTACCCATGAATGTATTTGGGAGTAAAAGATTGACTTATTTACTGTAGATTCTTCGGAAATTGTGTGAACCCTCTCTCCTTCATTGTCTCTCCTAAAACTAAAGTAGGTAAACTCACAATCGCACAAAAAGATAAATAATTTTATTATATTAATTGATTTTTGTTATGTTTTTTTAAATGTAATAACGAAGTAGGTATAGGAGATGCTGAAAGAAACACAAATACTTAATGCATTCCAAGATTTCTCCATCCAAATTGAAAATACATTTCAGAAAGTCACGAAACGCAAGTTAAAGAACTTTAGGGTACCGTAGTACCTAAATCAAAATTACGAAGTTCCAATGAGCGGTCTCTAACGACGAAGGAGATGGCCGAATTCTTTAATTATTTAGCTCTAATCGTTGCCAACGATGTCCTTTGACGTCGCTTGCTTTAATTTAGGATTCCTCCCCCAAATTAAAAATATAATGAGACTGAACTGAGCCGGTGTTAATTGGAAACCGATCTCAGAGGGTGGTATAGACAGGCTGTTGTTTTGATGTAGGTACAGACGTATATTGATGGCAACAAAAGAAAGAAACGACAAAAAAAACCTATGAAATTACAGTAAAGTGAGTCTCAAACTCAAAACGTTTATTTCAAATAAACAATTTACAGGCACTTTTGAATTGCCAGGAAGTTGGTTAGTCAGAAAAAGTGTGTTTTGTATAGTTTTCAGTCAATAATTTTTATGTTATGAATTTGTATCTGAATAAAATAATAAGAAAGGCCATTATTCCACGTCAAAGTCGGATTAAAAATTATAAATTACTCCTTTTATAAAACTCCTTCGAGTTACAAAGATGTTTTTATATATTCGTACCTTAAGTTTATTTTCCAACCCATTGACATATTTGCACGTTGACGCGAAACACGCTGTAAGTAATCGCGCTCATTTGTCAGCGTGAACACAGCGCTGCAGCTGCTGGATTACCGTCATTCTCATCTTATCTTTTTTCTTAAGTTTGGACGAGTTAAGGGGATTGTGTTGATGCGTTTCGCAAATATTTTTAGTTGAAGTTGACTATTCATTAATGCCTGAAAAAGGTTTCTCACATTTAAAAAATACAATATCTTTTAACATAACAAGTAGGTAGGTACCAACGCAAATACATTTATTTTATAACATTTACGCAATACCAAAAGGGTGTTTCTTATGTTAAGAACTTACCAGTTTCACAATTAGTTAGTTATTAGTTTTTGCAAAATGAAAGCCTACAAAAAGAAACTTTTGCTACAGAATTGTTCTAGGGTTTCCTAGGAAAATTCGCAATCTTCCTTCTAGCAAAAAAATGTAAGAATCTAAACAGAAAAATACTAAACATTTCACAAGTACCTACCTAGCTCCCTACAGATAAAACCACGGAAATCAGTATCTGCCTAAAAATAAACATTTTTTCCTTAACATTTCTAGTTATTTCCAAAGTAAATACGCAATTTTCTAGCCAAAAAAAAACATGTACTACAAATTAATATGGAAATATGGCTACCAATACCAAATACCTACACATCTATCTATCAAAATTCATCAGCATACGAAACTCAACATTCATATTCATGGCCGCGGTCACAATGACAGTCGACCGGCAAATAAAAACAAATAAAAAACAGTAATAGAATCAGAGAACAAAATCCATCAGGGTGACACGTGTGACGTAGATACATGCGGCCTCTTTCTACAGCGTGCTTACGTAACGACGTGACAACTTTTTCTTAGTAAAACATAATGTCATTATTGGGACTGACTTTGTGGTGGGATTAAATTGTGGTGGTCTTTTAATGATAAATGATTTTATTTCTGTAAGTAGGTTTGCACAAACACTTTTACACGTCAATCATATTTTAAAAACTAGATGAGGTCGGCGTTTCCTATCTGACTACTCTGAGAAGAAAGGCCGAAACAAACTCGGAGGTCAAAGTCTCTTTTAAAGTCCAGACATAATCTTGGTCAGGTTATTGAAGACCATGTAGATGTCCGAGATTGTCTTTTGAGTCTTTTGATGTTCGACAATTTATTATTTGGAAATTATTGACTTTGATAATTATTGTGGTTTTTTTGTACAGCGTGCTTACGTAACGACGTGACAACTTTGTCTTAATAAGAAATAATGTAAGTATTGGGAATGACTTTGTGGTGGGATTAAATTGTGGTGATCTCTTGATGTTCGACAATTTTTATGGAGAAATTATTGACTTTGATATTGTGGCCTCTTTGTACAGAGGCCAGCACATCAAGCTACCCCAATCTGTCATATTTTCCCAATTGAATATGAACCTTATTGATTTGTAGTAAAGTTCAAAATCTATCAAAGAAATTTGACAGCTTGGGGTAGGTTGATGTGCTGGCCTCTGTACATCGTGCTTAAGTAACGACGTGACAAATTTGTCTTAATAAAAATAATTAAATTATTGCCAATGACTTTGTGGTGGGATTAAAATTTGATGGTCTTTTGATGTAAGACAATTTTTATAGAGAAATTAATTACTAAAATATGCGGCCTCTTTGTACAGCGTGCTTACCATATAAAGGCGTGCAGCGAGATAAAATTTTATGTAACGGCACCTGAGTAAATGTGCGTCAGACAACTAATAATAAGAAAAGTTTAGTTTCATATTATGTAATATTTCGGCACAAAATTAATTAGTGCTTCCTACATCTGAAGGTATAAAATAAACTGCGTCTTTGAATGTGACATAAATTTGTTTGCTTCATTATAGTAATTTGTTCTTATTTTCCGCAGTTCCCATCAGCTGAAATATATGCAAAAAATTAAATTACCTACACATGATGTAAACCCTAGATAAAACATAATTACATTTTCACAACCAACCTGTAACTTGTTACGAAAATTAAATAATTTACAACTAAAATACCAGCCTGTAGACTTATGTCTCCGGGCACTGCAATATTTTGCCCACCTTTGGGGTCTCCACATTATGCATAACTGATAAGGCCCGATTTTGTATGCATGCGATCCTTAGCCTCAACGCTGCGTGGGTATAATGACGTCACACCCGTGGGAATAGTGAACAACACAGTTTTTAGCTTATGTTTACTTATATCTTATATGGTTGACGTGTGACATGCTTACAGGACTATGTATGTACAAAGTACTGATGCAGTTTTCCATTGTTTGTGTGGTTAGGTATGAATGACCAATATATATTATGTAACCCACGATTTCCAAACTATTGTCAACTATTCGTGTTAAAATTGTGTAAAAAGGACACAGGATTGGTTATTTGAATAATCAATACGTAGGGACTGGAATGTGTCTTCAAGTTGATTAATGGTAAAGGCTTTTTTAAATAGTACTACTAAGAACTTTTTAGTAAAATCACGGTTATCAACTTAGCCTGTCGCGGTCCACTACTGGACATAATGTAGGCCTCTCCCAGGCTGCGCCTCAACACCCTGTCCTCCACCTTCCGCATCCAGTTTGTCCTAGTCACTTTCATAAGGTCATCGGTCTATCTAGCTGGGGGGCGTTCCACGGGCGATTAAAAACTTGGTGTTTTTTAATTTAATAAAAATCTGATTGTTTGTAAACTTTCCAGACCGACCACAGAAAAGGAACAAGATGTTATTGAATAAAATCTAAGCCCAAAAAGCTTTAATGTTTTAAAGTTCATTTTATACAACAGGTGCTACTTGGATCTAGATTTAGGTCATTTAGTGATTCTACACCGCCGTCCGCAAAACAAAAACTATGAATAAATCGCCCTGCCACGAGATTACGTAAATAACAAATACACCTACACGTCTCACAAATATAATTCAAGCAAAAAACAAGAGAGGTGGCCACACACGCCAATCACGAAACGAGTTACCCTCCGGATATTCAATTCCTGGACATGTCCGAACTGGAGCGAAACAAATATTTATCAAAACCTGTAAGGAATACATAAAATGACATAAAACATGTCCGGCCGGACGAACAAACAGCACAGTGATGGATTATTGCCAGTGACCGCCTCTATTTCCTATTGGAATAAGGAATTACCATATGCGCCCGGACACGACGCCGGATGCGGGAAAGTAGTGTGGAGAAGGACTTTTTGGAAAAAATTCGTCCTTTGAGTCGAGTTCGTTTTTAAATGATAGCTTTGGTTATTTTTTAGGAAGACCAGTTCTTGTTTTAGGCTGTGACAGTTTTTTTATGTTCAGGGAAAAGCAAGTGCTTATATAATATAGCGATGTGTTCGATCTATATACCAATAATAATGTCGACCAGTAAGTTGAGTTTTATTCTAGATACAAAGTCTTCAATTCAAGCTACTAGGGTAAAGGCGGGATAGATGCCCCACTTTTTGAAATATCCTCCTAATTAAAAAAATAACAATTTTATATAAATAATTTCTATGAATTTAGCTAGTTTAGTCCTTTATGTTTAACTGTGATTTGTATTTTTGGCCCTACAAATTACAGATTTTGCATATTTTTGGTTTTTGTGGAACTCCTTTTTTGGGGATAGATGCCTACCCGTATGGATAGTTGCCCCACCATGAAAATACTAAGAAGGATAGATGCCTGCGGCGCGGGATAGATACCCTTCATACTGTATAAACGAAAAACTCAACCAAATTTTTATGTGGATTTGAGGACAATTGGTGTTTTAGCAGTAAAAAGCTACTCCTAAAACAGAAATTGTTTCCAAGAAACATGGGCCTAATAATGAAAAGCATTTTGCAGTATTAAATTTTTTTTTTCAATTGTAATCATATGATTCTACATAATTTGAGATGAAATAAAATAACCATAACTGTCGGGATATTTCGTTTATCCCCATGGTATTTCTATCCATTTCGTCGAAAGCTGACTGCAATTGTTCTGTAGTCCAAGAACATACTCGAGCTCGAACTCCTTCCTTTCTTTTGTATTTTCGTTACATGGTTCTGCTACAATCACTAAAAAGTCCAAATACAAATATATGTAAACACATAAAAAATATAACGGATCACAAAATTATGTTCAAAATATACCCTAAAACCACATATGGGTATACATGGTGTACGGAGGGATAGATGCCCCTAGGGGCACCTATACCTCGAAAAATCAGGGCAACTATCCTTTTTGATAGGGATAGATGCCCAAGTATTTTTTAAATAAATAAAAAACAAAAGAGCAACTATTTACATCTAGATGCATACTTGATGAATCAGTTTATTGACGTAATAAATAATATAACGGAATTAATGACTAATTATAAAGTTATACAACAGCAAATACTAACCCTTAAAACTTTGACGTTTTTGTAAAGTTCGCCGCGGAGATGAATGCACACACGAGCGAAACACGTCCTCACCGCACGACGGCCCATGGCTAACTGAGGTGCGGGGTGCCTGCGGCTCTTAGTTAAACTATTATTTCTTAGTCGCGAGTTTGGGAAGTTAGGTTTTTTGAAAATGAGGCAACTATCCCACTGGGGCATCTATCCCGCCTTTACCCTAAGTCATCGGTGATTTCGGTAATTTGCTAGTGTTGGAAATTAATGTTATTATGTTTATAGAACATTTTTGGTTATTTATAGAACAAATTAATATAAAAATAACAGCATAAAGCAAACCCGTAACAATGATTGGGACTATTTTCCTTTATATTCATTTGGTCAGTTCTAAATTCTATAGTTACAGATTCTTTTTCAATTCCAGCATTCAAAAAAGCACATTCCATCCCTCCCTACCGTTCGTCCGGGCACCGGGGTCGGCGTCACTCCGGCGACCGGAGACCCTTCAAAAAGTTTGATAATAACACCAGCAACGCTGGTAATGTGACAGCCGATACGTCGCCGAGCCGCTGCTGTTTAAATTTCGAACCTTAGAACCGCCATTGTCCGGCAGATGGCAATTTGTTTTCGTTGGGAAGTATTGCTTTGTATGGGCAAGCCTTTTTTGCAGAAGTTTTTTGTACAGAATAAGCATGCAATGGTGCTATTTGAGATTGACTAGGCTTGATTGCGGTTCAAGCTAAATATTTACTGTTACGTATCTATTCTATTGAAGCTTGTCAACAGTTCTGAAATCTGCCACTAGTACACTTCGATGAATCTACAACTAGTAACTGTGTGTTTAATGTAGGTGGGTACCGCAACATAAATGATAAATGAATGATAAATGATTTTATTTCTGTAACTAGCAATAAATGACTAAGCAAAGTTTCAAGAATTAGGTACCCTACAGTCCTTTTAAAATCCAATGTTAAGTAGCCCTCTCAAAAATTGCATGTACTTTTAACATGAGAAAAGATAACATTATTTTGTCTATTTGTTTAAACATTTGTAAAGGATACACCAAATAGCATACAAGATATTATGGCCAATCGCAGTCATCATCTTGGCAACCACAAACTAACCAAAGAACTCATTCCTTTATTCTGCTTTTTACGTATCATCATAAACATAATTCCTACTACCTCAGCACCATTACACCATAACTCGCCATCATCACATCAAGGAGGGTCTTCCAACACATTAGTCCGCAAACGACACATGTGATCCCGCACGGCACCTCATGAATCTATCATTTATCATCACTGAGCCATAGGAGCTTTGTCATTCCTTCATTTGCTGTATTTTTCTGTTGGTTTCATTTCAAGTGTTGTGTGTTCATGGATTCATTTATCATTTTGTTTGTAAGTAGGTTGGTTTGTGGTTGTGGAGATGATGGCTTCGATGGGTACATGACATTTTGTAGAAGGCTACCTATCTACGATAACTGTGGTGTAGATTTTGATTTTAGTGAGTGTCAACGTCGTACTGAATCGTAAGATTAAGGTTTTCTGAATTACGATACGGTAGGCTATGTAGACTCTTTATTAGATTTCCACTTAACTGAGCTAAATAAAATTATTTTGAAATATCCTTCTAAACATTGTTTGACGTGTAACTTTCATGAAGAATTTAATTTTAGTGAAATACACACATTTCTTGCATAACAAGACGAAACAACTTCAATTATTTAAAGTTAACTGTCAAAAGAAAAGACTTACATTGTAATCTATCTAAGTATTAGCTACAATTACATTAAAATTTTTACCAAAAAGCCTGGCACACATACAAAACTTTGCAAAATAAAAATGTCTAGACTAACAAGCGCATATCTCAGAAAAGCAAGTTTAATACATTGAAATATTCAATTGCCTGTCTCGCTATCAGATGGCTAATAACTTCGCAACTTGTTCGTGTGCTGCCAAAGGAAAATACCTGGGATATGGCTTTGTTTTCAACTACATGCACTGCATATGCCCGGGACGCTTGTAGACTGGTGTGTACATAATCTTGAAATTTATTCGTTAGATATGCTGCCAAATGTGCGTTATAGGTTATAGTGGATGCAGAATATTGGATGGTTAGATACATAGTTTGAAAGAAACCAGGTAAAATTTTCTGTAGCAATATAATGTAAGTATACTCGTCAATCTTTTAAAGACTTGCCTACGTGGTCAGCATTGTTTTAAATCATCAAGATTGTTGTTTAAAAATCATCTTCGGTCAACTATGCTTTGAATCTCATAATCAGCTTATAATCATCCCACTGCTGGAACACAGGCCTCCTCTCAGTGAAAAGGAGTGGGCCGTAATCCACCACGCGGAAGAAGATATGTGACATCCACCAACCCGCACTAGGCTTTGAATCTACATAATAAAAATCTTAAATTTAATGATTCGCTCACTGACAGACTACGCACAGCCTAAACCACTGGGACTAGAAACATGTTTGCGCAAGAGTTCATTATAAAGTATAGTGAGCATTAAGGGATTTTTACTAATCCATCCCCTAAAAGGATTAAATAGGGAATGACTGTTTGTAAGAAAGTTCGTCATTTTTTCCGATCGGAAATCCCATCACACGGCTTGTTTTTTTTTATTCTTTATTTGCTGAATGGGCCCGCTCTTGAACTCGATCACGCCTAATGGAAAGCGATGGATGAGGTCTAATGATGGGACGAGCGTGCCCAGAAGATGCCTAAGGCCCTGGAACTCCCACGCGTCAGCGAAACGCAGCAGGCTGCTTGATGCCGGACTCCGGTGGGAGGGTGGTCGCAAACCAGGCGGACGTTAGCCCTACCACCGCAAGGGAAGAATTGGCCACTCAACTAAGGTGTTGGGTGTGACTGTCCAAGATGCGCCGAGCGCTTGGTTCAGTTGAGTAAATGGCGGAACAAACTGCGCTACACGAGGAGGCTTCTTCATGCATCCCACCTTTGTTACCTAATGCTAAGTCAAAATCTTCCATTTCATATTTCCATTCGCTCAATATGACCATTTAATAGCCTGTAACGCAAAGATTGAAGTTTTAAAACATTCAAAACTTTAAAATCATTCACATCGTAAGCAAAATTATCAGCCCATCACTAATTTCACATCTCAAATACTCCGAATCAACACGACAGAGGAACAGTGATGCCTCGTGACGAGTCAGATGCTAATCAGTCAACCCTTCGGCCGACAAATCGGAAATTAGGGACGCATGAGCGATACAGGGTTAACCCGGACCGACCGGGGTCTTTTTGGCCCCGGAGACCAGCCGTCTTGTTCTCTGAATATTTAACGCGTAACAAATGTCCTTTCACATTCGTGACTTCACCTGCGACTGGTAACAGAGTGGACAATTTTATTTGGGACTAAAACTACGGGGGTTGTTTTTACGTTGCTATTTTACTATGAATAAGTGCTGCAAATGAGTTTAGTCAAGTTACACATAAAAAATAAACGTAGTTTCTCAGCAATCATTTTTGCTTAATGTTACTTTGTTTGGTGCATAGAATGCGTAAATAACGGCTAGATATGTGTCTTTTTAGACCCTGTATCCTGGGTTGTTATACCCTAACTTAGTGTAGCCGCCAAAAATTATCATAGTCAATCATATAACTTAATAAATGGGGGTTGATACGGGCCTATTGCATAAATGCTCACGCGTCAACGGTCGACGGCAGAGGCGACTGCAGACTGCCGACACTCGTCGATGCTTCCCGTCGACGCGTGTCGACGGCTGCAGTTACCTCTGACTTTGACGCGTGTCGCTCGTGTGTATACAACAGATACTGCCACCGATATAACCAAAATGTGTGTTGGCAGAAATCTATAACGTTATATTTTATGTTATAACATAGAGAACCACCGATTGGGTCCTACTAAAACCCAGGAAGCCATCGCGGCAGGCCGAGACGAACACGGCGTGACGTGCTGGACTCCTACAGAAAGAACTGGCCGGCACTAGCGAAAGACAGAATTGTGTAGAAAGGGAGAGGGAGGCCTTTGCCCTGCAGTGGGACAATACAAGCTAGTAAGGTAAGGAAGATATTTTAGACAGTTTTCAACTTCGATTTATACTAATGCAATTTTGGAGGTATGAGGAAGAGGGTGTAAATTCATTCATCCTCCATTGAAAAGGAAGGATCCTCCGACCAGACGGGTGTCGTGCCTGATGGGCAACTGCCCGACGATTGATGTCGGGACATTGTATATATGCTAGTTGCGCGGTAAACTCTGCTTGCGCGATGCAGGATTTTGCGTGACGTCAGTGTGATGCGTCATGTATGGCCGCCACACAAGTATTTCTCCACCTCGAGCTGTCAACACCTACCTAAATGTGTCTACCAATTCTTAACAATCGCCCGTTCCCGCCTGTCTGAACTACCTTAGGTGACGAGTTCGTTGTCGATTACAGGAGCAAAGTACGAAACACTTTGATCGCGTTACCGACCGGTAGACGTACCTCTCTACCTACCGCTGCTTTGAGAGGCATCGACTTGACTTGCTTAAGGAGCTATCGAATACTGTTTGATAATTTGAGCGCTGTTCTGTTGGTAATTGACCGTTTAAATAAAGGAGTGCTGGAGTTTGCGTTAGATTTTAATTATGGGTAAGTTTAGATGTATATTTTGTTGTAAGTTGTTAAATACTGTACATGTTAAATAATGAGCCTTTGTAGTAGGTACGTACCTATCCACTTAAAAAGAATGCGAAGAAAAGAATACGAGTCGAGTGGTCTACCTATAGATACTTCCATGATTGAGTAACTTGGTACAAAGAGTACATTTATATCTATATCTATACTAATAATAAAGCTGACTAGAGTTTGTTTAAACGCCTTAATCTTTAAAACAACCAGTCTGATTTGAAAAATTATTTACGAATTTGATAGCCCAATTCTTGAGGAAGGCTATTTAACATCACGCCAGGCCGCTTAAGACCCGAGCAAAAAGACAAAAGTCGAAGACGAAGTAATAGCGCGGGCAGGTAATGCGATGCGACGGGGGGTGGTGAGAACAAGAAACTTCACGCGGACGAAGTCGCGGGCAGAATCTAGTATTTTATAAATTAAATATTATGATTTTCTTAATCTTGCTCATTTCTTACCAAAAATATTTGGTACCTAAAAACAAAAAATGTACAGGCCCACGCATAAAAGCAGGCAGTCACATAACATCAGCCTATAATTCTTCATTAGTACGCATTAGATACCATTCCGCCAATCCCCAAGACACAGCGCACATTTGCGGACAAGATAATGGCGACACACGCATTTAAATATAGTCATAAATATCCCGCGTCTGTATGTACGCACAATGTGCATACCTCGGCCAGATGACGGCGACGTCTTAAAATATAGGGACCCTTTCTTAACCCCACCCGAGGTACCTACACTGTAATTAATAAATGACCCACACGGTCTTTAGGACCGCTGGGGATCAGATTAATATGAAATTAGTAGGTAAACTACTGGTGTTACAGCTGGTGGCTATGGTAAACCTGATTTTCCAATTTTATTAGATTTTCGTAACTAAAAAGAACAAAGAAAATGGATCATAATTATCATAATCATAATATTATAATTAGAATCCGTCTATGTAAACACTAGACTTATAACCATTGGGACATATAGTATCACCTAGTCATTGAATTTGTAAGGAACTTTTAAGTTATATTGCCGATCTTCATCTGGCCTTCTAATGGTCGCTTCTTACTACCTGAATTTTAACCAACGATTACCATATCTTAACGTTTTAACTCTTTACCAACACCACCACAAACAAAACACCACATATTATCTAAATGGTACATAGCCGGCCTTTCAGACCGCGCAGCACCCATTAATTACTTAAATTTAATTCATACGAGACCCTACACCACTATTTACATTCAAAAACGTACCCTTACACCCTTACCCGCATCGTAACCCTTGCTAACAAACTTGGAGACCCCAAGACGCTAACTCCTAAGAAGACTTTCTTTGATAGCGCGCTCTACTGATTTTGAATAAAGACCATGTCTCGATAGAGTTCTGATCTGTAATTTTATAGCTTTGAGCCGCCCCTAGCTTACGCTCTGAGGATTGTGGCCTATTGATCTGTTCTCGTCTTGTGTTTTTGTTCGGTAAGTACCGCGGAACTGAGGACAAAGCGGGTTGAGACGTGAATGAGGAACTACTGCACTATTGTGGGGGTTAAGTCATCAGCGATTTTCTTAGTTGAGTTAATTTGATGAATCGTTTTAATGACTCCTGACTATGAGTATGTCTGACATAGGTAGTCCAGTTATCAGATTAATCTGATAAGAAAATTAATTAATTACCAAGCTGGCGCTGCAAAAATTATTGCATAAATATTAAAGCAAATAATTTTGCTGTACTTTTTGCTTCAGGAAAAACCAGAACATTATTTTTGTTAAGAAATAAGTTACACTTCATTAAAACACCAAACGTCTACGTTAAACCTTGAATTCTTCGAAAGAACTCAATGATAATCTAATAAATAAGGATCACTGCATAGCCGGTGTCGGATTAGCCTTTACCGCGATACTTATATGAGTACCCCTTTTATTGCATTAAAACGCGGGGAAGGGTTGGCTCACCGTCTCGAGAGTACGAAGAATTTATAAATAAGTTAAGTAAGAGCCCGCCATTCTTCCTCGCCGTCTTACTTTGTTTTATCATATTTAAATTATTAGAGTCAGATGTAGAACGTGTACCTAATTGCTGTACTTTGTTAAGATAATGTACCTTTGGCGCGACTCCACTTTTGTTTTCTTGTTGGTGAACGATATAAATTCCCGGCAGGACGCGGAGGTACGCCCAAAGTTTCGCGTTATGTTTTTGTTCGGACGTTCATTTCTTAAGGAAATAAAATTTGTTATGCAGCCGTTTGGAGGCCGTAGGTGCTTTATAATAACCGAGATTACGCTTAAGTTAAAAGCGGAGGGAAATTGTAAATTTTGTGAAGAGTTAGTATTACTTTGGATTGTGTGATGAGGAATGATTTGGTAATTAGGAGAGTTATGTTTTTATTACTGCCTGTCTCGTTGGTCTAGTGGTCACAACCGCTACTGTTGAGCATGAGGTCCTGGGTTCGATCCCCGGGTCGGACAAAGACTTATTTGAGTGTTCTATAGGTACACCTCTGCATAACTCTTTGCTGAGTACTGGCGTGATAATGTTATGTACGGGTATGTTTTTATTAGTTTGGTTTGAATTGTCCTGGAAAAAAATATGATAAGTACACACATCAAAAGTGTCTAGGGATCAAGCATTTTTATGCGGATTTCTTGAGATTGAGATGTGGCTTTGTAATAAATTTATGATTTTATAAATTTATATGGATCCTTTTTGGTGCATTTCATAATTTGAATCAGGAACTGTGAATCAAATTCGAGTAAAAGATGAAAATCAGCTGTCAATATTTTCCCTATAAAAACATACAACGCATTGAAGACATTATTAGTGCTACTGTTTCCCTACTACTGATTAAAACCAACGTTATTATGGAGCGGCGACGTCATTTAAGCAGGGAAGAAATGCTCAGAGCCGTGGGTATGATAGAAGCTGGTTCCCGGCAACGTACTGTGGCTTTAGCTCTGAATACAAGTCAGAGTGTTATCAGTCGACTTTGGACACGTTACCGAAGCACTGGTACCGTGGCTGAGCGCCATGGAGGACGGTATCGCTGCACCACACGGAGACAAGACCGATACATTCAAATCTTAACTCGAAGAGCTCCAACAATAAGCGCCATGATGTTAGCCGTGGAGGCTTCATCACTCTTCAGGGAACTTAATTAGCGACCAAACAGTCAGAAACCGCTTGCATGAAGTGAACCTTCATTCCCGAAGACCGCTACGGGTACCACCTATAGCAATGCACAATCGTAGGATTCGATATCAATGGGCTCTTGAACACAGAAATTGGGCAGAAGAACAATGGCGTTTCGTGTGCTTTTCTGATGAGTCTCGTTTTGGTATGAGACCGGATACAAGACGTATACGACACTGGAGAACCCCTGGACGCCAACAGCGATTAAAATCCTGCCAGGAAGTCCATCCTTATAGTGGTGGAACCATCATGGTATGGGCGGGTATTTGGATCGGCGGAAGAACTGAGTTGATTTGGATCAGAGGCAACCTCAACGCTCAAATTTATGCTGAGACGATTGTATCAGACGTCATCGTTCCTCTACAAGTGCAAATCGGTCCCTTATTTCAGTTAATGCATGATAATGCACGACCGCACACCGCAAGAGTTGTAAGACAGACTCTCGCCGCAGCTAACATCAATGTCCTGCCCTGGCCTGCTCAGTCGCCAGACTTGAACCCGATTGAGCATGCATGGGATATGCTACAGAGAAGAGCTCTGCCGAATATGGAGGGTATCCAGTCGCAAGAAGACCTTTTTTTGTTGTTGCAACGAACATGGGCTGCCATTCCACAGCGTGATTTGGATGAACTCATTTTGAGTATGCCAAACCGATGTTCTTGTGTTGTTAGTGTTCGCGGTAGAAACACGGATTATTAATTGTTTAAGTTACCCAATAAAATTTTAAAGAAAACTGTTATTTCAGTCTTTTTTTCGAACTTTTGTGTTAGTGGTTCAAATGTCAAAAATCCCTTTATTAGGAAAATGGCAAATTTCTTTATTAATGCAAAGGTGACTTGGTTTATCGTTACTGTGACAAACGAAAACACTATTTGATGAATCCTTAAAGAAAATTTTAATTAATATCAATCAGGAGAAAAGTTATTGCAAAAATATATGTTGATCCCTAGACACTTTTGATGTGTGTAGGTACTTAAGTGTTTTTTTTTTTAATTTTATAATATATACCTACAGGTCTTTTAGTTCCCATAAAAATATGTTATTTTGGTCTTAGTGACCCAACAAGACGCAATTCTTATTTTAGATTATTCTAATAAATATTAAATTAAAATTTCTCAATGAAATAAATCATATTATTATAGAAAACAAATTATTTTCCTGTACACCTTCTTATACAATATTTCCCCAAACGAGATTTATTTCGACAACCATAAACAATTAACCATAAACATCATCCCTAGTTCCACATCAAAATCCGAACACGTGCATACAAAATGCCTTAATTTACCAAGAAAACAATATATCTCATCCATATTAGAATATTTTCAATCGTAAATCAAGTTTAAGTGTTATTTCATTTCCTTTCTACGCAGCACACGCGTACTACGAATAAGTAATTGAAATTTTGAAACGAACTTTTGATTTTACGAATTTCACCCTGTACTTCGTGAAATTATTATGAATTTCCTTTATAAGGGACGGCCCGTCTTGTAGGTTCTATTCATACAAGGGCAAGGAAATGTTTTACATTTTCCGAAGAAATGTGTGGGTTTTGGATTTTAATGTTTGAGCTAAAGGAGTAACAGGGTTCGAAGGGCTTGAGTTTGTTTCTGTAGGGTATCATGGGCTGGAATATTGATGTACTAAGTTAGTGTGGGTTGGCCAAATTCTTAGAATCAGGAACATAGCCACAATAACCGCAATAAACGTGGTCACCTGCTGGGCCTAAACAGTATAAGTAACATAGATTTAGGTACCGTCGAAACGGATCGAAGAAAACTGTGAAGACATGAGAAAAACGTTTCTGCGAGGTAGGTTAAAAAAACGACAAGACGATGGATTATGATTTGTCTAATGATGGTTTGTTTGTTTGTCATCTTGTCTTCTGTGGTGAAGTCATAGAAGATAAGGTTAGTGTGGACAGGCCAAATTCTTATAATCAGGAAGAAAGTTGATAGTTTCACAATGGAGACAGTGAACAATGCCTCTAACGTGGTTGATATCTATTCAATAGGATTAAAAAAAAAAACAACTTACATCTATCATTACAGAGAAATCTATTGCGATAGTGTACATATCTAAACTCTTATCCTAACTTATTACTAACATATTATTATGATTAAATTTTGTAACTTATTAAATGTAGGTAAGTACCTATAGTGTGTTGGATCATTTAGCTCCCTTCAAAATGGTTGACCTGAATGGTGCTGACCTATGCGTCATGTTCGTGAACGGGCGCCGTCAGTTGGGGCTGGTCATCACTTAGCTGCCTCGGCTTATTTTTACTTATTTTATTTTTGGATTGTTGTTATCTTACTATTTGCTATACTCTGGACGCTTTTAACGCGTAAGTCTTTTTTTTTACATCGTTCTCACATATAATTATAAATTCAGCATAAATGATGTAACTAATATTATTGTAAAAATATAATTTAGAAGTGTCCATGGAGTTTCTTGCCCGTTCTTCTCCATAGGTACCTACGCTTTGGAATGGGCAACTACCTTCATATTTCTGATTGACCGACTCATTGACAATTCAAAAGTGCCTGTAAATGGTTTAATTGAAATAAATGCTTTGAGTTTGAGTTTGATGCAAATAAATTTCAGTACTTATGTCTAACTGAATTAATGCGCATCGTGACAGTAGTTTGTTCAGAATAGTTTTTATTTCTGCCATTTTTAATATACGTAATTTTATTATCCCAAAAATATTGAAAACTACGTAAATTACAGTCACACTGTACACTCAAAACAAACCAAAATGGACAAAGTACCTACTACACTAGACCCTTATACGCGTGCGTAGATTTTTAACGTGACCACAATTTTCTCCTACAATCAGTATAACTAATTTAATAAATAAACAATATTGTATACATAATAATAAAAATTTCAATGTATGTATTATGTTGTTAACATAATATTCTAATTGGGATATTAGGTGGCGTGCGTTTTTTTTTTATTGCTGAATCGGGGGCGCTCGTGACCTCGATCACGCGTTAATTTAGGGACATGTTGTATATAGTTTTATATTGAAATTTTGTTTCATTGTTATATTTTCGAGAACGCTCTTCATATGATACGTACGTTATTTATAAGTAAATATAAATAGTACTGAAATAAAATAAACTTAATGTTAATTCTCAGAAGCTTTCAAACCTGAAGCTCGTGAACATATTAAATAGCGTTTAGTTCTCAAAGAGAAGAACTTTCCTGGAGACGTATCAATGGCTTGTCTTTCCTGGAACTGCCAATCAGTTGAAAAGTTTGATTTTGCCTCGCTTCTCGGTAATAATCTAGCTAGAAGCTACAACTTATAAATAATATTTTATGTAGGTATTTCTAGGAATATCTAAACGTTATTCCGATAATTTTGCATTATTAAAAGTTAATTCGTTATAGTTGTGAGATGCCATAATTGAGATATTGTTAAGTAAACTTTTAGCACAGTGTATTTTAGGTAGCAAGATAATTTTATGGCAACAACAATAGTATCTAACATTTCAAACTATTTTGTATGATTATATGAATTATATTTTACTAGCTGCGACCCGCGGTTTCATCCGCATAAGTTTTGATCCCGTGGGAATATCGGAATAAAAAGTATCCTATGTCCTTTTTCGGGGCTCAAACTATTTCTATACAAAATTTCATCTAAATCGGTTCAGTAGTTTAAGCGTGAAGAGGTAACAGACAGACACACTTTCGCATATATAATATTAGTATGCATTTAGGATCGCATACAAATCTAATGTGTAACCTTATTTGTACTGTAAAGGCTGTAAAAGTCAACCTTATGTAGTGCAGGCTGACAATACATAAAGTTACTCTGGTTGCATGCGAAAAGTCAAGCAAATTTAGAACGAGCTTTCAAATTTTTGTATTAGGTCTTTGTCTGGAAGAACGAGTGATATAGCCGCGCTTATGTAAAAGCGTTCGCTTGGAATAAACGCAGAAAATACATATAACGTTGTGTGATTTTAACACGGTTTAACACGAAACACATACACAATACGCAGACATTCTACACTCACAACTGTTGCATAAGTAAAACGAACCCATGACCTCTCGAACCCAAAAGTCAACACCATACCCTTCAGGCTATTGTCACTCAAACACAAAACACGACTTTCATCGCAACATTTAAACACTTAATAGTTCATAAGCCCAAGATTTCCATTTACAAGTATTATCTATCATTCTGAATGTTACGACTATTGTACCCGAACTATGATACCCCCAGGCCCGAAGTGACAAGACACTGTCATCTAAACCCTTGCTCAAAATGTTCCTACAATGTTCCAAGTTGTCACAGACTCGCTAACAATGTCAGACAACCGATATATTTGTACCAAATTTGCTTTTTACTAAATAACATCGCCCGAAGCCTGATATGTTAACGTCAAGCTGTGTTTGTCAAACTTTTGTGAACTAAAAAGAAAGTAATGTGAAAACTTTCTCGATTCTTCCGAAAGCATGTAGATTATATTTGTAATACATCCATAATGTTAAGTAACTGTTTTCCGATGTATTTACTTACTAACTGTGAGGTTCATAATATTATTTGCAGAAAAGGAAACTAATTTTATTCGAATTCTTTGGATACTTTATCAGATATAAACGACAACTCGGTTCTAAATTAAAATAAACAAATGACAAAGTAAAACAAATCACCTGAACAAACCAACGCTCATCACGAACGCTTAGAACATTCTTAATTCGACTATTAAAACCCGTTACAAGCAGCAAGATGTTGGCAACATCAATAAACAAGGAGCGAACGCGAGCGCGAACGTTCAAAGTTTGGTGCGCGCGGTGAGTGCAGAGGGCCCTTAATGAGGGTTAGAAATTTCGGCACATTGTGGCCCAAACCGCACCCGGTTTCTTAGCTTATTATTAATTCTGTAAGACGTGTCCCCGATGTCCAAGACGTGCGCTGAGATTCGAGACAAAAGTCACAAGGGCGGAAGGGACGGACCCCCTCGCCTCCTCGCCACCTCGTACGTGTGCCGCGTCGGCAAGTCGCAGGAGTATGGGATTTACAGGTGGTTTTAATAACGGCAGCCACTAATGTCGCGAGATGAATACTTAATGGACGGATCAGCCGACGATTGAGATGGATTGGAAAAGGGCAGCTTCTGTAATAATAGATGCGGTCGCTGCATTAAGCTGCCATGTTGATAAGCTGGAGGAACTTATGTTACCTTCGTCAGTACCACTGAACCATACGGAGTTTTCTTTACAACGAATATATACATATATAAACTATAACAAGAGATACTTCAGAAAAGTCATCGACACTTTGAGCTCGACTATCCTGGTCATATCCATTTCTCCAAGACAATTTAGTTACAAAGTGCAAATCCCTTTAAGATGGCGTTCCCTGACAGGGGGTGCTCTCAAAAACTCGTTAGGAGGTTCGCATTCTGCGGTGGTGGGTCACGTTGCGATGCGCGGCGGCTGCTCCGCAAGACAAAATGTTACATAGAAACTTTGTAGTCACTGTCGTGTGCCGTGTTTAAGTAAATTTATTGCTGTGCTGTGTTCCAGTTATTATAGAGGCTTGTTTTTGTATGTTTCTTTGTTTATTTTTGTATAAAATGGGTATGATTTCGTGTAAAGTTAGTATATCTACATTCTAGCAAGATACCTTGAAAAAAAAATTATATTGTTGAATCAATTTTGTGAAATCAGATTTAACTCAAAGGTATAACGATAATTTTTTTATCACACAATATAATTTGCATTGAAATTCATATTCTAGACTTAAAATAATGATAAGTACATGCACACGTGTGTTCCTGTATAAAAAGAGAGGAAGGAATCATAGAGCAAGATTGAAAAACTGCCTCTCTGGTCTGTATACTAAAAATAGGCTTTTGTCTTCAAAACATATTCTACAGTTTTTCGTTTCCAATCGCAGAAAACCTCAACAAAAAACAATCGAGCAACTATATTTTTCTGAAATACGTAGTTTCGTATTGACACACCATTACTTTGTAAACTGCAGGCCAAATTAAATCACCAGCTATAAACAGCAACAAACCTCTAGCAAGTAGAAAAATTGGCAATCTGCGAACGTTACAGTGTCGTGATCGGCAAACGTTAGCGGCGTTTATCGGCAAGTGGCCGCGCGGGAACAATATCGTTCGTTGAATCGCGCGATCCTAATATATTGCAATGTGTGCACTTTATATGGCCCGATGTGTAATTGATTGTGTTTCGACGCTCCTAGCGTTTGTTTGTTTTTTTTTTGCAAAGTACAGAATTGGGTATTTCAAATATCGAATGATGTTTTTAAATGTGGAAGTTAAAAATAACTCTTCACGCATTATATGAGCTCCGTTTTAAATACGCTGTACAATAAACTATATTTTATCTATAACCAATGTAAACTCTTTAACATTATCATTTAACTAGCTACATGCGATTAGCAATGGTGCATGCGTTGGTCCATAATTCATTATACCATTGTCAAACGCATCCTTGCAAAATCGCAATAATATTTTTGAAAAATTCATTGTACATGCTTGGGAAGTTCATATTTTTTGGTATCAGCTACTAGTTTGGGTATAGTCTACAAAACATACAGAAGAAAATACAAAATCAACCTCAAAGCGTTCTCAAACCTACCCTCTACTAGTCTGCTAGCAATAAATAACAATTAATGTTAAGGTTTCAATCGGCCGGTACATAGCGGTACTAAATTATCACGAAGGTGTTACCGGACGAAAGAAATATCGCCGTCAACGCCCGCTGTAATGTTCCGGTCAGTGTTGGGGCAGAGGATGTCGATAAAAGGTGATTCGAATGGTTTATGATACAATAAACATGTTTAATTTGTGCGATATCGATAATTCACCGAAATGGATGTGATCGATTGTGTTCTCGTAGATCGTCTACGCGGGCTACGCGCCGTAGCAGCAGTCTACGCTTCGTAGCAAGAGCTACGGTGAATGTTGACCAAAAGAAGACTGACATTTTGAAGATTATAAACAATAATGAGACTTCTGTAAAGAAAGTAATAAGCTTCTTCTAAGTATATGTAATCGATTGTTCTCTCGTATATCTTCTACGAGGGCTACGTTTCCTCGAACCGGTCTACGCTTCGTAGCAACAACAGCGTAAAATGTTAAGAGAATGAAAGAAAGGAATTTATTTGCGATTCTCACATCTGACAATATGCCAGAATGAGACTGTCATGGTAGTGGAACCTATTTTCCAGTGTCTTGCAACAACCAGTGAGTGATCTTTTTGTTGTGTTTAGTCGCTTTGCTCCTCGAGATCTATCGATATTTCCTGCTTATAATGACCGTTGCTACATCGCTAAGTGTTTATAACTGTTAGAACAAATCGGTGCGTAAGAGACCGCCCCCGACCGCCCGCCGAGTGCTTAATCACTTAACACTCCCGGATTAACAGGGAATTTATCGACAAGTATTATGTATACTTATAAATTACTTAGTTATAAGTAAGCACGCTATATTTAGTATTAAGATGCTTAATGGCGAGTCAATATTACCAAAGAGGCTTAAAAGCCGCAAATTTTTTCCTGGGTGCGTGTGTCCAGACGATGGCAATCCTTCCAGAAGCTGCTTAAACCTCCTGATTTCTTTATTAAACTATCAGAGAATCTCCCATCCGGCAACAAGTTATTGTGGCCAACTTGGAAAACCTTAAATAGACTTCGTACTCAAGTAGGCCGCAGCAAGGACAACCTCCACTAGTGGGAGTTCATGGAAGGCTCTGACCTCCGCTGTGTATGCGGTGTCTCTCCACAGACAATGGCTCACCACCATCTTGCACCACATGCCCTGTGACCTGCACACGCGAGGACCTAATGGATGCGTCAGCGAACGGTATCCGCGTTGCTGAATATTTGGCTAAACAAATAAAAAAAAACCGGCCATGTGCGAGCCGGACTCGCACACGAAGGATTCCGTACCACCGTAGGTAAAAAATCACGTCTGTTGTATGGGAGCCCCGCTTAAATATTTATTTTAATTTAATTTTTTTTTAAAGTGAATATTCAACTAAATATTCTGTGAATATTTAAAGCATCTTACTGTTGCCGTTATTAATATCGAGCAAATAACGGCAAAAAATCACGTTTGTTGTATGGGAAAATTTACTATGGGCCCAAAAATGAAATCGCGAAAAAAAAATCTGCTGTTCAGTACATTTAGACCGGTTTGGCGAACATAAACGACTAAACAGCAGATTTTTTTTCGCAATTTCATTTTTGGGCCCATAGTAAATTTTTTTTGTTATCATGAGTACAATCACGTGTTTAAGTATCGGTCACTAATTACCAGTCACCCTATATATTTGCATAACATGAGCTTTCTTATGGCGTTGATGATTTGTGGCATTAATTTTGCACAGTTGAATAAGGTCAGAAATGTAAAGTCTATACTAATAATAAAGCTGAAGAGTTTGTTTGTTTGAACGTGCTAATCTCTGGATCTACCAGTTGGATTTGTAAAATTTATTCAAGACGCTAGGACCCTTAGAACTCGAGCAAAAAGAAAAAAGTATAAAATGACGCTAAGCGAAAACGAACTAATAGCGCGGGCAGGCGATGCAATGCGACGCAATGGGTTGGGGGAACAAGAAATTTCAAGCAGACAAAGTCGCAGGAGAAGCTAGTTCTAATAAATATTTATTTTTAAGCAGAAAATCATCATCATCTGCCCAGCCTTTGCCCAACTATGTTGGGGTCGGCTTCCAGTCTAACCGGATGCAGCTAAATACCAGTATTTTACATGGAGCGACTGCCTATCTGACCTCCACAACCCAGTTACTGGGTAATACGATACCCCTTGGTAAGACTGGTTGTCAGACTTTCGAGCTTCTGACTACCCGTAACGACTGTCAAAGATGCACGAATGACAGCCGGGACCAACGGCTTAACGTGCTTTCCGAGGCACGGAGGGGTCTTGGTATGTAAAGATGGTCACCCATCCACGGACCAACCGCGGCAAGCGTAGCTTAACCTGATCGATCGACCCATGCGGCTGATATTACTTAGCCACAAAATATATATAAATAACCGGAAAATGTAAAGCAATTTTATACAGAGCCTATTTCACCAACCGTCTAAAAAATCACATTGCAGTATCCAAAGGGTAGTAGGCACAAGAGAATTCGACCCCTTTAAAGACATTAATTCTTACAAGAAAGAGAACAAGACAAATGGCCGGTCCGGGCCGGTAGCAGGCCGTGAAAGAAAATCCTTTTTATGAGACGTTAGCAACGTGAGGACACGATGGATTGGGTACTTTTTATTTGTGAGGCTCAAGTAATATTTTGAAAATGTTAAACGAGATTTCGTTCAGTATTAAATTTTAATCACTCGTGTGAACTCACAGAAAGACGAAAAACGTTAGACGTAAAATGATGACTTATATTGCATTTAGCGGGATAAGTAACGTTATTTATTTACGAAGATTACAAACAAAATGTTGGTACTGCTCTGTAAATACTGTAAAGACCCAGGTTCGATTCCCAGATCGGGCTTATTTTTATCTCTTACATGGGACTGAAAACCAGTTAAGATATTACCTGATATTATGAAAAATAATAACACAGTTACTCACATTAATTTCTATTTATTTCAAGAAATATTAATTAACCCAAATTATGTTAAGTGTAACCTAACCAGGAAAACTTCTACCAAAAGAACGTTATATTACCTACCTACCTTCTCTGTACAAAATAATTCCAATCCTACAAAAACCCTATCCACACTAAAGCAACGGAACCCTTTGTAACGACAATCGTGTTTGTACGAGGTCATTCGACGATCAAAGCGATAGCCAATAAATAAATAGTTGATTTGCTTTCACAATAAATACCGAAAGGTCCCGAATAGTTCCGAAGGTATGCGACAGGGGGCGGTAGGGTCAACCTAACTAACGAGAACTAAGTACGTTTGCTTTGGATCGGAATTCTGTTTACCTCGTTCGGCTGTTTGATTGATTTATTTGTTTGTTTTGGAAATTATAGGGTGTATTTTTGAAATGCAGATGGTTGATAGGGTGTATTTTTGAAATGCAGATGGTTGAATCTAAGTAGAAGCAATCTACATAAATCAAGCTATGTTGGAGACTTCGATGAAACCAGCGAGCTAAAGTTGCAGTGAATCGACCAAGTGGCTAATCTTTCGTAGGAAAAACCTAACAAAGGGTGGCCGGGCAATTGATGCACGGCAAGTGTGGGATCAATAAGGCGACAAGTGTAATACCGAAAGACTTAGTAGATTGATTGACATCTAAACTGAATAAAACTGTTCTCAAAAATCATCATCGTTATGAATCTGTTAACTTCCAAACAGCTGAAATGGATTCAGAAACATATTTAACGATCGTGAAGCTATATTTTCAAAAACGCCATGCTTTGAAAAATAATTGGTGATTACTGCACGTTCTTATTTAAGTACTGGTAGATAATGCTGTGTATCCCTCTGAAATAGAAGATCCGCTGCTACCAAAATAAACTAGGTATGCATAAGTTGACTAAACTATAAGCACGCATACATGCCTAAAACCATTAATAAATATCCAATATATTTCAATTACAATTGTAAACTTACTTTTTGAATATATTATAAATTAATATAAATAATATATAAATATATTTTTGTACTATAATATTTAAATATCTGAAACAGCGCCATCTTGAGATTATTGTAAGAACTACTAGAAGCTCGCGCTCCCTTACTTAAGCAACCCTCCGAGGAGGGTTGCGCCGTTCAAATACAAGCTAGGTAAAAATGGTTCTGTTTCGAATCTCTCTCGGTGGTCACAATTCGTACTAATCTTTGCAAAGTTGTTTTTTCTTTTTATCATAGTGTTAAATTTCTTTTTTTTTTTTGTAGTTAATAAAAAATGTATGCTTACTTATATAAAATGTATTAACTACCTTCAATATTAATAATGCTTGAAATGTCACGCAGACATGTTACGTTGATCCAATTTTCACCGCTAGGGGCGCTTTCCAGAAAATAGAAAACGAATTAGTTAGAAAGCAACCTAACAAAACAATAACTTTCATTAACATAATTTGAAAATAATACAAAAAACAAAAGAAGAATATTTTCAATAAAAACTCCTTTCGAAAGTAATGTTTTATTAAAATATTATGATTCGAATTTCCTCCGCTAGAGGCGCCACGCTAACGGGGAACTTTTACGACACGATTACCTACACTGGTTGTTTTTCTTAATAATTTATCGTGCTTCCACGAAGTTGGCTCGTTTCGTGCCTGGCAAATATACCTATGTGTACTGTTGAGTTCTTCAATTATGAATCTGTTTTGTTTTATAAAGCGTTTGTTTCTCTGAAAAGTCAGTTACGAGCAGGTAGTTTCTTGGAATTTCCATAAAGTTAAAGAGATTTATTATACATGTGCTCCTTGACAAGTCCAATACTTAATTACATATAAGTACGGAGTAAATATTGTGTAAGTGGGGTAAAGTCAGGGAAAATAATTGTTTATCAAATTAACTCCCAACTCAAATTGCACGTATATTCAAATCGCAACTGTCATTCATTGACAGTTGCATGGATTTGCTATACACGGCAAACTGATGTAGGATGCTAATTTGATTTTTTTTAAAATCCTGGCTGTACCTATTTTATTCCAGATATCGTTAGCAATACTTAAATTGTAACTGATATTATTTGTCGTTTAGAGGACACTTATTTCCAATCAGAGTTGGCTACATGTAGCATTTGTAACCCATGTAGGTGTAGCATTTTATAGCATTTAACGATTCTCTTTTGTTTCTGCCAAGTGAGGTGGTCTGGAATCTATTTTTAAAAAGTTATTGAAATTAAATTTGTTATAGACGTGACAAACATATTAAAATGAAGCCAATAAATACACTGCGCTCTCCTTTGTATCGCTAAATATCATCGCAAGTCTACATAACCATTCGCAGCTTAGAAACGTTTCCATAAATAGGCATTTATTTTAGTTAGCTTTGCGTTTCCAACTTACATTTTTTGTAAGGGAAGCCTTTAAAAGTTGTACCTACTTTCAAGAGAGCAGGTCAGGTCAGATGTTTACATTGTTTACTTATTTCTACCACCCGGTGACGAGCGAAAAAACCTCAGAATAGAAACTAGAACTTCATGTGGAAACATGGCTTTTCAAAACTTGTTACGTAGGTACTGTGAACCGCATGTCACTGGTAACACTTTAATTACGAAAGTCGCCCTTTCTCCTCCGACATAAACTACATATATCTGTAGATTTCGAATTGTTACTGCATAGAGTCGTCTGGTTGACTATAAAGCGAAAATCAAAAGTCACTAATTCCGGAAAACCAGATAGTTATAGTCTACTAGCAGCGCCCCGCGGTTTCACCAGCATAAGTTTCCCGTGGGAATATCGGTATAAATACTATCTTATGTCCTTTCCCGGGACTCAAACTATCTCTATACTAAATTTCGCATTTATAATATTAGTATGGATAGGGATATCACTACATATTATAAACAAAGTCCCCCCCCCCGCCTCTGTCTGAACGCGATAAACTCAAAAACTTCCAAACCGATTAATTATTTGTACGTTTTTTACCTATAGACTAAGTGATTCATGAGGAAGGTTTAAGTGAATGATTCATTAAGGTTTTGTTTATATTGGCTGAAATATGTCGATGATTGTTGAAGATGTCGAAAAATTTAACCGACTGGGAATACTTTTTATCCCGGTAGTACGTTCCCATGGGATAATTTCGGACTTCCACGCGAGCGAAGCCGCTGGCAAAAGCTATTTATCAAAAACAATCTTATAAAAGAGCTTTTTTGCCGTACAGCGAATGTAACTAAAGTTTATTTAAATTAGTAAAAACAACTGACTTTTTTTCTAACAACAGTAAAGTAAGGTCTCATTCAAATAGCACAATTTATTTCAACTAAAACTAAATTCTAAAAACAGTTTTTGTTTATTAAACGGCCAGGTAAGTATATACAATTTTTCACACACTTATAGATTAATTTAAGGAAACATCCAGTCTTTGCCACTGCTAACAACAAAATAATTTCAACACGGTACTTCGTCATAATTTATGTATTGTCAACAAAGAGGTTGTTCAGCGACAAAGATAAGTTTACTGAAGGTACCTAAGTTGAAAGTTTTACAGGATAATAATACGTGTTTGTAACAACTTTTTATTGACGGGTAAAAATTCATACCAATTTATGAACTTTCGGTACTTAGGTACAGGTAGGTATATAAAGCAATAATTGGGTTGTGTGAAAATCTGACAAATACTGCTTCACTGATCACTTTGAAGTCACTATTATCACCTACAAGGAGATATTAAAAGTTATCAACATCGCAATTTTTTTGGCTCTTGTGTTGTGATACAGGAAATGTATTGTGATACCTACAAGAGCCAGGGCTACACTAATGTTTGTGTCTTTAAGTGAAAATAAATACATTATTATTTGCATCGTATAGCACGACAACGTTCTACGGTCTAAGTTTTCACACCCTGACTGTTGTACAATATCAGAAGGCCAGTTCCTGTAAATAAACACGTTCAAAATCTAGTCGCAATCTCACCTCAGCGTCAATCAATGTCAAAAATGTAGGGAAACAAGAGGTATTTTTGACAGATTGACACTGAGATCAGACTGTAAAAGTTCTTAAAATTACGAGAATTGCCCCTCAAGTATTCTCTTGCCGGTCTAAAAATACACTGACCCGTCGGTCCTAAATTAACCACTGACCTTGATGCATGGTGCGGGGGGGTGCGCCGCGGAGGGTGGGCTGCGCGGGGCATTCGGAAGCTGCAGCAGATGACGGATGCTGTACCCCTGGCGGGACTTGCGTGACATCCTGGGGGAGAGAAGAAATTATTAGCTAACGGAATGAAAAAAAAAAACGAAGTATTTCTACTGATAGACTAACACCCGGTTTCTGGAACGGAAATTACCGATGTGTCAAAATTAAACGCACGTCAAGTTATCCGATTAGCATAATCAGCCTATCACGTTCCCACTGCTGGGACCACGGATGTCTATGGCTGGGACACAGGTTTCCCTCTGTGAGAGGGAGTGGGCTGGAATCTACCACGCGGGCTCAGTGCGGCTTGAAAGATGTCACATGTCTTTGAATTTTTGGTTCTAGGACATGCCGGTTTCCACATGATGTTTTGCTTCACCGTTTTGAGAGCAGCGGTGATGAAATAAAATACACCTGTCTGGGTTCGAACTTACGACCTAAAACTCGTAAGTCGGGGCTGTTAGGTACCATTGGGCTACCTCTGCTCCTTCCGATTGGCTATTGATAATTCAATCAACCAATCACAACAGATTACGGGCGCTTGACATTTTGTAAGCAAATTCTGTTGGCTTTCATTCCAGAAACGGGGCTAGAGATATAAATATCTTTTTCATGTAATAATTCTGGTTTATAATAATGTATCTAAGTACCAACGTAAATATCGCTAATTGGTCTAAATTCGATATTGTCATGGTTACTTATCGGAAAACTGTCAATATACAAAAATTAATATAATTTTCCCGTTATGAGGAAAAACCCGACTGTATCGATCCCGACATATTATATGCTCAACATTGGATTAGTGTTAGCCAGTTAGCTTGAATTCAAGTGGAACCTCAAGTTAGTCAACAACAATAGCATTTGCTATTATCCGGATCTCTTACTAGTATACGGTAGACGTAGTGTTGGAAGGCCTTCCACAAGACGGACCTGGTGAAGGCCGCAGAATGCGAGAAGCGCAGAACCGAACGAAGTGGCAGGTAGCCGAAAAACATCCATTGCTGGACATAGACCTGGGGGAGCTCTATATCCAGCATTAGACGTTTTTCGGCTGAAATGATGATGATGATTACTAGTATAAGTCTATGTGAACCCTCTGTACCGCTCATTAAATATCTCAATCTTTCATTAAGAGGAAATGCGGGAGGTCGTTTCTCCATAGAAACGCTCTCGCCTGTTTTCTTTCTGGTTAATGACCATAAAGCAATGTTTTTTTGTTACAAAATAATAAATATTAACTAAGTACTTGTATGTGTTTTCCTTTTTGATGATACATTATTTTTATAAGCACTAGAACCCTCAAAGAAATGCCGATTTAAACCGCAGTCAACAGAGGCCTAGTGTACAAATTTGACAACTATTCATGAAAAAAAAACGTAGGAACACTGTATACATCCTTCTTATTCAGTTTTGAAACATCTTTTAAATTGGTTAAATATTGGAGGAGGAAATAGGCGAGAACCAAACCTCAAATTAAGACTTTTTACTTAGGCTTTTTGAAAAGTCTCTCCGACCGCATTTCCTCTTAATCCAAATAACAAGGATAAAAATGTTTTAATTGATTACTCCCGGCATCCTGAGCGATCGTAAAGTACCTACTTAGTGTAAACCAGCGAACTACGAGTAAATCAAGATAATTATTCAATTTTGTACCCTGCAATCACTACCTTGTTTACAAATATAAAATGATTTTGACATCGAATCTGCCCTAGTAAGGTACAGACGCTAGCATATGAAGCTACCCGAAACTGTCAAATTTTCCCAATCAACCTTGAACCTTATGCTTTAGCGATAAAGTTGAAAATCTATTAAAGAAATTTAACAGATTGCAGTAGCTTGATGTGCTGGCGTCTGTACTAGGCGCGCAGCAGTCAAATCAAGGTCGAGTCGACCGAGGATAGTCTATTGTTAAGACACAATTAGATACAGAGCTAACTCGACCTACTCTGTTCAGATTCTCAGAACACACAACACACGATACTAAAGAACTGTGGAATACATACATTTATTTAGTTATTTGTATGCCGACTGTATGCTGTCTTAGGAATTTAATTACTTTAGCATTTGTGAAAGAAAGATTTTGATATTTCAAACAACAGACGTGACCTCCTTTTCTTTCATTTTATTTATTTTTACTGACTGCTGTACCAATAAAACTTGTAACTTAGATTTCAAATTTGTGAAAAAAATAGATTGTTAGAAAAACTTCCACTGACAAAGCTTTTATTATTAAAATTTACAAAAAAAAAAAAAAACAAGCTCAAGGTCTACAATAAGAAATTCTAAGTAACTATTATTAATTAACTACCACATCAAAGAAAGAAAAGATTTTATTTTATAAGAAAAAATCTTCAATGTTCCAAGTTAACTATTTTTCATAGATTACCTCCTGAAAATGTATCGCACCGAACTGATCATAAATAATTGAATTTCGAAGGAAAATGTTAAAGTAATATTTACCTTCATTTATATTCATTAAATACAATAATAAAGTAGGCTACGGATCTATATCGAAGTGTGGAAAGATTCATGTAAAAATGTATCTTAACATCTGCGACATAAAATGAATTTTACAACAACAGCCCTCATCCTATCTACGGACTTCATCTGACTTATCTGCGTTACTGAAAACTGAATTCAGTTGCTCTATCAATAAGGTTTAGTTTGGCTTTGTGTTAGTTTGGCGAATAATAAGCATGAGTTGACTTTGACTTAAGTACTTGCTTTCGTAACTATTGTAACGTTATCAATCAGGTAATTTGTGATGTAGAGCTTGTTAACGTGTATTTGTATGTTAAAGAAAGTTAACGTCACTTTATCGAAAACTTCTTTTGTTAAGACTTTGTTCTATGAGAATTTGTTCGGGTGAGCATAGATATTTCAAAACTCGACATGAGAAACACCCAGGGTACCCCGCGATTTGGAGCGGTGAATGCTTATGCGAATCCCGCACCCCCGGCCATAGGTAGAGGTGGAACACCGCGGTGGTTTTAGCCGGTAAGAGTCCGGCATGCCCACGATGGAGGAAGTCCATGAGGATTTCCACAGCACAACAAAAAAAAAAAGGGTACCCCGCGATATTCAAATTTTCTTACGTTTTTGCAATTTGTAAGACAGCGTCAGGTTTTGTATGTTGAATAAAATATGATTTGAGACCGTACGAGTAACAAGTAAGTTTTACAGAATTATAATCATTAAAATCATCAATACAAACTCTAAGTTCATATAAACCTATTGAATGACTATTTCAAGAAATATGAATGGGCTACCCTGGCGTAAAAATATTAAAGAACAAAAGTTTAAAACCTTGTGATGGACAGTTAGTAACCTGAAAAAGTCTAATTAATCAGGCGTTAATCGTTTGGGCTGACTTGAAGTAAATTCGAAGTAAGTACTTACTTAGCCGCACCTAAGTACTTACTTTAATTAGGTACCACCACCAGTGAGGACCCCAAACTTGGAACCTAGAGGGAATCTGTCGTTCTAAGGTTGAGGAAGACTATCCGCTCGTGATACAGTTTTATACTAGTACGAGGGGACAGGGCGAACCAGTCCAACGACAACCAAACCATTTTTACGGTCTAGCATTTCACATTCTCCAACTGTTGACCCGTCTTTATGGTCAAAATAACTTTAAACGATATTTGTCTATACTGGGTTTATTATTAAGTTACTCTGCCCAATAAGCTGTGGGCCAAAATAACCACCACGTGGAGCCCTGACACAGGTAGAAGGCGTCGCGGCAGACCCCGTAGAAGATGGCGGGACGAGCTGGACAAAACAAACGGCCAGTGGTCCACTTTAGCTTTGGATCGAAAGAACTGGAAGTCATGGGGAGCGCCCTTTGCCCAGCAGTGAGATGATGCAGGCTAACAGTAACAGTAACTCTGTATGGTTGTGTCATATTCATCAATAAAGATTATTACTATAAAACAACAGTTTTCTTCAAGCTCCAAAATAACATATTGTAAGTACATACATTTATTATTTGAATGAATACAATACAGAGCTAATATGGTTGCTCACAAGCATTGTATTGTACCTATTGTGTTGTCGATTGAAAAGGCCGTGAGATTAAACGATGCGACCTCGTGCCGCTATGCTCAACTCTTAGCATTTACTTACAAGTAAAATTCTAGTTGTTCTCAGAAAATAAAAATTGACGTAGGTACAGTACAGTCCGCCCCAAAAAATTAATACCTACATGGACACGAAACCATTTTATTGTCTACATCCATTGTTCCATGACATTGGATCCACCGTCTAGGTACAAAACGTATAGTATTCAATTTATTTTACCAAAACAAAGTAAAAATGTTGTCCCAAAACATCTATAGGTAAGTACACCCTATGACCAAAACACATACACAGTGATAATTCCAGAACTAGGTAAACAAGACCGACAACGTCATACGACCTATATCGAATAAGACGTCTTTAACTTCGTTTAATAGAGGAACAATGATTTTATTTTTGTCCTCTTCATTTCATGCATGACGTCACTGACGTGTCATTTGTTTTTAGATTTCATTTTTACATCTTTTTGGGGCTGACTGTTGCTTCCTACTAAAATAAATTTCCACTAACCTGCTAAGATGGTAACATTGTAAACTTTGCGGAAAGCCAAATTAGACCTTACGTTATGAAAATATGACTTACATTTTTCTAGGATATTATTTTTGCTCGGATATGTTCAGCGTCATCTTTCGTGGTAAAAGTTTCATACCGTACTAAGCCTCCATCAATGGGTCTACAGGAAAAACTTTTCTTGTCCAAAACTTTCCTACGCAAAACTTCTCAAAACCAATACTACAACAATACGATATTATTATCAAGCTACACTCTACATATAAAAGGTATGTATGTATTCAAAACGTACAAGTTACATAAGTATCGATGTTAACTATTTGTACAAAGTTATTCAACTCCGACATCCGTGTGAAACTTATCGAATGGTTTCGGCACTAGTAAGTATATCGACATCGGCAACTAGTAACTGACTATCGATAAGGTCGGCCCGTACCGAGAAGTTGAATCAAAGGGTATAGACTATTGATACAGTTTGTCGATAATTTACTAACCACTGTAAAGTGTTCCAGGAATAAATTTAGTTCTAGTTTCTAGGCCAGTGCTGTTATCAATATAATTATCTTTAGCGTTTCTGGCTAGCAAGGAGAGAGTCACGGACCTAATTAAAGCCTAAAAGAAAAACAGTTACAAAAATCTTATACAGGAGAAACGGTATGTGATATGTGTAGGTACATTTTATGTCAACTTTGACAGTTAGGTGACGTTTAACATTTAAATCCCTAATCGAATTCGTTATTATTAGCAAGAGCCGACCTTTCACGGAAAGCGACACCGAACGTCAGCATCGTATGTAGATAATGTCAGGATCGTATGTGCACGTATTACGAAGGAATAAAGTCGCAATTAGCACAACGACTATGTGTAAAAGCGGTTCATAGGCAGCCTGAGGTTTCACGGCTTTCAAACTAGTACAAAACAATGTAGCTGTAATAAAAGACCATCCAAGTTTTCTATACTTTTAAAAGTACTTGTAAGTTTCAAGAAAAATAACAAGATTAACTTTTCATAATCCAATCACGGAATTTTACTAGTATTTTATTACCCTATCCTCCCATTTTTAGGGTCCCTCTGACCTCATATTATGCAAAATCAAAATTTTACAACCCACTCATGAATTATCCAATAAAATCGAAGCCACATTGTTTACGCTTGCATAATATCGCTAAGTCACGTATATAAGACAGTTGTGTAGTCAAGACCCATTTATTGTTCAAAGCAGATAAAAAGAAACGGAGCAAAATGTACTAGAACAAGTGAAAACTGACTCGACAGCTCCGAGCACTTGTACAAAAATAAAACTTAAGTGGAAAACAATAAAGCTCGTTTTCATTTGAGTGTATGAATGGTGGTTGTTACGTTACAAATGGCTCGAGTTATTAGGGTTTAATCCAGGAGCTAGTAGTAAATTCTGAATGTGCTTGAATGTATAACATACTATATAATTAAATATGTTGTTACTGTGAGCTTTCAGGTTTCAGGGAAACTCGAATAACTGTTTGTATTATAATATTATATAATCTTGTTATATAGTTGTGTGAGTATCTGGCTTGAGGGATTACGTCTATCTGTAGTTATATTTATGTTTGTATTGCTCTGTTTATTTATATCGCAGCCGTGATGGCATATTCCTTTGTCTTTATATTTAGAGTGCTTGAAGGGCCCGGGGTGGTTGCATTTTATATTTTCGTTGAAGCATAAAAAGTTTAAAAATAAAGGCCGTTTAATGGGTTGTAAAATAAGGTTAAGCAGACGAATATTGGAGCTGTAAATCAATTAATGTTTAAATCCAAAAGTACAAGTTTATAAAGTTACTCGTTAATACTATGTAGGTTTGTAAGAGTACCTACTCGTAAAGGAAAACAGACAATGTATTTCCATAAAAGAAAATTAAACGGGAAAATATGCTTTTAGAATGAATCCTTTGTTACTTTGTTACGCAACAGTCAACACAAAAGCATACCTACCTATACATTAACAGAAACACAAATCCTAAACAAATACAATAAGCAAATAACATACACGTACATAAAACGTGATATATTGTAATTATATGAAGCGCTCAATGCTAATAACAAAGTCGAATATCGTCGGCAGATCCAATCGAACAACTGTCAAAACTGTGATTGTCTCCCATCACAGCAAACATCCGACAATCGATCCACACACCTATAAGCACAGCTGCAGACTACGCCATTTTGAAGTGCTTATTTCCATTATAACATTGTACTAACTACACTGAAATGTTCTACAAAAGTTCGCGTTTTGCTTCGTGAAGTCCAGAACTTTCAACTCAACGGAATACGCGAACTCCCCAATTGGCATTACGCGAAAACAACATTTATTACAAGCGGGTACAGATTGAATTAGCCCGCGGTAGTATTCCGCTTACAACTTTGCGCAAATACGACAAGTTCAAGTTATCTGAAAAGTTATTTAACAAAGTTTCATAGCTTTCTTGGGTTGCGTGCGAGATTGGGCTCTAAGCGTAGGAGATTAAGTTAATTATCGTTTGGAGGTTGTGTAGAACCTGGGTCCTTTCGGAACCGAAAGCCATCTGCGTTATCCCATCGAGAGCCGTGACTGTAGAAAGATTTTCCTTCTACAATGGACTGAGACTGGGACCGGTCGCTGAAATGACTTTGTAATAGCGTCCTCAATAAAACGACCCAATATCGTGGGCTTTTTACTTTATTTATGAGATAGTTGGACAAGACTTTCGTTACTAAATAAATGTTTGCGTAAAGGATAAAAGGAATGTGCGTGGATGAAAATGGATCAATCGCAAATAGGCAAAATAAGTCCTGAATGCTATTTACAAGCTGTAATACTGGTCTTGGCAGTACAGTCAATAAACCAAGTTTTGTTGAGAATAACATCGTGGTGTTTCACTTGCGGCTATTGTAGAACGTTGAGAACGGTACCACTATGATTTTATAATCTCTCGAAGTTTTAATGAGCTCAATTTAGTCTTCAAAAGCTGATACACGCGTTAGTTTAATTATGCTTAGAGTGTATTCAGCGTAAGTAGCGTTTAAATCTAAAGCAAATCGACTGGAAATGTTGTAACTAAATGTCGGTTTTAGAATACATTTATTGATCGATTTTAAATATATTTAATTAAAATATATTAAATATATATAAATTTTAATAACTGGTAGGTATTGACCCTATTAAACCTCTTAGCAAGGTTAGATCGTCCTTAAATAGGTATGATTTTAAACTCCTTTTCGGAGAAGCTTCATAGCTTGTGCTCGACGTTGGATGATTCCAAGAAAATTAATTACTTTGATGTAATAAGAACATTATTTCTTTGTTGTTTGATTTAAGAGTCATTAAGGAAATTGTATTCGTCTGGCGTTTCCTTTATTAAGACGCTCTGTTTTCTTTCCTATCGTATATTATAGTCTTTAATCACATCAACGTATGAATAATAAAATATATTGTTCCCGAATAATAACTCATAAAGCCGTTTGTATCACGATAATGGCGATAAAGATGCCATTTCTAGTTTTATCACACGCAAAATCACAGCATTGCCTCAGTTTTGAATGATTTCCCACTGCATATAAGTAGTTATAGTAACTCGTAAACACTTTTTGAGCAAAACTTTTCACTGACACAACTTTTCTACCGGCCAGATAAACTACTGAAACAAAGTTTACTACCTATCACCTGTCACTTATTGGAGTGCCTGATCCATAGGCAAGGTCACAACAGAGCTGCGAGCGTCGTCCTCTCTATTGCCAGAAGTAAACACAAATTACAAGAGCATCCAAGGCACGTCAGCCGAGTTACACTTCAAAACAATATCTCAAATGAACACAAACACTCGTATCCAGCCTCCCCACAGTCACAATAACACTAGAACTACACCTCCGAGTCAGAATACGGTCTTTCGTCTTCCAGCATAACCTCAAAACATCTTACTGACACTCCGCGGCCCACAGGAATTAATAAAAAGTTTCTTTATAAAACAAGTGGGTTGTGAGCATGTTCCAAAATGGCGGAACTTTGCGTTAACTTCGGAACGTAGAGCGACGTGAAGTTGTAGGGTGCGCGACTTGTGCCGCCCGCGGTTCAGTTGCGCAGCAAACACTAACTTTTCTCATTGTAAGTCACATATAAAACTTGTAGACACTTCTTTTGGCACACGTTAACACTTGAGTAGGTCACAAAAAGTGATTTGGAATACATGGATATCTACAAAAGTAGTTTTAATCGCGTTTTTGAACAGTTAAAAAGTGGTATAACCTCGTAGCGCTCCCGTACTGCACCGCGAGCCTCGTAGTCGACAGGGGTTCGGTCGGGGAAAATCAATAACTTACGGCCGACTCTCTCCGCCGCTCTCCGCGTTTAATCATACACTTTGTGAGCAAAACATTAAAACTTGTCCGTTTGTTTGTCGGAGGCGGATCGTTGTTCGCAGTGAAGCGGGGGGTGGAGCGGAGCGAGCGGAGCGATCAGCGGGAGCGGTCGGCGGCGACGGCTCCCGGCTCCCGACTTAGCCACTTCGCGGAGTTTACTTGCGACAAAGTTTTGCGAGGTGTTCTTACAAAGAAGTACGGTTATGTACTGCAATGTGAGGAAGATTGGCGTTTCCCCGCTCCCTGCGCGGACTGCCACAAGTTTGCTGCATTGTTATCGCTGGCCAAGTTCAAATTAAAACTTTCTTTACAAGTTTGCAGTTGCCATATTGGATTTGCGCGGACTCACAAATTACTTTTTTCCTATGTAGGTAAGTATTTCATGTAGATAAAGAGTTTTCCTCAAACAGTAGGTCAGTGTAACCTTAGTTTTCAAGCGTTTGGTGTTCAACAAAACAAATGTTGTTTGGTGACTCACCTAATGTTAATGCTTTCTCATTTACATAACTTTTGTGTTGGTAGGGTGATTGTGCAGCATAACGTATGTAAATGTGATAATCACTTTTGAACTGCGGTGGGTGGAACACAGAACATAAAATATTCAATTAAATATTTTAAGGAACTCTATGATAAAAAATCAACTGTTCGAGAAAAACTTTTTTTTTTTTTTAATTATTACAGTTACATAATATAGGGCACAAGATTCATTATCAATTAAAAGCGTACCCTTTCAAACACAAGGGGGAACAAATAAGTTGTTACTTAAGTCAAAAGTCACCGGACCACTTTAGCTAACACCGTCTAGAGTGATTTAATTCCGTAAGTAGTGTAAACAAGTTTTGTCCTTAGATGGCTCCCACACTCCCCGACACTCCTTTTATACGAATTATCCATAGAATTGTGAACAAACAAATCTGCCGACCACTTTAACTTGACCTTCCACGACCCCTTCAATGATGTGACAATAAACTCAGCTGACGTGAAGAAATACAAATTCAAAGGTCTTAATAAATTGGATTGTTGAGTTGCCCGATCTGTTGAGCTACTCATCCAGCTTTGGTAGGAGCTCCTCGTAGCACAATTCCCGGGGTGGAGTATTAACAAGTATTTTACGAGATAAATAAGTTAGCTCGAGATACTGTTGATGTTTGTTGCGAATAAGTCGAGCTACATAATTTAGGTTTATAATTTTACTTGTACGCTGGTGATGGTTTGTTATTGCCAAATTGTTTTATTGCTATTAACGTCGAGGCTATTTCTAATGAAGTAAACCGTGGCTTGATTCGAGTACATAAATCAGGTAGGTAAAGTAAATTTTAAATGTTTTAGTTTGATATAACTTTCTCTCTCCCGCTACTAGCTCTATCTCTCTCGTTTCAGCACGTGCTACACGAAAATAGCTCATACCGCAGCTTGTCAGCAAGGTTTATATTGAAGCCAACTATCGAACAGGATGCATCAGAGGTACCTAACCCATTAGGTGCCACGTCAGACACATGTGCCTGGCGCTAAGGGAGGTTTGACCTTCAACATTTTAGGGGCGGCATCGGCAGTATAGTGATTAGTATCGTCATTCGTGGCACACATAGGGTGCATTTATTTTATACGTGATCTTCGTGATCACCCTATAAATTAATTTCAATTATATTATTACATAATGGAACTATCGCTTTGTTGTCTCCGCTATTGTTTAAAGTTCCGAGAGTTTATAATGATGCAGAGCGATGCATTCGTCATTTTCTACAATATATAAAAAGGCCGGGAGGTTATTGACCTATTACTGAAATTACTGGTACAGTTTATAATATTGAGAAACGTGGCTTTGTATTGCTTTTGTTAATAAAAATCTAACTTCTTATGCTGGGTAGGTATATATCTAGCATATTAAGAAGTTTGATTATTATTATCATCTACCTACCTATTCTGTGTGTGTATGTTCAGTGTTCTGTATTCCTGTAATACAGGTTCTTTTTTTAAAAACCTACTTCAGGCACCGGTTGTCTAATCTATCTAATAAATAAACTTATTATTATTATTCTTTAAAAACTTATATATATATTCTATGGAACATACATGTTTTTCAATCAATTGTATACATATAAGCACTCAGAACAGAACAACAATATTTTTTTTTGTAACTTTAGAACAAAAGCAAACTTATTTTACTATTAGGTACAGTCAATAGGCAAAAGTAGATGATGAAACTTTGGAGTCACTTTTGGAGTCAAAACTGATCACGAATATATGGCAGCTGTACTAGTAGTAAATGTTTGGTATAATTTACTATCACATACTTTTGAATCACTTCGACGCCACACAGTTCTGACGCGAACTCCGTTCATTAGTATTGAATTTCTGATTTTCATCATCTACTTTTGCTGTTGACTGTACTTTCTAAAACCAAACTACTAACAGAAACATCTAACTTTCGAAGGTATTACTTAATTACTAATCAATCACAGATTTTATCATAAACTCAACTAAAATTACAGAAGTATTAAGACTATTGCTGACCTGTTCTCAATGCTGCTGTCCAGTAACCTGTGTAACCCTGGCCGCCCACGCCCTCCAGTTACTCCGCACTCTATCAACCTGAAGCCTCGAAAATTTTCCGTTAGCTCGCAGAGAGCTCTAATACCTAATAGTAAAATATATAAAATCTGTAGTACCTTGTAACTAATGGCTGAGCGACAGAAATAACTTTCTGCCTTTTTCTTACATATTCCTAAGGTTGGTACATTTAAATCTTATAAAAAGAATTTGCAGAGGCTTTTGCCCAGCAGTGGGAAAGTGAACAAAAAAAGAGATTTATTCGATTCATCTCTACCAAAACACGTTTAAGGAAACCAGCCCAAATAATATTATTATAATGCTTGCCATTCTGCCTATAGATGTCAAAATTAAATGGCTATAATCACTGTATGAAATCACTGAGGAGCCGCCTCCACGAGCGAGAAAATCCCGGCGATATTATCGTTGTGCCACGTATTTCTATACACTCTCTTAGAACGTGTCTCCACACGGCGATATCATCGCCGCGAAAATTTGATAATTTGATGGCACGGCCAGACTATCGCCGCGATTCTCTCGCTCGTGGAGGCGGCCCCTAGTAAGTAAATATTAGCTTTAACAGTAGGTGCTCCCATAGTAATAAATAAGCAAAACACAGAACGTTTCTAAACATACAACACACGTACGTATTACCAGTTCAACTACTTAGAACATCTAGGGTGTTAACCCTGCTCCACCGTCGAGTTACCTCGGTAACCCACTGCTTTCAAGTACCTAATTCATAGCGCGTGGGATGATAAGTACTGAAGTTTTTATTGTAATTTATAGCTCAAACAACGCGCTAATAATTTAGTAAAATGTAAACTCTGAAGTAATTGAGGATTGTAAGGTAATAAGGTCTTTATACTCCTTGAAAGATTTCCATTTGTAAGGTATTGAGAGGAAATGGGGAAGTGTTTAATTTGTCATTGTTTCACAGTGTGAGACAGAGATGGAACTATACATTATGAATAGAGTAATAATTTTTTTGCAAAGGTACTTAAACCACTTTATCTAAAAACAATATGTACAGACGCCAGCACATCAAGCTACTACAGTCTGTCAAATTTCTTTAATAGATTTTCAACTTTATCGCTGAAATATAAGGTTCAAAGTTGATTAGGAAAATTTTACAGTTTCGGGTAGCTTGATGTGCTGGCGTCTGTACACACTTAGCTATGAAACATACACACAGTTTACCTACTTACATAGTCAGCCAATAATATTCACACTGCTGGGACACAAGCCTCTTCTTGGTGAGAGGGAGCGGGCCGCAGTCCACCACGCGGCCCAAGTGTCGTCAAGTGCGGGTTGGTAGATGTCACATGTCTTCGAATATTTGGTTCTACGACATGCCGATTTCCTCGCGATGTTTTCCTTCGCCGTTTTAAGAGCAGTGATGATGAAATAATTTATACACAGTAAAAAGCCTACCTGAAATAGAATTAGGGTCCCACGCAAAAAAACTCATGAAATTCAACATGTTTTCCGACATGCACGCGAGAAGCTGGTAGTATAATATAAGTATACTAGCTATACCCGCGACTTCGTTCGCGTGGAAGTCATAAGACATCACAATATGATATAACAGCCACATTTTTATAAAACCTCTCGGTATATAAACACATTTGTAGTTTTTATCTCAGCAGCCAAAATATACTGAGTCAGGACTGGCAACGCGGGAGCAAGCGACGTACAGTAGCATCGTACAGTTTTCCGTGTGAGAAGCCGCTCGTCCTGAGGTCGACACCCGCAGCCTTCAGAAGTAATTTCCCATTGCTTGCGAAGTTTATAGTTTTTTAATGAATTAATGAAGGCCTGCGTTCCTAATGGCACAACATGTGAAGGTGAGCATTATATATTATGCGGCCGCGTTTCTGTAACCATCTAAACTTGGTCAGGTTACCGCGGTCACGCACTTCATGTTTATTTTTCGATTATCTCGTGTATTACGTTGTAGAAGCTGATGTTCTAATTATCTATTACACTCATCATCTGCCTAGCCTTTTCCCAACTAAGTTAGGGTCGGCTTCCAGTCTAACCGGATGCAGCCGAATACCAGTATTTTACATGGAGCGACTGCCTATCTGACCTCCACAACCCAGTTACTGGGTAATACGATCGATACCCCTTGGTAAGACTGATTGTCAGACTTTCGGGCTGCTTTAACGACTGTCAAAGATCCACGAATGACAGCCGGAACAAACGGCTTAACGTGCTTTCCGAGACACGGAGGGGTCTTGGTATGTAAAGATGGTCCCCCATCCACGGACCAACCGAGGCAAGCGTAGCTTAACTTGATCAATCGACCCGTGCGGCTGTTATTACTTAGCCACAAGCCCCTCTCTATCTATTACACTGAAATGACGATATTCTACATTTTCTAGCTGGCGTAACGCACACTGCTGTATCGCATAGGTACATCATTCATCATCTGCCTAGCCTTTTCCCAACTATGTTGGGGTCGGCTTCCAGTCTTACCGGATGCAGCTGAATACCAGTATTTTACATGGAGCGACTGCCTATCTGACCTCCACAACCCAGTTACTGGGTAATACGATACCCCTTGGTAAGACTGGTTGTCAGACTTTCGGGCTTCTGACTACCCGTAACGACTGTCAAAGATCCACGAATGACAGCCGGGACCAACGGCTTAACGTGCTTTCCGAGGCACGGAGGGGTCTCGGTATGTAAAGATGGTCACCCATCCACAGACCAACCGCGGCAAGCGTAGCTTAACCTGATCGATCGACCTGTGCGGCTGTTATTATTTAGCCACGGGCCCCTCTATCGCATAGGTACATCATTAATTCATTATTAACACTCTTCCATCATCGAGTTACCGTAGGAACCCACTGCCTTCAGGTGATTCATAGCGCGCGGGATGACAAGTAGGTACTGAAGCCTTGTAATATTCCGTCAGCTCTCTCAGATTGCTTCCAATTCAATAGAAGACTAATTTAATTTGTGGAGTATTCGATTCTAGGTAAATATCTAATTCCAAGTATTCAGTTTGTGAGTTTGAATCACGTCAAATGTTTAGAAACTTTATTGGAATAGAATAAAAATTACTTTTCTTTTTTCCAAAAGAGGTATTCTTTGGTTTGCGCTTGATCAACTCTATTTTTAAATATTTTGAATGGACATTAACTTCAATTTGTTTGAATCTGAAAAAAAGATGGCTGCTTAACTCTCACGTAGGCAATTAAAAAAAAAAATAGAAGGACCGTAATACAATCTCGGCGCCGCTGTTGTGGCTACTGAGACCTTCAAGCGGCGCAAATAGGTACTGTAACTTTATAGGGCACTCTCTCTCACCGAGAGGAGGCCTGTGTCGCAGCAGTGGGAACATTATAGAGTGATTATCTTGATATGGGTTGTTATGGGTCTTGGTATGGGTGTGTTGGAGTTAGTTTTGAGCAGTTTGGGGTCGAAACGCTGAGGTCATGGGGCCCGAGTGCGCGTCTCCTTTTTACGAAAATTTCACGCCGACTGGTCGACACTTCCCGTGACGAGGGCTGGCTCGATATTTGGCCAAAGAATTAGCATTGGCATTTAACGTGGCATGCTAATTCCTAAATCTACTTTTGTACATTTAGTTAGTTAGTCATTTAATTTAGTACCGAGTGATTTACACTATATATTGTGTATAATAATTTTAATGTATACGAAATAAAGGTTAATGTCGGGAATATCTAAATTATAAACTAAAAACATAATGAATTCCAACAACCACAAACAAGACCAAAATAACTTAAAACTAAATACAGCTAGAATTTATTGCTAACACAAATCGTAGCTAAAAGGCCAAATGTAGTATAATTATTAATGATCGACTCGCAAATAGACCTCGCCAGTTGCCGTTGCATTAATAAATGGAAACCAGGGAGATACGGGCGACCACTAATTGTAGCCACTTTTGGCTGTGTACTTAGCGATATAATTAATTAGGTATAATTATTACCTTCTACTTATTTTGAACATAGTGACCAGAACATTTACTGTAGGTACTGTAACTGCTCACAAACAGTCACGAAATTATATTTTAAATTGACATATTGTAGCAGCTTGATGTGCACACGTCTGTACAAAATACTCATAAAATAAACATTTTGTAACTTTAGCCTACAGATATATAGGCTTCAATACTGGTGTGACTACAGTTATAGAACTGACCTCGACCTAGAGTGCGCAACAGGTTGGAAAACAGTAGCTATGGAGAAAAAAGGCAAAAGTCGTGCTTAGTATAAATGTTACTAACTATAATAGGTGAGTATATCTGAGGGGGGAAACCCAAATAAAATGGACGTACTCAAACAATTAGTTTAGGGGCAGGATGTGATGTTGCAGTTACCAACTTCTACGGTGACAATTTCTATGCCGTTCTCATTTGAGCACTTGGTGCATAGTATGCTTAGCAAAAATAGCGCTATTTTAGGTGTTTAGATTGTCTTTCTGTCATTGCAAGCAAAATAATATACTTAGTGAACCACTGAAAGAGTTGTTAATAATCTGCGTGATGAGGCTGGAGCTGATGGTTAACTTTGTCCTTGTTCCCATTTCTAAGAATTAAAAAAAAACTGACATGCGAAAATGAAAGCAATGGAGCACAAAGTTATTAAACAGTTGAGGTCGTCAATCCAAATCAGTCGCCTATTTCTCTCTAATTCCTATACATAACATAATCAGCCTATACCTAATGTTCCCACTGCTGGGAAACAGACCTCCTCCCAGTGAGAGGGAGTGGGCCGTAATCCACCACGCGGGCCCAGTGTGGGTTGGTAGATGTCACATGTCTTCGGATTTTTGGTTCTAGGACATGCCGGTTTCCTCAAGGTGTTTTTCCTTCACCGTTTTGAGAGCAGTGGTGAAGAAACAATTTACACAAAGTAAAGCGCCTGTCTGGGTTCGAACCTACGACCTACAACTCGTAAGTCGCGGCCTTTTACCACTGGGCCACCACTGCTCTCCTATTCAGTCTATTCCTATACTCTAATGATATTCAAACACGAGTACTCAAGACCACTTTTATGCTCGACACGAAATGCACCGGTAGATTTTATCATTTATTTTCCAGCGGGAGCCATCTTGAACCGCAGTACAGAAATAAACGCAATATTTCCCGACTACCCGATACACGCTTCCTGAGATCGGAACAAAATACCTATTGCCTATATATTCACTGAATGCTATGGGAATAAAAGGTTTCTATTTGTCGGATATTATTATTTATTAAGAAAAACAAGTGGAAAGGTTTTGTGAATCCTGAAGAGCAATAAAGACATCTTCTTTGATATTGAATTAATAATTTTCGGTAGATAATCGTCTTTTCCTGAACATAAGGAGGAAAATGACCGCTGTGATTTATTTACTTAGCTGCGCCCCGCGGTTTCACCCGCGCAAATGTCGATCCCGTGGGAATATCGGGATAAAAAGTAACCTATACCTATATTAATGTCAGCTACCTCCATACAAAATTTTATCAAAATTGATCAGTATGTTTGATCGTCCGATCAAACATACTGATCAGTGCTGGATGGATTTTCGGCTGTGACCGCCGCGACTTACGAGTTGTAGGTCGTAAGTTCGAACCCAGACAGGCGTTTTACTTTGTGTAAATTATTTCATCACCACTGGTCGTGTTTTTATCTCACGAAGCGACGCCTGCTTTACTTGTGTTTCCCAAATTTACTTCCACGTTGTGAATGTATGTGTAACCGCAGGAGCTCTCGGTACCGTCCGAGAAAATGGCGAAGTCGGAAAGTGTGTGTGTGTGTGTGTGTGCGAAGTGCACATATTTTCAGCGTGTTTGTACACTTGTTAAACACATGTAAAGCGCGTGTCGTTGTGAAGTGCAACAAAACAATAAAATTCACTTTAACATTTTTCATTCATTAATTGAATTATTTATTAACACGTTTCCGCTCCCCCTCGTCCCCCCGTCTGCCCCCACCTATTTATTTGTGACAACTGACAATCTTAACCCTTTCACTGACCGTGTTAAATTATTTCAACGTAATTTAAATTATATTCTTAAAATGTTAATTCATTATGCATCGCAGGGGTTGGGACTTGGCCCCAGCGCCAGCGGAAATAGAATCCATTTGGAAATATTTTATTTTTGGAAAATTTACCTCATTAATACGTCTAGGAAATAACGTAAAAAAGCGTCTGCCTTTTTTTGTATTTTTACCTTTATATTTTTTGTTATTGACCGTTTTATTTCGATATGGTTTTCAAAGGTTTATGGTAAAAATATAAATAGAATCTTGCTTTTCTGGGCAACGAATAGCAAGCGGTGTAACGAAAACCCTGCGCGTGGGGGGGTTGTTATAAAAGTAACTTGATATTTTAAGCGGGTTTGGATATTCCCACGGGTTCATAAATTACAATATTTTGCAACAAAAAATATTGTAGTATAAGTCTATAATAAAGAAAAAAAGAAAGAAAATAAGTTTATTTGACCCAGGTAAAGTAACAACAGCAACACAATAACAACACCAACAATACACAACACAACAAGAACAATATGTAGAAGTAGATATATTTCTAGTCACCTAAATAGTCGACCTATAAGTTTTTATTTATTTATCGCTAGCTTTTACCGTCCGCTGCGTGGATGTAGGAAATTATCCCACGGGAACATACTACCTAGATAAAAAGTATCTCATGTATTAATCTAGGTTATATACTATCTATGTGTCCAATTTCATCCAGATCCGTGCTGTATTTTTATCGTGATTGAGTAAAAAACATCCAAACTGTCACATTTATAATAGTAGTAGAAAGTCTCGTCTCGCGGTCTTTATAATGAATACCTCATTACAAACACCGTAGTACAATATTCATACTCGTACAAGACATACCTATCCACTAAGGCACCAGACACTAAGCAAACTCGCTGACCGGAATATTTCAGCCATATTGAATGTATACAGACGAGACAATTCTACGAAGATAAACTCTCTCTTACATTCCCTGGCTCTTATCCCGTAAATTTCAATTTGATCTAAAACATTTTTCTAGGAACGTAGGAAATGCACAGGAGTGCTTTAAAAGTTACCTAGGTCTATTTTTCACATGAGTTTAGGTTGCCAAATCTTAAACAAGCTACTTATTTAAAAATTACTTAGGTAAATTTTGTTAACTTGCTGATTATGATTGAATGGCGTACAATAGGAGAGTCCTATGTCCAACAGTGGACTGCTGTAGGCTGATAATAAATACCAAATTTCTTTATTGCCATAAAAACAGGTTACAGAAAAATGTGAGACCCTGGCTCCAGAACTAGGTTAGAGTACCTGTAGCTGGAGCCAGTGACTTCTTCCATTTAGGTTACATTAAGCAAGTTTTATGCAGCAAAAGGTGATAAAATTATATTACTTAAAATTAAGTTTAAAAGTAAACATTTAATTTAAGCACTAGAAATAGTATAACAATCAAAGCAAGTTAAATAATCTCCTTCCATCTTGGAAGGAGTGGAGGGAGGCGTTTGCCCAGGAGTGGGAAATCTTAGTATAGTAAAAAAAAAAAAAAAATTAATCAAAATAATCATGATAGGTAATGATGATGAGGTTCACACCCTTTAAAAGTAAAGCCCACTTTTTCTAAAACCCGATGTAATGTGCCATTGATATTTACAGCCGGGTACTGTTAATGGTTTTTAATAATACTCTTTGTACTATGTTGTTTACTGCAGCGCGACGAGCGTGCTTCCTTTTATTGGAAAAGCGAGCGATTTAATACGAAAGCATTCTAGCTCTGGTGCTTATTGTTTTCTTTCACTTAGCTTTAGACGTTTTCAGACATTGTTAAACGTTATTATTATAGCTGTTTATTTTAGAGCAAAATCTTAAGTGGATAAGGTTTTTTATCGAGACGTATTTACACGTACTTAAGAGCGTTTGCGACGAACGGCATTTCATACAAACTTTCAAGCCCTTGTTTTTCCAAATGAACAAACCGATTTTAATTAAACTTCGTACGCATAAGCGGGATACAAAGGTCTAAAAAGTTAGTTAAGAACATTTTCGAAAAACCGTGATACAGCCAAATTATACCGATTTTACATTTTCCATAGAAATCTCTGTTAGATTTCCAGTTATCTTTCTTTTAATAAGACATTTCGAAAATGTTCTTTACTAACTTTTTAGACCTTTGTATCCTGCTTATGAGTACGAAGTTTCATTAAAATCGGTTCATCCATTTCGAAAAACAAGGGCTTGAAAGTTTATATGAAATGCCGTACGCCGTAAACGCTCTTAAGGGGAAGAGCCATTAATATTTAATGAAATAGTCATTCAATAAGGTTATATGAACTTAGAGGGTTGAACTGATGATTTTAATGATTATAATTCTGTAAATGTATAATTGCCACGGTCGCGAATCATATTTTGTTGAACATACAACCTGACACTGACCTGCAAATTGCCGAAAACGTAACAAAATTTGAATTTCGCGGGCTATCCTGCGCCTGCCCAGCGGTCCTCCCTTAAGCTAAGCCGATGATCACGGCTGTCATTCGTAGATCTTTGACAGTTGTTACGGGTAGTAAAAAGCCTATAAGTCTGACAACCATCCTTACTTACGGGTATCGTGATTCTCCGTAACTGGGTTGCGGAGGTCAAATAGGCAGTTCCTCCATGTAAAACTGGCATTCAGCTGCATCCGGTTAGACTGGAAGTCGACCCCAACATAGTTGGGAAAGGGCTAGGCAGATTTTATTGTTGATTTATTTAAAAGTATGGCCAGAATCTCAGCCGCCGCGGGAGACGCTACGGGCGTCGGGAGCCGCGTGACGACTCCCGGCCACCGTAGGCGCGGGCCTGCGGACGGAGAGTAATGGGTAGCTCTCCGTCCGATCAGGACCAGGCCCGTGCCGGACGGCGCGTATGTGTTCCACGCGCGCCTCAAAGAGATGTCAGCATAAAGGAAGGGGCCCGCCAGGGCCGAAGCCTGCCGGGGTAGCGGGATCGTCCGAAAGGGTTACCGCTGCCCCGGAACATAAAGGGCTAAGGAAGGAACACGGGTGGGTTTTAGTCAGTAAGAGTCTGACACTCCCTTCCGCTCCACCCAGAGCGGGAGGAGTCATTAGATGATTTCCCATCCACAAAAAAAAAAAAACCCATCCAAGTGGAACAAGTAGATTTTCGTTACAAAGCCTTTTAACAAAATTCAGGCATATATGCTACCAACATAATAAAATTCAGGCCTCAATACAGACCAATACTGTTGTATTTTCTTCAATGTCACAATAAATACGGTTCGTTCAAGAGCACATGACGTAAATAAATTGAGGACGATTGGTCCTTCGGTCCGGAGAGCTTGTCTGAGTACCCAGAAGCTTAGTCCCACATAAAACCTTTTTTTGTAAGTAAGTTTATCTATCCTGATAAGTTTTGACAGTAAGTCTTGAAGTTTGTAAATAAAGGTAAAATTTGAACAGTTTTCTGGAATACAATTAGGACCTACTTACCTAAAAACGTTAAAAATTAATAAGTACTTCGTAAAATTTCGTAATTTCTGCAAGAGCCTTTTTACGTGATCTCGCTCGTAGTGTAGAAGCATATACCAGGGCGGCAGGGACATTTTTAGGAAACTTTTCGCCGTTTATTAAAAAAAATTTGCTGTTCCGTACATTTTGACTGCGCAGGTTGTACTTTTATAGGAAACGGCTAACTTTGTGAAGTGAAAACTTCTTTAGGCGCGTTGGGCATGTTTTAAGATGGGAAAATTCATTGAATTCGCGCCACTGTTACCGTAACCGACACCGCTTCGGATGTGTTCGGCTGTTCTCGGGACGTACTCGGTTTTAATGTAAATCCGATATGTCAGTGAGTGATGGCAAAGTATTCTGTTTGTGATTTGTTTTCACTTCTGTCGGCACTCCCGGAGTGCCACTGTTTTTTTTTGAACGCAGAGAGGTCCAGAATCATGTCGATGCCGCGTCCCTGCCACCCTAAAAACTAGCTATATCCAGCTCTATATGAACTTCATGACAATGATCTGCCTAGATAATGAGGCATGAGAGAAGACTAGCAGCCAGTTTCACATGTCCTATATAGAATGGTCGTATATATTGATTACATTCAATACATCTACCCATACCATCCGCCAACATATTCAAAATCTATCAAAATCACGGAGACTATCCTACTTAACATCAAACTTCGTCCATGTGCAAATATGTTCGGGGCGAGTGTATAAAGGTGTTTATCATAGGTACCTACTCGTCGCAGTCCGTCGGAATCTATTAAGAGGATTACGAGATGCAGCCAGGAAGACGAGGGTCGTATCCACGTCTCGTATGAATTATGACCGCCTGTTACACCGTGGCGCAACGTCTGCTTGAATTTCGTACGTGATTTAAGAGGTTCGACGATTGGAATAAGTTTTGGTGGAATGATTTTAGCGTTAGTCGTAAGTCGTGCTGTAGTGGGAAACATTACTATATCTTTGTTGTTTTTGTGTGTTCGAAGATAACGTAAATTATCTACTTAATAGCTATGTTGTAACTACCACCACGTGGGTCCCAGAAAACGTCCGGCGACATCAAGACAGAAACAGGAGAAGATGATGGGATGAGCCTGGCGCCTACAGACAGGATTAGTCCACACTAGCTCAACACAGAGAGGAGTGGAAAAAAGAAAGGAAGGCCTTTGCCCTGCAGTGGGACAACATAGGCTAAAAATAAAATAAATAATAATACGTTTGTAGTCCGGCAAACAAATCGTATTTGTTTGTAAGTCATCAATTAAAAAACACAATTTATCAAATTGTTAAACTGCAATATTTAGTAGTCAGCAAAATTTGTAACAGACCATCGCTGCATCGATTCTTACTAAGTGACAAATAATGTTCCATTTTTCGCTCCGTTGTAAACGCAGCCTTCCCTAATCTGCCGTCAGCTAAATTATTTATGCATTTAAAAGGATTTACTCTTAATATGAGGTGTAGCCGCGCGGTCACGACTCTCCGACGCGCACTGAAAAGCTAATGAGACGCATCATAATTAATATTTATTCAAGAGTTAAGTTCCCGCGACATGATTGAGACGCGAAGCTATTTGCTGACGTGTTTGAGCTAAGTATTAACCGATATTTAGGGGTAGTCTTTAACCTTGCTAGACTGACTAATATAAAAAAACCGGCCATGTGTGAGTCGGACTCGCACTTGAAGGGTTTCGTACTACCGTAAAATATTTAACACTACATATTAAAAAAAACACGTTTCTTGTATAGGACCCCCTTTAATTTTTAACTTTATTTTATTTTAACTTTTTTTTTTGTTACAGCGGCAATAGAAATACACACTGAAAATTTTAACTGTCTACCAATTACGGTTCATGAGATAGAGCCCGCTGACAGACAGACGGACGGACCGTTGGCACCCTTTGGGTTCGGAACCCTAAAAACAGCATGACTTATGTTCGTTTAGGTCGATCGTAGCGGCACGGAAAAACAAACACATAGGTACCTAACTAATATTACCTACCGTGTAGGTACTGTCTTGATTTCTACTAAAAATGTACCAAACTAAATAAAGCCGATATAAACGAAACCAAACAACAGATTAATTTCTATCTAATTATCTGCAAACATCGTTAGCTCATCTTCCCAAAATAATCCAATAACAGAATATGAAAACAAAAGGAAAGCCCTCAATCAAGGAATAATGAGCCACTAGATTAGATAAAACGTTGTTCGAAGTAAACTCGGCGAGACAAGAAATAATAAATCTTTCGGTACCAATTATACGTATGATTGTACCTAAGAAACCCGCGGTGTCGGTCGGCCACTGGAGGAGAATGGCCCTACTGGGAAATAGAGACAATTGGGGTGAATCTGAACCGGTTATGGAGAATCAGAATGCATTGGATGTGTCGAAGGCTGAATCGATTTACGTTAGATTTGTTGGGTGTTGTGTTTATTTCTATGGCTTTTGTGTTTATTTTCTACTTGTTTCGTTGGTCTGGGTTCTTATTTATTCCGTTTTATTAATGTAGCTGTTGTACGAAGAATTAAGTTATTGACATAATACCTTGGGTGCAGGATTCTATTATGTATAAATCAGAAATTAGTATACTTGTGATAATACTATTAAAATAAATTTTCTTTTCATACAGAATAATGTCCTTCAAATACCTTCAAAAGGGCCTTAACTGTATGAAAACAAGAACCGCTAGATAACCTTCAACCTTCCTTTTTGCCCCAAGATGCGGTTACTAAATACTTATCCCGGTACAAAAATAAGCTCGCCACGTACCTGCCACGATCCGGGGACGTGACGACTAAGATGTACCATATAACTTTTAATTTATTCGTCAGTGCCAAGCCCCCGAGGCTTTGAAACTTGGCTAAGTCGCGGTCGCGCACCGCATCAAAAATACGCAGGTTACAAAGTACGCCGGTCACAAAATACGACGGTTGCAAAATACGCCCTTTGCAAAATACGGAATGTCTTAATCTAATAAGAAGTGATTCTGCTTTCGCTTGAGGTTGGACCGCGGTCGGCTAATTGAGTTAAAATCTTGCTAAGAGTCTGTGATGTTTGTTGTGGTTAAATTTTTTACTTTGTTTCGTGCAAGGAAAGTTGGAGATTCCCATTTAATTTTAAATGTAATAAATTGTTTTTATTTACTTACTTGTGTTTTCCTTCAGATCGATTAAAAAATCATAATAATGGTATCCGAAGTTTGTATTATTTGATCAGAAACATCAGGACGATTTTCACCCATTCTTCCAGAGATATTAAATAAACAGGCGTTTGCTTAAACATACATGGTAATGAAAACAGACTTTACCTACGCAGAAATACAACAAGCTCCAAATAATCACGTTTCACAAAACACATTGTCAGATAGGCTTTTAGAAAAGCGTCAATCAATGACACCTCGGTAGCAGACAAGGCAATTTGTTAACGGCGTACTGAGAGGTGTGTGCCAACTTTATAATTGGTGGCGGCGGCAATATGATCATTGTAAAAGAACAATGAATCGTCGAAGGTGTGAGGGACAAAGTATTTGTGGAGCGATATTTAATTGGGTCGGTTTTATAATAGAAGGTAGGAGAATATATGAAAGTGTATATTTTCGATGTCAAGGCCCGTATTGTATAAATTAACTGCTGTTATTAAAAAGGGCATTCATAAATAGAAATAGCTTTCTTAGGTAAAACATTTCATTGAAGACGAAATAAAATATTTTTGTTGTCATCCATTCATGCAGTGCAGTGGTAAAGGGCCGCGACTTACTAATTGTAGGTCGTAGGTTCGAACCCAGACAGGCGGTTTACTTTGTGTAAATAATTTCGTCACCACTGATCTCAAAACGGTGAAGGAAACATCGTGATTAATTAATGTCTAAAAATTCGAAGACTTGTGACATCTACAAACCCGCACTGGACCCGCGCCGCGTGGCAGATTATAGCCCATTCCCCCTCGAAGGAAGGAGGCCTGTGTCCCAGCAGTGACAACATTATAGGCTGATTATGTTATGCAATCATTCATAGCTGTTATAAAGATATTTTTTTGTACTTTTCCCCAAATTTGGATGATCCTGTTTTGTGAGTGCGTATACCTATAAGCCACGGAACCATAGATATATCCGTGAACGGAACAGAATTACTGTAGACTAAACTAATATTCGGTTTAGAAAAAATGTGTTTAACTAATTTAATAAGGAAATTATAAAGTTCTGACTTAGTAATTTCCTACTTCAGCTGCATCAATAAATTAGCAAAACTCACTAAAAGTTAAGCTTTAGAGCTGACTCAACAGCGGAAGCTTCAAGGTAAATTAATTATGCCTTAAATACTTGCACAGAAAACTTAATAATTCTGAGTAACTTTGCAATATCTAATCTATCTTTACTTCAGTACTTAGGTACATTGAAAAATATATTTATCTGGTTACATGCGGCTAGTACTTCTGCACATTTGTTCCCAACGAGTAACACCCTCAAATGTCACACTGTTACTCGATGGGATTTTTTTCTGAAAAAATTCCCAACCGGTCACACTACCAGTCACGGGAACAAGCAATTTTCTCTTTTTAGCTCTTTTTTTTCTATTTGCGCAAGTCGTTTCTGGCACTCGCCGGCCGCTGCCGCGGCACCGCTCGCTTCGCTCGCTCGGCTCGTGCGTAGAGGGGTCTCAGTTTTAACCTAACCTAACCGATTGTTCCCAACGAGTCACACTGTGACATGTTACAGTGTGACTGGTTGGGAACACACCCTTCTGCATAAAAAAAGCTACCAAGTGCGAGTCGGACTTGCACACAAAGGGTTCCGCGCCATCCGGCAAAAAACGCCGAAAAAAACATGTTTCTTAAAATGGTAAGTCCTACCCTACTACAAAAGTAAAGTACGATTTTCTTTCAGTTCCAAAGTTTTTCACGCAAAATTTAAAAATATATATTTTTAGGGGCGAGCTGATCGTTGTTTTAGTATCGGCGAAGGCTCCTTTATCACGTTCCTTTCAATGTACCTAATCTAACTTCAAAACCTACCATTTATAGCTAAATTCTCAGGAAAAAAAAACAAGTTTTAAAAACATGAAATGATAAGGTTTCCATCACAATTAGATACAAGAGTTTCTTAAGACAGAATTTTGTATACATTCGAAACCAAGAAACATTTTATAAAACTCAGTTTCCACTGAAACAGTCTATTAAAAAGTTAAAGTAAGATTTCGTGACCTAGTTCTGTAATTCAATACTTTTCAATAGCGTCTATTTAAGTTGGCAACTTGAAGACTTAGTAACTACACTTTCAAAAGAAATGTCTTGATTTACTTTTCCTAGTACCTACTCTGTAATACTGGAGCTGTTTGTTTATGTAAAAGTGATCCACTGATAAGGCTGCATATGTATAATTATGACTGGATCTAGATTATGTCTATGTTTTTAAGGCCAAATATAAATATTTGAAAGAAAGAAAAATAGGTTTACTTGTACCAGATACACGTATTCTGCAAAAAAGATAAATAAATGACTTGTGCATGTTCTGAACTACACAGAATAATTTAAATAGTGGTATTTTCAGCTTAGATGTTATGCTATATTTTACCATAATAATATTTCTTACATGTCTTTCAAATCAAATCAAATCAAAATATTTTTATTTCACATAAACCAACATGGGCACTTATGAAACGTCAGAAGCTAGGTGCACGGTTCCAATTGGTCGTTTCCTATGGAGAAGAACCGGCAAGAAACTCCATGGTTACTCTTTTAAAAATAATTGGCTTTTACAATGTTTTTTAAATCAAATACCTACTTATGTGTGGTCTACCTTTTCCCAATTATGTTAGGGTCGGCTTCCAGTCTAACCGGATGCAGCTGAATATTTTACATCGAGCGACTACACATCTGACATCCGCAAACCAGTTACTGGGTAATCCAATGCCCTTGGTAAGACTGGTTGTCAGACTTCCGGGCTTCTAAGTACCCGTAACGACTGTCAAAAATCTACGAATGACAGCCGGGACCAACGGCTTTACGTGCTTTCCGAAGCACGGAGGCCCACCATCTACAGACCGACGCAGCAAGTGTAGCTTAACCTGATCCATCAACCCGTGCGGCTGTTATTACTTAGCCACGAGCCCCCCGATTAAAATTATCTTTAATTCACCTTATTTAAAAAGTATCCTCCTCAGCTACCAAATTTTTTTTTGCTAAGTAGGTATAATAATATCGTAAGATTCATTTCTCGACTGTTTTGTTTTGCTTTCCCGTCGCCTTGGGGTTTACGGTGGCCATGCAAATTGCTACAGAAGGGGAAGAGGGAACACTTGCTTACGGTACGATTGTCCCTTGATAAGCCAATTTCTTTTTTTCAGGTGAGTAGCTTTATAAAATGCTCTTTTTGGGATGACTTTTTGTATAGCTATACAATTTTTCTGTTGCACTTTAAATTGCTGCGTAGATTGCCTACTAATTTTATGGGCGGTGGAGAACTTGTTTTAAAATACGACAAGAGATAAATATACAACGATTATTGTATGCATGACGACATATTATATTCGTACTTACACATTGTGCCTTGCCTACTTGCGACTGTGACGCACAGCTGGTCGCATCGCATCGCGCTTCCACCTTTTTATTTTATCTATTCTTCTGTTGGAATCTTGGCCGATGATGGTACTTTTGTTAATGTGAACACAGGGTGTTTCATCATACATCATTCGAAGATGCACTAAAACAAAACAAAAACAAAAGAGGGTATAAATAAATGATTTTACGATAACACGAAACTCAAAATAGCAATGCTGATCTATAAAAGTAAATTATCGTAAGTAGTAAATAACGCTAACCTTCTTCTACTAACATTTGTACCTACCTCATCTGTTGTTATACGAGTAGGTAGATACTTCATTAACTGTTTATGAGTAATTTTTTATCTTAGTTTTTATTATTATTACGACTATTCATGCTCTTATTCAACCTACAGATTTCTTGTCGCAAAACTAGATAACATGTACGGTCCGTCGCGCTCGGCGGCCTGTTGCGCTTTGAGTGCACCGTGCACGGATCAATCTTATTCTAGATTGATCGCGAAAAACAGGTTTTGCTGAGACTTTGTTGTTTTGTTTTTGTAATGATTATGTACTTGACTAGCTTCTGCCCGCGACTTCGTCCGCGTGAAATTTCACCCTCCCCCCCATTCACCCTCTTAGGGGTGGAATTTCGAAAAACCCTTTCTTAGTGCACCCCTAGACCTCATAAGGAACCTACATGCCAAGTTTGGAATCTCTAGACCCAGCGGTTTGGGCTGTGCGTTGATATGTCAGTCAGTCAGTTCTCCTTTTATATATATATATAGATTACTAGTTTATTTATTTATATTAATAAGTATAAAAAGTATGTAAGTATTAGGTAGGTATGTTGAAACTGTGTGTACTCCCCGTCACTCTTCCCTAAAGGTTAATTTGAAAACCAGCCTCAGACAGCATATGTCTGGCATTAAGGCGACTACATGACCTAAAGCGCGGTCACTGTCGGACTGCATAGAGAGAAGCGCGATGACACAACGGTGGTAATTTATTGCAAATATGAAGCAATTATCTATTTACAAAAACTATTTAATAATAAATAATCCATCATTGAATGCAGTTTGGCATTAGACATTTAATGGTATATTTTTAATTGTAATTAAAATTGTTAATGAAGGGATAAACTGCTTTTAAAGAAAATTAAGAGGTGTATTTGAACATTATTTTGATGCATTAATGTATATTTATTTATGATTTCAGTTCCATCACTGTATTAAAGTAAGACTTGAAAATATCATAATTTTTTCTTTGGTCAAAAGTATTTACGGTTTAAGAGATACACTGCTTTAAAAAACCAACTTTTTGACCGTTTTCGGGAACCTCCGCCTAAGCGTTTTGGCGCAGCCGTGACCCACGCACTATTGTTGTCTGAAATATTATTATTTTATTTTATTTTTGTATTTTGTATTTTATTTTACGAACTGTGTCCAAATAAACATTTTTCTTTCTTTCTTATTATATCAAGCTATACATTTCCAGTATAAGCTGACTTCATTGTACAAAACGCCTATACAATGCGAGGTCAGCTAAAACTGGAAATGTCAGTATAGCTTGATATGTCGTATGGGTGTAGGTAGGTACGATACGTAAGATGGGTTCACTAAGCATGAAAAACCTTTATTTCTGTCTGAAGCTATGTCAGTTCAAGTCTTAAAAAAACTAAATCAACCACCATGCGTTTTCCTTTAACCTTTTAACCACTTACGCCGGATTAATCCGACAAATATTTTCGTGTCCATTCCGCCATGGTCGTATACCTACATATGACCAAATACCACAGCTCGTTTAATCTGTGTTATTATTACATCATCACAGCTCGTTTAATCGGTTTTTTTTTTCGGGCGCTGGTGGCTCGATAACTGATATAAATTCAGGCGGTTAAAACGTTAAAAACCACCAAATTTTCTACACCACGATAAATAACACACGACAAAAAAAAACTTGGGGATCTAAAAACATAATAAGCGTAAAAGAAATCATAATAAATCCGGGCCAAATAAATGAACTAATCAGGGTGGAGAGGGCGACTCCGCTCACTCAATAAAAACAACACTTGAATGTTAGTAAAAAAAACTCATTTTCCTTTATTGCATTGAGCCTAATTTGAATTGAGTGCTATGCAGTTATGATTCAAGAGAGTGGATAATTTTAAGTAACTGTGGGCTGGAGATGTAAACAAGGTTGGGTGGGAACTGTAGAAATGTAGATATAGGTGGGTTGTAGAAAGTTATAGGTAGGTACGAGTATGTCGATAAGTAAGGTTGTAGCGGGCACATTTATATTGGTATATAAAGTCGACGTGGTCCATCGAGACTGTTGAGTACTGGTATACACCTGAAAGCCAATTCTCGTAATATAAAACGTTCAAAATCTAGTCGCGGTCTCATCTTGGCGACAAACAAATGTCAAAAACTTGTCAAAATTGTAGGGAAAGAGGTATTTTTTTTTGTGTGTGTGGGTGTGGTATGCGTGAATTTTATGTTTTAACAATAAAATTATAATGTTTATTTTTTTCTATTTTTTGTTTGTTTCAGTCCCGAACTAATCCAGCAAGATCTACCTACATTATATCAACTAGTTCAATCAAATAATTTTATTCGTTTAATTTTTTTTTAACTCTTATGCACACTTGTTCTTCCAGCTCACTTTAGACATTGGCCGAATAGTCGACATCGGCTTTGCTTGCCATTTATTAAAAATAGAATAGAGGTGTTTTTGACAGATTGAAACTGAGATCAGACTGTGAATGTTATTTAAATTACCAGAATTGCCCCTCAGGATTTCGAACCGCGTCGTTTCGGCCGTTTTGTATGAAGACGTAATACTGCTTACTTTATTATATTGGTAAGCTAAAACTAGCTGTTACCTACTAGGTACTTTATTTCTATGAAACTAGTTTTGCAGGAAAAACTGCACATAAAACAAGAAAGCCCTGAAAATATTTTGTCTTTGCCTTCAGATTCTCTTTATCTTAAGTTGAAATAATGTGATGTGTTAAACCCGTTCCCAAAGGTCGAGAACCAGCTACTTCAACAGTCCTAATTTTACTAGAAATCAAATCATGTAGGTAGTTACAAGAATTCATAAATCCTAATTCCTAATCCTAATCCTAATATCCTAATCCTAATAATACTTATTATAAATGTGAAAGTAAGTTTGTTTGTTTGTTTGTTTGTTACCGTTTCACGCCTAAGCCACTGAACCGATCATCCTGAAATGTTGCATATACGTTGTCAGGTGTACAGAAACGGACATAGGGTAGGTACCTTTCATCCCGAAAAAGAGTGATGTTCACTAGGAAAACAACAATAACGTTATTATGATAATAGATGGCGCCGCGTGTATTTTTCGAATTGTCAAATTCTAAATTAGCGCCGCGATGCCGCGGGCAAAAGCTAGTGATATTACATCAGTGTAATTATAGACAAATAATTATATACTACACAAATGAACAGACTACTTATAATCCTCATCAACTCTCTAACAATTAAGTCCACAAAGACACCTAGTACATCTTCAGGCGAGTCTGGAGTCTTGTCATGAACTTAATTTATGTGTATTGAGATAAGACGTTATAAATAGGCACAAAGAATAACGTTTTAAAATAATGGCTCTAAATTGCTCCGTGAGTTGAACGGGATTGTGGAGGGATGCAGTGAATTATCAGGTTTCATTTAAGTAGGTTTATTTATAAGATCAAACGCGTAGATTATATCGAGGTATTATAACTAGCTATGAAAAAAAAGGAAAATAATTATCTTTAGATTTTCCTACATTAAGGGTTGCAGTTTATTTTGGCTTACTGAATTTCTCATATAAGTACTTTAACAAGATATTTTTATATAAATCGTTGTAAGGTACCTAGTTAATAATGTTGTTTATTTATAATTATTATTAAAAACTAGCAGCGCCCCGCAGTTTCAACCGCATAAGTGTCGATGCCGTAGGGATATGGGGATAAAAAGTATCCTGTGTTATTCTATATTACTGTAAAGTTTCATCAAAATCCGTTCAGTAGTTTTTGCGTGAAAGAGTAATGAACATCCATTCATCAATCCATCCTCACAAACTAGTAGGATTTCCAACTGTAAGCCCTGAGGTTAGATACCTGTCTTTACTCCCAAAACAAAGATAATCAGGCAGCTTTTTCCCAAAATATTAATAGGTAGTCCCAATTATTACTTATGTAGGTATAACAACGAAGACAACAACGTAGTAATCTACATTTAGACCATAAATAAAAACTCTTTATAAACTTAAATTCTTGATCGTATAACAGGATAGCGTTAATTATAAGTGAGCACCTACACTTTTTACTTAATTTTAACTTGATGGAGTTTCTTAAGCGCTTTAGAGGCTTCGCCAACGTTTTTTTCCGCAAAAAGTTGAGGTTTATCCGGCTGCGATGAAACTTAACACAAGCATTTTTTAATTAGAGACGAATAAATAAAAAATTCTAAGAAAAGAGTTTTATGAACAAGTGTTACGATTGCCTTTTGTTCAAAGAAAAGAAAAGGTTCGTAAGTAATTGATGATTTTAGACTTTAATTTGATTGTAGTAAGATTGAGTTTTAGGTAACATTGAGGAGTGGCGTGGGTGTGACTTCGGGTTTTCTAGCAAAGTAAAGAAAGACGTAAGCAAAACTTGTTTTCCCTGTAATTTTCCTTCAATAACAAAGCTTTCCCTTCGCAGCTTAACGTTAAATATACACATAATAATAACATTGCACGCTTGATATAGAGAACAATAGAAAATTCTAGTATAAAACTGAGTACCTACCCCTTGCTTAATTAGACTTTGATTTACAGAAGAATTTTTAAAAGGTAATCTTTTAAAAAGTTTGTAAAATCCTTTCATCAAAAATATAACTGCCAAACATTTATTATAATATGTCCACGCAATCACTTTGTACTTTCCAAGGTTGCCTGGAAGAGATCGCAGAAAGCGATAAGGCCGCCGATTGTATGTTTTGTATTATTAAATGTATTTTAGGGTTCTGTATCTCAAAAGGATAAAACGGAACCCTTATAGGATCACTTTGTTGTCCGTCTGTCAATACCCTTTATCTCGGGAAGGCGTGGAGGTATCGAGTTGAAATTAAAACCATATAAGTACCTACTCAAGTCTACAGTCCCTTGAAGCTGTGAAAAAATCAAACATCTAAGTTAACGTTAAATACAGATATGGTCGTTTATGCCGCAAAAAAGTATAATATATCGACGCTCTCAAGGGAATCAAAATTTATGCGGTACTGCCAAACATCTTTAGTAGCAACACAAATGGTAAGGCCCTGCAAACCTCACGACTTCGCAAGACATTAAGCAGCCTTAACACAAATAATTAAAACTATGTTTAACAAACTTTAAAAACTCAAAAGTAATCAAAGAAAAAGGGATAGCGGTAGAAACGCGAAATAACCAAAGTTTCTTCAATCTTTCGGCGAGGAATTTAATTAACATTCCGGGGTGAGAGTGGCGATGCTGGACATCGGGCGGGTCCTAATTGCGGCCTGTCACTTCCAGCGCTAGTCACCCTACTCTAGCGTTACCACTGTCAAAACATTGCGCTAGGATTTAAAGTGAAACTTTTTGTTGGTTCGTCAAACGCAAGCTTTGTTACACCTATTCGGAGTATTTTCGATGTCGTTAGTTTGTTCATTAAAAAGGAACATATAAAAAGCTTTAATGTCGCTGTTGTCCTTACTCATCCCACAACTGGACAAAGCCCACATGCGTTCCAGTTAAGTAAATTGCAATGAATTACAGGGAAATAATTTGTGTAAATAATTTCATCGCCACTGCTCTCAAAACGGTGAAGAAAAACATCGTGAGGAAACGAAAACGAAAGTCCTAGAACCAAAAATTCGAAGACGTGACATCTGAGAGAGAATGTTTAAAGTTTTTATTATTATTATTTAATGTGTTCTGTTCCCGTTGGATGCGAGAAGCACAGAACCGGTCGAAGTGGAGGTGCTTGGGGGAGGCTATGTTCAGCAGTGGACGTCTTTCGGCTGAAATGATGATGATGATTATTATTATTTAATTTACCAACCCGCACTGGGCCCGCGTGGTAGATTACAGCCTACTCCCTCTCGAAGAGAAGAGACCGGAGTCCCAACAGTGGCATTATAGGCTGATTATGTTATGCTACAGGCAAATAAATACTTTAAAATACTTCCCATCACTCATTATAAGTACTTATCCTACGCTTTCAAAGAACGTTTTTTTGGAAAAGTAAAAAAATACACAATGCTCTCAAAGAACAGATTTTAAATCCTTATTAAACAAAAAGTAGACCTACCTACCTACATCATAAGCTTGGCAAATGGCGCACGAGCTTTGTTTTATGTAAGGATATCTCAGCATAAAAAATCCAGATAAAAGGTAAAAATTTTAGGTCAACCACTCGAAAGCTTATAATCCTATATTACTTTTTTCGTCTTATCCAACTGGTAACTGGTACTGGTACTATACTATGTTTAGTTTATAACTTAATAATACTGTATTCTATATTCAGGTACCTACCTATATTATTAAATTAAATCCATTGATTTCAGACTAATAAATGTGTGCATAATTGTTAGTTACAAACAAAGGTCTTAAAACCATGTCAATACATCACAAATCATGAAAAATAAAAGAACGTGTCATCTCGTCGCAAGAAGCTGGATGCATCTCTCTAGCACTGCAGCCTCTGGCGTCTCAGAGATAATCATATTATAATGCTAGCAAAAGTTCAGTAATATCTTTGTCTGCTCTTTTGTGCTAGGAAACAGAACACTATTCTCAGACAATGCCTTTAAGAAAAAAATACCTAAAATACATATCATAATTATGATGCCTGTAAACATAATCATGTAGCGTACACAGCGGTCATAAAACGCAGATAATTCCCGCTGGATCATAAAAATGCGGATACAGGGCTTTTAAAAAGTAGTAAAAACTCTCAGACATAATCCGGTAACAGTTGGCAGGTGAAGTCGGATCGATAGCCGCTTGCTGCCTTATTAAAATAATTAAGAAACTTTGGCCCGTTCTCAATATTTAAATATGTTAAAACTTGTTTTGAAATATCTTTTAAAGACTGACTTTTATTGTCTAGGTATGAAACATCTTGAATGAAAAGAATTTCTGAGAAATCTATTACTTGTTTAACAAAGATTTTCTTCTGGGAATCTTCAGGAGAAAAGATTTCAATGGAATCCTGTAAGAAACTTTTACCATTTTTCGAATTTCTCGAAACATTGTGTACTACCGTACCTACTAAGAAGTACTCACAATGGTGATACCTATATAAGTACTTTTGCGAAAAGGAAAAATACTTCTGGTAGAAAATCTTTTTTTAGCGACACAAATAATATTGAATGTTTTTTTTTCCTTTTTGGCAACTGAGCCGATGTCGACTTTTCTGCTAGCATCATAGGTATTGAAAGTTGAACACTGAATAGATACTTACTTCGCACTACCATCATCAAAACTATTCCACTTCCCACATTTTAAAAAATCGTACCTAAGTAGGTAAATAGGTTTAAAGAGATTTTTTTCTGTTCACTTAAAATTAGATACAAAATGCTTACATCTAAATAATATCATATTTGGCGTTGGCGACGTTACAGGGACCTATACCTATACTTACAATGTTTTTTAAGTCTTACCTTAAATATGTTTTATACTATCACACTTCTTTCAATCCTCCGGTAAATCATTAAACAGTTGTGCTCCCTCAACCAATACGTATTAAATACAAAAAAATACATAAATACGTATCTTCTTTAGTTGTAGGTATCATCCTACCTTTAATAACCGACCTTCGCTATGCAATAACTATAAGACGGGCGAAAGACCTTTCCGCCTTCAGTTCAGAAAATCAAACAGAAAGGGAAAACATGGCGCATCTGTGATTTATGACCAAATTCATCATTACCCATCAGTTAAAACGCTACCATCTCCTCTTCAGAACACAAAGATACAGTCATGATCCTACAATTTTATATCTCTTTGCCCCTAAGTGTTGAACAGATGCGCGTTCTATGTTCACCGTAAAAACATATTATCTCCTCCCGCCCTTTACCAGGGTTTATTAAGCAGTCGTAAACAAAGACAGGGGACGGTAGGTTACCTATTATGAGCGAGAGATACTGTTACTTTGTTTATGTAAAACGAGAAACTGAACCAACTGACATTATCAAGGCCCAACCGAAAAACACTGGGGATAGAATGTGGAAAACGTGAAAGAATGTGTGTATATTGTATTGTGTATTTATTGTTGTAAGTCTTCTATGTTTTTAGTGATCGAAATTCCTACAACTACGTAATTTATAGTTGAGGTTTGGTATAGGTACTGGGCAGTCACTAACTACTCTAGTCACTAAAAAATATTAAATTTTCTAACTCGGCATTATTACGAGAATTGCCCCTCTGTTATTAACTACTGCTTATAGCTGAGCTGGACACTTTTCAACTTTCTCTCATAAGAGACAGTTCTCCTTCCCTCCGTATTAGTTATTAGGTAAAAGGGTTAGAATTTTGTTCAGTTTTCGTGCTTTATAAACGTGGAGATTCGTTCTTTTTAACACATCATAGCATCACGCCTGTATCCCCCGAAGTGTTAGGCACAGGTGTACTAATAGTAGGTACACCCACATTTCGCCAGTTATGTTAGAGATTAACTATTTACTTAGGTATTTTTTTTTTGGAACGAAGTTCTATACGAATATATACGTGGCTTGCGGTAGTAAACTTGGAGAAATCACGTCACGTAGGTAACGAAGAGAGAATGAGATAGTTTTTATGGTTTTTGAGGGTGCTGATGCCAATAGTGAGGTCAAAATGAAAATCTAAGATGGCGGTTGCGAAAATTTTCAAATTTTTATCATGGGTGTCGTTTTCATGGATTTCGAGGGTGCTCAAACCGACAGCGTGGTCAACATGAAAATCTAAGATGGCAGCTGCGAAAATAGCCGCCATCTTGGATTTTCATTTTGAACTTCATTCCTGCCTGGGTTTTTTTTATGTAGGTTTGTGTCTTAGTTCCAAATAAACATGATTTCCTTTATATTTCTAAAGTATGCTATTTAAACCATCCTTCGTGTCCCCAGCTGGGTGGCACGAATCGTTGCATTGAATTTAATTAAGTATATTTGATTTGCGGATGTTTGACCTTAAGAAGAAATTGCACTAAGTATATTTACTTAGGCCTGAAAGTAGTTCAAGGCTTTTGAACAAACTGCAACATAAAACAAAAAAAAGTAAAATTAATGAATACACAAAACTGCATTATATGGTAGGTAGTTCATCTGCCTAGCCTTTTCCCAATTATGTTGAGGTCGGCTTCCAGTCTAACCGGATGCTGCTGAATACCTATATTTTACATAGAGTGACTACCTATCTGACCTCCACAACCCAGTTACTGGGTAATACGATACCCCTTGGTAAGACTGGTTGTCAGACTTTCGGGCTTATGACTACCCGTGTGACTGTCAAAGATCCACGAATGACAGCCGCGACCAACTGCTTAACGTGCTTTCCGAGGCACGGAGGGGTCTCTGTCATGTAAAGATGGTCACCCATTATAAATACCGGGTATCTCAGAAAAAAATTAGACAATTAGTGCCTATAAAAAACTCCGCTTACTTCTATCAACTTTACGATTTTTTTAGCATTTGGCAGTGTGCCCGCTATGATGGGCGATTTCCGTTTAACGGTGTTCCAAATTTTCACTTAGTTTTCATTATCTAAGGCTATTGTCGGATGTTTGCGTAACTTTGAAAGTAATATTCTGAGCAGTTTAAGCACACTTTAGTTTTTAAGAGCGCGAAATTCTGAATTTCATGAGCGTGGGAGGTAAGTATATGGACTGAACTGGAAGACCGTTAGTAGATACTCGACTGGCTTTTGATAAACACTGATTGACATGGGCTTATGTGGATAAATCCACAGATTTATTCGCGTATTGGAAGACGTAGCGTCAGAAGGCCTCCCCAAGGTGGACCGATGACCTTGTGAAGGCCTGGGAATCTGCTGGATGTGGGAAGCACAGAACCGGTCGAAGTGGCGGTGCTTAGGGGAGGCCTATGTCCAGCAGTGGACGTCTTTCGGCTGAAATAATGATGTGGATAAATCCATACTTGAATGATGATTTGCTACGAAGAAGCAATACTTACCTACCTATTAAAAATGTAGATTTATTGTACCCCGGAACCTCTGTTAAAAATCTTCATTAGTCTTTCGACTTATACCTAAACATAACGTAGCATTTTAGGTACATATCACGTTAAATAGGTATTCGAAGGTTTCCAAACAGAATTGATGTGATTTTTTTAATTACCTATCTACGTGTATGATACCTACTCAATTCAATGTTTTGAAATCAAAATGCAGAAAAGTTTCTAACTATTACACCGTCAAATATGTGACGAAAACTAAAATGAGCATGACTGTGAACAGTGGGGCATTTGGTCGCACAACACCTAATGAAAAAACTTTGTGACTACTATAACCGAGTGCAATTTGAACGTGGTTGTACCGAATATGTTGCGATGTTGCAATTACGACATCGTTGCAACAGCTTCCCACTTCAATATGACAAAACTTTTATGTTGCATTGTGATAGGGTGCGCAATTTGTAGAATAATATTAGGTAATTCTGTATTTATTTTACTAACTCGTTTATCATAAATTACACGCATAGGTATAAACAGAAAATGACAACGGAACTGAGAAATACGTAGATACAAAGGTGATGCTTACTTCTAAAAAAATATCTACCAGAATATGTAAAGTATTATATAACTATCTTCTTTACGTTGATTGTAACTAAAAAGTCGTTCCGGGGTAGGGACTTAAGGTATTGGACGATGAAAATAGACTAAACGGTGATTGAAGCGATTTACTACTAAGTAGTTTTCACTCAAGTTAGTTCTAAAACCAAAACCTGCTCAGCCATGGCAGAAGAATTTATTTATTTTTTGTACGGTCGATTTAATCACAATTTAATTACCAGACAATACTTACCCACGAGAGCAGTGGTGTCCAAGTGGTAACGGCCGCGACATACGAGTTGTAGGTCGTAGGTTCGAATCCAGACAGGCGCTTTTTTTTTTGTTTAGCCTATACTGTCCCACTGCTGGGCAAAGGCCTCCCCCAAGTCCTTCCAGGAACTCCTTTCCCGCGCCACCTCAAACCAGCCCTCGCGGTACGCGTCCAGGTCCAGGCGCTTTACTTTGTGTAAATTATTTGATCACCACTGCTCTCAAAACGGTGAAGGAAAACATCGTGAGGAAACCGGCATGTCCTAGAACCAAAAATTCGAAGACGTGACATCAGCTGCCAACCCGCACTGGGCCCGCGTGGTGGATTACGGCTCACTCCCTCTCACCGAGAGGAGTCATGTGTCCCAGCAGTGGGCACATTATAGGCTGATTATGTTATTTACTTACCCACAAATAGAATCAAACAATGCTACCAATCCAAGAAATAATGGTATTCCATTATTTCCAGCCAGCCATTTCTAAGAAGGGGTTATTCCTACCACATATTTTGTAAATCAGAACTTAGTATTTAATGATAGAGGGTAAACGATGAACTCAGTTAACCCTACAATTTGCTTTATTAATACACTCGACAACTTTCGTATTCCGACGCATACACGTAGTGTCTACATTTAAGTTCACGAACAATAATTATCGACAACAGTTCACTCCTTAATAATTACAACTTCCAACTAATATTGCCACACGAAAATCAACCTTATGATAAGAAGGATAGAGTCGATACAATCCAGGTTTAATTAATGCTGATCGTCACATGGGAAAAGACCGAAAACCATTTAGCTTGTATTAAATATACATGAGCAAATTTCTCGATGATTGCTGGGTACGAACCGTGATTTGGAAACTCCCGTGAGAATGATACATACGGTTTAATGTCGTCTGACTGTTTCTAGTACGTATAACTTTTAATTAGGGATGTCTATAATTATTGGGGAGGGCAGTGGTGGCCCAGTGGTATCGGCCGCGACTTCCGAGGTCCGACAGGCGCTTAAATTTGTGTAAATTATGCCAACACCACTGCTCTCAAAACGGTGAAGGAAAACATCGTGAGGAAACCGGCATGTCCTAGAACCAAAAATTCGAAGACATGTGACATCTACCAACCCGCAATGGGCCCGCGTGGTGGATTATGGTCCACTCCCTCTCACAGAGAGGAGGCCTGTGTCCCAGCAGTGGGAACATTATAAGCTGATTATGATCATTATTGGGATTGATAGAAAGTTATATTTCTGATAGTAAATAGCGCATAAGTTTACAACGCTGGGGTCTATTTATGACACTATGACAAGCGTAGCGCAGTGCTACGGTTTCGTAGGCCTGCTACGCGTAAGCAGCATTCGTAGAGGCACAAAGTAGATTTATGTAATTTACTACTAGTTATGTAGGTGTAAGTATTTTTGACTGTTAACGATCATAATCATTACACATTAGCTGTATAAAATAAGGGGCTGTCCCGGACAGACTGTCCGTGACGTTTCACGGAACACCGACACCGAAAAGAGTAGCGAAGTAAGACTTTATGACCAACACTGTACCAACATAATAATCATTTATTTGCATCTTACTTCCTACTATCACACTTCACACTAATATTATAAAGGCGAAAGTTTGTGAGTGTGTTTGTATGTTTGTTACTTCATCACGCACAAACGGCTGTACCAATTTTGATAAAATTTGGTATGGAGGTAGCTGACACCCTGGATTAACATATAGGCTACTTTTTATCCCGATATTCCCACGGGATCGAAACTTATGCGGGTGAAACCGCGGGGCGCAGCTAGTTAGAAATAAATGATTACGTTTATGTGCTACGCTTTCGTAGGCGTGCTACGCATTGTAGCTTCGTAGAGGCACATAAGTAACTTTGCTACAATATAGTTGCAAGTATTGTTCGAGATTTGTTAAAGGTTCGTTGTATTAACGATTTCATTCGTAACTAAACTAAAATATTTAGTAAAACTAAATTATTAAATCGTTTACCAACTATTATGATAATGATTCAATAGACAGACAGACACACGTAGTACCTACTCCATTCAAAATTCACATATAAACCATCAACCCTTCACATAATTCGCACAATCACAAGGTTCCCAACTATTTCACGTATAGCCAAGTCGAAGTTAGTGCAAGATTAGTGCCGCGTGCTTCGTTCTAAGTCCTAATTGTGCATAATAACAGTCGGGACAAAGGTGTACGGGGAAGTTGCGTGGAGCGGCTGTGCGGTCGCTTGCACATAGGTAGGTAGGTATAGGTGGGATGCGAGAACACTTTGCGGCCTGGCTGAGTTATGTCGCCTTTTGCTGATACCTATGTCTTGCTCTTGCATTAGTTTGAAGTTTATAGATAGGTAGGTAGGTATGGGGAACGTAATTTGAATTTAGCTAAGATTGGATGTATTTTTAGTGTCCTGAAATACAGGCCTAGAGCTTAGTTTAGGCACCAGTCTCTCACAATATTAAAATGTTGTCTGACTCTGATACCATGTAATATGTATTTTGTAAAATTGTGGTGAGAAAATAATTTATTCTTATTATTACCTATTAAAAATAAATCTTATTATAGTTTTGTACTCTGGAGGTGCTGATGTTATTGGGTAGGTCTGCCGTGCCAATCCAAAGACTGTAACTCAACTTACAGTTGCTTACAGTGTGCAGTGTTTTAGCTCAACAAAGCCCAATCAGTTTGTTTAGCACCCCTGACCAACATTTTTTTCATTTCAATGTATATTTTACAAGATATGGCAAGCTAAATAACACTGTACGAGTACTACGTTCAAATAAAGGTCTAAGCATGCTGGAAAACTATTTCGTCAAAAATCTCGCATGTGGTTTTCAAAAGTTACAGGTGTATAGGATTGGCAGGGCAGAGGTACGTAAAGGTTTTTAGCGACGTAGCATTGTATATAGCTACGATACCTAATCGTGGGTGTAACACAATGTGACCGTATATGCCGTCCAAACATATACAGTACATGAAATGTAACACATACCTTGAATCAAATTCGTCTTGTTGTTACATATTTTGTAGCACTGCATTTATTGAAATAAAAACTTCTTTCGGCGCGTTGGGCATTTTTTGAGATGGGGAAAAGTCATTGAACTCGCGGCACTGTTACCGTAATCGACACATGACGATTAAAAAAATACACACGTAATTGTTCAAGTTTTCACTTCTGTTGCATGAGTGCCACTGTTTTTTTTTTGACAGGTTACACGTACGTTTCACATACATGTCTACCCACCAAATACCGTCTGTATCTGTCAATATCAATCATCGTTTTATTACTAGGTTGTTCTTTGGTGTATCCTGATGTAGCATGATTCCCCTTTCCACTTCAGACATAGCTAAAGTCCGACCGCGGCAGATTTGCCAAAGATGTAAACAACAATGGGCGCTCGAAATTGAATAAAATCGATAAACAGTTTTTATTTTAAGTAAGTAATGATAGTTTTCGTCTAAATCTCCGAGCTAACTAGACGAAAACAAACATCGATTTTATTCAATTTCGAGCGGCCATTGTTGTTTACATCTTTGGCAAATCTACCGCGGTCTGACCTTAGACGCTTGTATTTCTTGTACATAACTTGTTTACTCTTTTAAATTTTGGTATGTTGTTTGGTCTCTTGTGAATTATAATATTGTTATTCGTTAACACGCTATCAAGGCTTCGTCCGCTGTGGTAGTTTCAGTTTTATCCTGAACGTAAACGAAGTAAAAGGAGTAAGTATGTAAGGATCATAGCAGGTTGGCATTCTGTAGTTTTTGCCAACCTCCATGGGAAGAAGGCGTGAGTCTATGTAATATCTATTCAAACTTATGTTTCAAATTAATATTAATTAAAGTTAAACAAATATCAACTTTATTTTAATGGTAATTAAGTTGATTTCAGTTACTAGCACTATTGAAAAAGTTATAAAAATGTTTGAAGTTGTAGCGTAAACTGAACTTTATTTTGTAGGATTTAAAGTTATTTTTCCATAAACTCATATTTGTTTACATTTTTGGCAAATTAATCGCGAATGCATTAATATTATTTACGCAAGAATTCTGCGGCCAGTGTGACCGTACCAAAAATATGGCCCCATGGATGTCATAGGGCCATATTTTGATCAGCTCAGTGTTCTTCAATGTATCAAAGGTTTTCAGTGTGATAGAAAGGTTCATGAAATAAAAAACATTATTTTAATTAAGTTTAGTTTATTATCCATACAGAAATGGACACAAATTGTTACACTTTACGAATGTCTCCATAGTCGAGTCGATACAAAAACATCGGTAAAGTAGATTAAAATATCAAATAGAAAAAAATATATAAGAGGATCCTAAGTGGACAATCAAGTAAACTATTATAAATCTTATATTAAATGATTATATTATTCTAAGATACATTCTTCTAACGGTTTAGTGCTTCTCTAGTTTTCCGTATATCATAGGAGTGCAAATAGCCGATATTATTGGTAAAACTATAGTAAAACGTACTTCATCTTGAGTACCACTCATGAAATAATTGAAATAAAAAAAAACATGCATACATTCATATCAAAAAAGTTTCGCTATTAGTCCACGTGAATTGAAATACATAAAATTTTGTTATGCTTATTCTCACTACTTAATCTACGTCAGAGAATATCACATTCTCGTCAAAAAATACTAAACTTAGCCTACAATAAAAATAAAAAATCGTACTCATGGCTATCTTCGTTCTAGTCCTAAAATTTGGCCTTGTTTAGAAGGGCAGGATAAAAAAAATGGCAGTCAAACATTAAAATTAAACTTCGAATACATGACTCAATCAATCAAACAGTCTTATTCATCATTTAAATAATGATTCATACAAAATTGTAACAAAATAATAAAAAAAAAATTAAAAACTCGATCATTCTTAAATAAATCCAATACTTTAAATGCGCATTACTAATTCAATTACAAGTACTAAGAAATACGATTTTAAAGCCTATAAAAAATCTTAATCTTATAGTTAAGAGTACCCTATTTTCCGATTAAACGCATTTTATACGTGTGCGTATAAAACAGCGACATAACCAATGCAGGGTTTCTTTTCCGAATAATTTGTTGTTTAAACATAAACAAAGTATAAAATAAAACATTTGTCGTGTATAATTTCGCAATCATTGTTGTTTTTATAGCACCAATGTAAATCAACTCGAGTTTCGGTTGTAATGATTTCTGCTTGGTAACGTTTCAAGCTTTGTATTGCATTTTTTAGCTGCTCTTCATCACAGATTTTAATAACATTGTAGTTGCGTCAATTAATCATTGATTTTAAACATTATTGCATAGGCATCAAATTGATAAAACGTCGCCAGTTGTCTCCAAACTAGACTAAGACCAACTTAGCGTAACTTGGAAACTTTAAACGACTAAAACACTGGTAAATTATACGTAAGTATAATTCATGAACCCTTATTACATGAAGCTCTGAAGGGAAGTGTATATGTTACGTTAACTGAATACATCACTTACAAAGTTAATATTGATATCATTGCGATGTATATTTAATTTTCCATTTACGTATATCATTATTTTAAAATAGGTAGAACTGACACAACACTAACAAAAACACACTACATACACCTTAAAAGTAAATTGAACTGAATTCCTCGTAAAATATGTCAATGCTTAGCTACAAAAGGGCGTTGAACCTACAGGTCGGTGTCGTACCAAGCGGCGACGTTATTGTTGTCATGCGGGGGCTCAGGGAACGCCAGGTCAGCTGACGCGGCGCCCGCGCCTTCGTTCTCACCTATATCCATGTCCATGCCGAAACCGCTGCCGATTTCTAATCCCTGCATTGAGTCTATCGGTATCTGATCGTAGCCTGCGAAATAGAAGGAGGCATAAGATGTTGTTGTTTATGATATGTTTAAGGTAGAGCAGGTATTGGTATTTAGTTTGAGCATTGGGGACACACGGTATGGATGTTAATGCATGGAAGCAGATATTGTTTTCACAAATAACACTTAATAATTACATGAACCTCGCAACGTGATTTGAGCTGTGAAACTGAGTAATAGGGTTCAAAGTAAAAGGGCACTACTACACAGCATCAATATACAGGGTGTCCCTGGAAGTATGGATCAAATCTATTAGGGGTGTGGGCAAGGTCATTTCCAAACTTTTTAACCCTGAGAATGTCGGTGAATTTTTGTATGGTTCAAAAGTTATGACCAATTTTTGTTTTTTCAATCACTTTGCAGTGTTCAAAGAAAAAAATAATTTATACAAAAAACTATCAGGCCTGTCAATTGATTTTTTTTAGATAGCCCTGTTAGTTTTTATGATTTTTTTTCTTTGAGCACTATGAGAAGTGATTGAAAAAAAAAAACAAAAATTGGTCATAACTTTGGAACCGTAAAAAAATTCACCAACCTTCTCAGGGGTTAAAAAGTTTGGAAATGACCTTGCCCACACCCCTATTAGATTCGATCCATACTTCCAGGGACACCCTGTATAATATAATGTATAGGAACATGGATAATGAACTGCTCAGGTCTGATTACGAGGATTTGTATTACAATAATAATAAGCTGCTGTTACTCTGTTTTCGCAATGTTTATAAGGTGGAGGCGATATAAGTATGTATAATATTATCCTCCGTCACCTTTTCAATGATTTGGTTTCTTTGACTAACATTGGAATTATGAACCATGTGATCTTTAGATAAAAATAGGATAAACTAATTCAAAATGTTTTTGCTAGGTTACTCACTCGTATGGGAACTAGCATAATTAAAGAAAAAACATGAAAAACAAGGTAATATTGCCATATATCCTTTCCTAAAGGGAAATCCTTACCTGCCGGGTATGAATGAAACACAAATTAAATATTAATAATGTGACATGCCGATAGCAATTAATGGAAACCACAAATCCTGTTACATCACAATAATATACCAATATATAAGAATATAAATAAAAGATTAACACGAAAACAATAGAAATAATATTCCCATCACCTGTGTTTAGTGATAAATAGGTCCCGGGTTCGGGTTAAGCTGCATGTAAAGAAGAGAGAAAATCGTATTTATACAGACACCTTAATATTTTTATGATAGGAACATAGTATAGTGCTATCCAAATATACAATCGTGAGGACTCGAGAAGCATTTTTGTATGGAACATGTTTACAGGAGAAAGTTATAGCAAAAATACTACTCAAGTACTTTTCCGATACTACATAACCTTACTGTATGGTGTGAAATGTTTTTCCATAGATATTTGTCTATAAGAGCTGTATACTTACAAAATTAGTTCATCTAAATACTGTTTTCATGGCTAGACAGACACTAAAAAACCACTAGTCTCTATACTTTACTCTAGAAGTGAACTTAGAATATAACAAAATATAGGGATGATTGGATGCAACAAGAAAAACTTTTCTTCAAGAATGGCTTGGAACGAGATACAATGCATTTTTCTATAAAAGAAATGTGGATTTCAAAATTAATGCAAAATACTGTCAATTACATAGCCAGAGATGACGTAAAACATCAACTCATTATGACTTGGACGCAAATGTGTTTTACACTAGTTAACAAATATCCGATTATCCAATTATACAGACGAACATGTCCGCAAGCGCAAAAGGTGTACTAGCCACTAAAAACAAAACTAGTGAGGTTTTGTAACATCATTTTCTACACAGTTCTAAGTGTTAGTCGACCAAACTTCTACAAATGCGTTCCCAACTTACCTTGCTGGTGAAACGATGGTCGCGTGCCATACAGCCCCTCATAGCCTTGCTCAGGCCCGAGCATATCCTAGTGAAGGGAGTTCGGATCAAAATTAAATAAAGTGAGGAGTCAAATTAAAACGGGGAAGCAACATTCACAAGTACACACAAATACGACATAGGCGTTAAACTGGTACACTGAGATAAAAAAATGTTTTCTAATCCATCAAGTACACCCCAAAACATTGATTTTACAGTTAAGTACTGTAAACATTACTGATTTGCAAATAATAACTATACTTAGGGTTTATTTGTAAATGATGCGTAAAGTTTAGAGGCGTACATAGAGTAAACATTAATTATTACCTAACTTTGAGCAGCATTTAAATAAACCCTTAATTACACAATAATTTGCCTAACAACAACAAAAATGGCCAGTTAAAAAAATAAAAATCTTACACATCTTTTTTTTTCTTTTACTAAATATCACCAAAAAAAAACGAAAATTTTTAATCTTTCATATTTCGAATCTCGATCTACACAGCAATCCTACCTACTTTGATTAAAAAAAAAACTCCTTACCTGAAGATCAGGTTGCATGGCCAGATCGTTGGGCCACATCTGATGATCATCGCGGAACAGAGAGTTGGTCAGCTCCATGGAGAGTCTCTTCTTGTAGTCATGAGGCTTGTCTTCGGACATGCGGAATAGTACCGCTGCTGCATAAGTCGCTACGCCTGGAAAGAAGGGAAGGGAAATAATGTTATGATAATATGTCAAAAATTTCGTTAAACAAACATCACACATAATGGTAAACAATACAATGTGAACAATAGATACAAGATTGCAGGCCACTATGTATTATTCTGATGACTACATAAATAGATAAAAGCAGCATGATTTAGATATACGTGCATGTAATGGTAAGAAGAGTTGTCCGAAAGAATAAACTAGGCTACTTTACTCAATCAATCTGCCTAGCCTTTTCCCTACTATGTTGCGGTTGGCTTCCAGTCTAACCGGATGCAGCTGAATGCTAGTATTTTACATGGAGCGACTCCCTATCTGACATCCACAACCCAGGTACTGGGTAACACAATACCACTTGGAAAGACTGGTTGTCAGGCTTTTGGTCTTCTACGGACGACACCTAACGGCTGTCAAAGATCCAAGAATGACAGCCGGGATCAACGGCTTAACCTCTTAAATGCCTTATGTTGGACAGTCCGACATAAGAAAAAATGCTCCAAGTGTCTTAAGTCGGACAGTTACACTTAAGGGCTTGGTCAGGATTGGTCGCTACATATCTGTGGTTGTGTTGCAAGTAGCAATATGTTCTGCATTTATACGAAAGAAATGGTTCATTCACTCTTTATTTTAATATTTTTCAATAGCAACAACACTATTTTGAACGAATAAAAAAATAAATACATTCATCTGACATTCCACCGTTTGACGTTAGCCGTGAGTGCAAATTTCTGAGAAACGTACGGTGCGGTACGGTACGGATACACGATGAATAGAGGCAATAAACGGTAAGTTTTCTTTTATAAATCTATATAGAATTACTGAGAAATAAGTGTAGATTCCGTATTGAGTAATTGTTTTTCAAAAAGTAATGATTATATAGGCGAAAAAAGTAACGAAAATTTAGACTTAACATTTTTTTCCATAATGGCCGTTGTGTTATGACATGTTTTTGCTACAAATATTCTCGTAAATAGTTTGAAATACATTTAAGTAGTTAGCATATTTACCTATGAACAAAATAAAAGTAATATATACTTATATCATCACGTATTGACATCATAATTGTGTGTCAAACAGAAAGTCGTAAAATTGGCGCCAACCATGACGGTTGGCGGCACAAAGTACGGTCTGCAAAAAAACTTATTATAATAATAACTTATTATTATTTTTAAATGATGGTTGGATTTTTATTATTATGTAAACATTTGTTATCGATTTATATCTGAATGTCTTACGTGGAGTGTATGTTCCCGATTTTTTTTTTTTTTTGTTATTATTAATTTTTTTGTTTACTTAGGCCGGTAATGTGGTCGGGTTAGCTGATCAGACCTTATACAATTAGTGAAGTTTCGTATTATTTTTAGAATGGCGAAATACGCCGCTACGGAACGGTCCAGGAGTGTGACCCCCGTAGCGGATAAGGAACGCGGACCGAACCAGCAAAGCGCGGCTCGGCGGGCCCTATTATTGGAGAGGCTTAGGGCAACCCCGGCACGCGATCTGAATTCCCCACCGCCACGGTAAGTTTCTTTTTCATAGCGTTACCTAATATATTTATTCAGTTACAGTGGAGTAATTTGTATTTCTTACTTTAGCCTCCACGCGCTCCCCGTTCAGGCGACACCTGGAGGATCACTCAATGTGCGCGGCGACTCCGTGCCGCTTGAGCAGACCCCAGGTGGTCGCCTGCGCATCGGAGAAGCTAGACAAGCCAGGCAACCCAGCCTGGACTTGTCTCTCTGGTAAGTTAACTCTCCTTCCTAGAGTATCTCCATGGTACGTGGGTGGCAACGAACATGGTAATATGGTTATATTTTTACGATATTGTATTTATTCACAGTTCCGATGTGGTTGAGCGTGTGGAGGCGTTGGACATGTCAGAGGACGAAGCAGCGGAGCTGCTGCAGTCGGATCCCTGGCATGTGAAGAGGTGGATGCGGGACCTGCCGGGGGCCAGCGAGCTTTCGAGGGCCAGCGAGACGCCGGGAGCCAGCGACACGCCGAGCAGCAACACGGTTTTTCTTGCTCCTCTCGCGCCTAGCGCCAGATCTGAGGTGACTGTCGCTGCCGAAGTTGACGTTCGTCCATCAACTTCGACGGTGACAGCACTTTCACAGACGGTGCCTAGGCGTGATGGCAGTGAATTGGACAGCGACTTCGATGACGAATTCGATGTCCCGGTCATGCCAGTTGTCGGGAGGGATCTTCCTGACACCGAGGAGTTAGACGAACCGTTACAAGATTTGGTAAACGAGATCGATACGGGGATGGATGACGCTGCCGATTCTCTTTTGGGTACGTCGGCTATTTTCGCGTGGTCACCGGACTTTGATTCGTTTAGGGGTGTTCGTGAGGAGTTCTCAGGTCCTACCCCTGGGCCAATCAAAGACTACGAGACGCCTTATGATGCCTTCACCGATATATGGGATGAGGATATCATAAGGTTGATCGCCACGGAAACTAACCGATATGCCCATCAGACAATCGAGACCATGCGTAACGCAGGGACTTTGAAACCATCATCTCGCCTTCATTCGTGGACTGACACTAATGCAGACGAAATAATGGTTTTTTTCGCGATGTTGATGTATATGGCTATCGACCCGCGTACGTCGATAACTGAATATTGGACATCAAACCAAGTTCTCCAATTACCGGGGTTCAAAAGTCTTATGTCCTTTAATCGGTATACTCTGCTGAATAAGTGTCTTCACTTTGTAGACAATGTCGCTGTCCAGAGTCAGCAGTTGTCTCAATCTGGAGTATCTTCTTCAGCAGGGGTGTCACGTAAGCTGGGTAAGTTGGCACCTATTATTGAACATCTCGGAAAAAAGTTCAAAGCCTTGTACAACCTAGGACCTGACATCAGCATCGACGAGTCTTTGACCTTATTCAAGGGCCGCTTGTCCTGGGCCCAAACAATAAGGTCAAAGGCTGCGCGATTTGGAATCAAGTCATATGAGCTATGTGAGTCCCGCACTGGCTATATGGCTAGGTTCCAAATCTACACGGGCAAGGATGACAGTTCCGACGGTGATCTATCACTTGGCGTCGATTTGGGGGGGAAGAGCACGAAAGTGGTTCTTGAACTATTGCAAGGCCTTGAACATCGGGGGCATTGTGTGGTGATGGATAATTATTATAATTGTCCATCATTAGCACGATACCTCAAGAGTTTGGGCTTTGATTGTTTAGGAACCCTTCGTGTAAACCGTCGAAACGTCCCTAGTGACTTCAAGGTGTCGAAGAAAGTGAAGAAGGGGACTATTATATCTCGCCATTCTGGAGACGTATCCATCGTTGCATGGATGGACTCCAAGATGGTGAATATAATATCCACCTATCACAGACCCGATACCTATAATGGAACTAGGGCTGGTAAACCGACGGAGAAACCGGTATGTATAAAAGATTACAACAAATCCATGGGAGGTGTTGATCTCAAAGATCAAAAACTCTCCATGTATCTGTTGGAGCGAAAGAGAGGCGTGAAATGGTATATGAAAATGTTTAAAAGGCTACTGAATGTGAGTATACATAATGCGCTTGTGATGTACCAAAGTTCTCTGAAACGTACAACTGATAAATTGCCCGTGACGCATCGTGAGTTCCGCTATGCACTTGCTGAATCTCTACTTAAACGGCATCGCCCCTGTTCAATAGAGATCAGTCAGGCACCAGTGGAAAACGTGAGGCTGAGGCGAAATATCATGCACGAGCCAGAGCACTTGATTGGACGTGAGAATACAAAGAGATGTGTGATTTGTGAACGGCAGAAGAAATCCAAAGCCGTTCACTCAAGGTGCATCACGTGTGACGCATATCTTTGTTTTGGGGACTGTTGGAGAATTTGGCATTCTGCAAAAGAGCTCCCAGGCGTAGATATACGTGGGCGGAAACGGAAGCGCAAAGAGTAAACGTTTTTGGGGTGTGGGTGTGGATTACGACTGTGTTTGAATGTGATCGTGATCCGGGGCTCTCGCATGAGGGTCACGTTTTGACGGGACGCCTAACCGTTTATGTATCTCGTTTACTACTTCTTTCGTTGCTGTTATCGGGGGCGTTACAGCTATCGGGGACGAAACGGTAGCGTGGTAGCGCCTTTTGGCGTCTGCATTGATATCTGACTGATATCAGTCTGGGTTTGTGCATTGTGAATGATATCTTACGGGACACATATCAGACTGGGTTTGTGCATTGCGAATGATATCTTACGGGGCAGATATCAGTCTGGGTTTGTGCATTATGGATAATATCTTACGGGACAAATCTGATTTTGTAAATAAAACCCACGATATGTACAGCACAAACCTTTTTTTAAACATTTGTAAATTTTTCTAAAGTTTGGCTAAAATCAGGACAAACCCTTCAATTTACTAGCTGTTACAATAAAGTGTACCTATCTTGGTACGGCACAAACCTTTTTTTAAACATTTGTAAATTTCGCTAAAGTTTGGCTAAAATCAGGACAAACCCTTCAGTTACAATAAAGTGTACCTATCTTATTTTTTCACAACATAATTATGTTCTTATATGTATGAAAACATTGGTAAATTTTGCTAAAGTCTGGGTAAAATCTAGGCAAACTTTTCATTATAATAGCTGTTACAATAAAGTGTACCTATCTTATGGTTTTTTTGTGTACAAAAATGTATATTTTTATTGTTTTATTATTAAATAATTTTAAACATTCCTTGAAAAGAAAATGCATTTTATTTCAAACCTCTCGAAGCCCTTTCTTAGATTTGCTGTTAGTAAGTAAATAAGTGAACAAATAATAATTATTAATTTATTTTCAAACATAAATTAGCAATTATTGCTTAGGTACTTTGAGATAATAAAGGGTTGCGGGGAGGGCTGTCCCTTACACCCTGTGTATACAATGATGTGGTTGCGCTTTAATAGCAGCTTTTATCATTGCTTCTTGCCAAATTTCATGATCGGAGGTCAACGGGAAGTACCCTGTTGGTTTGATTCCCTTTGCGAATGTGTGAGAAATGTGACATAAACGTCTATATCTTTTGATTGCGTAAGCAAGGTTGACGCCACATCAACAAAACAGCGGACAGAAAGTAATCCGTTTTATTTCTTTTTGAGGTACGGAACCCTAAAAATGAGCTATAAAAAGACTTAATCGAAACCACGAGCGAATCCGAGGGCAACAACTAGTACATATAAATAAATCGGTTCATAAATCACATAAGTAAATATCTACATTGATAAAAAAAAAAACAATACACACGAACCTCCTACTATCCTGAAGTCGGTAAAATAATAACTTTATTTAGAATAAATTGACATGACAAACAGAAAATGTATCAATAATAATCATAATAACAAGATTTTCTTGAAAATAATAGTAAAATAATAACATTGAATTATTTACGTTAGCGTTTTTTTGCAAACATTACCGGCCAGCCTCGGCCAGCCAATCACAGAGTACCAGTCAATATGGCCGCGGCACGCACGCCGGCGTTCGCAGATTTTTTACCGGTCGACAGAATAAGTTGCTGTGTTATGCAAATAGTGTATTTAGTAGTGATATTTAGTTTGTTATGGATGTGTAAACATATGTGCCATCGTATTCTAGTGTAGTTTTAGTGAATATATTTGTGGATTCGACGTATTGTGATAAAATGTGAAGGTTATGTGAATGAAAATTATCAAAATTAAAGAATATCACGTCACTGCAATGTCAGGTCAGTTTTATTTCATTACGTAGCAGTTTTAGTAGATAGGAAAACTAATGAGGATTCCGGGAAGGTATAATTTATACTTTGTTATTATCGATTTAACGGTATAATCTTCGTTTTTCTGAAGGCCAACCTAACGTTATTACCTTACTCGTAAAAGCAACAACATTGACGTCATGTGCGTGTATGGAGGTCGGCAACCGAAAGGTTAACGTGCTTTCCGAGGCACGGAGGGTCTCGGTATGTAAAGATGGTGACCCATGAACGAACGGTAAGACCGCGGCAAGCGTAGCTTAACCTGATCGTCACGTCCGGCTGTGACCTGTGCTTACGTAGATACGAGCCCCTCTTAAACTAGGGTACTTACCAAGATTAGATTTGACAAATAAGACACGAATTTTCTGTTATTTTCATAGCGGTTGCATTACTATGAGTCAGCATGCGATTACTTGCGCATGCCTTATCAAGATAAATTATGCATTATCGTTACAAAATATTATTTCAAACACCACAAAGACTATCAAAAACCTACACGAAAACACGAGTGGAGCGATAAACATTTTTAAACGCTGACCCGATTTGGTCGTCCAACCCGACGCATTGACTGACCGAATCAGAACAACATGTAAATATCTGTCTATCTTGCCCTAAGAAATATAATTACTTGAGTAGCAACCTTCGTTTCGTGAATGCAGTAGTTCTGTAAGTGGAGCCGTGGCGCCTTCAGCTTCTATCATCTCGGCTCCTTCCTTCTCGACAGCCAGTTCGCAAAGCACTCCTGCAGCCACGCGCTAAAAGAATTTGTAAGTAAATGTATGTTATTTCTTTTATTGATTCAACTACAAGAAAAACGTTTCGAGTTAACCTATTTGTTACATATCACTTCTAGTACAATAATTTTATCAAACACAGGATATATTTTCTATAGGCAGACGTTAGAACAAAGAACTTTGATAAATTGAGTGGGATCGAATGCGGGATTTAATGTTCAGATGATGGTTTACCGTGGCAATAAAAAAGCTTTGCTTGACGTCTTATCTTTATACATAATAATAAGTGTTTCTCGTAAAATATATGCCAAGTGAAGACGGTTTAGTATGCAATGTGTGTATTAGGTCCCATATATAAGTACTTCGAAGGCGTACCTGTATGTTCTCAATCTCATTAAACAGCAGCTGCACGAAGATCGGAATGACGTTCTGTTGACGTATAAGCTGCCTGTTCACGCTCTCCCTGGCTAGGATATGCAAAGCTCCAACTGCGCCTTCCACAATCTCTTCCATGCGCACTCCATCGGCGTAGGCTCCACCCGCCGCGCCTCCACCCGATGAACTGCGTTGCTGGAAAGTTTAGGTTAAATGTTAGCATTTTGTGTTGAGATTTTGGGTAAAATGTGTTTGATTATGAACTAAAGGTATAATCACAAAATGAACTGTATACTACTAAACGAAATAATTGCGTGCCAAACATTGTTTTATTTTATGAGTGTTTGCACTACACATAATATTAAACTTGATGCTAAATCTTTTCAGAACAGACATCAAAACCTCTTAATACTTCATCAAAATTAATAAAAAAATATTAGATTAGTAACATAGTCATACAAATCATTTGACAGACAACCTGAGTGAAGCCTGGCTCAAGTCAAACTAAATAATGGCAAATGGAGCTGCATGTCGCCAGAAAGATATCAAATCTGCAGGGCACATCGGCCCTTATGCATTTTGCTCTAACATGTTTTTAAGACGCTATGCCTTGCTGCTGTGTGCCACAACCCTCACCCTCTGCGTGTCGTTGAAGGCGCGCATGAGCAGGCGCACGAGGTGGTGCACGGCGCCGTGTTCGCGCAGCGGCGCGTAGTTGGCGGGACACAGCGCCAGGTTGCGCACCAGCCCCACCACCGCCTTCACCAGCGGCCAGCGCGACGGCGGCTGCAGCAGCTTCACGATCACCTGCGGCACACCACACGTTAGCCACGACGTTTATGTTAATACATTCTGGGAGGATACCAAAATATGAACTGACAATTCAGAGCAATTTGTTCTTAATAATGCATTTATTTTTTATTAAAGAAACACCTGTCTAGCATCCACGCGTTGCGCTTTCGTTTATTGCTTTCTTCTATTGAGTTTCTTACTGCAGCTTTAATGAGGAATACTGGTTAATAGTAAGTACCAAGTAACTCTTCAAGAGTATTGCGATTTATACACCACATAACATCACAAACAACAAAACAATCTACCTAATCCTTCTGGAATAAACAGCCTAACCGTTCTGAAATTAAAGTGATGTTGGATGTTATCTAAAACTCAATACTTTATAAATTCAACGTACCGGCAATCCATAATGCAGCCGCACCGCGTTCTGCGCCATCTCGCTCTCGACGTGTCGCGAGGTGAGGTGCCGCAGCGCGCACACGGCGGGCTCGGTGATCTCCTCGCGGTCGCCCGCCGACACCACGGTGCGCACCAGCGCGTCCACGCCGCCCGCCTGGCACACTGTCACCTGGGGACCAAATGTATCTTACAATATTCTGCAGAATACAAATGTCGATGTCGCACGAAGTCATTGAGCTCCGTAAGTTCTAAGCTACACGATTACTGAAAAATGCGTGCACTGACTGGTTTGACTAGACTGGACAGGGTGTGATTCTTTCCTCAATAGATCATTTCAGACACTAATCTACATAGTCCATGGTCTGACCAAGATTATTCTAGTCTCTAGACTGTGAGTTGTCGGTGTTCCTTCTCAGAGTAGTCAGATAGGATATACCTACCTCATCTAGTTTTAAAACAAATTTTGACGCTATTCTAATGTTTGCTCAGGATCTGTTAATAGCTCATGGTGATTCAAGAATTCTATCTGCTAAATAACATGGATAAATAAATATCAACAGTGAAACATACTTTTTTCTGTTCAACTTATTTCTGTATTCCCAACTATCTTAGTAAAGCTAGAGTATAAGTTTAAGATCGAATAAATTATGTCACTCATTGACAAAGTTTCTTGCTGTATGTACCTTTTCCAATATTACTTAATCTAAAAGAGAATTGCATCAGCTTTTGACCTCAACATAATTTGCTCTTGATAAATTACTATCCTTTGCATCCGCAAGATTAATTTTTACAATGGACATCATCAAAGGGTTCCACAGTGTTATTTTTGCGCCTATACTGGTGGACGAATGAAAAAGAAGTTAATAATGAGGAGGATTACCTTATTGCGTTGGTTGTTGCATGTCAAGTTGGACAGGATACCAGCAGCGCAAGTGACGATGTTGACGTCAGTAGAGGCGAGAACTTGCACGAGGCTTTGCAGCAGAGCTTCCAGGCCCTCCACCTCATGAGAAATTAAAATAAAATCATTATAAAGTTCACGTAAATGCATAGTTATACTGTCAAGGTAAAAACTTGAACAAAAGCTCAGTACTTTATTGCAAATTGAATTTAAAACTGAGAGTTCCAATATCATAAATATAAGTCATAACATAGAAACCATCATTTTGTAATACCTTAGTGGCTGCATCCGACAGATTCCTCAAAGTCCAGAGACAGTTCTGCACGAGGCGACCGCTCGGGTTGCCGAGGTGCATGGCCAGGGCTTGCATGCCGCCGGCCTCGACGATTGCAGGCTTGTTGCTGGAGCAAACTGACAGAACCTGGGGAATAAGTTGGTATTACATTAACAGTGCGGTGAAAAGCCAAGGATCAACATATTATGTCTCTCAGTTGGTTACACAAAAGGATTTCTACTGGTTTATATAAATATAAAATACTTCAAAGCTGCATAAAACAACATACTGCAGGGGTTTATAATAATAATATAATTATTGTCCTCTGTTGAGTTTTCTTCAGTTTTAGTTGCTACCCCTTATATTGTTTCTTATTATTATATCTTAGTATTATACTAGCGGCCCGCCCCAGCTTCGCACGGATGCATTTTTTTTTTCGAATATCCAAAATTTTCTTGCATACAAACCTTGTTTTAGCAATACCGAACACAACAACAAAAAAAGTATCATCAAATTTGTTGCTGACACTTCAGCGACGTTGTTTTATACTATGTAAGGATTGTGCTTACCTTCAGAACCCTGGAGGTAGTCCACAGCAACTTTTCGTAGTCGTACGAGCGCATAATGCGGACCAATTCGATAGGTCCCTGCGAAGCCAGAATGATCAACTTCGACTCTTGGTTTCCATAGGCCAAAATCTGTAGGCAATCAGTCACAATCGCCAGGAACTTCACATTGTTCCTCTGGAGTAGAGCCACCATCTTCTGAAGACCTCCAGCAAGACGTACAGCCATCTTGGATCCGTCCTGATGTAGGAGCAGGTTATGCAGAGTCGTGATGGCGTAGAAGAGGACAGACTCAACTGGTGAGCTTAGAAGCTTCACCAAAGCAGGGATTCCACCACTCTTGAAGATGGCAAGTAGACCTTGACGGTGGTGAGACAAGTTGTGCAGGGTTCCCACAGCCCCCTTAGTAGTCTCCAGGTCATTGGAGTTAGAAATGGCGCGCACTAAAGCAGCGACCATTTGAGGCGAGTTCATGATGGCATGGCGAGAAGCCTCCTTCTTGGAAAGCTGGTGAACCATCATGGCAGCTTGAGAGACTACCACTTGATCCTCGTCATTGAGTAGCTTGATCAACTCTGGTATAGCCCTGGAATGAAGGTGTGTGGTAAAATAATGCTGCCTTTATGAGTCAATGATTCGAATTTAAATATACTATCACACGATGAACATGACTGACTGTGTCAAAGTCCACTTTGTATGACAATGGTATTGATCAATCATTATTTCAATGTTTATTTTCTGAGAACCCCAGCAACTAGCATGCTCAACAGAGTTTAACTGTAATTCAATTTGACTGCCTGCCTTTTTTATAATTTTTTGGACTGTGTCTTTGGTGTAATGATTCCAAGTGTGACTACTGAGCATGGAGTTTAGGTTTTATTTCTCATATTGGGCAAGTGTTAATTAATTTTTCCACTAGGAATTTCTCAGCTGCATCTAATCTCCACATTTTGGATTTGTGCCAAGTTGATAGCAATAGGTTCATCCCCATAAGTAATATTGACATAGCTGGCGAAAAGTGAGTGTTCTATATACCTACCCCTTAAGACGCGGGTTGTTGTGTGAACTTTTTATCAAAATGAGAACTTAGTTTACCTGGTGGCTAGATCAGCATCATCCTGATAGTTGATGAGGTTGACGACAGCATGCTTGAGCATCTGCGACGGCTCGGCAAGGCGCTGCACGGCCGTCGGCTGGGCAGGATCCAGTTGAGTTGAGGGGATCTCGATGCCTTCCTCCAGGGTCTCAGGGAACATGGCAGCCCGGACACGCTGGGAGCGGGTTTGGGACAGCTGCTGGTTCATATCTAAGAAAAGGAAGGATTTTAACTAATGTCAGCAAAATTATGGAACAGCTACTTCGGTGTATTGATAGAAAAGTATTCTATAAGACAAATCTAGTAAATGTACTTCTACTTGTATGTAATTTTTTTTTAAAGTTCAGTCTGAGCCTAAGGTAAAAAAGTTGTAAGCTATAGAATTTGACATAACAATTTAAAATATTTTTATAGTTTTTTTTTTTTTTTATATTTTTTATAAGTACCCTTGTTTCAAAGTAAATAGGGTGGTATTTATATATGTATTTCTTATATTTTATATCCTTGTTTCATAGTAACTAGGGTGGTAAATAAAAACAGAATAACATACAATATTGTTATCAAAAACATAACAAGCCATTAGTTACCTGTTCTATGTAACAGATTAATCAATCAATTAATATTATGTCAACTTGGGCTACTTTGACTATCATATTTCGAAATTAAGTAATGAGCTAAATCCATATCCATACTAATATTATAAATGCGAAAGTGTGTCTGTCTGTCTGTTACCTCTTCACACTTAAACTGCTGAACCAATTTAGATGAAATTTGGTATAGAGATAGTTTGAGTCCTGGGAAAGGACATAGGATACTTCTTTATCCCAATATTCCCACGGGAAACTTATGCAGGTGAAACCGCAGGGTGCTGCTAGTATGTAATAAAACTCTTACAAGTGTTTGTCGAACTTACCATCAACTTGCTCCTGGGTAAAACCCTGAGCGAATCCCTGATCCAGGTCAAACATGAGCTGGTCTCCCTCCATTTCGTCATCTTCTTTGCCCGTAAGTGATGGGACCTATGAAGGAAAAATAACTTATAATAGGTATTCTACAAGCCCTTTTGCACTACACAATATTTAGGGCCCGACATTTGTGATGTGTTTTTTTTTAATAGGGACCCCTCCTCCCTTTCTCTTATACCATCCTGATTTATGAAAAGGTTCCCTAAATATCACATAGTGTAATAAGACGTTTATATAGGAAAACGAGTCTTATCTTGTTATCGAGTATACCATGGCCTCATAAGAATAAAAATCATTAAATTTTGTTTGAATGAAGAATATTATGTCAGTTTGATGAATGTCTTTCTATTCTTTGTCCTTACAGGACAAGATATTAGTTGAACTGAAAAATGAGGGTAAATGTCTTCCACATACCACTAGGTACTACAAACATTAGGTACCTACCTACAACAAAGCATGTTGTCATTATTTTCTCTTCAATAGTGTAGTCAATCTGTCAGTTATGGTAACCGCAACCAAGTAATCTTACTAATCCATTTTAATATGAATGAAGGAAACAAGTGTCTTTTAACGCTTTTGAAATTTTAAAACATAACTTGAAGTTTTTTTGTTAGAACTGTGTAGATGTTTTAAAGTTCTGAAGAGTAGAACACAGAGAGAATATTATAATCATGATTTTCCCGACAGTCCCCACACTTTCAGCTAAAATAATCAACAAATGAGATGAGTCTAGCCTAGTGAATCTTTTCACTAGGTACACACAACAACATATACTATCAAGCCCAGTTGCTATCATTTCCAGTTTCAGCTGACCTCGCATTGTAAAGGCTTTTTGTACAGTGAGAAGTCAGCTTCTGGAAATGTATAGCTTGATATGTCATTGTGCATACCTACATAGACAAAATGAAATATGATTGGCTCAATATTATCATATATTTCATTCCCCAATGAATCCATATCCATACATTGTTTAGACTGCCTGGTCATATCTTTTGTTGACTATAAACAATCATACCCAAACTTAAGAGGTGTATTGAACATACCTGAGTAGCAGCCCCGGAGTTGATACCAGAGTCAACCAGGTAGGAGTTCTGCTGCCACATGAGGGTCTGCTGCTCCTTGCTGGGTGCCATTGGCACATCAGAGCCTGCATAGTTGCTGTGAGACACTGAAATAGACAATGACAATGTTTGTAGTTATGCTTTAAAGTTTAGTCAGCTAGGAACACAAACAACCTCCTGAACTAAGATTAATTAATTTAATTTAATTTCACAGAGATGATTGAACATGGAATGCAATAGATTCAAGAAATTGTTTTAGAAATTCAACCAACATTGCATGGAGTGTGTAAAGGTAGTTAGATAGAACAATAGATTTAAGTAATCATAATAAACACTTATGAAATAACCAAGGTGTTTAAGTGTGGTATTACCATCCTATGCAGTTATGAATGAAATGTATTTGATAATACTGTCGAAACTCCAGTCAATACCTTTGATATGAGTCACATCACAGTCGCAACGATCTGAAAGTACCTACCTAACTATAATCAGTATCTAGAACACTTCTCTATTTTATCTACTGCATACTTATTGATTCATAAAATAGTGAATACTAAACAATGTTTGACTTACTCGTGCGGCTCTGGGACGATGGTATCTGATAGCTCATGGTTCAGAGGATGCAACAATGCACCCTGCGCCTGTAAAAAAAAAAACACCATGATTTTTACCGATCACTACGCGGCCATGACTATCGATCTATAAGGTTTTGAGTAAACAAATAGATTGGGTTCTTTTATTCACATAAACACTTCAATCTGCACCGTGTTTCATGCGTTCAACGGCTCTAGGAAACGTATCATAAAACAAAACAAACAAGTACTCCATGAACTAAATACCAATACCACACCCGACCCCATAATATGTTTGGTATTCGATTGATCGTTACACTTTGATTTTTTTTCATTCTATTGCTAACTAATGTGACGCGGATAATACTTGCCTTGACTACCGTAAGCTGTAAGAGATTAATACAATTAATTTACACTACTATTCTGATAAAATGATGCACAATGAACCCACCACCGTCACAAAATTGACATGACAATATGGCGCCCATGCAATCGTAACTTTTCGTTTATTATCGGGTGTTCTCGTAGAGATCGGTAGCTGAGTTAGCTATATTGTTATCTCGTTTTAGCTTGTTAAGCTTACGTAAGTTTATCTTTTTCTTTCATCAAAGCAACAGTGCACAACAGTGGTACCAACTGAATGATAAACTGGCCCACGTTTTGTTTTACGCAAAAACTTTGTTGAAAAGGTTATAGCACTATTTACTCCAATAAAACATTTTTATAAAACAATTTACTTTGAAAATCTATCCAAAATTGGCAGTGATAAATCAGTGATATTCCAGAATACTCCCAATCATATTTATCGAAGATTCGTGATGTACGTATTTTCATGCATTTTTCTGGGATTACGGCAAGCGGTACCGTCTCCACAGGGATAGGTAGTGCTGTAAAAATTGACAAGTGCGAGACGGACTACATAAGGGTTCCGTAACAACTACCGTGGGTACATAAGATATCAGTGAAATAACTGATATTATTTGTTAATAGAGTAACTCAGAATACGGCATTGTTTGATGTTTGTGGTAGGTAATAGGTACCTACTTTCTCAAAATAGAGCAGAAACAAAAATCATAAAAAGTCGAAATTTCAAAATTTGCCCAGGTAGCACCCACAACTACACTATTATTCTAATCTGTTACAACTCCTCCAGGCCGAATTTCGGCCATGGCGACCAATCTCAGCGGCGGGCGACCAGCCTTCAGCGTGGGAGATAATATTATAGTGCACAAGTTTAGTGTGTGCGCACACACAGGTGCACACTCTCTTCCCTCACTCTCACAGTCCGATAGAGAGAGATCAGGCGCAAGGCCAAAACGGCTTAACGTGCTTTCCGAGGCACGGGGAATATCCACACCGCCAACATTCAAACTCCGGGCTGTTACTAAGAAATTCCCAATGGAAATACCCAATAACACTTTGCCCGACCTGGGAATCGAACCCAGGAACCCACGCTCAGCAGTCGCGCTTGTAACCATGAGACCAACGCGGCAGTTATAGTTAGCGCCACGAAAGATGAGACTTGACCCCGATTCCCGCGCTCTTTCTGCCGCCCCTATGACGTCCGGTTCCCCGCGCTCAGACCTCATACCGCTAAAGAGATCTAAAATCGTATACTGCGCAAGTCAAACCACGTGGTGTGTCAAGTCTCATCTTTCGTGGCGCTAACTATACAGTAGTCAATACTAAAGATACAAACAGACAAGCAAAAAAAGACTGTGTAGGCCACAGTATAGCCGTCCTTTTCACACGGAACCAAAGAGTATAATAATAAATACGAGAGCACGGAATCCAAAAAATATTATTGACGGATGACTTCACTGCTGGCTTTCAGTTTCAGTCTATCATCTATCAAAAAGTACTCTGTGAGTCATCAAAAAGTACTCTGTGAGTCTATCAAAAAGTACTCTGTGCTGCTGGCTGCTGTCTATTTTCATTTTGCTTTGATTTACTACATTCATTCTTTAAAGGTGTTCGATAATTACTGAGTTTATTAGATACGGCATTTCAGCGCAAACATGAACCTACAGGGCCCTTCAACCTACAGTCTATGCAAACCAACTTACAGCCGCTTTAATGTTTCTGAAAGCGTCTCAGACATCAGGGTCTTCGTCCGTGAGTTTAAGCGACGAGTATTACATTGCCTGAAACACGAAGAAGAGCACGGTAGAACTCCATTTAGGTCATTTGCTGAAAAGAAGCTCAGCGTTCCTGAAATAGCTTGGTTACAAGATAACACTGAAAGATTTCTTAAAGATACTGCTAATGAAAGTTTAGTGCAGGAACATTATTTGTCGAGATGCGGCTTTATCTGTTCTATGATTTATACACCTGACGGAACAGCTATCATCCTGGGACATTCTTCTGGCCTGATTCAGGTATGTGGGAAACTGAGTGGATAACATACCCAGCCTCTATTATTTTCTGAAGTAGAGCTGCCAGTAACAGAGGAAGCTATTAGAGTAATTCGTGGTAAAAGGACGCTGTGAGCAAAAGTACGTAGTGTTTTTTTCTCTGAGGTGGAAGGGCGGGGACGCTGGTTCCTCGAGAATGTGTGCGGCGCTATGCGCAGAGGCCCGCCCTATTGTCTCAAAAGCCGTGTAACGGTGCTTGTCGCGATGCGATTTAAGGTGCAAAAAATTGGAATCACCATAAAATTCCGTAGTTTTTTCTACTGGGAAAAGTTTCGTACTTCTAAAGCTAGCGTCGCCTTGAGTGTATTTAGTGGCTGCGAGCGCGACTACTGAGCCTGAGTTTCTGGGTTCGATGCCCAGGTCAGTAAAATTGTTATTGACGATTTTTGAGTCTGAATTTGTGCAAGCTATTGATTTGCCCTCAAATAACATAGGTTTTATTCAATTAACTGGCGAAATATGGTTGAATCTTTACCAACCCCTACGGGAAACGTAGGTCTGGATGTTATGTTATGCAGGTAACTATATGTGGTTATCATCACTAGTCTGTGAAAGTTTATCTATGTTTATGCGGGATAGGTAGGAACCTACAACGCAAAACTTTCAATTTTCCGATAATCAGGTAGGTCACGCCAAAATGCCAGACCCTGAACTAAAAGAGGTTCTTCAGGAATACGCGAATAATATCAAAGAATATTTTCGCAATGAATCACGCCCGAAAACATGGTATCCGATGTTCTATCGCGAGAACTCTAAAGAAAGATTTTACCCATGGAAAGCATGGGTAAAAGAGAACAATGAAAAGTACTTGATAAACACACCTAACAAAATATTGCAATACAGATGGTACTGTTCTGAAAAGGGTGCTATAACTTCAATGCAGTTTGCACCAAATGGATATCATATTATTGTCGGCCATGCCTCAGGCAGCATTGATGTGAGTTTCGGTACCTACCTAATTGTTATAGCTCCTCAAACACTACTGAAGCTCCTTAGTTAATAGAATGAAGAAAAACAAACGGATGATATTGTAAGCTAACCTAAAATACAGTCCTCTCATAGGAATCCCAAATTCCTGCCTTTTGAAGTGTGGCAAACGAACTGAAACGACCATGGCCATGAAAAGCTCAAACATTTTGTGTAAATACAGTAGTCCAATTTGATTATCTTTGAATAGGAAGGCACTTTCAGACAAAAGAAGATTTATAAAATATTCAAATTGAGTCAGCCCATATTCTCGCGCTGTAGGATTTTCAACTTTCGGCGCTGAGCGGAGCGTTGAATATCCGATATAGCAATGTGCAGCGCGCTTTTATCTAGGCATCCATTTAGGTGTCGCCTAGTGTTAGAGAAAGCGGGCAAAGGTGGTGATTTTTGAGTTACGACCTAAAACATAATCTCTGGAATTCCAGATGCGGCACGGCAGTACAGGCACGGTGCTGTGCACGTTACGAAACATTCAGTTCCCGCCGAAACCCGTGCATGCTCTGGAGTACAGCCCAAATGAACCAAATGTCTGTTACGCGGCCTGCATGGACGGAGCCGTGTATCGAATCGAGATCCCACACGTATGTGAAATACGCTTCTATTCGAATCTATTAATAGCACCCAGTATGAGTATTGAATAAAAGCTCCAGTTTAATTGGAGGGTAGGTACCTATGCTTCGCTTTGGTTGAGCGCTACGTTGTCAGGAGAAATTTGGAATTGGAATCTTTAATTATATGTATGTAGGTCAGTGGAAGATCCAGGATTGTCGTTTGGGACGAGCTTGACCCCGCTGAGGGTAAACACTAAAAAAGGCGCGCGGATTAAAAATTCCTCACGTAAACAAAACATCTTATAGAAATTCAAAACTTGAAAACATAATGATTATGACCGTTGTAACTTAGGTAGTGTACCTAATGCTTGCTAAAAAGTTGTAATTAGAGCATCAAGCCACTTTAAGATTTGTCATGGAAGAATTCAGACGCTTTGGGGGGGAGCTTGTTATTATTATTTTGGAGATTTTTTTTTTTTTTGCTTGCGTACGTATAGTGTTTATTGTATTTCTTGGTATATTGGCGTGGCTAGCTAACCTATGGCAAATAATTTAATTTAATGTCCTGTGTCCTGTAATGTTATTTATTGTATAAAATATTTTTTTTTCTAACTGAACAGACAGCTGTGCTGCTGGGGAGTTTGTTCCGCCATTTCTTCTCCCCAGCGAAAGCACTAGGAAGTGGTGAAGGGCGGGCGTTTTGGGTAACTGTCTTTTGTAATTTTGACGTTCGAAAACTGTTGATTCTCAGCCTAGTTTGAATTATAAATGACTTTTGGTTTTGATTTTGATCTTGTGCCCCTTAGCCCGGCTCACCCCTGGATCCGCCATTGATAAGGGTACATTTACACGATACTCTATAAAGCTGCATATCTATATATCCGACTCCACGTAGGTAAATGTTGACCTATGTATATCTTCCTGCAGAACACCAAAATATAAAAATATGGAATCATCCAAATTGTTTCTTTTACGTATCGCATCACCCTTTGTTTGGTTTACAATAACACCTATGCATAACTCAACAAATACCATTCATTTTTTATCATCCGGGTTGGTTGGTACCTGTGAAATTCAATATTCGTATATTATTGTTCTCTTTCCCGCAAAATTCCTGAGTGGATTCAATTCACCAATAGAATTATTTATCGGAGCACAAAAGCGCGTGTATTCATTTCCGTTGTTGCGATTGCGATGTAGCAAATATCAACAGGGAATAACGAAGATTAAAATGTTATCCTTCATTCCCATTGGTATTAGCGGCCTAGTGGTTTGTGTAGATAGCCTTTCACCAGAAATTGATCCTGCGAGGCTTTGAAACAAGCGATACGATGAATTACTACATATGCTGCCTCAGGTCACGTCATGGCATGGAACTACGTATGGATAGGTTAATTTGTTACCTATTTGAGGTATTATGATAACTTACGTGAATCACCCAACTTACCTGTGGTCTGTACTTACTCTTACTTAATTATTGGTACTTCAATCAGTCTAAGGATAAGCAATATCGGATGATACAAAATAATACATTTTTGTTCGGAGCTTGTCGTGTGCTGCTACGAATTACCTTTCCGAGTCGGAATAGGTATATAACTTAGAGTATATAATTACAGTATAAGTACCTAATTGAAAAAAAAACAAAATCAAAAGTAGGCTAAGACTTTGTGAACGTCAAAATTACATAAGTCAGTTCCTTAAAACCCTTCACCACTTCCTTCCTAGTGCTTTAGCTGGGAAGAAGAAGCGGCGGACCAAACTCCCTAGCTTATTGATCATTCCAGATTTATATAAGAAGTCAGACACGTGCTTCGCACTTTTTCTTGAAAATAAGTAGGAAGGTACTAATATTATAAAGAGCTAAAGTTTTTTTGTTTGTAAGTAAGTATGGGGTAATCTTTGGAACTACCAGCCGGATTTGAAAAATGCTTTTTGCATTTGATAGCCCAAGGCTATGGTCTATTTAACATCACGTGATGGCCCTTAGGAGCCGAGCGAAAAGAAAAAAGTCGGAAAGAACGCTAAGCGAAAACGCAGTGGTAGCGCGGGCAGGTGATGCGATGCGACGGGGTGGGTCAGGGTACAAGAAATTTCACGCGGACGAAGTCGCGGGCAGAAACTTATTTTCAATGAACTTAATATACAATGCATTACAAGATTTACCGAGTAGATTTAAATACCCATCGCCAACGCAACTTCGCTTGCTTCAAAGCCCCGTCTTAAGGGCAGACCTAGATAAATCAACTCAAATTGTCTGTCGACACTACCGATTAACATTGTCCATTTATTTGTGAAGATAGACACGTCCGTGACAAACCCTCCAGGGTTTTGCATCAGAGCTGACCCGATGCTGGAAAGCCTGAACATGCAGTTTTATGGAAGCCCTGGGATCTCGTCGTTTGCTACGCCGTTTATAACACGTTAGTTTTACTTCCAGTTAAGTATTTAAACCTTAAGATGTAGTCATTAACATAGTGGTCTATGTATAGCAGTGGATCTATAGATCTAGTGGACTTTTGTGGGCTAATTAATAAGAAGATCACAATGAGGTGGTGGCTAGCACAATTACGAAAAAAGCGCACGCAGTGTACGAAATACTAAAGAAATGGGAATAAGGATTGCAGCACGAAGAGTTCGTTTGGAGTATTGTCGTATATGATTTCATTCAAACATTATGTAGATATATAAGCTGCATTACAAACCCGATACATAATACTTTTGTATACCTAAGCCACTAGATTGGTCCACGTCCATTGTCTACACACTAGACCCCTCCGATGATCAGATTTCGCACATGTCTAGGTTTTTTACTAAAAGGCCAAAATGGCGGTAGAAACGTATTCGGCTAACAGGCTGCCAGACAGTATTAGTGAATCCATGGGTACTGTAAGGCTCTACAGTCGACTCAAATTAGCAATGCAGCTGGGCGCCGGTCGGACGGATGTTCTTGCTTTTAGCATAGTCACGTTAATGAATAGATCATTAAGCTTAGTATGTACTGCTGTTGTTATTTAATTAGTCTGTAGCAGTATACTGCAGGGTGTAAAGGATAACTAAGCGTAAAAGCTACAAGTAAAAAAATCAAGGGATGTTATGAGGCGTTTGGTGATTGCAAAATGAATATACCTTTGCAACTGTAAATACAAATTTCCAGTCGTGGTTCTTCTATTTGAGTATGTGCTAAATGTTGGTATCATAGAGATTTTAAATCCTTATTGTTACTTTTAGTCGCTTTATGTAAAATTTTGCATTCAGCTGCTTTCGCTTAGACTGGAAGCTGTTCCCAATACTGTTGCGGAAAAGGCAACGCATAATGATGAATATTTCTTGACCTGTACTTCATGTTATTTGCTAAACACATATTTTGTATCAATATTTGCTTCTTTAAAGTAAAACAACTGTTATTTTTTTCTAGAACGTTTTGCAGTACTTTCATTAGGTATAATGTCGGACGCAACGAAAATGGCCGTCGGCTATGATGACACATCAATCAGGATCTACGACATGGAAACACAGGAGGTGCGTTGAACAAATTTATAGATAGGTAGATAGATTAACCATTTATTTAGTGCACACAAAATAAATAGCACAACACACAAAAGCACAATGAGATGATATAACAAATTACATGAATTTAAGAAAAACATATTTTAAATAAAATAAACTCTGACGTGACTCTATGACTATTACACACTTTAAATCAAATAACGAACACACAAAGTTCGGTGTGCGTCTAAATGTTGCAGCAAATGGGAGTCCAGCTCAGCATGTGTCGGATAGTTAATAGGTATATCTGCCTGCCTACCTGACGCTGTCATTCAGCTGGATCCCTGCAGTGACATACGGAACTCGAGCATACGATATAAATACGCGAATTATTTTTATTGATGTTGTTATACTTATGTTACACAAGTAATCCTGAAAACTGAGTAAAACGCAGTCAGATGCTATTGAGTTCGATAGTAGTTTTTAACATACGGCCAAGAGTAAATCCTTCTTTATATTAAATACATTACGTCTGCAAATTGCATTGAATAGATTATCCTAATTATAGGTATTGTTATTTTTATCATTTTACTGTTAAAACTTGATAAATGAGTAATGTTTCGCATAACCTAAAACATGTCTGTAAAAGTAGACTAATTAATGTAGCAAAACATAGAAAATATTCCAAACGGATATCCACCTTTAATGTCGTTGATATTTTGAATGACGGTAGATAGAAACGTCAAAGTTGTTTGTTCACGACTATAAAAGGGGGAGCTCCGAGTGGCGGGGACCATTAAGTTTTTAAGCCCTGGCTGGAGGCCTTAATTTTGAGGCATCCACAGGCAAGTCCGGTTAAGCAGACGACAACCTTATAGGTTGAACTGCGAGATGCCATTCCCAAAAAAAAAAATATGGCGGGGACCATTCTTTTTTGAGACATCTACCAGAACGGAACTCCGGCCTACGGGTAAAAATTAAGTTATTTTATTTCTGAATACTATACTATTATTATATTATTTTTAAATGTTTGTTATTTTAATATTGTTATTATATTTGATAGCTATTGTTATAATGTGATCCTGAGAACAGAATTAATTGTTTTTAAAATAACGATAATTTATGGCAGTATAAGGAATATTTGTTGATAGAATAAGCTTTAATACTGTTTCCATGGAGTTTCTTGTCCTTCTTCTCCATGATGACCTAGATTTGAAACGGACAACTAGCTTTCTGATTAATTACTGACAAGCCTAAATTCTAATAAATGTCTAGCTTGTCTTTCTGTGCTTTATTTCATAAAATCCTTTCCCTACATACCATATTCATAGTTACTTTTACACATATTAAATAACTAGTAACCATTCTGATATTCAAAGCTTTATATTTGGTATAGTATACATATAGACTTATAAATAGATTCTACCCCATTTTCTAACACATTCATTAAACCCTCATCTCTCAAACACTCGCAACATATTTCAAACAAAAAAAAAAAAGATAAACCTGTTTCTTTAATAAGATTTTATTTAAGTTTTTCTTTGTAAAACATACCTAGCATTAAGTAAATAAAGCATTCGGTACTGAAATATACTGAATATGCATAGTCCAATACATTAACAGCACATATATTATAAGTCTTGTGAAGTGATTTAAACATTTTCTTTTGTATGTTTTAGTAAATTTATGTTCATTGGATATTTTATTACGTTTTGAGGCATTTATTTACTTTCTCTGCAAAGAAAAACGATCCGAAAGCGAAAAGCGGTCGGGAAAAGTAAAATATATTCTTTTTGTATTTATTTTCGTCTCTAAGCCTTGTGGTAATCTTTTTGTATTAGAGAGGCCTCCATTTTTTATATTGTTTCGCGAAAAGGAAATTGAAATTGTAAGTTACAATAGGTAAGTTTTCCCTATACATGTAGGGTAAAGGCGGGATAGATGCCCCAGTGGGATAGTTGCCTCATTTTCAAAAAACCTAACTTCCCAAACTCGCGACTTAGAAATAATAGTTTAACTAAGAGCCGCAGGCACCCCGCACCTCAGTTAGCCATGGGCCGTCGTGCGATGAGGACCTGTTTCGCTCGTGTGTGCATTCATCTCTGCGGCGAACTTTACAAAAACGTCAAAGTTTTAAGGGTTAGTATTTGCTGTTGTATAACTTTATAATTAGTCATTAATTCCGTTATATTATTTATTACGTCAATAAACTGATTCATCAAGTATGCATCTAGATGTAAATAGTTGCTCTTTTGTTTTTTATTTATTTAAAAAACACTTGGGCATCTATCCCTATCAAAAAGGATAGTTGCCCTGATTTTTCGAGGTATAGGTGCCCCTAGGGGCATCTATCCCTCCGTACACCATGTATACCCATATGTGGTTTTAGGGTATATTTTGAACATAATTTTGTGTTCTGTTATATTTTTTATGTGTTTACATATAAATTTGTATTTGGACTTTTTAGTGATTGTAGCAGAACCATGTAACGAAAATACAAAAGAAAGGAAGGAGTTCGAGCTCGAGTATGTTCTTGGACTACAGAACAATTGCAGTCAGCTTTCGACGAAATGGATAGAAATACCATGGGGATAAACGAAATATCCCGACAGTTAATTATGGTTATTTTATTTGATCTCAAATTATGTAGAATCATATGATTACAATTGAAAAAAAAAAATTAAAAACTGAAAAATGCTTTTCATTATTAGGCCCATGTTTCTTGGAAACAATTTCTGTTTTAGGAGTAGCTTTTTACGGCTAAAACACCAATTGTCCTCAAAACCTCATAAAAGTTTGGTTGAGTTTTTCGTTTATACAGTATGAAGGGCATCTATCCTTCTTAGTATTTTCATGGTGGGGCAACTATCCATACGGGTAGGCATCTATCCCCAAAAAAGGAGTTCCACGAAAACCAAAAATTTGCAAAATCTGTAATTTGTAGGGCCAAAAATACAAATCACAGTTAAACATAAAGGACTAAACTAGCTAAATTCATAGACATTATTTATATAAAATTGTTATTTTTTTAATTAGGAGGATATTTCAAAAAGTGGGGCATCTATCCCGCCTTTACCCTACCAATAATTTCGTCCTCCGAAGTAGGTGCTAGTAGGTATCGACATAATGTGTTCAAAATTCCTACTGCAATATCTTTTTTTAAACTAAATAGTACAATATCACTCTTGAAGTTCGCTTATTATACTAATTATAGGTACTTCTTTCACACGTGAATTTACCTAGCTACAGCCTGGAAGAATCTCAAAGGCATTCATCGAGTTCTAAGAATGTAGGGACAAGTAACTCTTTGGGTAAAGTACCTATACAGGGTGGCAGGGACAACGGCGTGCAAACTGTAACCAACATTTCTAAGCTAGGGGGGGTAGCGTAGGCATATTTCGTCGGTTATCAAAAAAAATCAGCTGTTTCCTACAAAAGTACCTACTATACCTACGCGGTCAAAAAGTTTGGAACAGTAGTTACATTTTTTATTTTACTTATAAACACAGTAAAATGGATTCAGATTCGACTTATCAGAATTGAGTACAAGGTACTGTTTATTTCTTAAGAAATTTCTTCAAGCAGACCTGCGAAAGGAGAAATGAAAAAGAAATGTAAACAATAGTGTGTGAGAACAAGAAGAAAAAAAACCACCGAACCGTTTTTAAATAACCGACAAAACATTTCAACGCAAGGGTATCCAGAATCATGTACCCACTGAATCTATGGTAAAAGCTTACGCGTCGGTGGCTATATCACCATATATAAACCACAGTTAGGTACTATAGCAGTGGCGAAGGCACTATACAACTCGATTCCCACCGGCTTTCCTTCGAAAATTCAGAACATAATCGCTCTATAGTCAATTCATCATTGAAATTTTCTTTTGGCATTTTTTTTTTTGCTCCGGCCTACCTCTGTCATAAATTCACCCTTCGCCACTGTATTATAGATATATGAAAGATTTCTATGGGTACTACTATAACTTTATGGATTGACCGATAACCAATTCCACAAATTAAAGTTTATCTTTCAAACAATGGGTATAATAGATACCTACCGTCTACCTCTTGCGGGCATCTAGTGGGCGAACTGTAGACGAGATAGATATTGTGTTACAGTACAGTCATAACATAAAATTGCAAAGCCAAGCAATAAGGTTTATCTTACAAATTGTTAGAAATGCAAAGCTTATAATTAAAGGGTTTTATGTGATATAGAACCTTAATAATTTAATTCAACACGACCAGAGACGCACTTGAAAGACTCAAAACTTTACAACTTAATGGGCAGTATCCACGGTTCGCGGCTGCGCAACGTGAACACGTATATCTTTGGCCTATGTGTGAGCGTGGTAGCCCTGTGGAAAAAGCCGCGACTTATGAGTTGTAGGTCGTAGTTGAACCGTAACAGGTGCTTTACTTTTTGTACATTATTTCATCATCACTGCTTTCAAAACGGCAACGGAAAACATCGTGAGGAAACCGGCTTATCCTGCACCCTAATTGCGTAACACACTATCAATCGGAATCTGAATCATTTTGAAGCAAATTGCTAATCAATTGCTTCATAAGTTCGAAAAGTTTGTCTGCTCAACACGTAAATAACGCAATGAATGTTGTTGAACTGTCAAAATGAAACTGATTCCGATTGATAATGTGTTACGCAATTGCCCCGCTGGAACCAAAAATTCGAAGACATGAGACATGTACCAACACGCACTAGGCCCGCAAAGTGGATTACGGCCCACTCCCTCTCACAGAAAGGAGGCCTGTGTACCAACAGTGGGAACATTATAGGCTGATTATGCCATGCCTGTGCCAGATATACGTTGCGTGGTAAAGCGGGTTACAAGTCTGTTACTTTTGTTACGGCTCTGCATAAAATGTAACCAGTAAAAGGTTACGGCTTAATCTCGTTTGAGTGTGGTAATAAAACTGACATTTCTGCATTGGATTTATTATAACTTTGATGTCCTTGACATTACAATTTAGGTCGGAGATTTTAAATGTTATTGGAAAGACATCGTTGACCTGCGCCGAAATGGAAAAATGTGTGATATCCAACCAACCATAGGTTTTTATTGGGTGCCACCATAGAAATTTCATATATCTATGGGTGCCACACATGACACGTACGAATGAGAAGTTGTCAAGCTTTCCGTACCGTGCTTAAGCTATGATTCGGTCTTCCCTCCGGTCCTTTGATATTGTTTTAGGAAATACTGGCTGTAAATAAAAAGTCCGTCAATCTATCTACCTCCGCAACAGACTCAAACTTCGAACGGGCAGCAATGTGAGACCAAAATAATAACTTGAACCAATTTGCTGGACTAACATATTAGGTATCCCTCATTTAATAAGAATAGAAATTGTACTGAGAAGGAATTAAGTATAGACAAGGCGATGTGATATAGATACACCTAGATAACGCTAGAGCAACTACTTTGCGTGCCACAAATCGCATCAGTTTACGTAAAAAAATCGTAAGCTGTCACTCGCGCTCAGTCCTGTGTACTGCTGGATGGGTGAGCGTGCGCGCTGGCGCTAGGCCCCAGGGGTGGGGTGACACGGGTGCCGCACGCGGCGGCGGCGGCGGCGCGGCGTCTTTGAATCGATTTGATTTTCCCATCAATAAATAGTGCTTGTGACGTCATAGTAGGTAGTCAAAAAAATGGCACGCTTGGTTTTCATACAGATCGTGATACTTGCGCTATCTAGGGCTATCTATAACTGCAGATCCGCCCCTGCTTCGCACGGTTACGTCGGTTACGACTTAAAAATACATTGATATTTCTTTATTAATTGCAAGTTTAACAATATCAATATTATACACATAAGCCTTTCGGAATAAATTCTCTAATAATGGTGAAAACCGCATCAAAATCTGTTGCGGAGTTTAGAAGAACAACGCACGCACACAGACAGACACGAAAAACGACTTTAATTTATAATAAGTAGTGTAGATTGGGTTTGGTTGACTGGATTTGGGTGATTTGTTGCTTGTGGCTAAGTAGTAAGAGCCGCACGGGTCGATCGATCAGGTTAAGCTACGCTTGTCGCGGTTGGCCCGTGGATGGGTGACCATCTTCAGTTACCAAGACCCCTCCGTGCCTCGGAAAGCACGTTAAGCCGTTGGTTCCGGCTGTCATTCGTGGATCTTTGACAGTCCTTACGGGTCGTCAGAAGCCCGAAAGTTTTGACAACGTTACAGGGGTATTGTATTTATTTATTTATTTGGGACAAACAAACAGTAACACATTATATTTGCGCAAATAATATAAACAAAGATATTATATAAATGTGCAACTCACACCGTTATCCACAGCATATTTCCCAGTAACTGAGTAGTGGAAGTCAGATAGGCAGTCGCTCCATGTAAAACACTGGTATTCAGCTGCATCCGGTTAGACTAAAAGCCGACCCCAATATAGATGGGAAAAGGCTAGGCAGATGATGATGATGATGATGAGGTATTTATATACTTAGATTAATTTCGTGTCTCTGTTTCTCATTGCAGTCTGTACAAACATTTAAAGTGCACAAGTTGCGGCTGCAGTTTATACCAAAGAAACTGCAGAGGATGCACTTTGGTCAGGTGGTCGCGTTGAGGACTCATCCGGTGAATCCGTATATGTTCGCCAGTGGAGCCTGGGATAAGACCCTTAGAGTGAGTAGAATATATTCTGTTTCAACACTATATTTGAGTATAAGGTGAAGTGAATGATTTTCTAGTTCTCCTGCAAATATTACCCTTAGTTACTTGCACAAGGAGAGTTAGAAAAAACTAAAAAATACCCACCAATTAATTAATTAACGGAAACTACGTACGTTTACTATTGATACCGGTAAGACGGGGTGAATAGGGATGCAGGGGTGGATCGGGACGAAACTTTAAAATGGATTTTAACGTTGATGTTATAAAGTTTATTGCCAACAAGGACACTTAATCGTTAATTATAATATATTAAACACATTAGAGTCCTTTTTGGCAAAAAAAAAAACAATTATTTCAATGTTAAAATCCATTTTAAAGTTTCGTCCCGATTCACCCCTGCATCCCTATTCACCCCGTTTTACGGTAACTGCCGATGTCTTCTGTAAAAATTCTCATCATGTAAACTTGTCAATAGTGTCGATTCCTATCATCAGGCGGAATGACAGTTCACTTCAAAGCTCACTCACTTCACCTAAGTTTTCACGGTGAGATTTTTACAGAATATACCCCCTGATGACATGACAGCTTTAGTATGCCTTATTACCAAGACCTTTAGGCAGATATCAATAAAACTTACTTATCACGCATTTTGGATAGGCGTTATTCCTGTCACTGTTACAATACTGTCAATTTACAAGTGCAAGATAGTAGAGAAATTTTGACCTTAATTCTCGAGATTTTCTTAATAACTGAGTCAGCAAAGATACTCTCATCGACAAAATGTGTCCCTTCGTAAATAGTCAAAATAGTAGGCAAAAGTTGTACTTAGATAGCTCTAATTATAACGACCTCTTAATACCAATGTAACCAATTAGAACAATTTTAATTACTTTGTCGAAAACTTGGTGAACCTGAAAGTCACGTACGTTTGTAAGATTGGAGCAAAGTATCCATTCATGAATAAGTAATTGTGAAATATTGTGATAGATTAGTTAGAGAGCCTTTGAGCAAATATCTATATTAGTAATAAAGCTGAAAAGTTTAATTGTTTGTTTGAATGCGCTAATCTATGGAATTATCGTACTAACTCGGATTAAAAAAAATATTTTTGTATTTGATAGCCCAATTTTTGAGAAAGGCTATACGCTATTTAACATCACGCTAGGGCCAAAAAGCTGAGTAATATGATAAAAGTCAGAAAGAACGCTAAGCGAAAACTAAGTATACTTAGCGCCACGAAAGATGAGACTTGACACACCACGTGGTTTGACTTGCGCAGCACACGATTTTAGGTCTCTTTAGCGGTATGAGGTCTGAGCGCGGGACGGGACCGGACGTCATAGGGGGAAGGCAGAAAGAGCGCGGGAGGCGGGGTCAAGTCTCATCTTTCGTGGCGCTAACTATAATAGCGCGGTCAGGCGATGCGATGCGACGGGATGGGTCATGGGAACAATAAACACGTGGACGAAGTCGCGGGCAGAAGCTAGACTCTAGCATAACAAGTAAACTATAGTGGTTAAATACGGACCGAAACATTTACAAGCTTATAATTATGAAACATATTTCAACTCTCAACTTTTTTACACACGAGTAAACATTTGTTCAAAAAACAAAATTGTTCGCATAGTTGCAATGAAACTAACTTTGTTATGAGGTACAACAAAAAATAACAATACAGACGTAGTTAACTTTGAAACTATGGGTGCAATTTGACCGCAGAACGTTTAACCCTGACGCCCACTGTTTAGACCTTGACGAAGGTGAAAAGGGAACTCTGGTCGTGAAAAATATAGAGCTACTATAGTTTGTTCGTCATGCCTATTAACTGCCGCGAATAAAGTGTTGTTATGCTCCGTTTGAGCTCAACAAATTAGTATTCTTTTGGTTATTTTTCGTAAACATGTATTAGAATTGTTTATTTGTTGCTCTTTCATACATATTTTCATACTTACGTACTTTTTGTTCACTTCGCGATTTAATCACTTACCTTCACTGAAAAGTGCTTAGTTGACATGTTTTTTTAGTAAGTAAATATTGCTACGGTATTTTAATCTCACGAAACGACGCGCGCTTTACTAGTGGTTACCAAGGCTACAAATACGTTGTGAATATGTTTGTAAGCGCAGGAGCACATGAGAGCTCTCGTCTCGGTACCGTCCGAGACAATGGCGAAGTCACTTGAGTGTGTGTGCTTGTGCGTGAGTGTGTTGTGCTGACGCTTTTCGTCTTCACGCACACATTCACAGCGTGCTTAACACATTCACAAGTAAAGCGCGTCGCTTCGTGAGATAAAAATACTGTGCATAGTAGCAATTGCTACCTATATGTCATACAGATAGGCAGCCCCACCACCCCAGTAAACAGTTTAGGTGATAGTTTTTTAATACCCCCACGCTCACTGTCGTCGTCCTATAAATGTACGAATCCGCTGTCGGCGAGTACGTGGGGCGAGTAACTTACTGGAAGCTAGTAAACACGTGCTGAATTAAACATGGCGGACAACGACCGCGGACTGACTCAAAGCATCTCTGTCGAGATTAAAATATTTCTCTCGGCGGTTAACTGCTCAAATTATTTATTAAGCGCGCTTTAACAGACGGTACGGTATTGTTCGCAGGTTATTATGGAATATTCTATTCTTTCTTCGCTAGTATTGCTTTGGGGCTTTGATGTTGGTAGTTTTATATACAGACTTGCTCTCAACCATGGTTGTATAAGAAATAACGAAGACGTAGGGAGACAGTTCGCGTTTAGAATGTATAAGAGCTGATTATTTGCAGTGAGGTTACCTAAAGATGTGAGTTTCTTATTCAATAAACTTTGCTTTCCTATAACGTAAATACGCTTTCTAAGTGTTTTGGCATATTTAACTCATTTTTGGGATAAAATACATTTACCTACGTCGATGTTTCTTCAAATGAGCGATATACTTAAGTAAAATTTACTTTTTTTTTCGGTATCGGTACAGTTTTAATTTTTATCTCGATATAAACATGCTGTGAATGTGATGTGTTAATCCAGGGTGTCAGCTGCCTCTATACCAAATTTTATCAAAATTAGTCCAGCCGTTTGTGCGTGAAGAAGTAACCAACATACAAACACTCACAAACTTTCGCCTTTATAATATTATTGTGATGTATAATATAAACATTTTGATTCGAAGACCTAATTCAAATTCAGAGAAACAATGAAATGAAAATCAATGAGTTGAAGAAAATTAATAACGTTTTCAATTAAATTTATGATTACTAACCCACTTTGGTTCCATTTGCGGTGCTGGATATTAATTTTAATCCTAAATGGGTTTGGACGTTACTACGTTACTAGATAATTGATGATATTCATTGGATACGTACCTATGACCTATATAGTACTTATAATATAATAAATTATGATAGACATTTATAGATCGGATCGCGTAAATGCTCCGAGTCCTCTGACCGTGTGATAGATTCTCACGGAGTTGATGATCAGGCATCAATTTCATTTAGTTACCTACTCAGGTACCTGTTTTTTATACAGTTTCTGTCCTATGACACAGCTATAGCGAAAGAAAAGAGATTGGACACAACGGAGTCAATGATAACCTAACGGTTAACAATAGGACAATAGGAAAAGAAAACTTGTTGCGCCGACCCCAGGTATACTATAACATAAGACGAGGGCAACAAGGTGATGATGATGAAAATGAGATAGTTATAGCGAAAGGAATCGAGAAAGATTTTGGCCGCGTCAAGTAAATGTCTCTTGTTATTAAGTGAAACTACAATCCATACTAATAATAAATACGAAAGTTTGTCTGTCTGTTACCTCGAACCGATTTAGATGAAATTTGGTACAGAGATAGTTTGAGTCCCGGGAAAAGACATAGGATAGTTTTTATCCGGATATTCTCACGGGAAACTTATGCGGGTGAAACCGCGGGGCGCTGCTAGTACCTTATAAAATACTAATAAAGCTGAAGAGTTTGTTTATTTGACCGCGCTCAGTAATCTCTGAAACTACCACTTGCAGTCGGTTTTTGAAAAAATATTTTTGCATATGTTAGCCCAATTCTTGAGGAAGGCTATAGGCTATTTAACATCACGCTAGGACCAAAAAGAAAAAAGTCAGATAGAACGCTTAGTGAAAACGAAGTTATAGCGCGGGTAGACGATGCGATGTGACGGGGTGGGTCAGGGAAACAAGAAATTTCACGCAGAAGCCAGTAATTTATTAAACTTCTTTAACTTTACGAATAAGAAAATATAAGTAACTAGTTATGTGTGATGTAACTTCCTGCGTTAGTTCTAACTTAATGTTTTTAAGACTCAATTGAGAAAATGGTAATGAGGAAAACGTAGGAACTATTCTTAAGTTAGTGGGCGTTGCAACAGACTCGGAATAAACTGCTATCCTTTGTAAAGTTCTAAGAGTAGCGAGTACCTACTTACTTAGTTGTGTAAGCTAGTTATCCAAAAGAATTTTTAATTTTATTTGTAACCAGAACTGGTTATAATCCCATGAACCAATGGTCCACATTGATTGCGTACCCAAGTAAGCCTCTGCAGACACAACTTGTCGAAGTGAGGGATTACTGACCCATCCAATACCCAGTGCGAGTGCGGTGCCTCTAATCAGACCATGCCCGACTTGTTGGAGTGCCCTTTTTTTTTTTTTTTTTTTTTTTGGATGGGAAATCATCTAATGACTCCTCCCGCTCTGGGTGGAGCGGAAGGGAGTGTCAGACTCTTACTGACTAAAACCCACCCGTGTTCCTTCCTTAGCCCTTTATGTTCCGGGGCAGCGGTAACCCTTTCGGACGATCCCGCTACCCCGGCAGGCTTCGGCCCTGGCGGGCCCCTTCCTTTTTGCTGACATCTCTTTGAGGCGCGCGTGGAACACATACGCGCCGTCCGGCACGGGCCTGGTCCTGATCGGACGGAGAGCTACCCATTACTCTCCGTCCGCAGGCCCGCGCCTACGGTGGCCGGGAGTCGTCACGCGGCTCCCGACGCCCGTAGCGTCTCCCGCGGCGGCTGAGGCGTGCGGCTCTCTCCCTGAGCCGTCCCGCCACCTCCTTCGCTAGCATGACTGCTTCGCAGAAGGAGGTGACCGCCTCCCACTCCCTCTCGCCCCGGACCATGGCTTGAACCAGGGCCGGACGCGAGAGGTCGCCGCCGTTGCCGATCGCCTCTACGAGGACACGGCGGTGCTCCGCCCAAGCGGGGCAGACCTCCACCGTATGCACCACCGTGTCCTCTGGGCGATCCTCGCAATGATGACACCCGGGCGTCTCCTCCCGCCTGATGATGTGCAGGAACCTCCCGAAACATCCGTGTCCGGTGAGGACCTGCGTCAGGCGGTAGGTGAGAACGCCGTGACGCCTCTCTAGCCACTCCTCAAAGAGGGGTCTTATCGCCACTATCGTGGCGTGCCCTGCGCTGGGTTGCGATAGTCGCTCTCTCCATGCCACCATGAGATCGCGCCGGAGGTCTGTCCGCTCCGCCGCTATTTGCCGCGGAAGCGAAGTTTCCCCCCGGCGTAGTGCCTCCGCGCGCCACTCATACAGGCGCGCAAGGACTTTCGCCTCCAGATCCCATGGCGGCATTCCGGCAAGGAGGCTTGCCGCCTCGCCCGAGATCGTGCGGTATCCCCGGATTAGCCTTACGGCTACCACCTTTTGGGGCGCGTTCAGGTAGTGGGCGGCTCGCAGCCGCAGTGAACGCGCCCACACCGGGGCCCCATATAGGGCCATGGACCGCACGGTTGGAGTGCCCTTAGTGCCACTTCACCTACACCTTGGATAACCTAAAGAATGAATGCTACTGATGCCGCAATCAACCTACTGGGCTCAAACAATATAAAACATCGAAGAAGAGTACCATCAACACGAAAAGATGAAGAGGGAAGATGGTTCACATTACAAGAACAGTATATGTCGGGAACCAGGAAAATATACACATTTTAAAAAGCAAAGTAAAAAAAATTTGACACATGTGATCAAACAAAATAGAATAAATAATTATGTTTTAAGCAACAAGATCAAAGATCAGACAAGATCTTATTGATTGTCAAAAAACAGAAAATCGAGCGACAATAACGATCGTCAAAAATCGAGCCTATTCTGTAGACACCTTTATACAATTTTCCCACGCGGCCTTTGTTTTTAAAGTTAAAGAAATCGTCAGCATTATTTTGTTCCAATAATATTTTCTTTTTATTATTATAAACTCAATCATAAGATTACGTTGCTTTATTAGTTTTTTAAGTGCAATTCCCCGTTTCCTTTAATAAAACTTTATCTTTTAATACTGTTTTTCAGTCATGCAACAAAAGTATTTTCTTATTTATAGAGAAATAAACCACGTTCCAGCTTATTTCTTGCCCTATTGTTCTCATTTTTCCCCTTTATAGTGACTACTAGTTTCCCATGTTTATAAATAAAACGATGGATGGACTTGTAAAAGACGATATGGCTAGAAAGGGGTGACTAACATGATGACGAGTAAGGGTCAGGACACATTGATCGACGGCCTTTCGCACTTTGCCGATTGAAAAGGAGCACATATGCTCTCTTTTTGTATGGACAAACCGTCGATCGCCGCCGGAGCGCGTACGTCGCGTCGATGCGAAAGGATGCGTACGTCGTTCCATACTTTGCTCTCTTTTTGTATAAACAAACCATAGATCAATGTTTCTTGAGAAGTAGGTATGGAAGAAAAATACATGTTGCGCCGACACCAAATATATTGAGATATAAGAGCACGAGAATGATGACGATGAAATAAAACCTACTTATCTAAGGACTGCCTCGTTGCTCCAGTGTTCGCAAGTGGGACTGCTGCTGCTATGGGGTTCTTGGCTGAATTCCTAAGTCGAGAAAAGTGTTATTGGGCTTTTTTCTTTAGTTATTTCTCAGTAGCACCCAGGAGTCTCGATTACTGCCCTGTAAGTGGCAATAGGCTCCTCTGATACCTATACTATAAAAATAACTTGTTAAATGTGGGTGCAATCCTCCGCCTCAGAGAATTTATCGTCAGGTTATTCCAAACTTTTCAATACGAACATTTTGCAATACTTTCAGATCTGGGACGTGAGATGCCCGATTGGTTGCGTAGTGACATTTGAAGGCGTTGACATTTGCGGCGATTCGATTGACCTCAACGTACGTATATTTTATCAAACTAACTGCCCGCGCTTTCACCCGCATAAGTCTCGATTCCATGGGAATATTGAGATAAAAGTATTCTATGTATACAGATCATAATCTAACCATGTAACAATATTTCATCCAAATCCGTTCAGTCGTTTTAGCGTGAAAGCGGCAAACAAACATAAAAAAATCAAATCTTTTTTTTTTTCCTTTATAAAATTTGTTTAGATTTTATACTACCTGGCATTGATTATGATTTTCGCATGGAATTAGTATGTATCTACTATAGATCCTTGGATTTTTCAGATAGAACGTGTGGAAGAAAACTGCGAGGTTCAAAAATGTCAGCGTAGTCAAGGAGACGATTTTTTCGAATTTGAATTTTATTTGAATTAAATACTTAAAAAACGTAGATAAGTAAGTTTCAACGCATGCGTTTCCATGACTACGACGTAATTTTTTGGGTTTCTCAGTTTTTATTGAAATTAAGAGGCTATTTGGATGGAACACATTTATTAACACTACAATTAATATAATACACAACACAGTTCTGTAGCGACAGATTCTAAACAGTGTTAGCCGAATCTTAAAAACACTGTCATGTAGGTCCAATAGTTCCTCCAATAGTTTTTCTTCCGCACGTTCTATCTGGAAAATGAATCATCTCGGCTACCAGCATATCGATATTCACAACCATTCGACAGGTTTTCAAATCGAAAATGACACATTTTCAATTAGCATTTGCCTTGCCCCCACAGCACAAAGCCGTCGGAAGAATGGCGGTCGTCTATTTGATTTTAACTAACAAAATTTTCAGGGTTTGGATTTGTGAACAGCCTTTAGATGACTCTTTTGATAACATTGATTGATGTTCCATTCGACACGGGATTGTGTCGAACGGTTGTGAATAGCTATGCTGGTATATTTTTCATTTCTGTTGTCCTTATGTAACCAATATACCCACTTGTATACCTGGTCTTCAAATAGACAATGAGGCAGTCTTCACACAACCATAAGTATCCAGAAATAAGTTAATTTTTTCATGGGGGACTTCAAAACCCGAGCCTTAGGAGGCTGCGTTTCCACCAGAGATGAGCGAGGATGCGTAGCGAGGGATGTGTGTAAAACTAACCAATACTAATGCTTACTTAGTTCAAGCTATAAAAATGAAGCGATGTTATTTGGTTGGTTTTACACACATCCCTCGCTACGCATCCTCGCTCATCTCTGGTGGAATAATGCAGCCTTGATCCCGGTTCTGTAACACCAAGCACGATTTTGAAAGTATCAGTACTGTAAGTATCAATACTGTACACTTTCAATGTTTATCGTGGACATATCTGATAGCCAAGGGAAATATCCGGATAAATCTGAACATAGACAAAGATCCGAAAATTTAATTCGTGACAATGACTGTTTCTATTCTCATTACATTTTGGAATTATATTCATATTCATTTAATCATTGCATTCCATAAAGTATTTTAAACTAACTGTTGCCCACGACTTTGTCTGCTATCCAGTTTAAAAAGTATCTTATGTCCTTCTCCTGGTCATGGTCTACCCATGGAAGAAATTTTATCCAAATCCGTTCAGCCATTTTAGCGTGAAAGCGTAACAAACAAACGAAACTCAGTTTTGCATTAATAAAAGCAGTCGCTCCATGTAAAATACTGGTATTCAGCTTCATCCGGCTAGGCTGGAAGCCGACCCCAACATAGTTGGGAAAAGGCTAGGCAGATGATGATTGATGTTACGAGGCATGTTTTTAATTCACGAAAAGTTTAATCCACATGCCACAAATCTCCCGTCCTTGTATTTACATAATCTTCCCGGCGTAACCCTAAACTTTAGTTTTACAACATATTTATTGGGTGTTCGTTTATATAAAATCACCATTTTTTGTGCACTTGTTGTTCGTAATAGGTAGTATTTGTTAAATAAGTATGTGAACCAAAATAAGATGGCGTATTTTTGTGAATTTCCTTAAAAGCAACCCAACATACCTTAAAAGAAGGAGGAGTCTCTCTTTATTCAAGATTTTTGCTGAGGAAATTCTCGCAGTTAAAATGTTATACTTAGTTTAAAATTATGACTGAATGTCTTTCTTCAAGTCAAACTACTACAATATTTTTCAGTAAGTATTTTTTTTTCTAAATCGCTTTTTACTAAGTATGTTCACATTTTAAAACAAAATTTTTCTTTGTGCTCTTGTACAGAATATAATTATGCAAATCACGTTCACTTTAATACATACGCATTTATCTAATCTTCAAACTAAGTGCTAGATTTAATAAACCTCGTATAATATCTTTCAACGTTAACTACATGAAATAATTTAGGTACGTGAAACAATTTAGAACTCAAAATGTTTTAAAACACTCTAATTTTAGAGAAGAAAAACTGTTTTGGGCGTCACCATTTTATTTAGGACCACTTAAGCGATCTTTAATGGTTGTAAATAAGTAATGCAAGCCTCATGCATAATGAGCTTTGAAACTGCTGTAAAGCATTAAACATTCCATGTTTGTTATTACTGAGAAATCTGCGCAAACAATCTACCCCTTTTGCATACGTGATTTGGGATTAAATCGCTTTGTCTGATAGACGTAAGTTATCATTCTGTGATCTGTGGTTTTGGGCAGTATTTCAAGTAATTACTTTGTGATCCGTTAATTACTTACTTACTTATTCCTTTATCGTCTATTCATCAATTATTTTCCACTTTACATAAGCATCCTGTAAACAAAAAAACTACATAAACACTGAAAAGCGCTTGAGTTGTCTAATCTATCTTCACTTCTTGACAGAAAGTCTAAAGAAAAAGGCATATGGTATAAGACCATGCAAAGTGAGCCTCCTCGAATTCCTTGGTTCGCTGAAAGTCATGTAAAGAGGTCGTATGTTGTTATGGCACATAGAATAAGATTGTGTTCTGGTCATTTTCCATCCAAGAAATTTGGTAATAAAGTCGAAGATGTCAAGAGGAATGTGAAAAGAACAGGAGAGAGAGAGGGAGCTAGTGATGCGGGAGTTAAAAGTTAATATTTATGATGTTGGGGCTTTCATTAGAATATTATGTACACCTAATTCGGGTGAAGAGAAACTGATTTATGAAATGGTTGCTGCAATACTATCTTCCTCACTTACGCAATAATATATTAAATTTGTATTAATAATATTATAATTACGTGTAATAATTAGTTAGATTAGGGTATGATGAGGCTGACATACCTTTGTAAGGTAAAAGTCTCTAAATAAATAAAGATTAACAAAAAAAAATCTTCACTTCTTCTGTTTCATTTCCAATAATGTCGAGAGCAATTCCATAGCTTTTCTTCAATACACCACTTTTCCTCACCTTCCCTTGGTAAAAATAGCCAATTTGTTTTTCATTTTTTTCCGTAAAAATTGTTCATCTAATCATAAAATGACTCCATTGCATTCGAAAATGGTTCGAAGTAATTTTTCTCATATAAGTACTACCTAAATATAAAATTATTATTGGTCCTTACTTTGAATATATTGCTTTTTATCCTGCTAAGATTTACGTCGTTTCAGTAAGGTTTTAGTAAAACCTTACAAACTTTTCCACATTCTTTTGAATACATCAAAATAATTTGGTCCTAAATTATCTCACACAAAATTCCAGGTCTTAGGCAGCAATACACGTCGCTTTAATTAAAAACTCTCGCTTTGTCGTAGTGCAAGTTTGCGGTGTTTCATCTACAGCTTAGCCGTTGCTTGGTACAGACAACTGCACGTAAATGTCAACAGTGATACTCTGAGAACGCCTTTATTTCTTATCAGTAAGGGCGGTTTCTTTGTTTGAGTGTTACCTTGGAAGAGCGTTTGACTGTACCTCGTTATGAAGTTTCATGCTCCTGTATAGTTGTTCTTTGCTTTGAAGAATATTATTATTGCACGGCTCTCGATATTTTTAGTTTGTAAAGCGGTATAACTTTGTCTGTGGACTGGGTACTGATATTGGTTTGTTGTACCTAAGCACTTTCAGGTGCTCTTTTTAATTTTTGAAGTGAAACTTCTTTACGCACGCTTGACTTGGGGAGTAAGCTGGCGAACGCGTGACGTAAGCGTTACGAAAAGTGTGATCGGGCGAGGCGAACGGGACTTGAGTGGGGGATATAAGCAAGAGACAGCAATGCGGGCGCATATTTTCTTTCTCTCTTCCTCTCATAGCCAAATACGCAATACTGAAGTTTCACTTCAGTCGTGTGGTCATAAGCACACTCGTTTTTTTTGGGATCTAAGTAACTGGTTACCTTATCTATCTAAGTGTATGGTTGTGATGGATACTTTGCCTGGTAGGAAAATCATTTATAGCGATATTTTTAGGTATTCAGTTCCTCAAAAGGAAAAACTGGAATAGTTATACGATCACTTCGTTGTCCGGCCGTCTGTTTAAGTCTGCAACGACCCTTTTTCTCAGGAACGCGTAGAGGTATCAAGTTTTAATATGGTTCTGTACAAATAAATAATCGTATTTTTTCGTGAATGAGTAGTAATTCAGTTAATTTGTCAATGCCAACCTATTTAGATACATGCGTGCCCTTGGAGGGTTTTCAAATTAACAGAACGCTTTTATTAAGCTTTATGGGTAGGTACCCTTTTGTGCAGAAGTTGAGTGATTACCGGGAAATTGTTAGAATGGAAATACATAATTCTTGTACATAATAGGACATTATTAACCTTGTGTGATAAGCGGCTTATATCCTACTAGTTTCTTGCCCAAGATTTCATCCGCGTGAAATTTCTTGTTCCCCCGACCCACCTCGTCGCATCGTATCGCTTGCCCGCGCTATTACTAAACCTCGTTTTCGATTAGCCTTTTTTCTGTTTTTTTTTTTTGTTTTTGCTCGGCTCCGCAGTGTCTTAGCGTGATATTAAGAGAGAATTAGACTATCAATCAAATGCAAAAATAATTTTTCAAATCCAACTGGTAGTTCCAGAGATTAGCGCATTCAAACAAAAAACTCTTCAGCTTTAATATTAGTACCTATACTTCTTCATTTTCTTATTCATTTTAAAATACAACATTCAAATCGAAAACTTTGCTTTTATCTATCATCATCATAAATAGATATGTGATATTCTCCGCTTGAATTCATCAATTTGGTTAAGAATTCAATCAAAAGTAGAAAAATAACAATAGCGTTATTTGGATCTGTCTAGTTAAAAAAAAAAACATACCTACCATCAGACCCGACCGTTTTGGAAAGGACCGAATTGACACCATTCAATCTATTTGATGTTGGACACTGATTGAATGGGATGTCTATGTTTTGACACTTGACATATAGGAAAGTGGTCGTACAATATGACAGGTAGAGGACACATGTCATCTTGTTGCTACTCTGGAATATTAGAAGTATTTTTAGATACCTGTAATGCGTACCGTTTATATTACACGTTGTCATTTATCCTAAATTATAATCAGTAAATTGTCCTAACGATGCCTGCGGGGTAATTGCGTAACGCACTATCAGTAGCAATGGGTTTAATTTTGACAGTTCAACAACATTCATTGCGTGATTTACGTGACACATTTTTCGAACATAATTATGAGGCATTGGATTAGCAATATCCTTTATTGAGACTGATAGTGTGTTACGAAATTAGGGTTCTGGTCTTTTTGTCTGTTTACCGAAGGATCAAAAAGCGCCTTATTAATGTTCATCGTCATCATCCACAGTCCGACTTCACCCACTACCCACTGAGCATAGACCTCTCTTTTCTTGTGTCAATCTCCATGCTCCTGTGTTCCTCCTCCTCCAGGTTCTACCCACGATGGCAACAATATCGTCCGCCCATCTCGCCCCCGGACGACCGACACTTCGTCTTCCAGTCCATGGATGTCACTCGGTCAATGCCTTACTTCACCTGCTACCACTGCGCTTTGCCAGGTGTCCTGCATAACTCCATTTGAGTTCCATAACTCGTTTTCTGATATCAAAAACCTTCATACGCCTACGTATCAACTCTTACTCTGTATACAACCTCCTGCGTGGGCGTCCACGTCTCTGCACCGTACGTCATGGTGGACAGAAGCATAACACACAGGTTATAGAGGCGGGACTTCAGACATTATGGAATTTTGGCTAATTTCACAATATCGTTCATTTTGCTGAATGCGGCCCACTCAAGCTGCATTCTTCTCAATTTCTCTGTTTGTTGATGCTCTTTTCCAAATAAAAGAATATGGCCAAGAAATAATGTTAGCTATAGATAATTGAAAATTAAGAAGACATGGCAGAAAAGTGAAACAATTATCTCTTGATTGATTTGTTAGACCGATACCTGGGTAGCGGGATCGTGCCGGGGTAGCGGGATCGTCCGAAAGGGTTACCGCTGCCCCGGAACATAAAGGGCTAAGGAAGGAACACGGGTGGGTTTTAGTCAGTAAGAGTCTATCACTCCCTTCCACTCCACCCAGAGCGGGAGGAGTCATTACATGATATCCCATCCAAAAAAAAAAAAAGACCGGTACTCAAGTCACCATAATTTTATCTTAGCATTGTTATTGTCGGCAACGCATAGCCGCTAAAAAAACTAACATGACATTCGCTCTCAAGTTTAACTTCAGATAGCGAACTGTTATCATACCTCCTCTAACGCCATCTTAACCCGGATATCTTCACCCGTAGCTCCAAGTTATCCCATATCTGATGTTATGTAACGTATGTTATCCACTTCCAGCGCTCACTTCTTTGTAAAACCAGGAAAGTGTGCAATACAAATGTAATATGCCACATTTTTATCTCAATACCGGAGGGGAAAGATTTACATGCGTTTGGGGTTTGCGTTTAGGGTTTACGTGTGTGGTGGTTAATGGTCCTACCTACTCACACATACATAGGTAGCTAACACGTGTATTATTTAGCTAAAGGTTAAGGGTAAAATCATGTTTAACAGAATTCAATTCTGCGGATACAAGCAAACTTTTCATTAATGTAAATGGATTTCCCTGTGGTTGGAAACATATGAGCCCAAGTAACATCAGTTTGAGACATGACATTATAGGTATAATACTTTTATTGGTAATATCTGGGTATCACAGGTCATCAAAAGATAATTTGGGGACCGTAATACATCGTCTGATTGAGCAATGGTGGCGTAGTGGTATCGACCCCGACTTACGAGTAATAGGGCTTGGGTTCGAACCCAGTGTATTTAATTTCATCACCATTGCTCTCAAAACGGTGAAGGAAAACATTAAGAACAAAGCATGTCCTATAACTAAAAAAATCGAAAACATGTGACTCCACCAACCCGCACTGGGCCCGCGTGGTGGATTATGACCCACTCCCTCGCACAGAGAAAAGGTGTGTATCCTAGCAGTGGGAGCTGAACACAGTGAACAGTAACATTGAACAGGAGTGGAACTTTCGTGTAAGGTTTACTGTAATACGAGAGGCACTTACATACCGAACCTACTTGAGAGCATGTCCTAGAACCAAAAGTTTAAAGGCATGTGACATCTACTAACCCGTACTGGGCCCACATGGTAGATTGCGGCTCACTCCCTCTTAAAAGAGAGCTGATTATGTTACCAAGCTGATTAATACATTTTATTGATAGCGTTCTGATAACATTAGATGAGATGATGTCGTTCCTTTAGTTTAAATTCAATGCTTTTAATTCTCCTATTCCTACAGAATAACATAAAACCGGCCAAAACATGTCAAAATTTTCAAGGCTTGTTCCGAAAACTTATCCATAAGTACTAATATTATAAATGCGCAAGTGTGTCTGTCTGTTACCTCTTCACGCTTAAACCGCTGAACCGATTTAGATGAAATTTGGTATAGAGATAGTTTGAGTCCCAGGAAAGGACATAGGATAGTTTTTATTCCCACGGCAGACTTATGCGGGTGAAACAACGGGGCACTGCTAGTAATTTTATAATTGATTCAGTGTCCATTGTGACGAACTCAATATTTATACAGGGTTTATTTTCAAAGACCTGCCAAATTTAAGGGTGTGATACTGATCATCAAACTGAACAACTTTCTCCAAGGGACCAATATCGTAATCGCGAAAATCAACTGTCCCATAGAAAACTTCAAAACCTACTCGACCTAAACGTATGGGATGGTTAAATTTTTATTCGCGATTACTATGTTGGTCTCATGGAGAAACTTATTCAGTTGATGGTCTGAACCACAGCCTTAAATTTGGCTGGTCTTTGAAAATAAACCCTGTATAAATATTGAGTTCGTCACAAAAAAGTATGAGTTTTCAGAACAAGCCTTGAAAATTTTGAGAGGAGATTGGCATATGAAAAGAGAGGCCCATGCTCAGCAGTGGATGAAGCCGGGCTATGGATGATGATGATGATGATGAAGTGTCTTTGTGCTTTTTTCGAGAACAAATATATTTAAATCCTATCCTTCACACAGAGAGAGCACTGTATAGCTGGGAGCTGGTCTCCAAATTCAGGTCTAAGTGTATGGGACCTCACTGCAAGAAAGCTGCTGAACTTCATCAGGGTTCAGAATCGAAGACCAGATGTTGATGGCGAGTATGTCTACGCTTGCCGGTACTGGCGTTCCACATTGGTGCGTATATTTTTGTTCATTATTACCTTGTTTATATGTATAAAATCTTATTTACACAATGCAAGTGTCTTGCCAGAGAGCAGTGGTGATCTAGTGGTAATGGCCGCGACTTACGTGGTGTAGATTGTACTTTCGAACCCAGACAGGTGCTTTACTTTGTGAAAATTATTTCATCACCACCGCTCTCAAAATGGTGAAGGAAAACATCGCGAGGAAACCGGCATGTCCTAGAACCAAAAAATTCGAAGACATGTGACATCTACCGACCCGCACTGGGTCCGTGTGGTGATTTACGGCCCACTCCCTCTCACGGAGAGGAGGCTTGTGTCCTAGCAGTGGGAACATTATAGGCTGATAATGCAAGTGTCCTATCTGTGGCATTCACCAAAATTGAAGCAACAAATGACTTTTATCGTCTAAAAAATGTTTAGACGGTGCAACTTTTTTTTTGGTTCAATTTATGGTATGCATACGCATACCATAAATTGAACCAAAAAAAAAAAAAAATCCTGGTTTAAACCGATCGACTTAATTACCTGTGGCATACGCCACAGGTAATTAAGTCGATCGGTTTAAACCAGGATTTAGGCTCGATAATCACCCCCATGATAAACATATGAACCTATTTAAGACCGATGCTTTGTAAAGGTCAGTAATGTAACCATAACTTTTTTTTTTATGAGGCAGTGATTTAGTGAGTTCGCGTGTGTATACGCTCAAAGACACAAACATTTAGAAAGGGAACAGCTTATTTGATCCGTTCAGATACCTGCTCCCAATACTTTAGCTTCTAATGACTTCTAAGTTCCCAAAAAGTAAGACATTTGTTTTCAGAAAATAGGAAATATTTTATCGGTAGATTTAAAACTAAAATGTATAGTTTCTGCCAGTAACAAGTTTGAAAAGAAATAAGCTTCCAGCGCTGCACCGGTGAAATGTTGTCAAAATCGTTTCAGTGCACAGCGCATATTCGAATACACAGAATTCCTTTTACTGTACATATTCGTTGATTCGACAACATATCTGAATGTAGGTGTTACGGTGAAACGAACACTATTTCTGTGAAAATAATTGCTCATATTTGATCCTAGCAGTTTTGGTATAGCCATAGATAAATAATGAAAATATTTATAACCTAAACGTTTTTTTTTGTTGGTGCAAAGAATACTGTCTACAGCGTAGGACGGTCATAACAATAGACTTTCTTTATAAAAATTTTTGAATAGTGACTTTTCGTTGACTTAGAGCTGATTTTACCAAAGTCAGGTAAATTTTACCCGTGTAATAAAATTGACGTCTGACTGACAGTTCTAGTATGGAATAACTGTTGTGAGTCACTTACTCCTATTTAATAACAAAATATTAAATTAATTTTGAAATCGGCATATGGTTCGGGTATTGGGGGAGTAACCGATAATAATATGATATTTTATACATAATTAGGAAAAACGAAAATTTTGTCAGCCTAGGGTAATTTAGGAACAGTCACGTACACTGTCAAAAATTGAAAAATTATTCTCAGTATAAGACTAGACTACTATTCTAGGCATAAAAGTTTTTTCAAATTCCCCCTTAATAGACTTTTTTTTTGTAAATAATTGTGTACTTGAGTATTCAGTGTCAACAGTTTTTCATTGTTTGAAGTTATAATATGCTATAATTTTGTGACTGTTTTTCAACATAGAATAGCACAAAATGCGCTACTTTCACGATTAGATGAGCGCTTCCTTTTTACTCGTAAAACTCTGAACAGAATTACTGAATATATGAATGACGAGCAATTTCATGAAACCAGCATACCTACCTATATCCAAGTTATCTCAACCGAAAAAACGGTGTGCACAAAAAAATCCAATGAATAAAAAAGCTCTATCCGTTTTAGCAATATTTTCCGGGATACTCTAGATACTTTTAGGGTTCCGTATCCAAAGGGTAAAAACGGAACCCTATTATTAAGACTCCACTATCCCGTCTGTCTGTTCGTCTGTCTATCTGTCTGTCTGTCACCAGGCTGTATCTCATGAACCGTGATAACTAGACAGTGGAAATTTTCACAGATGATGTATTTCTGTTGCCGCTATAACAACAAATACTAAAAATAAAATAAAATAAATATTTAAGGGCTCCCATACAACAAACGTGATTTTTTTTATATATGTAGTGTTAAAATATTGTACGGTGGTACGGAACCCTTCGCGTGCGAGTCCGACTCGCACTTTGCCGGTTTTTTTTTGGTCGCGTAAAATTTTCCGGACAGTTCCTCGAGCGAGAATTTCCCCCCGGTTATGTACTAGTGGTTCAAATCTAGTTTAACTTTCACTGAGATAACCCGAATGTCATGACGTCGCGTTAGCTTTGTCACTTCAGTTCGCTATCGTTTTAGATCCGGGCTAAACTTCCATCGTGGAAGCTGAAATGTGTTGTAGAATTACTAAAATAGAACTAAACGTGTTTTATCAAACCAAAAACAATGTCAAAGACACATTTATGAGCAAAACACATCACATACAGCATCGATCTAGTTAAATGTTATTGAAGCGTACATATGTATTATATATAACGTAACAGTCTATTGTTTTACATTATTATAAGGCTCAAGATTTTACTATGATCAACCAGTTTACGTATTTATGTATTAATATATTCTCCAATAGTTTCACTATATTGTTAAAATTTTTTAGAATATGAAATTAGCAAAAAATAAAATAAAAAGGGTTCTAAAAGCATTGCTAATTTCATAGAAAGTTGTACGAGTAAGATTGCTCTATTAATGGACTTATCTTTAGTGTTTCTGGTCTGTTTATTCGATGTTGTAGATTTCCAGAATGTTTGAGTTTTGTAAGACTTACTTGAACACTCTCATTAATCAGCTTATTTAAAGTAAATGAAACCAATAATCTACTCAGACAGAAGTACTACCTACTTAGAAATTCCAGGGATACAAAATCGACTTGTAAAGTCATCCAACCTTATCCGTATCAAGTAAATTTTCTTACAAAACTCTTGTTTGGTAAGAAAATACAATTACCGCAGAACAAACATCGGATTTTGGGGTTGCCAGCCTGTCAGATACACTTGACATTTGTCGGTACCGTTGTTACCTCGATCTTACAAAAGGTCGTTAGGAAAAGATTTTGTTTGCACTTTTGTTACTGGGTAGGCTTTAGTTTCTGGTCGTTGGGTTTTTGTCCAAAATTGTATCCAGTTAGTAATGGTCACGACCTTTGGTCATGGTGTCGTGGTCGCTAGTGCGACTGTGAGCGTGGGATCCTGGGTTCGTTTCCCATGTCGGTCGAAGTGTTATTGGGTGTTTCCATTAGGAATTTCTTAGTAAAAGCCCGGAGTTTGGAAGTTGGGGGTGTGATATCCCCGTGCCTCGGAAAGTACGTTAAACCGTTGGTCCTGCGCTTGATCTCTCTCCAATCGTGTCAGATTGCGTTCTGTCCCATCGGACTATGACAGTGCACCTGTGTCTGCGCATACACTTGTGCACTATAATATCTCCCGCGCCGAAAGCTAGTCTCCGTTGGGATTGTCCACCATGACCGAAATACGGTCTGGAAGACTACTAGCCAGTGCTAACCTTTCACTCAATCCATCCAACGTTTCCTTGGTCCTTCTCTATTAGTAAAGCCTCAAAGTGGAGGAATAATTATTATAGTATTTGAATGTGTCAGTGCCATCTCACAGCTTCAAATCAGCACCTAACTATTTTAAACAAAGGGCAATTACCTACCGTTACTTTAGAACTGTATTTCTACAGTAGGTTCCTAAATTATATCAGTTTTTTGTGGTTCATTGTAATGTTTTCTTTTATATCACGTACAGGGTGGGTTTCAGGTAGCGTTGCCCTCAGATAAAGTCGACTCATGTCGGGGATTTCATGTAATTTGCTGTCGTATTTAACATTAGTAGGTTCAGTGCTCTGTCTTGTTTTACAAGGGAAACAGTGAAATAAAGAACAAAAAAAAAAACAACCGACTTCAAAAAAAAATCTACAAGTGATAAATAACTTTAATTTCGGAATCGGTGTCGTTGGTTCCGCGTTTTCGTTTTTTGACACCGACTTCCGAAATTAAAGTTATTTATCACTTTGTAGTTTTTTTTTTGAAGTCGGTTGTTTTTTTTTGGAAAAATGTTTTTATTTTTCGATTTTTAGTTGTACCTACTCCACAAAAATTCAAATAACACTTTAGTGCATTGAAGAATTGAAGACACCGACTAGAAGAATCATCAAAATTCGCATAGAAATGCCGGAGATGCAATACATTTATGCATATAACATCGTACATAAGAATAATTACATAATGTATTATATACTAAAACCTTCCTGAAAGTATGTAGATCACATTAGTACATATAAATAATATAATTATCAAAATTGGTTAATGTGTTTTTGAGAAAATCGCGGACATACAAACATACATACATACGGGTCGAATACAGAACCTCATTTTTTGAAGTCGGTTAAAAATGCGTGTATTGGCATTACTTACAGCAAAATAAATACACCTTAAAACTATAAAAACAGAAAACAATGATTATAATACCAAAAGGGCCTCAGCTCAGCATAATGTCAGATGACAACACAACACCACACAGTGTTTATCAAAACTAAGTTAGTTTAACAGAATGTCACTGTAGGCAAAGTAGGGGAACAAATGTTTTTATCAAATGGACTACCAACGTAAATTGTCCATAAATTGCCATCATAGTTTTCATTCAGTGATAGTTTAATGAAACGGCTATAACACGGTGAATTGACGTAGTTTGTCAATTTGATAAACAATTAATTTCCCTGACTATACAATAATAATATTAATACAATCCATTGCCGCATTCAATTCCCACAGAAAGATGACTGTGTAGGCTTCTTTTTAGGGCAATCAATCTTCAATAGTGTTCTAATATAAGTAGGTACAGGCCCATTTGCTAAGTGTTATTTTCACCATGGCTTACAGAACAATAATGAACATGACAGAACTAGCAGAGTAAACATCCTTGGATTGAATAAATATCTTAATTCGGAAGAAATGTATCTTATCCCGGATGAAGTATTTGTCTGACCCACATTGTACCCCCAAGGCCAAGTCTAGTACAATACCTGGACAAAAATCGGACATTTAGTTTTTGAAAAAGTTTGGCTTCGTGGATCGTCGTTGTCTCTGCCACTGCATGACCTGTGACGTAATAGTCTTTTTCTATTGCTCGATATGTTATACACAGGTATGCGCGGAAACAGTACCTCTTATTAACTTCCATAGGATTCATGGATTAAGACATGCCTAAATAATAATATTACATATTAGAAAGATTACATATTAGTAATATCAGCCGCACGGGTCGATCGATCAGGTTAAGCTACGCTTGCCGCGGTTGGTCCGTGGATGGGTGACCATCTTTACATACCAAGACCTCTCCGTGCCTCGGAAAGCACGTTAAGCCGTTGGTCCCGGCTGTCATTCGCGGATCTTTGATAGTCGTTACGGGTAGGTAGTCAGAAACCAGGCTTAACAAGGGGTATCGTATTACCCAGTAACTGGGTTGTGGAGGTCAGATAGGCAGTCGCTCCATGTAAAATACTGGTATTCAGCTGCATCCGGTTAGACTGGAAGCCGACCCCAACATAGTTGGGAAAAGGCTAGGCAGATGATGATTAGAAAGACTGCACTGTTGATCTGTCGGGTATGCCACCGGCCGGGGGAATCAATCAGGCATATTGTCTCCGGGTGTTCTCGTGACTCAAAAACATAAATTTTCTCCAATGGAGTAGGTACACGAATTCTTGAGCGGAGACCGCGAATAGCCAAACGTAACGCAGGACGCCCACAGGGACAGGTGGAGCGATAATCTGTAAAGGGTGACTGGTGTCATCTGGATAAGAGTTGCCGAAAATCGAGTTATATGGCGTGCAATAGGAGAGACCTATGTCCAGCAGTGGACTGCTGTAGGCTGATGATGATGACATATACTTTTTTCCATGGGGGTCGGCAGAATCTACAGAACGCCACCTGCTACGATCTGCACCCTAATTGCGTAACACACTATCACTTATCAGTCGGAATCTGAATCATTTTGAAGCAAATCCATTGCTAATCCATTGCTTCTTAAGAGGACTACATGACCTAAAGCGCGGTCTTTGTCGGACTGCATAGAAAAGAAAGAGAAGCGCGATGCCACAACGCTGGTAATGTCTTGCAAAATATGAAGCAATTATCGATTTACGAAAAATCTAGTGTTTGGACAAAAAAACTAAAACACTATAGTTTTAGTATGTTGCTTGTAGAATAATCTGACAAAAAATCATAATGATTGTATGTATATTAGTATGAATTTTTTTGTAAAAAAAAGTTTTTAGAGGTATCTTCATGATTTTTTTCTATCGTACCAAATAAGTTGTATTATGTTTTCAACACACTATCTTCCTAGCATTTATCCTGAAGAATATCATATATTTTTTTGATATTTTTTACTGTAGTCGATCATATATTTTTATTGTTTCTAAAGCTTGCGTTTTTTGCGTTTAGGTCCTGTAAGCCCCTTAAGTTCGAAAAATTTGTCTGCTCAACATGTAAATAACGCAATGAATGTTGTTGATCTGTCAAAATGAAATCGATTCCGATTGATAATGTGTTACGCAATTGCCCCGCTGGTCATACATGAAAGCCGGTTGTGAGTTTATGACTGTATTAGGTGTTGGTAAAGTTTGCCCAGCAGTGGGACAACATAGGTTAACAAAAGAAAAAAAAAGACTATCACGGAGCCGTTCAATAAGTTATTATGATGTGTGTTTGAATGAGCATGACGGTTGAGAATAAATTCAAAGCATTTATTTCAATTAAACCATAAAGAATCAAAGAATCAGTATTGCCATACAACGTGGCAATGCTGCCAGCCTTTTGGGCACGTTTCCTGTTGACAGCGATGCGGACGAATTTTTTGATGCCCTTTGATTATTTCCCCTCCCTTTTTATATACCTACACTTGTACATATTATTATTTTAAGACAGCTTTATAAATTATGTAACCATAAAGTAAAGTAAAAAAAAAGTAAAGTAAAGTTTTAATCCTACGTCCTAATTTTGTTTTGAAACCCAAACATAGTATTTAAAGTAATAACTTTGAATCAAAATTCTCTCTGGGTTCGTTTGAACTGATTTGCTGAAAATCAAAGAAGTTTAGTTTATGAACACCTGCGAGTTACGGATTGGATCGAGAATTTCTTGGCTAATGAAATTATATGGCTGTACTTTTAAATTTACTGATTTTGCACTCGGTCAATTTAGTTTTCAGCCACCCAGTCTGTAGTAATGTTCAGGTATTTCAAAATAAAATTAAGGTTAGGTAATTGAATCAAGATGAATAAATCTTATTAAAAGTAATTTAGGTCGTTAAGGTCATAAGAAGCAAATATTTGTTGCTGAGTAAAAACTGTTCGTAATGGAAGGTTATTTATTAAGACTTATGAAAGACTCAAATTGTGTTATAACAATAGTATTTTTCAAGGCAAAAGCTTCTAAGTTGAGGTATATTATACTACTAGCTGCGCCCCGCGGTTTCACCCGCGTAAATGTCGATCCCGTGGGAATATCGGGATAAAAAGTAGCCTATATGTCAATCCAGGGTGTCAGCTATCTCCATACAAAATTTTATCAAAATTGGTCCAGCCGTTTGAGCGTGAAGAAGTAACAAACATATAAATTAACACTCACAAAGTTTCGCCTTTATAATATTATTAGTGTGATACACTATAAATACAGATCAATACTAGGAAGTAATTAATTCATATTGAAATCATGGCTCATTGAATATCACTCGCATTGAATAATTTACATTTAATATACGACTATCAAAACGGTATATCAAATCTGATATTACCCAATTACAGACCTTTACTAATTGTATTCATAATTTACAACAAGTACTAACAGCATTCTATTCCCGCTACAACATACAGCCTCCTAGTAACCTTCCTTCAATAATTAACAAATTAATATTGTTACAGTACAACCGCAAAGGTAAGTACGCCATCATAGGAGGAAGTGGCACCAACTGCCTGGAAGTGATCAACCTCCACAACAGGTATATCACTTGTTCGTACCCAACCACGGGCTCCATCCTAGCAGTCACCAGCTACCAGGAGCGCATCGCCTACGGAGGCACTTCTAGCGCATTCAACATCGTCTCCTTCTATGACCCTAAATATCAAAAGGATAAGTACGACTTGGGCGAAGCCGACTACGATTACTCAAAGCCTGAGATGGGTGTCATCACCTTATTCCACGACGATGAGAGCATGTACTCGTCTATGGACCCTGATATAGACAGCCCAAAGACAAAAGAAACTGTAAGCTTTAAAGGAGAAGATGGACAAAGTAGGATATCACAGGCCGCGTCAAAACAGAGTAGCATAAAACAGGATACATCAAAACAGGGTAAGGTATAATAATTACTGATTTTATATCCGTTTTTAATTGTAACTCTATACATACCTACTTCTATCTACAATCTACATCTTCTATAAATAGTATAAAAAAAGTCACTTTTCGTGTCTGTTTGTGCGACCACTTAGATGTTCTTAACTACACTCTGTCCACTAGGTTAACTGTTTTTTGACAGCTGCCTTAGAACGTAAATATTCCAGATTACGTAATAGTTAATTTTAAAATGCGTAATAAGATAAGGCAGTTAAAATAATAATTCAATAGAATTATCTTATTTATGACTTTTTACAGATATTAATATAATACTGTACGTGTATCAGTTTTGGAAAACAAAATATAATTTTTATGCGTTTTAAATTACATTCTATCGTACTAAGTGATGGGATCGAATGTATTCGCTTCAAATTAATAAATCGAAAGTAATAATTTTATATTATAGGTAAATCAGTAGGTATAGAAAAACCTTGTATCCACTCAAATATCAATAAAACATTGCCAGGATACGGATTTGCCACCATAAACAATATGTTAATGTTTTATTTCGATTTTAAAACTTTCATAAAATGTTATGAATAAATAACGTTGTGTTTTAATATATGTAGTATACCCTAAATTTATGTTTATACACAAATGATACGGCAAACTAGTGCATACTTTATTTTTACGATGATTTCCGCTATAAAACCTGCAAAATTGAAATTAAAATAAAGAAATCGGCTAATTTATATTGTTTTTGATTTAATAATAATATAGACAGGCATAGAAACGACACCATTTTTATTCGACAGCAAAACATCGATAATTGGTACTACAAACAAATTAAAGTGAAATTATCGAAATGTGTGTTATAAACGTTGCTGCAATCACAAGTTCCATCTGTCAAAAAACGATTAACGTAGTGGAGAGAGTGAACACAATGGATTTTGATATAGTTTTCAACATCGCTTAGAGGATTTATTTATTCCGGAATGTTTATGTATGTAATATTTAACTTAGTTGTAGCAGAGAAACCTCGATTTTTCGACATGTTGTCATTGCACCCGTGCGAAGCAGGAGCACTAGCTCCTCTACCGACCGCTAGTGTATTTATAATATTTCTCTTTAATAATAGCTTTGATTACACCCTTTTGTTTTATTAATGAACAACCTTAATTAAATAACCTATTCTCCAAAAAGCTTTCAGTCCACCATATGTACAGTAAGTATGACAGATGTAAATGATGATGATAGCTCCAATTACATCGGCACGCGAACGGCCCATCACCCAAACAGTAATCCGTTTCAATTTCGTTAAAGAGATACTCGTGTCCATTTCACATCGCCGTCGTCGTTGCCAGTTCAACGTATCGTCGTCATTGCAATGATAATTTGGAAAGCTTGTTTCAACCGAATTGGACCGCAACTGCAATAACCATAAAACCCATCCAAATACGTGTCGAAATTCAACGGCGCCAAAATTGAAAATCCTGAAAACAATTGCACAAGTTTCCACAACAGAAAAACGGGGCTCGGCCAACATTGAAAAATTAGAGTCGGCATTGCGAATTCAGCCGAGACTACAATGGCGAACAAGTTGCAATAGAATTTAAATAAAGAAGCGTTCCCTAACAGCGCGAACTCGTGTGCGGGGCGTTGGTGAACTTTCAACTTTTACCCGCTTATGTAGCGGGAACGTACCCACGTCTCCCTGCCCCTCCTGCGCCGGGGGTGGGGGGTGCTTTTCCGTACTTGGACCGAATATTTACAGCGCAACCTAAATATAGCGTGCCGCTGCTCAGCTGGCACGGGCGGGGGGAGTGGGAGGGTAAACATTCCCCCTGCCCCCTTCGGTAGCTCGACGGTGTAGAAGGCCATTCGAGCGCCGGCTACGGAGGTGAGCGGGCGGACATCTCCTGTATAATGCAGAGGTCGTCGCGACCATGACCGTTTGGAGACAGGAGGTTGTCGCTCGCTATGGCAGTAAAGTCATTCTCAAGGCTATGGTGTACGAATTGACGTGACAGAGTTGTATGAAAGGATGCATATCGACGCTTGAAAGGCAAAATTGAATAAGCGACATGGGACTAACTTTACAGGCGAACAATTTAAAGTTTAACTTTTCAGAATAAAAAAAATAATATTTCCAAAATAGTACCTAATAATTACGCCTGTGTGGGATGATTACAAGAGTTTAAATGTTTTTTTTTCTGAAACTTTTATCCGTTCTCCTGTAAAGTTAACCATATTATGTGTATGCGTCGATATGCAGTTAAAGGCTAATAAGAATTGATGGTAATGAATCTTAAACACGCTTACCTAGTAAACTATTTGCGTGACGTATTCGTAAGTTTCATGAGGAACTAAATGAGCCCGAATCCATATTTATATCTATCGGTAGGTATCTATAGATAGTAGTAACCATTCAAACGACTATTGAATAGGTCTGCAAATAGCGTAGTAACTCTATATTGGTAACGAATAGAATTCTGTAAGCCGGAACCTCAGACCAAATAACAAAGTCAAGACATAGCGCTGCGAACAATACAGTGAAGCATGCCAAAACTACACCTCCGCTCTGTGCATACATGCTCAATCGCACACATTTACAACCATTTAAAATCAAAACTGCACCTCGCTAAGTGCACACATGTTTACGAAACCGGCTTCACTTTGCTGTTGACAGCCCTCTGTCTTGATTTTTTATTTGGTCTGAGACCGGACCAGTAGTTAGTACATTTATAGTAACAAATGTATAGGAAGTATAATACCATTTGGAATATTGTAGGCGAGTGTAATTTGGTATAGAATATACGTATAGAATATCACTGTCGGTTATAAATTTATAATAGACGGGACATTGTGCCTTATCCCTACATATGCTTTGCTTTGATCACCAATCTGTAATCTTATATCACAATAAAAGGATCTCCTTTTATTGTGATCATCTGATTATGGCAATATTTGTTATTATATCCAGTAGTCTGTAGACATAAATTACTAAAACCACTTATGAGCTGTTCGTATGAACATAGTTTCGTTCGAGCTTTAGGCTCTTTGTACAGACGCCAGCACATCAAGCTACCCGAAACTGTCAAATTTTCCCAGTCAACTTTGAACCTTATGCTTTAGCGATAAAGTTGAAAATCTATTAAAGACATTTGACAGATTGTAGTAGCTTGATGTGCTGGCGTCTGTACATAGGTACACGTTTTTCTTGCCGTGAAAAACGACGGTTTATTCGCCGTGTGAAGGCGCGGTCACCAGTGTATGGATCACTATGGAGCTTGTTGACGGACACGTTTTTTTCTACGGAGCGATTTATATGCAGTGTTTAGGCACGGTCGCCAGTGTTGTATGGATCACTATGGAAGCTTGTTGACGGACGTGTTTTTTCTACGGCGCGGTTTATACGCCGTCCGTAAAGAAACCGTGCTGTGTACAGTCTTAAAAAGTTGTTTCTTGTCTTAAAAACTCACTTGAATTTATCAAATTAACGTTAACTAAACTCAGATACTCAGGTACCTTGAAGATGTAAATCCTTCCTTAAACTAATTTAGCTTACAAATTGGCAAAGTAACGGGAGATTTACTAATCAGCTTGCATTTTTCACGTCGGTTAGTTTAACAAATGTTTTATTCAGAGTAATCTTGCACCGGTAGAAGATTGAGCCTGACAAAACATCTGACAGGTCTTTGTGAAGAGAACTTTCGTTTATTATTTATTTTTCCCAGATTTATTTCTAATTCGCAAAGCCTATAAAGTTGTTTTGCTAATGTAACGAGGACTGTTTGGACTGTACGGGCGATATATATGTATATCATTTTTGTAGCGTTTTTTGTTTTCGCGAGTTTGGAACAACGTCATTAGTTATCTCTCGCTCGCGGCCGCTTTTTTGTTAAAGTCGATTCTGTTTTACGTCCAAAGGTACATTTTTTTAAGGTCAGGCTTAATTTTACAACCAAAAACATAAGTGCCCCATATTTTAATGGTCATTAGGTATGAGAGCCCAAATATGAAATTAATGGGCGTCATTAAAACGTCCCGTTAATTAATTTTACTCAATTTCCTTTGATAGCCGTCGTGTCTTTAAAAGTTTTATAAAAAGCAAACCGTAGACAAAAGAAGATAGCTGTGAGGCACGACGCGCGAGAACAATAGGCTCTATGAATAAAGAGCTTCAGGATGAAATTAAAATATAATAAAGCCGAATTTGCATTACGAAACTAGTTGCGCAATATTAGTTTCATGATATTAGTTTCATGACATTAGTTTCATCTATAAATAAATAATTTCGTCATGCATACATAAATAAATAAAGTCCTTCACTCCGAAATACTAAAATTAACACAAAATATGAAAACTATAAAAATAAAAGACTAACTTTTCTGGGACTCAAACTATCTCTATACCAAATTTCATCTAAATCGGCTCAGTGGTTTAGGCGTGAAAAGGTAACATACAGACAGAGAGACAGAGTTACTTTCGAATTTATAATATTAGTATGGATACACCATAAATATTACAGAATATAAATGTAGAATTTTTACACGGCGTGACACAATGGCCGGTCTTATCGCTAAAAGCGATCTTTTAAAGACAACTTTAAGATACGCTGATTTTTCAATCATCTGATAACTGTATTCGAGGAATAATTTTGACAGTTATTTCATACAAAAACTGTCAAACGTCAATTTTATTCCTCGAATAAAAGTTATCTGGCGATGGAAAAATCAGCCCTTAGAGAGAAATTAGAGACAATACTGCAGGTAATAAGGTTATGCCTTAACTACATTTTGTCAACGATTGCAACATACTAAAACAGGAAATTAAAAACCTCGAGTCACACAAAGCCTCAAATTACAGTGTTTTATACAATGACGTACGACTTTCCATTGTCGGCACAATAAAAAAGATTCATTACTCGCTTCGCTGACGAGCTAACCACTTCAACCTCGTTCGCTCAATTTAATCTGGAAGCCCAATATTTATTACTTACCGTTATTCTCTAATTTCATCCAAGAAAATAAATTATAAACGTGCGGCTGGAACTCAACACGTTATGACGTCAATAAGAGCGAACGAATCCAGGTTTGCGGAATTAAAAAGCGCTGAGAACACAAACTTGTCGGATTTGGAGATTCGGGCGTAGTGGCGTAGCGGGGCGAGGGCGGCGGAGGGGGCGTAGCGGGACGTAGCACGGGCGTCGTAGCTGCATCGATCCGCGGGCCGTGACCTTGACCCGACCGCGTTCCCGGATGTGCCAGCACTTGCCTAGTTGCGCCATTGTCGCTTTATTCAGCTTCTGCTAGCTTTTATTAGCCTGGGTTTTATTTCCCTTACCACATATAAGCTTTGAGAAATGTAGGTACGTCTAGACAAGTTTTGTTTTTTTTCTTGTAAACATAATGGATTACAATTCAGTTTCAAGGTTTATTTTTTGTTCCAGTTTGCGTACATTTGAGTCACGGTGTGAATATTTGATATTTGATGTCCTTAAATCTTATCCACTTTTTATTACGGCTCCTGATTTTTTCTTCTTTTCATATTGTTTCGTTTTTCTTTATGTTTCATGAATATCTGAGTTCTATATTTGCGAAGGCGTAAAATATTTTTGAATAATAATAGCCTGGTTTGTGACTACTTTTTAAGGTAGAAAATGTCCTTATTTTTAGAAGGACGATCTATTTAATGAATTATTTATTTGCTGAATGTAAATTTCAAATTATGAATGAACAGCTACAGAAGTAATTCTTTGGAAGACTTAATTTCTGAGCCTTCTTATAAAAATGTTCTTGAAAAAATGAGGATAGCAAAAAGAAATGGTTTTCTTTTAACATCTTATTAGCATTTATATTGAAGTCCATTAATAGAAGTTAATTACAATTTAGTTACAATATTTTCTGCAGGAAACGGTTATTAAAGTTTGTAATAAAATCGTCAAAGGGGCTGAAGTAGACTTTTATTTTAGTTTTGTTGTTTACAACTGAGTGGAGCTCGGTCGAGTATCTTAATGTTTTCGCTGAAAAATATACTGAAAGCAGAAATCTAATAAAATATGAATCGCCAGAAAATGATTACATCAACAACAACATCATGAACATCATTACTTCATAATCTATAGTATAAATAATATCAACCTACTTAGACAGACTACTTAGACTTGTTGTGTTTGTAATCAAACACGATTTTTCTTCTTTTAATAATTTGGAATCATCGCTACGACGAAGAAAAAGAAGGAAAAAGAAGATTCACACTTGAAAATCAAGAGAATAAATAACACTAAAAATAACACTCAGTCCTACCAACAATTACAGACATAACAGCCCACTGGGGCGTTTGCCATCCACACGGAGTTCTAAACAAAATTATGCAGATACATGCAATCTGGTCGCTAGGACGGTGGCCAGCGCATAACAATGTGGGTATGCTAATCAAAAGATAGCTCGCATGATTTAAGTGCACAACTGTGTTTTCGCTTTAGTTAAGGCCTTGAATTTAGACAGAATTTTTGGCGAGCGAGCCGAATATTGAAGCACTGTGCTATTGCTTTTACAGCGTCAACGAGGCTGCCAATATTAGATTTGTAGATTATTTTATGAGTGCACGGATGCAAGATCGGAATATTCATCTGTGGGTCAATTTTAATGGATCATTTCATCTTGAATATCATTTTAAAGGATACTTTCAGGACATATTATGACTTACAGCTGACGAAAAGTGGGTGCTATAAATATCTGCCAATTTCTTCGGTAGAAAAGAAATGACATACCGTACCATGTTGTCTATAGAGATAGATTCTTTTTTTTATATGTGTCTGGTATTGTAACATGCATATAATAATAATTGTTATTTCTTGCAAGATGTAAAGCTGTTGTACACGACGACAACAATATTACACTATACATTCAGAGATAAAGGATTACGAACATCAATGAATTAATACCTATCCCTGTAAATTATTAATTTGATCCGGTTTTGCGGCCATTGGGAGACTAGCTTTATAAAATACTCGCTCTATAATCTTTATAGAGTAAATTGCGCGAACAAATCCGTAATCAAAAGGGATTAAATTGAATTATACTTGACAGGAAATGGTAGCTTTGTAGTTTATTTTATTTCTATTTTGTTTGCTTTGTTCTATTCTGCTGTATTCTGCAATTTACATGGAACAAAGGGGAAAAGAGAATAATTTGATACAAAGAGATTTTTGTTAATATACGAGTACTTATTCTTTTTTGGAGCGGATGATCAAAGGAAAATTTTAATAGTTTTTTAAACATGATTATTTGCTCATCCAAAACTAGTTTTATTGTGAGTAGGTATGTGTATACAGCAAAAAACATTAACTGTAACCATGTATTTAGCATATTATGATTCTACCGACGATAACCGACGAAAAAATTTTTTCGTCGGTTATCAGAAAACATACAGTTTGCGCAATGGTTAAATTTTTTTCCCGTATAGGTTGCTAGACATGGTGATGGCAGGTGGAGCAGAGCCCTAACGGAATGGTTGCCGAGAAACGGTAAAAGGAGCGTTGGCAGACCAATAGCCAGGTGGGTGCATGAGCTTCAGAAAATCGCGGGGAAGACCTGGATGAGACTCGCACGAACCAGGGAAGCATGGCGCAAAAGGGAGGAGTCCTATACTCAGCAGTGGGGTGGAACAAGGCTGCCTGATGATGATGATGACGGTGATGATATAGGGCTGCTCGGAGAACGATTACGCGATATCCTTTTGCAAAATAATTAATCGGATGCTAAACGTCATGTCGAGAGTACACAAGTGTTATGTGTACTATTTTGGTATTATTAGAACAGACCAGACCTAAAAAATAAACCCGCTATTTTCTATTTATAGCTTTCACTAGCACGCAACACAACGAAAAAAGATTTATCTAATTTAGTGTAGTCATTCGAAATTATGCGCGTACAGACATTTTGGCGACTTTGTTTTATACTATGTAAGGATAATGTAAATTAAGTAAGAAAGTAATCCCAACTTAATCTTTAACTTAGAACAACCCTGTGAACTTTTCTGTTACCTTTGAGAGGAAGCAGATTTAAGAAAAATACAGCTGTACATATTAGACGTATATTCATAGAAGATAATGTAAATTACGTACAAAAACCAATCCGGACTCAATTTTTACTTCGAACACCCAAAAAATAATCTTAGTACCTTATTGAATCACGAACAAACTTCAGCAAAACATTTTATTGACAAAGCCGTAAATACGAGATCCCTCTCGAAGTCGATGGCCCAAATATTATTCGTAATTTTATTATCGTCGAAATACCTTAGCCTATCTAGGATTACGTTTATTTCGTATATAAATAGACGACATTTTGGGTTCAAATGGCCTTCATAAATTATGTTAGATTGTAGTTACAGAAATTACGCGTTGAATTTTAATGTGGGTATTAGTTCATGTATTATGCTTTGTTGTATGTTGTGTTTGGTGTGAGCTATGATTGTCAGGATAGGTTTGAATGCTTCGTGAGGGTCGGAAGTGGTAGGGTTGGTTTTATTTTGGGAATCGTATATTTTCTTTATAATAAAGAGTCTTTGCGCTAAAATAGTGGCAAAGTAAATCATGAGCAGGAAATGCCAGGGCGTTAATAAACTTGAGGAACATTTCACTCTTCATTAACTGGACCAGTGGCTTTTCCAAGAAGCATTGTCGACCGTGCCATTTCTAGTTAGATCAGACAACGAACTACCTATTTAGTAAATAATTTTATAAACAGAAGCTGCAATAACGATACGATTTTAAAAAGCTCAAAAAATGTCTTTATGTTTGTCACTTTTTTTGATTTAAAGCACCAATTTTCTTTCGATATTCCATCAAAGGTCTTGAGTTTACCACGATAACGCAAAGCAATAATATAAGGGATTTACAGATCGTCATGGTACATATGTAATGAGGGGTGCATGGGGATCTTAAACGGGTTTCCTCTCTCCCTTAGCGAATAGGTTTAACACATGTTTAGATTATAAAATAGATTACTAAATCAAAAAGGAAAACATAGGGACATACAAGTAGTTAACATTTATTATTCTGTAAAAAATCATTGCTTCATGGTCATTAACCAGAAAGAAAACAGGCGAGAGCGTTTCTATGGAGAAGCGACCACCCGCATTTCCTCTTAACGTCTGAATGGATTTCGTTGAAATTTAGCACATCACCTGGATTAGGACATAGGATACTTTTATCTTACGTTTCCGGTAGATAATTTCCGATCTCCATACGGACGAAGCCGCGAAAAAAAGCTACTCCTAAATAATGATTTAATGAAAGTCTGTTCTTGACGTTACCATATAAATCCCAAAAAAACTTTTCAAGTGCACCGCAAAGTTCGTTGCTTTGTTATTTCACTTATTATCTTAACGTGACTGTGGAATAAGTTTTTACTGGCAACTGACTGTTCGTGGCAGTATAATAAACGTTTGTACTCAAAATGGCGGTGTTGTTATTTTAGTTTTGCTTTTACACCGTCACTGTTTTCTGTTTAGCGACATGAGCCAGGTGTTTTATAATTGTGTGGTTGTTTTTTCGTTAATTTGATGAGAATGCTTTGTCTGATAGTGACCAGCGAGCTTTGTTGATAGTGTTGTGCTTTGCCTTCAAAGCATAACCACGTTTTGCCAGTTATGTTTAAGTCTCATGTAATAGGGGCGTGCCTGTTGCCATCAACCGAGCACAAATCTAGATTTTGGGTAGCTACAAGACAAGGGACTGGTAGAACCCAATAACACATTGGCCCCACCCCAGTACCCCATACAAAGCAGTTGCACTTTCAACAACTAAACCAACAAAGCACTCAATAAGCTACATTGGTGCTTGCTGCGCCACGCTACGTGAGTGTAAAAACGAGCTACGAGGACGCTACGGCGTAGCCTCGTAGACTTGATTCGTAAACTGAGTGGATTTTGATGAGTTAATGTTTCAATCAATGCATAAAATTGTATTAGAAACAGACTGCTTGCACTTTTCTATTACCTAAAATATAATACCTAGATGTACAACAAACTTACTCACATACAAACATAGCCGGTGACATTTATAAAAACCTTCCTTTTTAATTCCTGAACTCGGGTAAAAAGGAAGAAACATTTTAATGATTCATATCCAAAAGTCAAGTCTGTCAGTCCCAAGGGGCTTACCCTCTTGGCTTCGTTTAAATATAAAATACATTACAGCGTATTCAAGTTCGGGAATTGACGGGTGAACTTGAACTATCAATTGGGGGGGCAAATTCAAGGCTTCAACGTTTCAAGGTGATAACTTAGCCTCGATTTTTCATGGCCTTTTCATTCTATTGATAGGCCTTGATTATTCGTTGAAAAGAACTTAGATATTCATTGAACGTACCCAAGAATAATTACCAATGCGATAGTGAATTAATAATTTAATTTGCAAGAGATAAAACAGATAAAAAAGCACTTACCTTTGGCTCCAGGCACTCGAATTAATATTCATGAACTTGTTTATATAATAGATTTGTTAAGGAAATTAACAGTATACCTACAAGGAAAAACATTTAAGCACGCACATCACCTTAATAAAAAACATGTCAGAACAAAAGCAAGTGATCAAATATGAACGGAGGCAGACTGTTCACGAAATTAATTATAACCATGTCCCTCGTTATTACCGTATGGCGAAGGTATACAAAACCGCAACATAATATGTTCAGACGCCAGCACATCAAGCTACTTCAATCAGTCAAATGTCTTTAATAGAATTTCAACTTTATTGCTGAAGTATAAGGTTCAAAGTTGATTGGGAAAATTTAACAGTTTCGGGTAGCTTGATATGCTGGCGTCTGTACCTACGGTTAGCCGGATGGCCACGGAAATTACCTTCGAACTCGCCCAAGCACTGATCGTGCCCTGCTTAATGTATTTTAAATGAACGAATCAATTATGTATATAGATACAGGAAACCGTGTCATTTGAAAATGAAAGGGGGAAAGTCTATGAAAATTTTATGACGCAATGAAATTGTTGTGACGTAGCCCGTTTGTGGATAGAGGCATCTGCAAGTATTAAGGAAAGTTTGACTTTTATCTCTTTGTTATGTTAAGACTTCTATTTATTTTCTGATGGTAAGCCTTTGTTCTAGTCAGACTTTTCAGGTAGAGAGCAACCCTTTTTTCCAATTTACGAATAACAAGTTACATTTGCCAAACTATCTGGAACACCTACCTACATAAATCCGTCCGTATTCGGCGCACGCACGAGTGGTGTAAGCTCTTTCGACGAATGTAGGTAGGCCAATTCTGCTTTTCGTATCTCGATAGGAGAAAATAAGCTGGTTTTTATGAATTAATTTTGGCAAGAATTTTATTGTAGACTAGCTTTTGCCCGCGACTTCGTTCGCGTGGAATAGTGACTTCCGGCAGATTTTTGGTTTTACCCACATAGTTCCCGATCTCGCGGGATCTCTTCAAAAATGAAATGTGGAAGATATTCTAGGGAACTCTTTAAAAATCAACATAATGAGCTCTGCGTTTGAATTGAAGATATGTATACTCACTTAGGGCATTAAAGCCGTTATTGCCGATCGAAAAAGGCGAAAATGTTATTTTTCCCTTATTTTCAAAATATTTAGCGCGATCTATTTCGATCCCAACGCCATCTATCGAGCATAGTGATAACTCGGATTATTTATCCATACTCCGTTCGGGCATTTTCTTCGTACTAAAAGTTTTATTATATTGATATTATTTTTTTCATACCTTTTTACTATTTATTTACTTTTTTCCGATGAATTAAAACAATAACATGAACCGAACTCGTGTAACGATTGACACCATTGCGCGATCACCAACTCGACATTATAGTACTAATAGAATTATCTATACTCCGTTAGAGCATTTTCTTTGTACTAAAAGTTGTATTATATTATATTTTCATACCTTTTTACTATTTATTTACATTTTTCCGATGAATTTTCAGTACTGAATTGATGCCGACTCTTGACCAATAGATGGCGCTGTATGTCCGGAATAAATTTTATTTTTTATTATATTTTTTGTAATAAAAACTATCCTATGTCCTTTCTCAAGTTCCAAACTATGTCTGTACCAAATTTCACACAAATCGGTTCAGTAGTTTAGGCGTGAAGCAAAGACAGACAGACAGACAGACAGAAAGACAGACAGACAGAGTTACTTTCGCATTTATAATATTAGTTTGGATTTCTCTTCGCGTCCTTTATAAATACGTAGTGGCACATTATGTAAGTATAAAAGCTGCGATTTAAAACCAACTTTAGCGTAGGTATGTGCTGTATAAATTAGGGCGTTCACACACGGTGTAAATAATGTAAGCAATGTGGGAAGTATGTGGAATAAACGTGAGCGGAAAGCAGATAGGAACCTAAACGGATTAAATTGAAACATACAGACTAACCTTTTAAATAAAAGTATTTTACCTTTACATACCCACGCATATGTCTTCCCTGCATATTAAATTTCATATTATCATTATAATTTATCGTATTAAACACAACTGTTTTCGGAAACACTTTCTCTTTAGTTTGAGTCTTGAATGAAGCCAGGGAAATGTTAGCATGTCCATCTTAAAAACATTTGTAACCACTTTTAATAACTAGTTTTATAGGGCAAAGGAAGCCATATATACTTTCTCAACACGTCAACAATGTAGATAATAGTATATTCTAGTGGCGTGTTTAACGTGTCGTGACACCTGTGTCTCGCTTCACAGTTCCTGATTAGACACGTTTGAAACACCTCACACCTCTTCAATGTTGCTCAAACACGCGAGCTCTTCGTATGAAGTACTTGGTACTTGGATTAAACCGTCTTCAGAGATACATAATTTCAATGCTGACACGTCATGTGTTTTGTAATAACATTGAGTACCTAACATGTTGGTCGTTAACATCTACCAATGAATCATCATATTAAATTTGAACAACGGTAAGCAAAAATAATGGAGTGGATATAATAGAGTGGAGACCGCATATCGCAAGTGTAGTGTGGGACGCCCCCCAGCTAGATGGACGGACGACCTAAAGAAGGTGGCTGGGGTAGACTGGATGCGGAAGCCGGAGGACAGGGTGCTGTGGCGCAGTCTGGGAGAGGCCTATGTCCAGCAGTGGACTGCGATAGGCTAAGATGATTGATTGATTGACAAAAATTACGTGAGGAAACCAGCATGTCGTACAAATAAAAATTCGTAGACATGTGACATCTACCAACTCGCACTGGGCCCGTGTAGTAAATTATGGGCCACTCCCTCACACTGAGAGGAGGCCTGTGCCCCAGCTGTGTGAACATCATAGGCTGATTATGCTATGCTTGCGCAAAATACGCTCTTGGACGTGGAGTTGCGGACACCAGCCCGTTATACAACATAAGGTACAATTAAAAAAAACCGGCCAAGTGCGAATCGGACTCGCACACGAAGGGTTCCGTACCACCGTACAATATTTAACACGACATACCTATATAAAAAATAGCGTTTTTTGTATGGGAGCCCCCCTTAATTTATTTTAATTTAATTATATATTTTTAAAGTGAATATACAATTAAGTACCTATTCTGTAAATATTTCAAGCGTCGACGTGTTACCATTTATTGATATCGAGCAAAAATAGGCAAAAAATGGCGTTTTTTGTATGGGAGCCCCCCTTAAATATTTATTTTATTTTAATTTTACTATTTATTATTAAAGTAAAAATACAACTGAGTATTTTGTGAATATTTCAAGTGCCTACCTGTTGCCATTATTGATATCGAGCAAAAAAATCGCGTTTGTTGTATGGGAGCCCCCCTTAAATATTTATTTTATTTTGTTTTTAGTGTTTGTTGTTATAGCGGTAACAGAAATAGATAATTTGTGAAAATTTCAACTGTCTAGCTATCGCGGTTCTTGAGATACAGCCTGGTGACAGACAGACGGATGGACAGACAGCAAAGTCTTAATAATAGGGTCCCGTTTTTACCCTTTGGGTGCGAAACCCTAAAAATACCTAAGTTCCAACAAGAATTGCAAATCATACGTACAAATGCAACGTATTTGACTATCAAAAAGAGCACTTCCCTCGATTTGTTTACGCGTGCAAATGACGTGCATATTACTCGACAGCAAAATCAGAACACTCCAGCAAAAACACAGGACTACTTAACTTTTCCCGCATTCCCCGATGAGAGCGTAAATTTTACTTGTTTACGTAACTCAAAAAATGTGTCGCTCCAAACGAGTTTCGCCACAAAGTTGCGCTTCGAAAGTAGACACGTTGACAAATTTAGTGTACATCACTAAGGCTGCTGTTCATGGACATTTGGGACAGTGCCAACTGTGTTTATTCCATGGAACAGCTCGTGCGTGTAATAAACATCGCCTGGGAGGTATTTACATGATAATTTACCCTATTCCGACCTAAATAGGAAGACAAACATGACTAACCTTATTTTAGTTTAAGGATATTGGGTAAACTGGCTTCCTTCCGTCCCCATCTCGTCCGAATGATAACACGTTGGTTCGTTTCTTTCTATTTCTTCGGTGCGTTTTCTATCACTTTATTTTGTTGTGGAAGCAGCGCTAGAAAATATAAAGCTTAATGAAAATAAGGTGCTGTTTGTCTGAGGTTGTTTTGTTTTGAAGACTTGGAGAATATAGTAGCAATGTTATAAAGTGTAGAACCGTTTGTGATTGTGGCTATGATTTTTGTATAATGTTTTGAAAAATAGCTAGATACGGCTTCAAAGGCAACGTGGCACACGTTATGAAATAGGTTTGCACTATGCTAGCATGACTTCTATTATAATGTGGATCGCGTAATTATATCTATGTAACTTTTCAGACAACGCTAGACTTATTGCAATTATTGCTAAAATGTATAATGGTGCCTGCACACTCTCGTCGAGGCACCGCGAGGCATGACGAGTGCGAGAGAGTACAGTGTCGCACTCGTTACTCGACCTCTCGCGCGAGCGCTCTCGGCGAGACATGGCGAGAGCACTCGCGGAAGAGTGTACAGGTGCCATAAAATAACAGTGAATCTGTTACTATTAGCTTGCATCATCCCACAGCTGGGCAAGGTCTCTCTCCGTGACTTCCAGCTCTTCATTACACACACACAGTACAGTGAATCTATGTTTATTTATTACATTTGATATAAATACACCTACTACTAAAAACTGCTAAAGAAGAAAAATATAAAATATGTGTTTAGTGGCGAAAGAATAAGTATTTTTTATTTCTATGATTTTATAACATGGCTCTCAATATCTACTTTAGTATTATTCTACTGGACACATAATCTTAAATGTCTATTTATCTAAAGTTATCAACGTCGCGAATGTTGAAGGCTATCGATTTTGTTCCCTTCGGGAGTCCAATTTTATCTCGTGTAGAAACTCAGGGTAATAAATGAACGATTTCAAAAGGGTCCTCTTATTTCTTTTCGATTTAGGCTGGGTTTTTCTACATCAAATTGAAATAACAGCTTCTCGGGGAAAATCTTTCATAGTTTCGTACCAGTTTTAAACTTATAAAAGGACCAGTTAGGGGCTCTATTCACGCATGATGGTTTCACTATCTAAACGTCTTTTCTTCGATAAAGACCATATTAAAACATCGTCGGAATTATACTTTTGGAATACAGAGGAAAAATGTTTTCAAGTAGCAACTATCAAGAATGGAGCGGGAATTTTAATGTGATATTATGGCTTCTACGAGGGACTATTGTGTGAAGTTCTCCTTATTAAAGCGAATGAATTTCCACTTACCAACTTACCAATAATTATAAAAAACGCTTAACTTTGATATAGATCTACACTTTCGCTGTCATTATCATAATTTTCTTCCCATTGACTCTAATTTGGAAGCCAAATAGTTCAAACATTTCGTTGCCTCTAGGACATTAAGTCAGTAAATCGGGGAGGCCAAACAACGTCCTTTTATAAAACACCACCGATCAATTCAGAAAACAAATTGCTTACAAAGCCGGGCATATTTGTTCAATATTTCAGCCGTAGGAAGTTTCCGCCTTCACAATTATATTTTGTTCAGCACGGAGAACTCCCAATCGATTTGCCTACACGGACACATTTGGAACAGTGCCAAGTGTTATTGCAACGAATTCGGGTTGGAATCGTACGCCACGATTGCAGACACGTTATGAAACTGTGGGAGACCTACGTGTTTTACGGTTTTGTTCTAATTTGTAACTGTGTTAGGGAGTCAAATTGTCTCTTGAATGTGTCTGCTTCAAGGCCAGTTGCTATTTTATCTTAATTTCGTACTTAAACTTACTGAATCCTGAACCGGGGTCGGCTTAATAGTCGGCATCTGAGACAATATTTGAACAGATATTATTTAGTCAGACACATTATCCAGTTTGTATTTACTGAGAAACATTTCCCATACAAGGGCTGTGGGATGAGGGCTATCAGCTAGCAATCTTGTTGTTCTTACTTAGAAATGTTACTTAGATGTTTCCGATTATATTCTTCCAGAATGATTAAACACTTTCTACGTAAGTATAATCTCCAAAAAAACATTAAAACTGTTCGCGATTACTCTAAGTCTAGACCTAAACCGAAACTAGGTCAGAAATCTGGCCGTTACGACACTTAGCTATACACACAATAAGATTAATGGTTGCTTATCCTACTTACAAGTTTTTTTATTTTCGTCTTAAAAACAAAAGAACAAAGAAAACTAATGCCGAATTGAGTAATATTTTGCATGAAGAACTTGTATAGAAAAGATCGTGGAAATAAATTGGCCTATTGAGTTCTGTGTTAAGCTTCCAATGGTATCGATTGTGTTGTTACTTTGTTGATAAAGTTATGTTAAACTTGGTCAATGTTTTTTTCTTCTTAAGCTGTATTTAGTTATGGCCATCCGTCTTAACAAGGAGTATAGTATTCTCCAGATACAGGGTTGTGCAGTTCAGATACGCAGTCGCTCGCTACATTCGGTTAGACTGGAACTCCACTTCAACATAGTTGTTTTTTTTTTTATTATTCGTCCGCGCCCTTTTTTATAGTCTTTAATTGTTTACATTTCTTTTCTATTTATATGGAACAGTTTCATTCTCCCGCATCGGACACATCCATATTAATCTAAACTTACAATACTAACTTAAATCTACGCGAGTCCATCTTCCTTTTTTTTATATAATATTATTATAGTGATATACTTTACATGCATGCTCATGCACTTCATGCTATTTTTTTTTTATATATAAATAAATAAAATAAATACATCAACATAGTTGGTTAAAGGCTAGGCAGATAATGATGATTAAGTTACGATCCTGCTCGGTATATTTTGGTCATATGCAATTCACTCATTAAGGAATCAGTTCTATGTTTCCATGTGTTGACTAGCAACCTATTGGCTGCTTAAGCTAAGCTTGCCAAAGTCTACTATTGGGGCATATACCGCTGTCTGGTTTCCTCTAAAGTCTAGCTAAAGAAAAGTTGCTTTTAATTATTCCATTCATTCAGCCTATCGCACGTCCAAGTAGCTTTTTGCGCCGTATATAAGTAAAATCCACGAGAAAACCTTCTTTCTTTCAAAATTGTTGCAACATACCACTTCTGAATGTTGATTTTGCTAATCTATCATTGTTTCTTTAATAAACAGTAGTTGGATGACTGAAGGGATTGTGTTTACTAATTAAAAAAAAGGTTAGGCCCTTTACACATTATGCCGTGGCTGGTGTGGGGGTTCATACAAATCCAAGGGTGATTGCTGCAGCGGCGCCGCGGCGGTGGTGGTGTCGCTGCAGCTGCAGCATGATGTGTAAACGACCTAAAGTGCTCTTAACCGGAAACGAGCTACGCAGTTCGAAGGACCAAGAATAAACTCAAGCACCTAATCATCTATTTTTAAATTCTAAACACTAAGCTAAAGCTTATTTGACAAAGTCGTATTTCTGTATTAAACTTCAAGTACGAATTTTCTTTGTGAACACTTAGAAATGCTTTGAAAGCATAAGGGTGCTTGTATCTAAGCAGAATTCATGAGAGCACTTATGTTTTAAGCACCTACCCTGCATTGGCATTCAGTGAATATCATCGTACCCGATACTCGTCTAAACTAGCTTTTATATACCGCTTCGTTGGCAAGAATTCAATATCTTTTGTGTGTTTTGAAATTAATAAGTACACTTTAACTTGTTTGTGAATATATTTTTCTATAACTTTGCTATCCTTCAATCTGAGGCATGAGAGTATAAGACCGCCAACTTCCAAACTCCAAATAACACTTCTCTTTACCGTCCGGATTGCCGTCTCATCGGAATACTCCGATGAGACGGCACTCTCTCTTCTCTCACTCTCATACGAGAGTGAGAGAAGAGAGAGTGCGCTTGTGTCTGAACACACACTTGTACACTATTTTACGAGTATCTCACGCGCCGAAGGCTGGTCTCCGCTAAGATTGGTCGCTATGACCGAAACTCTGTCTGGAGGACTATCTTTTATAATAAGAGCTCCCTTCTCAATATTTCAAAATCTCAATGATTGTTGTCCCTTCTGTGTTTGAGAAGAAGTTTTTCGTAGACTCGATTATACTATTTTTGATATCAGAAATAATAATATCGGTATTTATCGAATATTTTAATTAATTTTAATTCATCGATGCCTCGGCTAGTGGACTGAATTGTTTTTCGGAGAATAATTTTATTAATTAACAAATTGGGAGGCTCATATTCAACAGAGGATATTTATATGTATATTTATAGACTCACCAGATGATGAGTCTATGAATATACATATAAATATCCTCGAATAGGCTAGGCAGATGCCTAGCCTTTTCCCAACTATGTTGGGGTCGGCCTCCAGTCTAACCGGATGCAGTTGAATACCAGTATTTTACATGGAGCGACTGCCTATCTGACCTCCACGACCCATTTATTGGGTAATACGATACCCGTTGGTAAGACTGATTGTTAGACTATCGGGTTCTGACGACCCGTAACGATTTGACAGCCGGGACCAACGGCTTAACCTGCATTCCGAGGCACGGGAACACGGGATATTCAATCAATCAGTTCACGTTTAAAGCGAAAGCTCGAGAACATATACACAAGAAGTTGGCAGATTCGTCTCAGAATTAAGTTGTTGTAGGGTTTCTTGTTTATGTCTCATAACTTTTTTTTTTTCCTATATTTTGTTGTATGTATGTATATATTCTTATATCTTAGTTATAAATATTTTCTTATATATTTTTTTTCTCTGTTATTGCACCTACTGTGTATTGTCTCTGCATGGCCCTAAGGTAGACTGGTAGAAAATGCCCAAGGCGTTAAGTCCGCCTTTGTACAGTTTTTACTTGTGCATAAAGTTTTAATAAATAAATAAATAAATAATAAATATTTATAGACTGGTATTAATATTTTGATGAAGTTATTAAAAGCGTCTACGAGTAGGAATTCACATAATTTACATGTCTACCTACTTAAAGTCTATTCAAACTTATGTTTCAAATTAATATTATTTCATATTAAACAAATATCAACTTTATTTTAATGGTGATTAAGTTGATTTCAGAATGACTAGCACTATTGAAAAAGTTATAAAAATATTTAAAGTTGTAGCGTAAACTAAACTTTTTTGTGTAGGGTTTAACGTTATTTTCCCATAAACTCATATTTGTTTACATTTTTGGCAAATAAAACTTGAAATAATATTAATTTGAAACGTAAGTTTGAACAGACCTTAAGTACATTTTTTTAAAATGATAAAATCATTTATCATTTATCATTTAATTGCTGAATGGGCCAGTTCTTGACCTCGATCACGCCTGATGGAAAGCGATGGATGAGGTCTCTGATGGAACGAGCGTGCCCAGAAGATGCCTAAGGTAGGAACTCCCACGCATCAACGAAACACAGAAGGGTGCTTGACGCCAGACTCCGGTGGGAGGGTTGTCGCAAACCAGGCGGGCGTTAGCACTACCACCGCAAGGGAAAAATTGGCAGTCAAATAAGGTGTTGGGTGTGACTGTCCAGAATGCGCCGAGCGACTCTAACCCCACTAAAACTCCACGGGCGTCCTCCTCTGCCGCTTACGGCGGGAACACGGGCACGCGTTAGCTGCACTCATCCGTGAACCTGCCGCGGCTATCCGTCACCGGACGAGCGGCCCCTCCTCGGGTTCCTCTTCGCTTCACCGTGGGTGTCCAAGCCACGGCTACTGAACCCCCCCGCCTAGACAATGCGGGAACCCACCGGGGGGTTTCTCCATCTGGAATTTCTCAGTAGGAGCTCGAGGCCAGGATTTGTGCCCCTCCCTATTACCTACGTGGGACTTAAACATAACTAGCAAAATGTGGGTATACCATAGGTAGACCTCTCTGCCTAACACTTTAGATAATACAGGCTTGATGTTATGTTATGCCTTTTCTGAGTCAGTTTTCTCTAACAAATATTCTACCCTAGTAAATAGTTCTTCTCGACAAAGACCCAACAACATTACCAATCAGCTTTGCAGTAAGAAAGTCGCGGGTGGAGTGTGAACAACGATTAATGCAGGGGGCGACACTGTAGCGCAATCAAGGCACTAGTTGGCGGCCAGCCAGCAACTGACAAACCTAGATGGAGTCGAGATAACGTAAGAGAAATAACTTAGGACGTGAGGTTGCACACTTGCACACTGACGCCGGAGATGCTTCTTTTTTTGGGTAACTTTGCAGTGCAAAATATACCTAACTAGTTTTAACACTGTACCGAGTTACAATAAGAGGATAAAAATGATAACAGCCGCACGCGTCGATAGAAGGTTAAGCTACACTTGCAGCGGTCAATTCGTGGATGGGTGACCTTCCTTTACATATGTAGACCCATAGATATCCGTGTAGACCCCTTCGTACCCGTGAAAGTACCCTAAACTGTTTGTCCAGGCTGTCATTACTAAATATTTGACAGTTGTTACGGGTACTCAGTAAGAAACCCAAAAGTCTGACAAACAGTCTTACCAATGGGTAACCTGTTACCCAGAGTAACTAGGTAGGCAGTCGCTCCATGTAAAGTACTGGTATTCAGCTGCATCCGGTAAGATTGGAAGCCGACTCCAACACAGGAAAACGCTAGGAAGATTGATACGAGAGGACGTTAGAGAGAGCTCTATTGTGCTAAAACCTGGTATGAGCGTATCACGAGTGTGGTTAATGACGTAAATTCACAGATTCGAAACAAGAGATACCTAGACAAAATGTTGGTATATATATTGTTAGTTCCGCCCCAAAATTGGGACTTGCAGTGTGTTGTGTACTTCGTTCGCGTGGACACCACAATATATCGAGCCTTTTCAGGAAGAAGATCGCTTACGATGTTCTTCCTGAAAAGGCTCGATATATTAAAAAAATACGGCCTGTTACTCGCTGGCAATGTAGCTTTCTATAAGTGAAAGAATTTTTTAAATCGGCCAAGTGTTTTTTGAGTTTATCGATTCCAAATTAACATACAAAAAATCAAATCTTTTCTCTTCATAATATTAGTTTAGATATTCTATAAAAGTTATTCTTCAGGAGTTGCAAAAATACTATTCATAACAGCCAATAAAATCAGATTCCGATTCATTTTCTGGTGATGGTAATATGTAATAGATGAATGCACAGTGTCGTATTCAAGTAATTATAAAAAGAATGCCTAATTAGTTTTAGTACCTAACATAAATGGTATATGGTGGTATCATCATCATCATTTCAGCCGAAAGACGTCCACTGCTGGACATAGGCCTCCCCCAAGCACCTCCACTTCAACCGGTTTTGTGCTTCTCGCATCCAACAAGTTCCTATAATAGTCCCCTAACAAACAAATTGACCGCAATTCAAATTAAAAAACGGGTTATGTAGTACCAACCAAAACAACCTAAAAAAATATCTTTGAAGTACATTATTTGTACTTCAATATTTACATACCTGGGAGTACAACATGTATCAAAAGAGGAATTCCCTTAAAACAGAGGGGGAGTAAATTTCCGGGGTTACAAGGGCTGTTTTACCTTGTAATGGTCACATCTATCACATCCCTTTCTGTGTACGGAACCCGGTAATTTTCCAGGCCTTTTACCTTAAAATATGTGTTCCCATTGGTCCGTTCTTGTTTGACATTTTTATGGGTTTTGAGTGTGACGTGAAGTTTATGTGAGCAGTGGTGGTCCAGTGGTAAAGGCCGCAACTTACGAGTTGTTAGGTCGTAGGTTCGAACCCAGACAGGTGCTTTACTTTGTGTAAATTATTTCATCACCACTACTCTCAAAACGGTAAAAAAACATTGTAAAGAAACAGGCATGTTCTAGAACCAAAAATTCGAAGACGTGTGACATCTACCATTTCGCACTGGGCCTACGTGGTGGATTACGTACCACTCCCTCTCACCAAGAAGAGGCTTGTGTCCCAGCAGAGGGAACATTATAAGCTCATCATTATACTGTAGTTTATGGGGTGAGTGAAAACTTTCAAGTCTGTGAAGAAGCATTGTAGTTTTGGCAAATTAATGTTTCGTTTCTACTTTTTCGAAATTGTTTTAGAGGAATTATGTCATCGTAAACGACGAAACCCTTTCTTTGCATTTTAGTTCAAATTTTAAATTGCGTATAGATTTTCTCCTATGTATACAATGTGGCGATTAGCTTATCACATTAATTGAAACCATTACGTATTTTAAACATACACAATTAAAATAATTAATAACTAATTTACATTCTAGCCGTGGGACCTTTTTTTTTCGCCTTAGTATTTAACAACATCCATACTATCCATACTAATATTATAAATTCGAAAGTAACTCTGTCTGTCTGTCTGTATGTATGTTACCTTTTCACGCCTAAACCACTGAACCGATTTAGCTGAAATTTGGTATAGAGATAGCTTGAGTCCCGGGAAAGAACATAGGATACTTTTTTCCCGATATTTCCACGGGATCGAGACTTATGCGGGTAAAACCGCGGGGCGCAGCTAGTTAAACATAATTTGTGATTATTTGGTAACAATACCATAAAGTTTTTGTTGAATTATTGATACCATATCGCCCCGCGCGTGTCTAGTGCCTTATTATCAAGGGTGGTTTATTTCGTGTCAATTTTTACGCCATATTTTTTTTTAAATATAATTATCAGTTTTCAACTTTTAGTAAAATTATGTATTTTATTATTTTAACAGACTGATAACAATTTGTAATAACCGTTGTACGATTTATTGTGAACCTAATCGACACTCTGATTGCCGATGGAGTCGAAAGGTTCTGGAGTGTCGACCGAGACGTAGCTTTGGAAGGCCTCCCACAAGGTGGACCGACGACCTTGTGAAGGCCGCAGGAACTCGTTGGATGCGAGAAGCACAAAACCGGTCGAAGTGGAGGTGCTTGGGGGAGGCCTATGTCCAGCAGTGGACGTCTTTCGGCTGAAATGATGATGATGAAGTATAAATTCATCAACCTTGACAAAACAAAGAATGTGATCGAAAGTCCGTGTTTATAGTAACCAGTCAGGCTTTCTTACAGTGTTACAAAGTGGATGTTTGGCTCAGCTCCAAATGTTACGGTTCTATCCACCAAGTCTACACCCGCTCCTATGTGTACACTTAAATTTAAGTTTTAATTAACTTAGTTTCTTACTAAAAGGACTTAGCTAATTTTAGAAATTGTTAATAAGATAAGGTGTGTTGCATTGAAAATTAAATAAAATGTGTTTAGTAAAACGTAACGTCACGCCTGTAGTCCCTGAGGGGGCAGAGTGTACTGTAAGTAGATGTTACGATTTTTTGATAAAATATTGAGTATTATACAGGCTGGGCGAAAAATCGTGGATCAAACGAAACAGGGCGATAGTTGAGGTTATTTACAGTAAAAAAAAAAAGTATCATCACTACAACAGTGCTTTTATGACAGTGGGTACCATGATTTATCAGTATTGGCACTTTTTTCAATATCTTTTAAGGCTCACGAAAAATTATTTGTAACTTTAGAACCTTATTGTAAACACTCAAATTGTCATAACTTTTAAGGAGATCAATCTCGCACAAACATATTTTTAACTACAAATAACCCCAACTATCACCCTGTTTCGTTTGATCCACGATTTTTTGCCCACCCTGTATAATATTGAAGCTTTTTAACGCTCTGTTGTTGATATTTTAAAGTAAGAACTTATTTAGGTGCGTTAAGCGATCTTTGGTGGCCCAGTGGTAACTTTTTTTTTACTAGTCTTCTCTATCCCACTTCTGGGCAAAGCCTCCCTCCAAGCCTTCCATCTTTCGCGAGTCCGCGCGTCCTCCTTAAAGTTTTGACGGAACGTATCCAGCTCGTCCCGCCATCTCCTACGTGGTGTGCCGCGACCCCGTTAGGCAGGCGCTTTACTTTGTGTAAATTATTTCATCACCACTACTCTCAAAACGGTAAAGGGAACCGGCATGTCCTATAACCAAAAATTCGAAGACATTTGTGACATCTACCAACCTGCACTGGGCCCGCATGGTGGATAACGGCCCACTCCCTCTCACCGAGAAGAGGCCCGTGTCCCAGCAGTGGGGACATTGTAGGCTGATTATGTGAGCGATCTTTGGTAGGGGTAAATAGTATGGGTTCGCGTTGCCGACATGTTAATGTTAATAGTATATGCGTAGCTAAGTATATATATATGTTTTCCTTTTCTTTATTTATTTTTAGTATCAATCTAACTGTTCGGTCACAGACCATACAGTGAAACACAGTCACATGGCATACAGTGATTCTTTTGCGTTTCTTCTAAAGTGGGTAAGAATATGAACAGAGAAGTAGGTACATTATAAATATACACTGATGTAACAGAAAACAGGTAACATTAAATTCAAATTACAGTAGTAAAAACAATGTTTAAGGACCCTAAAGGGTTGAGGTCGCTGCCCTTGATCCATGTTTCTGACAGTCTAATCCTTTGGTCAGCGACTCAGTCCGCCTCCCCAACTGTTTGTTTAGGACTCCCTTTATTAATTAACTAAATGACGACCAACATCACGCCTGTAAACTCTGAAGGGTTAGGCAGAGTTGTACCTAAAGTAACACCCACTTTTCGCCAGTTATGAATAAGTCCCATGTAATAGGGGGCGAGCCTATTGCCATCAACTGGGCACACATCCCGACTCCGGGCTACTACCAAGAAATTCCAGATAGAAAAGCCCAATAACATTTTGCCTGACATGGGAATCGAACGCAGGTGCTCATGTTTAACGGTAGCGCTTGGGACCGCAATAGCAACTAGGCATCCTGGATATCTGTATAAAAAATGATAAAACACAAGATACACGCAGACGAAGAAGCGGGCAAGAACTAGTATTTTAACCTTTATTTACCGCTTACGCCGGATGGATCCGACAAATATTTTCGTGTCCATTTCGCCAGGGTCGTAAAATGACGGCCAAATATCACAGCTCGTTTAACCTGCTTTTTTATTTAATTACGCTGTGTTTTATCAGGCATTTAATTTTCGTCTTTTTTAGGGTTCCGTACCCAACCAAAGGGTAAAAACGGGACCCTATTACTAAGACTTCGCTGTCTGTCCGCTTGTCTGTCACGAGGCTGTATCTCAAGAACCGCGATAGCTAGACAGTTGAAATTTTTCCAAATTATGTATTTCTGTTGCCGCTATAACATCAAATACTAAAAAGAAAATAAAATAAATATTTAAGGGGGCTCCCATACAACAGACGTGATTTTTTTGCCGTTTTTTGCTCGATATTAATAACGGCAACAGGTAGACGCTTAAAATATTTACAGAATAGGTACTTAGTTGTATATTCACTTTAAAAATAAATAATTAAAATAAAATAAATTAAGGGGGCCTCCCATACAACAAACGTGATTTTTTATATACGCAGTGTTAAAATATTGTATGGGTACGGAAACCTTCGTGTGCGAGTCCGACTCGCACTTGGTTGTTTTTTTTTTCGGGCGCTGGTGGCTCGACAACTGATATGATGTCGGGCGGGTAATGGAATAAGTTTATGAACTCAACAACGCCACCTACGTTTATTTCGCGAAAATGTTAATTAACACATTGAAGGACACTGCATAATCAGCCTATAATGTTCCCACTGCTGTGACACAGGCCTCCTCTCTGTGAGAGGGAGTGGGACGTAATCTGCCACGCGGGCCCAGTGCGGGTTGGTAGATGATCTTCGAAATTTTTGCTTCTAGGACATGCCGGTTTCCTCACGATATTTTCCTTCACCATTTTGAGAGCAGTGGTGATGAAATTATTTACACATAGTAAACCGAATGCCTAGGTTCGAACCTACGACCTACAACTCTTAAGTCAGGATTTTTACTTCTGGGCTACCACTGCTCTTTAAGAAGGACACTGAACGAGACACTATAGAAGTTTTATTGTTATTAGGTACGTCGAGGCGCGTTAAGTGTCCCACAAAGTGTTAACTAAACATTTCGACAACTTTGTTAAAGACTTCAAATAATGGAACCTCCCCAGAATATTGAATTACCGTTCTACTTCCAACGCAAAGTACTTGATGATGTTTACTTGTATACAATCAGCCGCGTCCCAGTTGCAACTTCAGACTAACATCCACAAGAAAAGGTCGTAGAGTACCTTTAATAAAAGTTAGAGTTCGAAAATTGACAAATATATGATTCTAGACAAGAAATCCACTTATTACCACTTTATTGAATTTCCCGACATTTCACCTCGCGAAGAAAATGCCAACGGAAAATCTTTTCCTTCGCTGTAACGATATTATTCACATAAAAAAAAGGGTTTTTTTGGGAGAATTGACTTAACATGAAAGTTATATAGCTACGGAACCTTCAAGTTGCAGTATCTTATCAAAGACTGAATCCAATTCCACAGATTCTTGTGATAAGATATTTTCTTCCATTGATGATCTTCGTGCTGACCCGGGATTGTAATATATTAGTTGGATTACCTATAAATTCGGGTGACCACTGAACATCAGCGTAGTGCTGTGGGCTGTGGGTCCTCCATAGCACAGCATCATGCTGAATGGAAGCCTTCTTGCCACAGTCACGGGGTACAGCTGCCGACTATTTTGTTTACGTTAGGAAAGCAGAGACTTAAAAAAAAGCAGCAGTTACGTCGATGTTTCTCCAAATGAGGGATATGTTTTTTATTCGAGTGATCTTATCTTTTTGCACGTGTTTCTGTGACAAATAAATCTTCTTTCTTTCTTTCTTTCTGTAATCTGAAGGAAATAGTAAAGTTCGATAAGCCATGGTACTTACTTGATGTTCGCATTAGTGATGATAAAGACCACATTCAGCAATTAGGCTCGCGATTCTAAGGACCAAAAAATTAACAACGCATTTTGATTACAAAATGGACGATGCTGAGCAAATACAAAACCTACCCACTTAATGTAAGGTCCACTTTACAAAAGATAAGAAAACGAAGTAGGTACAATAGCCTTGATAAATTAAGAAAGTCGGACCGTTAGTGCCCTTTAAAAAGTTTAATTGACCTTACAATAATATATTTTCTTTGAAGTAAAACAACCTTGGCTCCCTCTCAGGACCCGATTTCAGGGGCCCACATAAAGAGCTTTCTTGAGTCAAATTTTTTCATTGTTTCCTCTATTTTAATATAAAACTTCGTTAAAAGTAATTGCTTTTAGCCACTCTCATCGTAATTTAAATTTAATTAATTATAATTTAAAATTTGTCATTTAGAAATATACCGTTTTCTAGAACGTATGATTATAAATCTCTTCATCAGTTGTAGATATTGTTATGATGGCAGGGTTTAAGAACTCACTTCTTAACAATAAGGTTGCATGTATTTGAGCTGTAGTAAGATATTTTCAGGTTTTATAAAGCTACATAATCAGCTTATAACGTTCCCACATCTGGGAAACAGGCCTCCTCTTTCCGAGAGGGTGTGGGCTATAATATACCTCGCGGGCTCAGTGCAGGTCGGTTTTTCATTGACCGTTTTGAGAGCAGTGGTGATGAAATAATTTACACAAAGTAAAGCGCCTGCCTGGTTTCGAACCCACGACCTAAAACTCGTAACCGTTACCACTGGGCCACCACACCACTGACTCAAACTATAAAGCTGCTACTGTAAGAAATAAAGAAAGAAAGTTTTTTTTTTAATACAATAAACAAGCGAATCAATACTTACCATTCTTTATTCTATGAATAGATAGTGAGACGCAAAAAACATATTAGCGCCATTCCAATCCAGTAAAATGTGAAAATGGTACGAAGCAGAAATCTTTATTTAATTAAGTAATACATTCCCCGGGATAAACACAAGATATTTTCAATTCATTAACTTATTTTTATATTCAAGAGATTTATATGTGTGTGCTTACATACCTACATCCCTTACTCGTTTGAATATTCGAAGTAGAAAGTATCATAATTATGTAAATGATTACGTATTCTCAAAGAAAAGGCCAAATGCCATGCAAAGCATGCAGGGAACATTTTTTTATTAATTCCCCGAAATTCATCACTGGAAACATTTTGTACCAAACAAAGGAGGAAATAGGTATGTACGCAAGTGAAATAACTAGGACGAGATTACGAAGTACAAAAGCATTTTCCTCAAACGCACACAATTCCGGAACAATAGCTAAGATAAATGGGGAGGCTTCCAACACGCCCGACGAGCTCCCAAGCTCCCAAGTTTCCTTGTTTTTCCACCTGGGCAGCGGTCCCCAAACTTAATATTTTTGACGTCACAGATAAAGGTATCAATGTAAAATCAATTGCTGATGACGACAATAGATTCTTATCTACGATGGATAATGGAATTCTGTATGTTTTGCATAGGAAATTAGGATTTGGGCTTATTTCTTCGGTTTGGTTAGATGTTTTTGTAAATTATTGGTGTGTTATGGCAAAACGAAAGAAAAAGAACCGCGGACGTTTTCTGGGACCCATATTTTGACCATGAATCATTCGACATGCGGCAAACGTGTCCGGTCTAGTCGCACTTAAGCTTAGTTTTTTTTTGGGTGACGTCAGTGATAAAGTCTAACAAATGGTCTAACTATTTATATCTAAGACGTACAGGGATAAAAGCTAGATGTTAGACACCTAAATTTTTCTTTTATTAGACCAGGCGTACCAAAGAAGTTAAAAATTCTTGAAAGTGGGTAGGCAATTAAAACTTTTATGTAACAGCGCGAAGAAAAGACTACGAAGAACTGCAGTGCAGTTGTTACTCAATTCAATTAATATTTCAATAAATAATATTTCAGTAATTTCAAGCTCGAGGTTTTCAACGAAATGCACATTTTTAATTAAGTAGTCTTCCTTTGATATTGAATTGACAGAACCAATTTGTAGTAAAAGCAATAATTAATTAAGTAAACACGCCGACACGACGGATCTCCTGATAAAAAGTGTATATCATGCAGTGAGGTTGCAAATCTGGTAACCTTTGAAATGAAATTTAGAAACTCGTGCGACAATTTTCTCACTATATTATTGTGTATTTGAGTTAAATACATCCTTCAATCGTTGTGCTCCATATTGGTCCATTACTTGCGAAGTATTAAGTTTATCTAATGTTTTTATCTCTAAGTGACAGTATTAATGATTGAATGAACACAATTAATCGTTAGAGACTTCTAATCAGGTCACGAAATAAATTACTTAACAAAAGCCAACACATCATTCATCACCAGTAATTATAAAGTAGTTAAAGACCTAGAAGCTATAACTTAAAAACTCGCAACAAACAGGCAAACTTATCTCCAAACTCGGGCAAAGTCGGGCGAAGTTGAACGCAATGATTTCCACTGTAACACGATTTATTTGTTTGCCTGTAACGCTGCGTAATACGGAAAGTGGGACGCATTTGCTGAGCAAAAGAGAGTAAACTCCTTAAAGATGTCTAATTAAAAGGGAGAGACGCAAAATTAATGAGTGTCCCGGATATTCTGTTGCTCGTTTGCATAACTGAACCAAGGATATGTTTTGTCGGGTACGGTCGATAGATTAAGTAGATTATTCTGTTTTTAAATAAATAACCGATCTGTAGGAAAATTATAGATCTGGGAGTCTCATAGAATTTTTGTAACGAAGTTCCTTATAGTATAGAACGTTATACTCTGCACAATTGGCGAATGAGAGCTAGACAAAAAAAAAATTAACATTTTGACCGTCACAACATTTTTGATTAACAAAAGTGTCGTGATAGTCAAAATGATAAACTTTTTTGTTAATGTTTCGCCAAGTGTGGAAAAAGCGAAAGGATCGTCGTTCCAACCGGGTATCCTGCGACACCTTTCTACAATTTTTTCTCATACTTTTGACAAGAATGATTGAATTAGAGCTAACAGTCAGGTGAGTAATTTAAAAGCGTCACATAATCTTGAATACAGTTTGTAATAGATTCGTATAGTTAGCGCCACAAAAGATGAGACTTGACCCCCCCCTCCCGCGCTCTTGCCGCCGCCCCTATGACGTCCAGTTCCGTCCCGCGTTCAGACCTCATACCGTTAAAGAAACCTAAAATCGTGTACTGCGCATGTCAAATCACGTGGTGTGTCAAGTCTCATCTTTCGTGGCACGCATTATACACGTCGGCTAGTAAAATATTAAACAAAAACGAAGGTTTGATAGGTAAGTATCTAAACGAAACATCTTTTCTGAGAACTTCAATGACGTGGTTCCATTCAACCATATGCCAATATGTTTTACATGGAAACAAAAACAAAACATGAAAAAGCAAACACCTTTTCACATACAAAACAAGAGAACTCACATTTTATATGTAACCCGGCTCCATGTTAACGAAAACAAAGCACACATCATGTTCCCGTACCTATATTTTATTATTAATAATTTCATGTCAAACAATTTATAATGGAGCTTTATCGTGCCAAAATGTATAGCAAATTAATTCAAACGGTATCAATGTTAACGTCGAACTATGTCACAAATTCTCGATCGCAAATATTCTGGTTATTTTGTCCTATCGCCATTTCGAACCTGATCGGAAGACGCAATGTGGCATCCTGATAATTTGTAAGTAAAATTCCTGGTTTGGTGTCAGTTATTTGTATTGTGTTTATTACAATGTAATATGAAGAGCAATACATAGTATAAGTTAACTATGCAGTAAGAAATTCCATTGTAGGGTCATCATCATATTATGTCTAGCCTTTTCCCAACTATGTTGGGTCGGCTTCCAGTCTAACCGGATGCAGCTGAATAACAGTATTTTACATGAAGCGACTGCCTATCTGACCTCCACAACCTAGTTACTGGATAATACGATATCCCTTGGTAAGACTGGTGCTTTCCGAGGCACGGAGCTGTATGTAAAGATGGTCACCCATCCACAGACCAACCGTGGCAAGCGTAGCTTAACCTGATCAATCGACCTGTACGGCTGTTATTATTTAGCCACGGACCACTCTATTCCATTGTAGGGTATCCCTTGATATACTTTTACCAAAGGAATAATATCTCAAACATGTTCCATTTTAATAAACTTCCCATATCACACAAATTAATGCAACCTTTGAGACGTGTGGATATGAAGAGAATTTAATCCGACGTACCAGGAGAGAAGAGTTACAAGAAGCTGGAGAAACCTCGACTGTTCCTAATTAGTGCGAACCGTGGCTCGCTTGTTAACCTAGTTAGAAACGCCGCCGGCGACCGCTCAACATCCACAGTTTCTTTCAAATACTTTTTGATTTAACGAATAGGTACCCCAGCTATGTTCCCTGTAACTTTCCAAAAATATTCTCTAGGAAAATTTTCTTCCGTAGCGTGTTTTAATAACGCGTCGTTCAAGTTTGGTCCTTTATTACCCACGCGTGCGTGAACACGTTATTTTTATCGTTGTAGATAATTGGCTTCGATCCACGCCTGACCTAAACTTCAATTCCCATTTGGTGATATTAAACTTTTTTCAATATATCAATGTCTTTTTTTTATCCTCTAAGTGTTTTTTGTTCTCAGTGGAGATAGTTATCTACGACCTAGACAAGGTTATTTAATTCCAAATAAATCAACAGTAACTGATTTTTTGCTATAAAACGAACGAAAATTCTTTAGAAGGCTAATGAAATCTGTAAAGCCTTTTCGGTGTAGGATGAATTCGCATACAAAATAAGTAACATGTACGCGGCATCCACGATGTGAAATGGGTTAAAAATGTCGTACGAATTTTGTTGATACACATTTTACTTGGTTGAAATAAATTACGTACGTTACTTTATTCTCGGGAGTTAAATATTATATTACATTCATGTCTTCTACTCACCGTTGGTATTTATTTTTATGCATATTTTTTTCGCACATCAAATGAATTCCTGGAACATCCTGTCTTTGTATCGACGCCGCCGCCGCGTAGCTGCAAAAAGGGGTAACTTTTTTATAAAAGTGGAAGTTGACACGGAATTGAATAATATTGTTCCGCATAAATTAACATCGGAGGCATGGCGTAAAGGAAAATTCTTTAATGAAATGAAAGAACGTCGACGGAGTTAAAAAAATCCCGGTATTTCACGTAGTGAAAATTTATAAGGCTGGGGCGGGCAAAACACGTTACTTTTTATCATCGCTGTTTCACTATCTATTTGTAACAAACAAAGAGGTTTTGAAGGCTATGCCATTTATTCGTATAGAGGATATCGTCTAGAATCCGCTCACAACAATTATTTTGCCGTCTCACAAAATAAACATATTTGTTCCACATGAAAATTCCACTACTTATTATAAAAGACTAAGAAATCTATATAAGGTGTAACAGAATAAACGATAGTCCTGAAAATAGTTTGTTCATAATTGACTACTGGATCTATTTCAGTAACTTTAATTATAGGTATTTTTTTCAATAATTACGTATTTTGCCATACAGACTGCCGATTGAGCTATAGAAAATTAAATATTATTTCAATACAATAAGGTTCAATTTTAAATGCAATAAGTAATGATAAGGTAAACATGATTTTCTTATTAAATAAAGTTAGCTTTAAAAAAAATAAGTTTTGGTCATTGTACGAGTATTATGCTTTTAACTCAGTACTCTAATTGGGGTGTACATGGTCTTGAGTTAATTATGTTATAATATTGTATAAATAAAGTCGGATTAGTTACACCATTTATAACTCACGAACGCCTGGACTGATTTTTATGATGTTTGATTTTTTCCGCCTCGAATAGCAGAATAACTATTAAAACTTGGGAAAAATTCATGAAAAAATCATAATGAAGATAATTCAAGGCGGTAGGAAGTTCGCCACGGTCAGTTTTTTTTTTTTTTTTTTTTCGGTTAGCCTGTACTGTCCTACTGCTGGGCAAAGGGCAGCCTTTGCTCAGCAGAGAGTTTGTTATATTTATAACTAACTGGCCGTGGGGTCAGTTAGTTATAAATATAACAAACTTCTCCTAAGTAATTGTTATTTCAAACCCAAGGTTTTGTGGTACCTGCAGCTAGCCATCTGTCCTCCTAATCGTTCATTAGTCGAGGTGGGGCTTACCTTAGGCACAGATCAAAATGTTGAAGACCAATGCTTCATAGTTTTAATACCTAAGTATTACCGTACTTAAAAACACATTTAGGTAACAGGCAGGTGACTAAGTTTTAGTACGCTTTAAAAGTGTTGAAATCGTAAAATCCACCGGCGACATCGACTGTAATATCATCCAAAGGTACCTTTTATATGGCGAGAGCTACTTTTATATGACTATCAAATACTAACTCATAATGTTATCTTTTTGTATGGATATTTTAAAACACATTATGATTAGGACGTCTGCTTAAAAAGTCAGGGAAAATAATTAATGTTTATTTATTTATTTTACTAGCTTCTGCACGCGACTTCGTCCGCGTGAATTTTTTTGTTTCCTCCGGGCCACCCCGTCGCATCGCATCGCGTGCTCGCGCTATTACTTAGCGTTCTTTCTGACTTTTTTTCTTTTTGATCGGCTCCTAAGGGCCCTAGCGTGATGTTAAATAGCCTTCCTCAAAAATTGGGCTATCAAATGCAAAAATATTTTTTTAAATCCGAGCAGTAGTTCTAGAGAGCGCGTTCAAACAAACAATCAAACATTATTTTTATTTTGTTAATTTTGTAATTTGTGTTTCACGAACTGTGTCCAAGTAAACTTATTATTTATTTATTTAAACTCTTAATCTATCATTACAGGTTTAGAAACCTAATGCAATAGCTAAGCCTACTTATAATATTAACTATTTTAAATAACACTATTACTAACATTTACAAATAACTACACAATACATTAACACCAAAAATTACTTATAACTAAAACAATACAACCTTATAATTATAAATGTAATCTTCACATAAAATTAACTTAAATATGCTTTACATTAAAAAAAATAAAACAATAAAAGAAACAATAAACATAAAATTACATTAATTGTTGCTTTCGTAACATATTAAAATATATAAACTTACTCTTGCAAGTTCACTAAAGTAACACGAAAAAATGTCCAACCTATTCTGAACTTCGTTAACAGTACGAATTGCTCGCGTGAGAGGTGCTTTGGCCAGCAGATTGGTTCTGGCAGTTGGCACAGCCAGCAGTGGCGGGCGCCGCCGCCTCCACACGTAGCTTAACGTAGCGTACTTTTTTCTTTCTTTTCAAGCAGACTCTTCAGCTTTATTATTAGTATCAGTACCTACTTACTTATAGATTATTTATGTGCACAAAGGTGTGTGTTTTATGTTTATCAAGTTGACTAGCAACACAAACGGTCCGTTATTTAGAATCCCAACTGTCATTCTTTGAAATTTGTATGAAATCGCTATAGCACGGGAATAGTCATGTGTTAATTTGGTAAACGATTAATTTCCCTGACTGTACATGTACAACGTGTATTAATTGTACTGTGATGCAGGATGCTACATAATTACTAATAATTAGCTACGTGCAGTGTATCCTGCGCACCTACCAAGCTGTACCGGCCTGGCTGACTACGAGTACATTATTATATTTTGCTATAGCTCCTAAACGAGACTCATAATAGAATGAAATAAATAATTTTATTCCTGTAAAGGCGAATTTCATCAAACTTTTACACCTAGCATACGTCTTATCCTCCGAATAAATTTTGAATGTTTGACAGTTTTTCTATACTAGAACAGCTAGACGTCAATTTTATTCTACGGATAAAAGATATCTGACTTTGGTAAAATCAGCCCTTTGTGGGTTTGTACAAACACTTTTACACATCAATCATATTTTGAATACTAGATGAGGTCTGCGATTCCCATCTGACTACTTTGAGAAGAAAGGCCGAAACAACTCAGAGGTCACTTTTAAAGTCCAGACTTAATCTTGATCAGGTCATGTGAAGACCATGTAGATTGGTGTCTGAAATGATCTGAGTGGACATGTCCAGTCAGTGCACGCATTTGTTAGTAATCATGCAGCTCAACTCAGAACTTAAGGAGCTCAACGATTCAACGAACAACACGAAAGAAAGGACATTTGGGTAGGCCGCATAAATTACTCAAACTACAATACCATGATTAAAACTAACTACGGAAATAAAAAAAAATAAAAGAACTTTCACAATGCTCCAGTTAAATAATTAAAAAAACAAATTATTATACTGTAGTATCCAGAATTCAATTAATAAAGTACTTATTACACAAGAAAACCCCTTACAAAGTCACCCTACAGATAAAAACAACGACCGTGTCGCCTTAATTTGAAAATATCAATTTCTTCGAAAGCTTTTAAGGAAAATCCTTTAAAACAACTTTTACGAGACCCCATTATTACCTTTTCTTTTAATTTATTTTCTTTACGGCAACCCACTTTTTCTATGGCAATAACGTCTTTCTTCTCTACATTGATACGGGAGTCGTGGGTATACAAACCTTTTATATACTAACGTAAATGGGATGTATACAATAAATCCTATAGGGAGTCCTCGTTTGTGAGTAAGGAGAAGAGCTCTAGAGTACCTACTAATGCTTTTGTTGAAATCGACGCAGATTTTTATAAGAAAAAAGAGTAGGAGGTATGTTTTTATACATGATGTAATTGGAATAAGTTTTACGATGGGAAGAAGAGCAGTGGTGGCCAAGTGGTAATGGCCGCGACTTACGAGTTGTAGGTCGTAGGTTCGAACCCAGACAGGCGCTTTACTTTGTGTAAATTATTTCATCACCACTGCTCTCAAAACGGTGAAGGAAAACATCGTGAGGAAACCGGCATGTCCTAGAACCAAAAATTCGAAGACATGTGACATCTGCCAACCCGCACTGGGCCCGCGTGGTCGATTATGGCCCACTCCCTCTCACCGAGAGGAGGCCTGTGTCCCAGCATAGTGGGAACAGTATAGGCTGATTATGTTATGTTACGATGGGATAGGACCAACCCGGAATTCAAACCCTTAGTAAAAGTTTTTCATAGTGATCAGTTTAATATCAAACCCGAACAGGGGTCTATTCAGGTTTGGTATTATTACCCGACTACGGCAAAGCAAAAAGGAGGGTTATGATTTTGACCAGTATGCATGTATGTATGTTCATCTGTTCCCTCATAACTTAAAAACTTCTTCTGATAAATTGACAAATGAGGTATCGTTGGAAGCGTCTTGATCGTCCGCTGGTTATAGGCTATGTCACGTCACATTAAATTGAATATGGCGCCCTCTAGCGGAAATAAAGTCATGCCCCATAATTTTTTTTTTATCATGCCGTGTTGTTTATCAAATGAAAGGGCTTAATTAGCACATTTAAAAAATATAAATATTACTGAAATAAGCCCCAAAATAAATAAAAAATAAGTTTAAAAACTAAAACCCGTCTACTGAAAAGGATGAAACAAGAAAGTACCTTCCCGTGATCGCATGCTACCATAGCTTAACGGGATGGTACTACTTTCTTGTTTCATCCTTTTCAGTAGTCGTGTTTTAGTTTTAAAACTCATTTTTTATTTTCTAATTGAAATATTATAAAGATTTCAATTATTATGTTACACTCTATTTCTCTAGAGCAGCTTTGTGTAATTATGATAGTCTCGATTTGTGCCCTGTTGATGGCAGTGGAGGCCAAGTGGTAACGGCCGCGACTTACGAGTTATAGGTCGTAGGTTCGAATCCAGACAGGCGCTTTACTGTGTGTAAATTATTTCATCACCACTGCTCTCAAAACGGTGAAGGAAAACATCGTGAGGAAACCGGCATGTCCTAGAACCAAAATTCGAAGACATGTGACATCTGCCAACCCCCACTGGGCCCGCGTGGTGGGTTACGGCCCACTCCCTCTCACTGAGAGGAGGCCTGTGTCCCAGTAGTGGGATCATTATAGGCTGATTATGTTATGTTATGTTATGATAGCCTGACTGACAGACATCACGCAGCCAAAAAACGAATGAATATAAGTCCTTTCACAATCCTCTGATTTTGCATCACTGTCAAAATCATTGTGATCTTTATTCTCGTCACAATAAGGTTGCTGTTAGGTTGCTGCTGTCAGATAGAATATAACTTAACGGACTGTAGAAAGAAGTATACAATTCCTTAGATCATGTTTTACAGAATGCTGTGTTGCATTCTTTTTTACAGGATGCTGAGTTGCACTGAGAATGGATTTTTCTAAACTCACCCACTGAACTGGTTTTAAGAGGGTTTTAGCGCGAGTGTAGTCGCGGGCAACAGCTAGTCTTCCATAAGGCAAGGTTGCTACTTTTCCTCTTGAGCTTCCATATTACTTAATGGAGTTTTTTTTAATGATGCTTTCCTAGTACCAACAATTTCTCAGGAGTGCCTTCCAACATGCATGTAGATTGTAGGTAGGTAGGCAGATAGCAAGCCCTATGAAGCATTTCATTTGTACAGCTGTTCTGTTATGTTTGTGTTCGTTAGTAGCGTGTGTATTGTATGTACTTATTTGTTTGTATTTGAATTTGCATAGAGTTGAGAGTCTGTATGTGTGTTGTGAACGCTGTGTCGTCTTGTTCGTTTTTGTACCTGTTTGGACTGATTTCTAAGAATTACTTAGATTCATCAATTAATTAAATAAAAAACAAAAAAAAAAAGTTTTTTTTGTTACAAAATTTTATCTTAGTTCAATGAAGGCCATGTAAGATTCAGGTAGTACCAGGGTAAATATACTGCGCTTCAAATATAATAATGGTTTCAGGAAAACCTTTGTTGTGTAAATGTAAATAAAAACACCATCTATTCACTTTTTCGGATAGAAGGACCAATATTTTGCGCACAAAATCTGTCCCCTTAGCCATTGTGTATAGAAGCAATAAAAATAATTTTCACTCACAATATCCGCTGTCTCCTACAGCTTGCGCCGCATCTAGGGATGCGGATGCGGGCGTAGGCGGCCGCTACATCGATCGCGACCTCTGACATTAAATGAAAGACAGGCCGCTCGTTGAGGGACGACCGTAAGCCCCGTTCATACCGTGTGCCGATACAAAGAACTACAGACACTACACTAAAGATAAACAAAGAAAATGTACCCGTTAAAAGGGGCGCCATATTTTTATTTCAGATAAAGAACGCAATAAGAAAGGAATTTTTAACATTGAAACAAAAAACGTTAACCCTGAAATATACGAAACGACATAACAGAAGTGTTTATTGTCATCCATAAAACGGTTACGTATAAAACGAGATACATTCCAGCCCTTAGGAACGCAAACGTTCAAATGTAACCATCAGTCAAGCTGCGTATAAACCTTTAACGTCGGCAGTATTATCTGCTATAATACGGGAGCTGCCAGCCCTGCGAATGTAGGGCACTCACACAGTCGCGATGACGCACACGCGCATGGTCTACGTCACTGAGACTACGCAGTCCGGGCTACCTGGCCCGATCGCGGAGCACACAACATCGTGTCTACGTCACAATACCCTACTTATATTAAACTCGGCAGCTTAATGTTCTGCGCTTCTGAATCAGGGGTGTGCGTAAAGGAATTTATAGCTTTTCACGCTATTGAGTAGAGCTTTAATAAACCTTTTATGGGACTGTTACATTGGCGTTCAGGCAGGTCAAGTTTATTGATTTAGTTGGACGATTTGCTTTATGGTGCACGCGAAATGTCACGCGAATCTGTTGGTTGATTTTGGTGAGTGATAGTGCTTAGATGTTTAGCTGCAGACTTTTAAATTGATTGTTTTGTAGTGCTTTGAGACTGTTGGATAATTTCCAGTACCTACTCGAGATTTTAAGAACGGGCGTTTGGCACGTTTTCTCTTTTAAAATACTATTGAAAGAGATGTTTCCGAGTCTGCAAAAATTACTACTCATTGTAAACAACCCTATTTTATACATTTCTTGTTAAAAAATAAAAAAAGTAATTTTCTGTGAAAAGTAGGGTATCAACAAGGAGATGAAATCTAGATACTCTACGGCGATGTTTAGTGGAGTTTTTCGGAAAAGGATATTATGGAAATATGAAGTATTAAGTTTTGTAGCATAAAGTTCAAAATCAGTTGTTTATTGGGTTACCTTGAAATACCGACGCAGGAACCTGCGATATTATCAATTTGACTAAGTTGTGATTTGAGGTTTTTAACTGAAGAAATTCACTTTCTTTTGTTTCATCATCTGTTAGATCTAGCCATCAACCGAACGGAGTTCCACCTTCATCTGTGTATTCAAGTTTTCAAGGTGATTTTTACAGCATAGACCCACTGGTTTCTAACTACAAGTCTTAGAATTTTCTATTAGATACCTACTTATTTATAATTCGGTGTTGTAAGCTGGAATTTCAAATTGTATACCGAGGGCTGAAAATCATCAGCAAAATTTCAAAGCACTACATTATAGCTGTTATAAATTATAATACATTGCTCCCTATATGGGCCATACTCACACATAATGTCGAGAATATCATCACAATATGTATGGGGAAGGAGGTCCCATACCACAGTCAACCTTCATTAAAATTAACTAGGCGTTACGAGCGTCCCCCGCAATCAATTCCCTTAGCGAATCCGTTGACAAACTGACCAGAATATTTATATGGCTGTCATATTTATTTTAGCCTCTAATAAAGTTTCATATAATTTCTTTGTTGTTTCATAAAGTAGATAGTGGTACGTGGTTGATTAGGTCAGCAATGTGTTTCGGCAATGATTCTGTGGCACAACAAAAACTAGTCTTTGTGAGATCGTGTTTAGTTTTCGGTCGTAGAAATACTTTGAATGTTTTGGGGTGTTTTATGTTCAGGCAGAAGACACGGCTATTCAAAATAGTTACGACGCGACTTCTGTAAACCTCTGGGGATATTGAATGGTACACCTGGCGTTTTATGAGCGAAAATCTTTGGACTGTAACGTAAATAAACTCGTAAATATTCAATTAACATTGAAATAAAAATTAATGTCTTGACCTCAAAAACGTTCCTCAAAAACCTCAAAATCGTTTCCTTTTTGAAAATTATCGCCCAGTTTGCTTAATGTGTATACACACGAGCGACACACGTCTACGGCAGAGGCAACTACAGCCGTAGGCGTGTCGACGGCTGGCGTCAACGCGTGTCGGAAGAAGCCGTTGACGTGTCGGCGGCTGCCATCGACAACATGTTCAAGTATTTGAGCACAGTACTCAAATACACGAGCGGTACATCTCGTCGACGGCTAAATTTCCTCAGCCGTTGCCGTGTGTCGCTCCACACGAGCGCACACTAAGCATACTACACACTCCACCATTTTTGTAAAAACAATGTCGTCGAATGCGTAATTAGGTGGATAAAGAAAAACACCATATACTTACTCGTATTTATAAGCTGCTTACCAACAGGCGCTAAGGCTGTCAGAGTGTATGGATTACTGTAATTGAAATAATAGATAGGGAACGGTAACATGTCAATAGGTAGAAAGGAAGTTAGATTGACTTGCTTTTTGTACTGAAACGCCTCGTCTACTAGCCAACTATGGTGGATCACACACGACAACGCGCCACGCGACGGGGCGCAGATAAAGCATCCCCACGCGTGATTTTTTTGTACATACAGATTCAATAAAAATGCGGGCAATTTGGCTCCGTTCCCCGCGCTACGTCGCGTGGCGCATTGTAGTGTGTGATCCGCCTATAGCGACTTTCTTAGATTTTTCCCAACTATGTTGGGGTCGGCTTCTAGTCTAACCAGATGCAGCTGAATACCAGTATTTTACATGGAGCGTCTATCTGACCTCCACAACTTAGTTACTGGGTAAGTAGGTTGTGGTAGCAGCAGCAAGCAGTCATACCAAGAGGTATCGCCCTTTGGTATGACTGCTTGTCAAACTTTCGGGCTTTTGACTACCCGTACGGACTGTCAAAGATACACGAATGACAGCCAAGACCTACGGCTTAACGTGCTTTTCGAGGCACGGAGGGATCTCGATGCGTAATGTATTGTCACCCATCCACATACCGACCGAAGTTTATCTTAATCTTCGATAGACCCGTGCGGCTGTTGTCATTTAGCCACGAGCCCCTCCGTGACAGTACCTTCTATGTGTTGCAATGACAACTTTCTTTAGCAACTACTCCACCTGGCAAGCATGGTAGATCTTTAGCTAAAAAAAAAACGCAAAAACAAATCGAAAATATTAAAATTTTTTTTTTGTTTGTTTGTTAACTTGGACATGCTGTGGACTGAATAAAAGCTCTTTCATGATGTGTGCTTAATTAACACACTGAGGGTTTCCAGGAACTGAATGCTTATGCGAATCCCGCACCCTCGGCCATAGGTAGAGGTGGAACACCGCGGTGGTTTTAGCCGGTAAGAGTCCGGCATGCCCCTCTGTCACCCCCACGACGATTAAGTCCATGAGGATTTCCACCGCGCACCAAAACAAAAAAGGAACTAATTAATATCAAAATAATAATTCACGACAACTCCCATTTACATTAAAATCCGTACAAAGCATCGTTTCGGACACAGGAGTGTTATTTAATGGAGGGTTTCTGTGAGCTGTAATAACGCAAAATTCGCTGAAATGTAATTCAGTGATTGCTTTTCAATAATAACGTTGTTTGCGGTTATAGATTAAATTCACTGGTTATTCAAATAATGTTTTCTGTGCGATATTGAAATTATACTTCAACGAAAGAATCAGTAGTATTTTCCACTTTATGTATTATTTGATTGGACTTGTAAGGATTTTTTTTAAATAATTATGGTTTTAACTTCATTAAAATTCTAACGATTTTTATGTGACACTAAACTGCTTTTTGTTTCTTACGTCGTGACGACAATTATAGTAACTATTTCATATCTCTGCAATATTCAAGGCACTAACATTTGGTAGACAAAGAACTGCCAATTTTCCTGATCAAATTCTTCAGGTGATAAGAAACCGTGTTTCCATTTTTAGGGTTCCATACCCAAGGGGTAACAACGGGACCCTATTACTAAGTCTCCACTGTTCTTTCGTCCATCCGTCCATCTGTCCGTCCGTCCATCCATCGAACTATCTATCAGCGGGCTGTATTTCATAAACCGTAATAGGTAGACAGTTGAAATTTTCACAGAGTGTGTATTTCTATTATGGCTATATACAAATAATAAAAAGTTTAAAATTAAAGAGGGTCGTCATACAAGAAACGTGTTTTTTCGCCGTTTTTGCCTTGTGCTACGGAACCTTTACTGTGCGAGTCCGAGTCGCACTTGGCTGCTCTTTTTTTCTTACCTCGAGGCCCTTTAACTTTTTGTTAACTTACAAACTCTAGGAAGAAAGAAAGAAAGAAAAATGCGTTTATTGGCATTACAGCAAAATAAATACACCTTAAAACTATAAAAACAAAGATTATAATGCCAAAAGGGCCTCAGCTCAGCATAATGTCAGATGACAACACCAGGTGTATCATCTGACGCTGATTTTCAGCTGCAACCCACGAGTGCCATACGCTGGAATAACAAACACATAGGGAAGTGTGTGTCCGTTAATAATAAATTAAGAGAATCGATTAAATGTGATATTACAAAAAAGCTCATACAAAATCAAATAAAATGTTGTGACATACATGTGTGTGAGGGTGTGTGTGTTGTATTGTGATTAATAAAAAACTAAAATAAACAACCAATATGTGCGTACCACCTACATAAAAAATAAATAAAATATTAATTGAAAGTACCTATAAGACAAAATCGTGTGACTGAATTGCTTCTCTACATTGGCGAAAATCGCATGAAAATCCGCTTCGTAAGCGGATTTTCATGCGATTTTCGCCAATGTTTAATACGTATTGAAATGCAGCAATTGTTCAAGAGACGAATATTACCTGAAGTAGTAATTGAAACAGAATGCTTTGACATTTGTCATGGTATGTTTCATTGTTTCCCAATCAGATCGACAATGCTACTGAAACGTTATACATTCCATTGTACCCGAATCAGTATTGGAACTTTTAATTAGTACCTATTAATTCTCATTGCGATGAAATATTTTACAATGCACGTCAAAGTTTTATTATGAAGGGACAGTTATTTCGTGGAAATTGAATATTTTACTATCCATTTTGGAATTTCGTGCAAGTATATTACATTTGTACTGGATGGAAATAAATACTACGTTGATTTTATTATCTGTTTTATACAAAGAACATGCAGGGTGGCAGGGACATTGCGCAACCTGTTACCACACACACAGACACATGAACACACATGATTCTGAACCCCTTTGCGTTAACATTTATCGCCAGTTATTAAAAAAAAAAAAACAGTGGCACTCCGGGAGTGCCGACAGAAGTGAAAACAAAACTTTTGTAAGTTGTACAAACAGCCAAAGCTATGGAAGTGCGAAGTCTCCTAACACAGGCGTCATCATGCTTAAAAGGAGGCTCCAATCATAAACTAATGTATACTAGTTGGTACAGAAATAAACATTTTGTATTTTGTATTTGTAAAACAAACAGAAAACTTTGCCTGCCATCACTCACTGACATATCGGATATACATTAAGACCCGACACAGCCCGAGGACAGCCGAACACATCCGAAGCGGTGTCGATTACGGTAACAGTGGCGCGAGTTCAATAGTTTTTTCCCATCGCCTAAATAAGTTTTCACTTAAAAAAAATGATCTAGAATCATGTGCTGAATTCATGGTTACAGTTTGTGCGTCGGTGTCCCAGCCACCCTGTAATGTATACAATATTGAGATTAAGACTATCCTATTATAGGAGACTTTAAAGGATGATTTCCACCAAACGGCTCGCACCGCATCAAATCGGAAAGAATACGAACAGATGCGGCGACAGCCGATCGCGTCCGGCAGCATGTTGATGCATACGATCGGCTCGGTACCGTCGCTTGCGAACGTATCCGTTTCTGCGCCTAGTCAAATAGTTGATTTATTCCGGTCTGATCCTCTCATTCCTACCGTGTTGACGAGTTCTAATTTTTTTAAATGGTTGAATTTGACGTAGTGTTGTTGGCTATTGCATTAGTAGCAGAAGAAAATAATCATAAAACACAGAAGAGGAAAAGAAAAATTTGGAAGACAGCCGAAAGGATTCGATCGGATACGACGACAGGCGAACGGAGCCGTATGCGCGTCGCAGCATACTTTTGGCTACGATCGCGTGTCGCGGAAGACGCCCGCGGTCAAGCAGCTGTGCGCGACTTAATAACAGACTTTAAATACTGTGTACACGACAGTGGCGAAGGGTGAATTTATGACAGAGGTAGGCCGGAGCAAAAAAAATATCAAAAGAAAATTACAATGATGAATTGACTATAGAGTGGTTATGTTCTGAATTTTCGAAGGGAAGCCGGCGGGAATCGAGTTGTATGGTACCTTCGCCACTGTTACACGATTTAATATCGTTTAAAGATTGTAAAATCCGTTCCGATCCGATGCGATACGAGCCGTTTGGTAGAAATCATCCTTAACATTATCTGGTTAAATGTGAGTGTGTTATCGGTACATCTAACCTAACCCTTCAGGGATTCCAAGCGTGATGTTAAGTTAAAATAGAGATTAACTAAGTCATTATAATCAGCCTATAATGTTCCCACTGATGGACCACTGCCCTCCTCTCAGTGAGAGGGAGTGGGCCGTAATTAGTGCGGGTTGGTAGATGTCACATGTCTTCGAATTTTTGGTTCTAGGACATGCCGGTTTCCTCACGATGTTTTCCTTCACCGTTTTGAGAGCAGTGGTGATGAAATAATTTACACAAAGTAAAGCGCCTGTCTGGCCTCAAACCGACGACCTACAACTCGTAAGTCGCGGCCGATACCACTGGTCCACCACTGCTCCTAACTAATAATAATCTCACTTTTGAGAGAAGGAGAGAAACTTAACTTATTAGACATGCCTACATACATACGATTGTTCCCACACCATTCCTAGAAGATGGATTAAAAATCAACCTAGCGGAATCCAAAGTACACCAATCTACCTATAGATTCTACTAGCAGGTACAACGCCATACGTCATTAGTAATAAATGTGGAACTAATAATACAATAGTATATAAAATCGATACACCTCATAGTACGGGTCAGGCTAGCTCCGTAAAGTGCAAAGGTAAATGCAGCGCTGGTTCTATTAATAGCTCGCCCGGGCAAGCCCCTACTCCTGGCTTCCGATTTATATTCAAATCGTATGAGAGTTTTGTGAAAGGAAACAAATTAATTATAATTAATTTCCTATTAGAATTGTGTATTTTGTATTAGTAATTTATTATTCTGTGGTAGTTTTAGAAATATTTTGCGGGTAGCCTTTTGATTATGTGACCTTGGTAAACAAATTATAGCCGGCCGGGTCTTTTGCATAATGAACCTAGGTACTACGCTTTGGAATGGGCAACTAGCTTCAATCTTTCTGAATCGCCGACTTCTTTGACAATTCAAAAGTGCCTGTAAAAAGTTTAAGTAATTGAAGTGGCAATGCTGCCAGCCTTTTGGGCACTGTTCCTGTTGACAGCGATGCGGACAAATTCTTTGATGCCCTATGATTATTTTACTTATTTTTTATATAAATGTATATATTATTATAGTTTATATGTTATCTTAAATTAAATAAAAGTAATTGAAATAAATGCTTTGAGTTGAGTTTGATAAGATGAAGTTAAGTGTGCCTATAGATATGGCACAGCAAAGAGTTTTTCGGCCATTCAATGAGATAAAACTAAAATTTCATAATATGACTGTTACTTTACTGCCACCATATTCTTCACATTGAATCACTGAATATTTTAACATATTCTTAATTTATAACTTTGGATGCTATTCATTTCATTCCAACTATTTTTAAACACAAGGCAAAAATATTGCAAATTTTAACCAACAAAGAACTCGAAATAACAAAAGAGTTTTACACAAAATGAACCAGGTAAAACTATTCTTTGTTTGGTAACACAAAAACAAAGAGTCAGTACCAACACACCAAAAAAAATTAAAATAAATTGTAAAACGTATCCAATTTTGAATTTCTGCGAAAGGTCAGTTGCGTCCCAGGGCGTTCCAATTTGCGAAACGGGCTAGCTTGCTTCCCAGTCCGAGCTATCTATCTCACTCGTCAGGTCCCGGGCAAACCGGGATACCTAGTGCTCAATGCATAACAGTTGGCGAAACCAGTGCGAACGATATTCAACTTTATTGCTTTAACAATAACTGCAACTAGGGAGGAATTTTCCATGCATGCCTGACCTGTTGCGTCCCCCGTCATCGTATCGGAATCAAATCGATATTACGTGGGATGCGTCGGGGTAAATTGGAAACGTCATGTGGGTACCTATGTACGTCTAGGTATAAACTTAACTGTGAAATATGAATATTACCGCTCAGGGTAGGTCTGGGATGACCTAAAAACAAAAACTGGGCTGGCTAAGCATTCAGCCTGATTTATCGTAAGAGGCTAATATATTTTCATGAACTTGGAAGTGGGTTATATATCTTTTTTGATGAGTTAGCCCATTTTTAGACAAAGGAATACTAAAGCCTTGTACGGACTAAGCGTTCCAATGTACGCGTAGTCGGATACGCGTACACACGAACGACACAGGAACGTCCTGCAGTCAGTTACCTGCAGACCTGCAGGCACGGACTATCGTTCCTGTGTACGCGTACATTGGAACGCTAAAGCCTTGTACGGACTAAGCGTTCTAATGTACGCGTAATCTAAGTATGTTGAATACGCGTACAGGTGTAGTTGCAAGTTGTAGTAGCAAATTGTATATGATTGTATACGCGTACTACAGGCACGGACTATCGTTTCTGTGTACGCGTAACCGACTACGAGTACATTGGAACACTTAGTCCGTACAAGGCTTAATGAATCGTCGGCGAGCGTGGCAGCTACGTATAAAATACTCACAGAATAATTGTAATTGTTTAGTAGCATTTAAATTGTTCATTATGTTTATTCATTAGTTTAAGTAGCTTTATTTAGTTAGTTAATTTAAATAGTCGTTTGTTTAAACTTTTTGTTTGTGCTTAATGCGAGACGTCACGTTAATCGCTTTTTGTTTTAAATTTCTATTTATTTTTGTGACTGAATTGGGAATTAGGTCATTAATTTACCGAAACTTTTGCCATTTGGGTCTAGTTTTGTATAATATCATGATAAGATGAAATTGGAGGCACCTTAATTCGTAGAAAGATAGGTTAGGTAGGTAGGTACAAAGCTTCCCAAATGAACATAATCAGGTATAAAATGTTTATAGAAGTAAACTGTGCTGTTAGATTGAGTATATATTATTATAAGTATAAAAATCGATTGCTGTGCGTTGTCTCGCAAAAACTCTAAAATGGCTCGACCGATTGTAATGAAAGTTTGATAATTTGTTGAATGCGCACCAGAGAAAGTTTCTAATAAAAAAAAAACAACATAAAAAAGAGATTGCAACGGCTTTAGCTAGTAAGAAATACATTCAAACCATGTTGTCTTTTCTACAGTACATTGACATAATAGATATATTCTATACACTGCACACAGAAAAAGTGCTTACAGCTTGTATTAAAAAAAAACTCGCTACAAAGAAGAAACACACTTAATGTTTTAAAGAGCATATTGAACTCCCCATGTAACATATTTCTTCAGAACAATTGGTACACCACTCAGCTCTCGTCCGAAGACAAATAAAATATTCGCTTTGAACTAATTTGCAGTAAACTACGCACGCCATTGTCATCTTTAATAAACGGATATAACGTCGATAATGGCGTGTAATTGTATAATAAATTCTTCGTTATTTTGTTACGTTGAGCTTCGTGAATGGTTTCAGTTTTCTGCGGTAAGAGGATTTGTTATTTTTCCGATATAGTTTCGATGTTTTATAATGGGATCATAGAATATAGTTAACAATAGCTTGTTTTGCGTAGAAAGAATATTTTTAAAGCTTTTATGTTTTTACTCTATTGCATTTGAATTTTAATAAAAAAGCGCAGCTATTTAAAAGTACAGTTCGGGCATGGTTCACCATCTCTGCATAAAATCCGATTTTCTTTATTATCTGGCAGTTTATTTTATGCAGTATACTATCTACCAGATATTTTTTAATTGATCTGGTAGATAATGTCTTGCCCGGAAAGAGGCCCTTCTTTTAGTTATATTTTAATTTTTGGAGACGTATTTTTTAGTTCAAACCTTTTTATTACTCTTTCATCTTTTCTGGATCATGACCGTGCATTATTATATAGTACAATATTGTGGTTTAGTCCATGTTCAACCACCACAATCTTTACCCCCGACCATGTTGAACCCTTAGGGGTTGAACATGGATTTCAATACATTGGTCATCTTTTCTTTGCCCATATTCAACCCATTGTTGTTAGGTAACTAATAATGACATTAAAGTAATACTGAGAGCAGTAGTGTATTTATTTTCTTTACAATTTCTTAACAGGTTAATAGTAGCAGTTGGTTAAAAAAAAACATGGCTTTTTGGTAAACATTGACGATGATGAGCTATTTACAGAAGGCTTACAGACTAATACCCAGAATAAAAAGAAAATATACGTGCGCTTGCATACCATAAAACAATATTATTTCCTTTGTTTCAGTTCTAGACATGTTGCTAGCGTTCTATTTCACTGTTTCAACATATTGTTGTTTAGATGTAACTAGGTAGGTAGGTGTATAGGTGTATTGATTTTACCTTTGAAGTGGTAATTATTGTGTTGGAAGTGGTTTTAAATTTCAAAGTTAGTTAACTTGGCATGTTGAAAGAAGTATGCGATTATAGTATATTTCACCATAAAATTAATCAAAAGTTTAACAGTAATCATTAACGCCCTAACTACTCCAAAACTCCTCATCACGCGACCACTTTCCAGTAATAAAAGCACTGATACTCGTGTGTGAACTCCTATGGTGCCCATACACTATTTGGTCAGCTTCCTGACTCAGTTTGACGCTGCGTAGAGGCAGCGTAGCGCGGCGTAGCAAGCAGTGCTACGACCGTAGCGCGGATTCCCGCTACGCGTTTATGCTACATCGACCGACAGCTAACTATTAAAATTTTGCCTTTCCCATGAAAAGGTCTCCCATTCACAAGCATCGTTTTCGCTGTGTTTTCAAAGAATCTAAGTTTTATGTTCCAATAAAAATACTAAACTCAACTTGTACTAAACATATTCTGCATCATCCAAAGGTTGACCGGTAGAAAATGCCTATGGCATTAAATCTACCTCTGTACACCTGTGTCATTGAAGTATTACATAAATAAATCTACGATATTATATGAAACATCTATTGGTTTTTTTGCACATGCAGTGCTACAAGCAGCAAAGAAATGTTACGAAATCCAAGTAGCATAAGCATAATCAGCCTATAATGTTCCCACTGCTGTAACACAGGCCTCCTCTCGGTGAGAGGGAGTGGCTGGGAATGAGTGGGATTAATCCACCACTCATTCCCAGTGCGGGTTGGTAGATGTCACAATGTCTTCGAATTTTTGGTTCTAGGACACGCCAGTTTCCTCACGATGTTTTCCTTAATCGTTTTGAGAGTAGTGGTGATGAAATAATTTACACAAAGTACAGGGCTTATTAGGGTTCGAAACTACAACATTTCCACCAGTGCTGCCGAAATCCAAGTCATCATCATCTGCCTAGCCTTTACCCAACTATGTTGGGGTCGGCTTCCAGTCTAACCGGATGCAGCTGAATAACAGTATTTTACATGGAGCGACTACCTATCTGACCACCACAACCCAGTTACTGGGTAATACGATACCCCTTGGTAAGACTGGTTAACAAACTTTCGGGCTTCTGACTACCCGTAACGACTGTCAAAGATCCACTAATGACAGCCGGGACCAAGTTAAACAAAACCAAAATAAAATAATTTATCATTCGGGCGAAACGTGTTGAGTTTTCGCCCCACAAAACTTTCAAGTAACTATCAACATATAACAGGTATTGTTAATATAGTTAGTGACGCGTTTGTAATGCTCATATTATTATACTTAGTCAGTTCGTAGTATTATCAATATATGTCATCGTAACACATTGTAAACCGCCGATCGATATTGTATCGAGTTTACATTAAGTTACACACGAGCGACACCACAAGCGACACGCGTCAACACCGGAGGCAACTGCAGCCGTCGATAACGTTCCGCTCGTGTATTTGAGCACCGTGCTCAAATACACGAGCGAAACGTTTTTCGTTGACGCGTGTCGCTCGTGTACATGCAAACTAAAAGGAAAACATAGTTTCCTATTAACATAATTATGATTATAATGATAATAACATTGTTAAGTTTAAACATCGACCCGAAAATCGAAAGCTCTTATCATACTTAATTAAATTACGATCATTAATTAACACGACACGTGTACGCAATTTACACGTTGTTTTCTCAGAATGGAGAGGAGTTCGTGAATTTCATGTTGCTTGTATTTTTAAATAATTTGATTTCGGATCCTTCAAACTAATTTGCATGTGTAATTTATAGAATAGAATAGAATACTCTTTATTATGTACACCATATACATTACAGATATAAATGTAGACATTTTACAAAGGGTGATACAATGGGCGGCCTTTTCTCTAAGAGCGATATTTTAAAGACAACCTTTGGATTGATTAATTTGTGTGTGTTAGTATTTATGAACGCAACCCATCTGTCATGGTGATTCCTAGTTTTGATATCAGAGGGCGTCTCTCGCTCTCTCTCACCTTGTCTATGTAAGTAGCTTATGAGTAATACACTTTTATTTAACAAATCGTCTTTCCATTCTATATATAATTGCACTACGAAAATCCTTCAGTGTGTGACTGAAATGTTATTCACTCAGGTCGTAGGCAAGTGTTAATTTAGATATTATATTTCCAGTTCATAGTGCCCTTCACCTATCTTTTTTTCTTTTCTGTAGTTTAGTTGCTAGTTTTACTACTGGTTTAGTAAGCTCTTTCTGCCCAATTATTTTTCCTTTGAACGTTATGTACGCCTATAACTTGTATATGTCGCAGCCAACTGGTTAAATTATCCGTTTAGTGAATTTAGTGAACCGCCTGGCCTTTGGTAGTAGTACTCGCCTCGCTTCGCTCTCTCGGCTCGCACGCGGTTGATCGCAGTTCTAAAAAAATCAGTTGTTCCCTACATTTATGTTCGTATAACTCGTCAAAATGTACGGAAAGAGCTGATTTTTTTTGCGATTTCAGGTTTGGTCTCATAGTAAAAGTTGTTCATAATGATGAGTACAATAACCTCTTAAGAGGTTGTTGGTGTTTTTCCAATAACCCTGTATATGCTGTTGGTGTACCTATTTATTGAATAAATAAATCCACACAGGTAGGTAGTTCGTTAGCACTTAGTTCTAGGTGACATTCTCCTATTGAACTAACTATTTTACTATGGCACTGACCATACTGACGCTTGGTGCATACGGCATGACTAATTTGTCACTGGTCCAACCTATGCTACTCACCAAGTGTGTCACCAGGCGAGGCTCTTAGCTGTGTGGCTTGGGCCTTACGGTTTCAACATGACAAACCTATTTATAGACTCTTGAATATTTCTCATGTGTTTCTATATATGTCTTCTTTTGTACGAATATCCCTAATGGATGCCTCCCGTCTTAGAAAGTCTGAGTATGTTAATAGAACGCATAATTTTCCTTACAAAACTCTTCACCAATATATCTTCATTATGATCCAACTTCAATTTTAATTCCGCGTTCGACTCCCAGACAATGACAGGCCATCATAACGCTAATATTTTACCAACTCCAGTATTTTACGTTCCGTAATTTGGCAGTTTAATTACTGTAATAAATACAGACTGAATATATTTTGAAAAGTTGAGCTATAAAGTGAATCCATGATTAAGAGATTTAACTGCCCTGAAATTTTCATAAAATGAGCGAAATGAACGATTTTGAACTTTAATTACTTACGTACGTTTTCTATTTATAAGTAACCTTTATCCTGGGTTCCACGTGTAGGTATTCTTCCCGCGATTTCGTCTGCGTGAAATTTCACCCTCCCCATTCACCTCCTCAGGGGTGAATTTTGAAAAATCCTTTCTTAGTGCACCCCTAGACCTCATAAGGAACCTACATGCCAAATTTGGAATATCTAGACCCAGCGGTTTGGGCTGTGCGTTGATATGTCAGTCAGTCAGTTTCTTCTTTTATATATTTAGATTAGGTTTCAAAGAAAACCTGCGAAAATTGGACGAACAAAGATCTTTATGCCTCATATAACGCGTATTAAATGGTTTCTAATTTGAAAATTTGAATCCACTTCAAATTGTCAAATTCTAGCAATACGGTGAAATCCCGTGAAATGCAAATAAACAATAAAAAAATTGATTTCGCGGGCTACATTGAAGAAATAATTTTAAATGTTATGCTTAAAACACTAAAAATATGATTTTTTACATTTTCAATCTCAAATAGCACCCGGGCAGTTAATCATAGACTTTCGTTGTAATAGTAAAAAATGCTCACTATGTTATTTCCCGTCTGAAAACAGTACTTTTATTTTCTGGCCAGCATTTTGATTTTTGGATACGAAATGAATGAATGATGTCCTTTGTTCAGCCGTTAAAATGTGAAAGCGTAACAAAAAATCTTACTTTCCTATTTATAATAATTATTAGTTAGGATTAAGAGGTTCAAACGAAATGTTACTTTTACTGTCACAGCGGTTTCCTGTTTTGTTGACTTATGAATAGAACCAATATCCATTTCTAAAAATAGAATCTCATAAGAAAACGTTTGCAAATAACATAAAGCTTATATCAAACTCGAGAACATCCAACAAAAAAATATATACCAGTACAATATTGCTGAATTAAATCAACCGTTTCCTATTGTATTCTGTACAAATACGAGTATTGCTTGGGAAAACATTATTATAATATACTACTTTTATTGATTTTTCTAACATATTATTACTTCGACTTCACTACACTACGCCATGAAAGAGGTTTTCACTTCGTCTTGTAAATTATAAAGACAAAACAACAGAGACTATAAAACCGTAGGCTAATGTATGACTGAATAATATATAGGCAACACTGTATAGAAAAACATAGAAGATCCATTTAATTTGTGAATCCTAAAAAGATTTTGATAACGTTTGCACGGCCAACATGGCCAGAGATCGCTCAAGACAGGGAGGTTTGGAAGTAAAAAAGGGAGGCCTCTGCCCAGTAGTGGGACACATACAAAAAAAAGGATTGTAAATCTTATCCCCCACAATATCTACACTGAAATGGGGTGCAAGAAATAATTCGACTTTTGTTAAGAAAGTTAATAACAGCATCTTTCTTTTGTTTTCCAAAAAGCTAGTGATGATGACCAAAATCATCGTTGTTGCTGCGATGTACTCGTAGGAAGGCTTCAAAACGAATGGAGACCATGTTTGTGACTTTTTACATGAACACGACCATTATAGTCACCATTTTTCTCCCAAGCCTGGTGATTAAGGAAACCTATATGGAAGGTAAGCTAGCCACGGCCATAGTATTAAACAAGGTTTATCTATACTTAGACGTAGGTAATTTTGAATTTCGAACTATATTTGTACAAAGTTATGTTTTTATTATTATTTTATTTACCAAAACTGACGTGGAATCTAAGTGTAAGTGGACAATTTTGTATGATGATCCTTACCGTGCTCGGAATAAAGATCAAAATACAATAACTAGCTCGAAGTTTTGTGCTTGGACTTAAATTAGATATCGTTTTGCAATGAGACGGCTAGCGTTTAAGAGTAGATGCTTTTGTCTAAGGTTTCCTAGGAGAGCGGTGACCGTCATGAGAATCTATAATGTTCAGCCGTATTTGTCATAAAGGTGTCAAACACCGCTCTGTATTTTGACAGCCGTTTTTGCGTGAACGTTCATCGCTTTGATATACCAGTCTTCAAAGCTTTACAGGCAAAAGTCTGGTGCTTCTGAACATATTACTTTGTTTAGTTATTAAGTATCTCTTTTGCCATCAAGTCTAGACTCAAAGGACGATACTAATGTTGATCAGAAGTTTATCTAATACCATCGACTAAGAAAAGTTCCAGAGAGACTTATGCTGATTTGACTTGTAATATAAGTTGACGGAGTCTGATAGCAGAAATTAATGTTCATAAGTTACTAGGAGATGTGATGGGTGGATCTGTATGTCTGTAACTAAAATTAGAGATGTTAATTGCTTATGTGCAAGCCATTAAAGTTAATATCGATACTTATAGATGATAAGCTGATATTAGTCAAGAAAATTATTGCTAAAAATATTTATATACCTACTGCGAGAAAGGTATAACGGTTTTTGTTAGAACTAAGGATGAAGGCATGAAGTTGTTAGTTACAGAGCAAAGAAAATTAAGTTAAAAACTAAAACCCAACTATGACAAAATCGCCAACTAAAAAGGTATATACAAGATAACGTACAAAATAACATCGGTTTTCGCACAGCTGGAGTCATACGTCTTACTACATCTTCTTCATAGTCCTCTTATCAGTGCGGTCTTGGTCCTCATGTAGTTTCTTGTCTAGAGACTGATATGATTTGCCTGACGATCTAACTATGTCATGTAAAATCGTACAGGTACAAACACACTACTTCAATTTGCCGTGTTATAGCTATTTCATACACCAGCTGTCAAAAAATGACAGTTGTGATTTGAATATACGGACAATCGAAGGCTAATCAATGATTTCTCTGGCCTTCGATCGACATCGAACATTCAGGATGCTAATATACCTACCACAAAAACAGTTTTCTGCTAACAACCTAATGGTGTTGATATAAAAGATAGAAGAAATGGTATTACGAAAACATGCCATTTGTAAGTATGTCAACGAGTTGTCAGTTTTTATAGGTTTATTAATAGTGTCTACGACCACAATAACATAAGAAGGCACAGAAAACAAGACAAGTAGGTACTTAGTAGCACTCCTACCTTTATAGACCACTTAGTGTATGTCTCATAACTGGGAACTTTATCAATTAGGTTGTCATAATACCCTCAGCCTGAAATTACGCTTATTAGAGACTAGCTGTGCCCCGCGGTTTCACCCGCGATAAAAGTATTATAGTTTTTTTTATTGATTCCCTTTACAAATCCACCCCCCTTTTTACACCCTTAAAGGATAATTTCTGGAATAAAAACTATTCTATATCCTTCCCCATAACTCAAACTATATCCATACCAAATTTCATGTAAATCGGTTCAGCGGTTATTGATTCCCCATACAAACTTTCACCCCCCTTTTCAACCCCTTAAAGGATGATTACTGAGATAAAAACTATCCTATGTCCTTCCCCGGGATGCAATCTACCTCTCTGCCAAATTTCATCTAAATCCGTTCAGTGGTTTAGGCGTGAAAAGGTAACATACAGACAGACAGAGTTACTTTCGAATTTATAATATTAGTATGGATAGTATAGTATGGATTGGGCGTATTTTCGCCGTTTTTTGGACGCGCGCACGATCACCTTATGAAAACATTGATCTTTTCGGACTTTGTCACATTACACTCGTTACTTGTTAACGGTAAGGTATGTCCAGACAGAACGAAGCAGTGCTTCACAGACCTAACGACAAGGGAAAACATGAAAAATATGGCATACAAAGGACGAGGCCGGTACTCATTAGTTGGTGAAACAAGGCGGTCAATAATGACGATGATGATTAGCTATCCTAACTTTGAAATTTCCCATTCATTACCATTTCTATTGCAGGCAACAGCCAACCCTTGTCAGCCCTTGCCAACGGTTTCATGTACCCACGAAAGCTGGAGCCCGCATCAAGGCTGATAAATACTGCTGTAAAAACTTTATGAACAAGACAAGTACCAAATTCGAAGGGTTGCCGCGCATGTGACGCTTGCCACAGGTTGAGGCGTCTGACATATAAATTAATGCATTACGTAATCCACAAATGCATTGCGCAATCGCATGCTCGCCCTGCCTGTACGCATCTTTGCATTTTTGACGTCTCCATTTTCATCGTATATCTAATATTTCTTCGTATTCGTGTGTCGACACTTGGAGCGCTTGTTCCATCGTACATATATTATGTCGTACAAAAAATTTTCTTACGAGCGAAAATGTTCAGAAGCTCGAGCTGCGACAAATAGTGAACATACCTCATGCGACCATGCTTGAATACGCACTTTCACTTGTAATCAAACGCAAAGGTACGCGCGTATCATTCGTACGTGCAAAAACGTATACGTGGTTATACGTGCAAAAAGCCACTCAATCTATAATAGTCCTTATACAGATGATAATGTATCTGGATAATAAAAATAAAAATGTGTCAAACATAAGCAATTTATTCATCGCTGGCTTTTAGTCCAAAGTGCGTTGACACTTTATACCTATAAATTTCGATATGGACATAAAATTCGGAATCACGATTAGAATATTAATATAGAGAAGACTAGGTTTATTTGTGAAAATACATATAAATTGAACAAAGAGCAATATACTTCTTAAGCTGAAATAAGTAAAGCTCCAGATAGCGGGCAAACTAACAGAGCAAAATAATAATATTTTAAGACCAGCAATTTTCATGAACAAGACTATCTTTAAGGCTTTATTTAAACAAATAATCGACTACAAAAACAAATTAACCAAGCCACCAGCAACCAGTAAATAAAATCTACAATGAAAAATTCTTCAGGATTATTTTGGTCCACTTTACATAAAACCAAACGCTTACATTATAAGCTTATTTAATGCCGCTTAATATTTATGAACCATTTTCTTCTGACTAATGGTGTGTTGTTTTGTTGATAATATTTAATTTATTGCTTAAATTAACAGTCAGGAATACGAAATTAAAGGTGCCTTGGAACACGTGCCTGAATTATTGCAAGGCTAAAATTATCCCAGCTTCTTAAATTGGAAACACGTGGAAGAAGAATTCTCGCGATTCTCGGTAAGACTTGAATATTAAAGAATGACGGGATAAAGAAAAAACCGGTCAAGTGCGGGTCGGACTCGCAAACGAAGGGTTCCGTACCACAAGGAAGAAAACGGCAAAAAATCACGTCTGTTGTATGGGAGCACCCTTAAATATTTATTTTATTTTAATTATTTATTTAATATAATATTTCAAGCGTCTATCTGTTGCCGTTATTAATATCGAGCAAATAACGGCAAAAAATCACGTTTGTTGTATGGGAGCCCCCCTTAAATATTTATTTTATTCTGATTTTAGTATTTTTTGTTATAGCGGCAACAGAAAGTCATCATCTGTGAAAATTTCAACTGTCTTGCTATCACGGTTCATGAGATACAGCCTGGTGACAGACAGACAGATAGTGGAGTCTTAGTAATAGGTTCCCGTTTTTACCCTTTGGGTACGGAACCCTAAAAGTGTTTCTCAGAACATTGTGTTATTTCGACATAATAGGCGCTGGTTCTTATCAATTTTTGGCGAAATGTAGCTTAACGGCCGCCTAACTCCCACCCGGGGGAGAAATTATAGACATTGTATGTTACGCAGCTGGTTTTGCGATCCAACAGTTTAACTCCTGAGATTACACGAAACCTACGCAAGTTATAAAGACCCACATAAAGTTCAACAAGACCATCTGGATATGGTCTAGTTTTTGGCTACAAAAAGATTAACGAGGAGAAATGGACCACGTGTTAGCACTTGCTTAGATCTTCTCAAGTCCATCTGAAATTACCTTTTCTAACACCACTAAAAATGTCACGTAACTTCACCCATTCCTACATTTTAGTGTCGTCTAAAGGCTAGCGCACATTTAGGCTAGCGGCACTGCAACAAAAATCCTCTTACGTCACTTTCATACATTTTGTATGAACCAACATACACTACACGTGGACAGCATCGCGCTTTTTTGTATCGGGACGATCGCGTCTCAAACAGAATTTTATCAAGTTAATGGTAAGTATTTCCGAAGTATTCCCGTTTTGGCACCTATTTTTAGAGCATCTATGCATTGAGAACCAAAACTATTCCCATTTCAGTACCAATCAATATTTCAACGTGGACATACTTTTAATATTGATCTACGACCACAAATCTGTTAGATCATGGGCCTGTTTGGCCTACGCAAATGTCCTGGAGATTTTTGTTTGACGGGCGTTGAGCTCCCTAAAATAGAGTTGAGCTAGACGACGACTGATGCATGCATGTCGTCTGTTGGGACAGGTCAACTCAGGCGGGTCCAGGGGCAGCAGACTCGGGGATTTCCGTCGCCCGCCAGGACATCAGGACCCGAGGTGGCGGCGCGTAGTGTTCCACGTGCGCCCCTCTTAGACGTCGCGGGGGGAGTTAAACACCTCACTCCCCCCCCCTGACCCGAGGAGTGACCCGCAGTGGCGGGTTGCGGAAGGATCGTACGTTCCCGCGACCCCCGGCGTAGGTGTGAGATCGAACACCGGGGTGGTTTTTAGTCAGTATAAAAAGTCTGACAGACCCCAGGACATCCATGGGGATTTTCCAGGATTTTCCACGTCGGAAAAAAAAAGTCAACTCAGGCCCTTCCAGGCATGATTAGAACTACGGCCTGCTGCATCTGTAATCTGCCTATCTGAGAAAGTGCCTACTATAGGTACTTTCTCAATTTATTTTCGCGACAAAATCTTCACTCACTTTACCTTCTACCTCGAAAAGATTTGAATAAAAGGTTTTAAGATACATAAAACTTTCATCAAGGGACACTGTCATCAGGTACGTATCCCGGATTTCGATCCTAATCAGCAGCCAAACTTAGTTTAATCCTTCATCCAAGTTTTCTGACAAGGGACATCCGAAGCAATTTCCAATAAGGACAGTTCGGCTTGAGGATAAGACTCGCGTCAAATCTTTTTTGTTTATGTTCAGTCATGTGTAAGCTTTGAGGATTCTTTCTTTACATTTAGCGCTATTTCAAGTGTAATGCCGGTTTTTATCCGTTGGCATTTGTGGGGAAACGGAGCATTTATCTCTTGTGAATTGCACGAATCTGAGAGGTAAGAGGTTTTTCAGGCACGAAATCTGTTACAACTGCTACAAAAGTAATAATGTAATCTTCGTATACAAGTCATTCAGCTATAGGTAACGGGCTAAGGAAGTAAAATAGTATTTTTCTCTAGGAGTTTCATCCCCCAATGATTTTATGCGACTAAAGGAATATACAATTTATGGGCACTTGAGTACGAATCTCAACATTATACCAAATTAAAATTGAACGACCATACTTACAATACGACCTCTTAACCCTTCATTACGAAATGAAGCCGACGCCAGACGAAAACGTGACAGTACATAACCCACATTCACCCAAGTTATGTTCAACATAACCAACACAAATGTGGGTTATGAATCCTGCTTTTACGACAGTTTTGGTACACTCGTCCTCGTGGTTTCTGCCAATAAATAACATCTGGTGCGCGCGAAACTTTGCAAATGCCGAACCGAAAACAATTTTATGTTGGTGCGGGATGGATATTGATTATCGCTCTGTGTGTACGTTTTTTACTGACCTACTTGTTTGTTAGATATAAGGTCTTGTAGAGAAGCTGCGGTGCAGTTCTTTAGACCAACTACATAATTATAGGTATTATACAGGAAGATTTTTTCATCACCATCCAAATTTTACAGGGTATTCTACCCAAGAATATGAACAACTTTCACTATGGGACCAACTCTGAAATCACGAAAATAAAAATCTGCTGAGTAATACAAAAGTTCAATACCTACCGTAAAATGGGGTTACATTGATCAATTTTGATCAATTTTAAAATTCGAGGTTGAATATTTCTGTACTAAGAAGGCTGAAAAATTTACAAAAATAAATGTAACATCGGTTTTATGGGTTGTATATGTTTACATTAAAGTAATATTTTTGGACACTCCTTTATGAGAAAAAAAAAAATTATAATCATAGTGATCAACTTCATACTGCATCGGGGATACTTTGATCGCACTAGTTTTTTGATAGTATTTTGATAGTAACCCCAAAAAACAAATTAATATCGGTCCACAAATGTTTGTGCTGCAGTTGTTTTAAGATGATGGTTTCTGGGTGGGATTCTTTGATAAATACAAATAACTGTTTTTTTTGTTCAAATCTATATATTTAAATCTAATAAAATTTAAGTTAAGTTAAGTTTTTCATAAGTCAAAGTTTTTATCAAAGTAACCCCGTAGAATCAAACTAACCCCATTTTACCGGTACTTGACCAAAATGTATGAAACAGCAGATTTTTTTTTCGTGATTTCAGAGTTGTTCCCATAGTGAATGTTGTTCATATTCATAGGTAAAAATTTGGATGGTAATAAAAATCTTCCTGTATTTTATAAAGTCACTTTTAGTGTCTGTCTTATGACCGCGTTGTTCTTATACTATGTCTCTATAATAGATTGATGTTAAAAAAACTTAAAAAAAAACTTTTTTACAAAAAAAAACAACCGACTTCCAAAAAAAACACTACAAAGTGAAAAATAACTTTAATTTTGGAAGTCGGTGTCGTTGGTTCCAAATTTTAGTTTTTTTGACACCGACTTCCGAAATTAAAGTTATTTTTCACTTTGTAGTGTTTTTTTTGGAAGTCGGTTGTTTTTTTTTGTAAAAAAGTTTTTATTTTTCGCTTTTTAGTTGTACCTACCCCATAATACAAATTCATATAACACTAATTGCTATGTGAATATTAGTGACAGGAAGATAAACATCATCAATATAAACTAAGTGGAAAACAAACGTATTGTTGAATCTAATTCCAAAACTACCCAAGCAAAGTTCATAAAATTTATATGGGACCACCTCCCAAACACGACTACGGTGCTGTAATTTCAAGGTTTGTACTTTTTCTGATGCTCCTGGCTTCAGCATCAGGTCTCTCTCGTGTTCCTCATTAACAGTACATTTATCCAAACATCGAGCCCTTTTCAATGAGCCTAAACACGATATATCTGCTGTTAGTTGTCGAGGAGTTATTCACTCTGCAGACTATCCTGATGCAGCATCAGGTCATGACATGATGATCATGAGACCAAATGTGGCAAATGCCCTATCCATACCAAACATCAAAATAATTTACTAAAACGGGACCCTTGCCTGTTCGAGTAACTTCTTACTGTTAAGAAGTTGTACCTTCCATCATCAGCTCAACTACCTGAGATGGTGAAAACCCTACGCAAATACACAAGATACTTCATAAAATATGCGAAAAACAATAAGTGAGCCTATAAAATTTGAGGGTTGCCCTCGATTTCTCTAAGATCCCATCATCAGATCCCGACTTGTTGGCTATGGGACCATTTGGGAAGTATACCCTTTCCAACAAAAAAAGAATTTTTCAAATCGGTTGGCAAGCGACGGAGTTATGCGCGAACAAACCTAAAAAAAAAAAAAAAAAAAAAAAAAAAAAAATACAAACATTCGAATTGAGAACCTCCTCCTTTTTTAGAAGTCGGTTAATAAGGAAACCTCGATGTTTTGTCAAGTCGTAAAAACCTTGCAAGGGAGTGTCTCTAGTTGTTAGGTATCTTAGGCGCGAAACACACGGCTGGGCGGGCCGGGCCGGTCAATATGACCGCAAACGATAGAGCAAAGGGAATCCTATACTACTAACGCGCATAGAGGGCAAAAAGACCGCGCCGCCGGTGCTTGTCGGATGATGTCTCTCGCGTCATTCGCGGACAAAATGACCGCCGTCTGCGGAGAGCCTTAGTCAACACTTGCACTTATCATTTGGACACTTGGTGTCGTAAAACCATTTGTACATCATTTCAAAGTGTTACATTCATTTTCTTGGTGTAAGTACCTACAAAAATACACATTTCGCCGCCTATTCCTAATAAATGAAAGACAAGAGAAATATGTTCTAGGTACCTATAACATAACATATAACACCTGTTTCCCGAAGGGTTGGGTAGAGGTATAAATAGTACACCCACGTATCGCCAGTTATGTTTAAGTCCCATGTAATAGGGGACGAGCCTATTACCATCAACCGGGCATAACTCCTGACTCCGGTCTGGTACTGAGAAATTTCTAATAGAAACTCAAACTCATTAAACCATTTACAGGCACTTTGGAATTGTCAAGAAGTCGGTCAGTCAGGAAATACGAAGCTAGTTGCCCATTCCAACGCGTAGTAGGTATCTATGGAGAAGAACGGGCAAGAAACTCCATGAACACTCTTTTAAATTATATTTTTACAAAAATATTTGTTACATTATAAATTTTGAATATACAACGTATTTTTTTTAAATCCCATAACTCTTGGGGGTCATTGTACTTACTCATCATTATGAACTACTTTTACTATGGAACCAAAACTGAAATCGTGAAAAAAAAATCTGCTGTTCCCTACATTTATGTTCGCATAACTCCTTAAAATGCTTAACAGTAGTGCTAGTGACCACAAGCAGACCAAAGAGGCAGCACTAGGTTTAATATTTAATTAATGTTCGTTAAGAGTGCAAAGTTCCTCTGGGAAATTCAGCCTTTGTGATAAATTAATAGGTAACTTTGCAAGCTTCTTACCGAAGTATTCTAGGTTTTTCCTTGTAATAAAATACCTACATTTATTAAAGAACTAGAGGTAGTTTGCTATCTGTAATTTTTTTGGTAAAATCTTATGAATATTTAATGCGAACAAATGTTGATTCTATAGTCTAGATGAAAATTAAAATATGTTAAAAAGAGATAATTTACTAGGCTTCAGAGAAAATTTCATCTTTTCTGTGGTCCTTTTTTGTTGTTCGATGATTTCAAGGGCTGAATATTCCAAGATACAGGCTTGCCTAGTTTGGGGTCAATGTTAAAACCCCTGTAATCTTTTTGCCAAAAAAGTTTTTTTTTATCATTTATTTATTTACCTATGTCCTGCCTAACTTGAAAGGATTTCACAAAAGACAGGCCCAGGGGTAGGCAGGGAAGATCAAATAAGTACGTAGGTAATACTTGCAATTAACTTGATAAAAATCTGTTTGAAAAGTGAAAAGGCAAGATTTCAACAAAAGAACCTAATTCAAAAAACATTCTCAAATGATTCATTTACATAATTTACGCGTCACTTCAAAAATTACATTCTTCAATCACGGCCAATTTTCTTTTCGTCATAAGCCCCAAAACCAAATAAGGGTACATAAATACATCACAAGAATTTTAGCAATCAACATTCCCCGTTCGTCTAGTGGTCGCAAACACTACAAAAGGTCCTGCGTTCGATTCTCGGGTCGGGCAAAGTGCTATTGGATTTTTCCATCTGGAATTTCTCAGTGGCAGCCCGGAGTCTGGATTTGTGCCCGGTTGATGGCAATAGGCTTGCTTCTATTACATGGGACTTAAACATAACTGGCGAAACATGGGTGAACTATACGTACACCTCTGCCTAACCTTTCGGGGTATACAGGCGTGACGTTATGTTATATAACATTTTTACCTACCCTAAAACAAGAACAAAGCCCGGTGTAAAACACGAGCTAAAGAAAACTGCCTGATAATGTAAGAAATTCTTTACAAAAAATTGTTTTTACTGTAATAATAAATGATTATGGCCACAAAGCGCTATTTGGGCTTTAATATAATTTTATTAAACCCTAAACGCCTCGAGGTTTTTGCCTCGTAGGCACCTGTCCGTAGGCACGTTTTATATTCTTAATGAATGTGGATAATGTTTTGGAAAGTTGGTCTTGAGCATAGTTTTTTGTTACTCGAGTTCTAATTAGAAACTATAATTATATAAGGCTTTTCAGCTCGGGTTTTTTATAAGTCACCGCATAAAAAAAATACGAGTTTTTTTTTGGGTCCACAGGTAATGCAATTTGAGTTTCGAAAGATCTTGAGTTAGAAAGAAATTGTTTTGGAACAGCTGTTCCTGCGTTCAGCCTCTGTGCCTATTTTTAGAAGCTACGCAAAAACACCCACAGAAGACGTTAGGGAATCTGAGGAAGGCAATTAAATTTTCTTGCATGGTAGGATAACACAGGGCTTGTGGCTAAGTAATAACAGCCGCACGGTTCGATCGATCAGGTTAAGATCAGGGTAAGCTACACTTGCTGCGGTTGGTCCATGGATGGAACCATCTTTACATGCTAATACCCCTCCGTGCCTTGGAAAGCACGTAAAGGCGTTACGGGTAGTCAGACGCCCGAAAGTCTGACAACCAGTCTTACCAAGGGATATTGTATTACCCAGTAACTGGGTTGTGGAGGATTGTGGAGATAGTCAGTCGCGCCATGTAAAATACTGGTGTTCAGCTGCATCAGGTTAGATTGGAAGTCGACCCCAACATAGTTGGGAAAAGGTTAGGCAGATGATGGTAGGATAACGCAATAGGTACTACCCTAAGATAAATTCTTGAATAAAAGGCTATTATTAGCATTTACTAAAAAAACATAACCTTTCTGCTGCAATACAAACTATTAAGAAGCTTATCTTACTAACTGGATCATAGTTTCTTGAAAATGTTAGCGTACTTGACGAGCCGTTACATCACGCGAATATCGTCATTCAAAATTGAGCTATATGCTTCTTGTTATATGATTGAAAATTGATTGTTTCAAGGTAAGCCGTTTTCGCCTAGGAATATTTACGTGAACGAAACATCGGTGAGGTTAAATTAGGGTGAATATAGGTCAAGGCAGGGTTTAGGCTCGGGAAAGTTGAATAACGTTGTAGCATAAAGGTTATATTTGTTACCGTGCTCCCATTATCGGAAATCAAATTGTGCGGAATTCCGTATTAGGTACAATTGATAGGTTTTTTTCGTAGAGGGATTTACGAGTACGTGGTTGTGGTGGGCGTGGGAGTAAGTCAAATCAAGGTTCGTTTAGTTGAATTTAGGGCCTTAGTAGTTGCTGTTGTGTATTGTAAGCGATAGCCGGATGGGTTTCTAAATGAAATTGCAAAAAGTTTAAATTAAAAAAAAGTTAAAAACAAGAAGTTAAAATCGTGAAGTTTATTTAATAAAAATATAATATAATACCTACACCCACATTAACCAGTTTTGTTTAGGTCCCATGTAAAAGGAGGCGGATTATACACATATAATCAGCCTATTATGTTCCCACTGCTGGGACACAGGCCTCCTCTCTGTGAGAGGGAGTGGGCCGTCATCCACGCGGGCCCAGTGCGGGTTGGTAGATGTCACATGTCTTCGAATTTTTGGTTCTAGGACATGCCGGTTACCTCAAGATATTTTCCTTTACCGTTTTGAGAGTAGTGGTAATGATTAAATAATTTACACAAAGTAAAGTGCCTGCTTGGTTTCGAACCTACGTCCTACAGCACGTAAGTAGCGTCCGTTACCACAGGGCCACTACTGCCATCAACTGACAAAAACTCAATAACACTTTGCTCGACCCGGGAATCGAACCGAGGACCTCATGCTCAGCAACTGTAGCGCTTGCGATCACTAGACCTACGAGGCAGTAAACGATAATGAAAAAAACCTCGTGTGGGATTATGAAAGGTACTCGTAGAATGAATAAAAACAAACTGAAATGTCTTAGTAGCGTGCTTAGTAGGTACGGTCACCAAAGGAAACAAGTAGCAAGGGCCGTCAGATATAGTTGAAGTGTAGTAAGAAATCAATGGATGTTTTCGAATAAAATAAAATTTAATTAATAGAAAACAAATAGTGAATTTATCAAATCTCTTTTGGTGACTGTATATACAAGTTAACCTTTATGCGCGATTGGTCCATTGTTCAAAAAGAAGTCCAATTTTCAGTTGGCCCAATTCGCAGTTGGTCCAATCCGCAGTTAGTAAAATTCGCAGTTAGTCCAATTCGCAGTTGGTCCAATTCGCAGTTGGTCCAAAATGGACAATTTTTCCGATATTATACAGTATATACTAGCTTATTAATACTGGTATTCAGCTGCATACGGTTAGATTGGAAGCCGACCCCAACATAGTTGGGAAAAGGCTAGGCAAATGATATGTATATACTAGCTTCTGCCCGCGACTTTGTCCGTGAAATTTCACCCTCCCCCCATTCACCCTCTTAGGAGTGGAATTTCGAAAAACCCTTTCTTAGTAGATACCTTTTTTTTTTTTTTTTTTTGTTGCGCGGTGGAAATCCTCATGGACTTCCTCCGTCGTGGGGGGGACAGAGGGGCATGCCGGACTCTTACCGGCTAAAACCACCGCGGTGTTTCACCTCTACCTATGGCCGGGGGTGCGGGATTCGCATAAGCATTCACCGCTAGATACCTACTCTTCAAGAAAACATCTTATGTAAATATCTTTTTCAGCTAATATTTTACAACTTACGAGAGAAAATAAGTTTATGCCTCTCGACCTTTTTTAATATTCCCTAAGTTTTTCAAAACTCTCATTAAGCTTAAGCAGAAAGTAGGTTACAAGTAGAAATTAAGTTTACTCGAGATAATTAGTTATGAGGCCGCTTTTTTCGTTTTTCATACCCTAAAAGGAATTTTACTCAAAGAAGAAAATTATACCTCTGAATACATAATATTTTAGGGACGTAAAAAGTGATTTAGGCAGAGATTTTACACCACCACCAGTTATATATAGTCCATGTTCTGAAGGCCAATTCTCATAATTAAAAACGTTCAAAATCTAGTCGCAATATCATCTCAGCGACAATCAATGTCAACAACTTGTCAAAAATGTAGGGAAATCAGACGTATTTTTGACAGATCGAGACTGACATCAGACTGTGAACGTTCTTAAAATTACGAGAATTGCCCCTCTGGGCTGCTACTGGGTAATCTCGAATGAAAAACTCAAAAACAGTTGATCCTGACCTGAGGGTTGGACCCAGGAGCTGTTAGCAATCGCATTTGCACACTAGACCAAAGACGCAGTTTTTTTTTAATTTATGATGTCAAAAAAGAAAAAATCAATCATCTGCTTAGTCTTTTCCCAACTATGTTGGGGTCGGGTTGCAGTCTAACTGGATGCAGCTGAATACCAATGTTTTATATGGAGTGATTGCCTATCTGACCTCCACAACCGAGTTACTAGGTAGCACGATTTCAAATAAGAACAAACAACGTAATATTCCGGTAAAATAACCTATCATTCTGTTGAAATGGAACATCAAAAGATGCTGACAAAGATTGTCTGAAAATGTCAATTGTGCCGGGTATGGGAACTTTGCCCTCAGGAATTGTTTCCCGAGTTTGCCGACCCATATAGATAAAGTTAATCTTGGTACTGAGATTCATAAAGACGGCTTACTAAAATTAAATAAAGCTTCATACATTGGGATGTAGGGCTGCTTATACAATATATACAATTGTGTTTTGTTAATTATACTTTTTAGGCTAAATGAATGGACTGTGTAAGCTGTGTGGAGAGCAGTGGTGGCCAAGTGGTAACGGCCGTGACTTACGAGTTGTAGGTCGTAGGTTCGAATCCAGACAGGCGCTTTACTTTGTGTAAATTATTTCATCACCATTGCTCTCAAAACGGTGAAGGAAAACATCGAGAGGAAACCGGCATATCCTAGAACCAAAACTTAGGAGACATGTGACATCTGCCAACCCGCACTGGGCCCGCGTGGTGGATTACGGCCCACTCCCTCTCACCGAGAGGAGGCCTGTGTCCCAAAAGTGGGAACATTATAGGCTGATTATGAATGGACTGTGTGAAAGATGGTTTAGGTATACTTAGAAAGGGGGTGACTACCGATATGACGACGAATAGAAGAAGTATGGAAGAAACAGACATGTTGCTCCGACCCCAAATAAATGGGATAAGGGCTCGAGAATGATGATGACTTTTAAGGTTAAATATTTTAAGGATAATAATACTAATTTGTAACCTTTAACCTTGTTAGCGTAGGGGATTGAAACTGGAGAAGACGTAATGTTTGAGAAAGTTATTTTTAAATTGGCTACTCTTTAAAATAAATAGAAAGAAACACTATATTATTTTTTTGTAAAATACTTTTATTCATAGTCACGGTCACAAGGTCACTGGGACAGACTGCATGCGGAGGGCGGCGGACAGGGTGGGCGACGCCTATGTCCAGCAGTAGACTGCGATAGGCTGAGTTGATTAATAGTCTTATTTATATCAAGCTTATTTCAAGATAAAGTCTTCAGTTTCAGAGCACACAGCCTCCAGTCAACGCTTTAACCGTACAACAATGCCGCTTAACTAACTTATGATGTGATCTTTAACCCAGCACTTACCGGGTTACGACCGAGGGGAATAAGTTTATTTTGATTCAATTTCCAGCAGTCCCAGCTGTGGGACGAGTGTCACAGCAATTTTCAGAATGCATTCAGTTGCAGACCTCTTTAATATATACTGCACAGTGCAGCAACGTACCACATCATGAGTGTTCCCAGATATTTGTAAGAATGTTAGCCCCGGGGCTCGTTGTATTAGCATTTTTATTGCGTCGTCGAGCACCAGTATCAGCCCTAAAGCGAAGTTTCGTAATAACAGTTAACACTGAACAAAAGTAGAGCAGACGAAAGTTTTCTTGATGTGAACGTTCGCTACAATTGTCTCATTCAAATCTTGAAGATCTTTCCTTTATTGTTTTCTGTATGGAGTTTTATGATTACGTTTTGGATGGAGATTCTGATTGTAATTACTATGGGAACTGGTTTTGTTCTTAGTAACTTTTTAGAAGCGATGAGGAGATATTGTTGTTTCGCTTATCTTTTTGGTCATTAGCTAGACCCTAAAGGCGAGCTGGAATCATTTGGAGTTTGTCACAGATTTTCTTGTAATATTTCGATATTCTATAATTTCAACGAGCTTGAATTGTGTAAATATACCTATTCTCGTATATATGTTTCATCAACTATGTAATTTAGAACGGTTTATATGTTAGAAGTAGTCATGTGCTAAGTATATAATATATAGGGTGACTGGTAATTAGTGACCGATACCTAAACACGTGATGGTACTCATGATAACAAACAACTTTTACTATGGGACCAAACCTGAAATCGCGAAAAAGAAAATCTGCTGTTCAGTACATTTTGACCAGTTAGGCGAACATAAACGACTAAACAGCAGACTTTTTTTCGCAATTTCAGGTTTGGTCCCATAGTAAAAGTTGTTTGTTATCATGAGTACAATCACGTGTTTAAGTATCGGTCACTAATTACCAGTCACCCTATATATTCTAACCAGATGAACTTTATGTTATCTTAACATCCCATCAACTAGATAATTTTAAATGATCATTTACGAGATGTAGGTCAGTGTACATGATGGTACTACTAAATAACATCTCCCATAACCCGTTACTTCAAAGTTCTTTCTAGTTCTACACATCGCACGTGCTAAAACAATAGCACATCTACAACACGCCGGGTATGAATTTCTTTTTTTGAGTAAACTGCCTCGAAATCGAAAAGACGTTTAACAAAAATAGCTGATTTCTCACAAGTTTAAGGTTGAGAGGTGGGTTTTCAACAAAACTTTAAATGTTCGATATCTTCATAATAATCCATTTTGGAACCCAAGTTATCGAAGCTAAAATGTTGCAAATTCGCTCTACCCATTATGCACCCAATTGCCAATAAACTTCGTAACGTTACTGACGTCAGTAACGTTGATAAATCTAAAAAGAATCGGTCCAGTTAACATCGCTGCTAATGATTTATCTATCCCCTTAGATCGGCCTACATTCCGCAGATTCCAATCAGATCAAGTATTGCCATTTGCAATACCTGCAGCAACTTGTAAATCGTATGAAAATAATTGGATGAAAATGAAAATTATAGACACTTCAGAAAGTAATTTTATAAAGGGACTGGATGTTGAAGGTACCTATTAAAGATGAATCTTCACTATGAAGGTTTTTTATCGCAATCTTCTGGTTGGTTTACCTATCAATGTTTTATTTTAATGTAATTAATGCTATTGCCAAGCTTTTTAACGTAGTTTTCGGGCACTTTACGGACAAAAATCAGAATCCTGAATATCGAATAATTCATTATTATTATCACAGCGCTTAAAAGCCCTACGTCATTAACATTTAATTCGTAAATCACTAATTGGACCATGTTTTTTTTATTCAGAAAGGGAGCAGCTTACTATGTATAAAATAAACCTATCAACTGCATAGTATATCATGCATTATATCAAATCGTGGGCGATCTTTGACCTGACCTTTAAAAACAATAAAAATTCCTTCCCTTCAAGCGTACCTATTTACTGAGCTAGGTATTTCTAGTTCGGGGTATTGCTATCCTGTTTTACCTTGAAACGATTTATTTTATCTATTTATCTTGCCCCTATTTACAACACAAAGGCTCTAGTTTTCTGCGTAATTATCTGTATTAAAGTTTCCACGAACTGAGTTCTATCTTGTAGTTCTCATTTTTCTAAACGCTGTAACAACAGTTACATAAAACCTTTTTAATTAAAAACGTAGTCATGAAGAATCACAACACCATCCGCAAGATGCAAAACAATCTCCAATGCTCTATTTCTGCAACACCGCCATTGAAAAGATTGATGGTAGCGCGCAATGGAATGTAAAGCAAAATTAAAGACATCGTTTTTCATTGTCGTCCCAGTCATTCTTTTACGTCAGAGGAGTTCCTCAAGCATGTCTTTTAAGTATAAAATGTGTAGGACTTAAAGGAAAACATAGACAGAACTTGGCCAAAGATGAAAAGCCTTATAATATTTATCCAATATATGGCATCAATTGATTCTAGTTTGAAGGGTTTGCTTGTGACCCTTCAAGCCTTGAATCAATTGATGCCATTTAGATTCTAGGTCAAGATTTCCGATCATCTTGGAAAAATATATGGTATATGATTGTTTGTGATTTCATAAGATTTAGGGGTATATTTTAGGTCACCGTAGTATTGAGTTTATGTAGGACACAATTTAGCTTTTATGTGCTTATTTATTACACAAGAATAAGCAATCTATTGTGACAGACTTATCGTAGAATATTTTACGAATAAGAAGCAGAATAGGAGCCACTTTAACGCTACCTTTAACTCACAATCAGTGACATGTTGATACTTTGTCCACTTTCCTAAATAAACAGTGCCCAAAATAAACAACACACACCACACATTCAAAGTTCTCTCGCTCAGACACAAGCACGTACACATACATCTACCTATAACTTACTCCAAATACATTTGCTATTCCGTAGTTCCGCACAAAAACATCGTCCCACGTTACTCTACGATATCTCATACTTAGGCCACACGTGTGCCAAGACCCAAGTCCCCGTGTGCCAAATTTGGGTCAAGGATCAAAGGACCAAGTTATTCCCAATGTACGTATCGTCTATACTTGAGACTTGGCGATGAAATTGCGACGAATTCGTCACAATCGCGGCTCTGGAATACTACCATTTCAGACGCCTAAGAGAATTTTTAAGAACAAGAATTTCTAGCCGTTTTCAGTCTGCAGACGGTAAATTTATTTGCAGGATAAAAAATAATGGCTGCTCTTACTTTTCGTAAAAGAAGCAAATTGTTGAGTTACTTTGTTCAATGTCGGTAATAAGAAGGCGTTATTATGTAAATACAAAATTAGATTGTAATGTGCTATAAATAGGTTCAATATCAAATTATATTATTGGGAATATTTAAAGTGAAAGTAAGTATACTGTTCTGCAGTGTGATTCTGTAAGACCTCATTCTAAAGTTCGAATCTGGTCTACGCAATTTCGCTGATCATTTTCTCGATGAATGGCATGAGTTTAAGATGAGTTCGGTTTTTGATAAATTTGTTGAATAGACAATTTGTATGCGGTCTTATAAACCTTTTTTTAAGAAAAAAATATGTTTGTTTAGACTGGCCGTCACTGCCTTTACGGATAGTTTGTGTAATATTCAAAAGTGTTTTCCGAATTCGCGAAATACTTGTTTATATAACAAGTCCTCTTATGAGATATAATGCAAAATAGGTCAATGTATATTTAAAAAAAAAAGCAGGTATGTAGCAAGTTACAAAAGGAGTTTAAATATAGTCTGAGTATTGTGGGTACGTATATTTTACCCATTGTACAGTAAGTTATACCTTATCTGTGTCATTTTAGACATTTCGGTGGACGCGCCGCACCCCAGGGGGTGTTCGACGTAACTTTTAATAGACATTCTCCGAAAATATTACGAAACTCTTGCGAAACATTTTTCATTTTCCTCTTTATTGTTTTTATCAAAGTAATTATTATGTGTAACAATTGCCGAGAGCTCCGTAAAAATATCAGTTTGGAGTTTTTTCTCGGTGCTATGGGTAAACAAGGTCCCAAGCCGGATTCTTCAGTAGCTTTTGTTTTCTTTTTTTAAGTTTTTAAGACTGCAGTTCCGGGCCGTTCTGGGAAATAAATAACAATGATTTACTAAGAGGAGGAAAATAAAATTTAAGGTAAATCTTGTTATGAAGTTTGTAGTCAACAATGTTAAAAAGTTTGGAGTCTGTAAAGGATTAAGACTGAGCATTTAGTACTTTGTTTTTACTCTCACATAACGTTATGTTGTTTATTTAGAGACCAAATTATAAGAAAAAATCACACGCCCTACTCACACTACTAATAGGATAGCCTCCTATTGTGTTATTATTATTTTTTGGCAGATGTAAGTGGAAACGCCGAGAAGGACATTATTGGAACTGTTCATCAGAAAGGTCAGCTGCGTAGTGCGTGATTTTTTTTTTTTTTTTTGAATTGGCACGCTCTTGAACTCGATCACGCCTGATAGAAAGCAATGGATGAGGTTTACGATGGACCGAGCGTAACCAGAAGATGCCTAAGGCACTGGAAGTCCCACGCATCGACGAAACACAGCAGGCTGCTTGACGCCGGACTCCGGTGGGAGGGTGGTCGCAAACCAGGCGGGCCCTACCACCGCTAGGAATGAATTGGCCAGTCAAATAAGATCTTGGGTGTAACTGTCTAGGATGCGCCGAGCGCTTGGTTCAGTTGAGTAACTGACGGCACAAACTGCGCTATACGACGCTGCGATTAACGTAACGAAGCGAAAAGGAGGATCGTAGCAGGAGGCCTACCACAAGCTCTTAACGCGATCCACTTTAGGACCTAAACTGAACTGTTCTGCTAATTCGTACCGTGACGTCAGCTTAACGATTCAGTTTAGGCCGTGCCATTTGCTGACAGCGTTTGTCCCAAACTGAGTCGCAAGTTTTGGTTTCATTCATACTTGTTTGGTACCATGAAGTCCATAGAGCAGCTCAAGCGATGCAGTTTAGGAACCCAAACTGAAATGTCTTGTTTTTTAATCGTTTTTAATTAGATCATGGTAGGCCACCTGGTGGCATTCTGTAGTTTCTGCCTACCCCCATGGAAAGAAGGTGAGGTTATATAATCTACATTCGCGATGTATTTGCTAAAAATGTAAACAAAAAAATAACTTTAACGTAAACGTAACTGAAACGTAAACTAAACTTTACTGTGTACAATATAGTTCAGTTAACTTCAAACATTTTTATAACTTTTTCGATAACGCTAGTCATTCTGAAATCAACTTAATTACCATTAAAAATAAAGTTGATATTTGTTTTACTTGGGATAATATTAATTTGAAACATAAGTTTGAATAGACTTTATGTGTGTGTGTGTGTGTGTGTGTTTATTCAATATTAGCCAATTACTTAAGATTCATAACACACAATTCTCATTCTTGTAGCAAGAAAATATACGAATGTTACATTTAAAATGGAACACACAGTATATTCAAAAGAAAAATTCATCCATTTTGTCTAACAATAACACAGACTAACAAGCAAAAATATGAATGTATGGAAGCCACGCATACATAATATGATGAATAATAATCTTAATATATGTAGGTTATAAAAGAAAATAAGTACGTTAAGTTTTTTTGTTCAAGAGCCGGCTATAAATCAGCAAACGTTATAAGTAATGTAATAAAGCCCACATTTATGTATGTAGTTTTTTTCTATTATATCAAGTTTTATAACGCGGTTTATTAAAACCTTTCGAATGATGTGTGTTGTTAGTTGGGCCATGAATAAAACAATTTAAAGAATCGCTTAACTTGTCTACTTAACTATGTAAGAAAGAAGAAAAATGCGTGTTTCGGTATTACAGCAAAATAAATACACCTTAAAACTACAAAAACAGAAAACAAAGGTTATAATGCCAAAAGGGCCTCAGCTCAGCGTGTCTGCACCCTAATTGGGTAACACACTATCTATCTCAAACTGTAACATTTTGAAGGATATTGCTAATCCATTGCTTCATATGTTCGAATAATGTGTCTGCTCAACAACGTAAATAACGCAATGAATCTTGTTGAACTGTCAAAATGAAACCCATTGCTATTGATAGTGTGTTACGCAATTGCCCCGCAGATGACTACACAAGGTGTACCTGACGCTGATTTTCAGCTGAAACCCATCTTCAGCTACAATCTAATAAAATAAATTAATTGATAAATCGGATCCTATTACCAAAAAGGGATCGTTTTCCCATTCATACCCATATGCTATGCCTGAGTGATCTTTTGATACGATCCTGTAGAAATAATATTATGAGATGACCAGTACCTGAATTGCGTAATACACTTTCAATCACAATCCAAGGATTTTTACGATAATTCTTAATCCATTGCTTTATAGGTTTGAAAAATTCGTCTGCTCAACAACGTAAACAACGTAATGAACGTAGCTGAACTGTCAAAGTGAAAGGAATTGCGATCAATTTATTGTCATTGTATGTGTGTTACGCAACTACTCCACAGGGTTTTTATACAGAGAATTTATTAAACTTACCAAAGTTTTAAATAACTAAGTACATCCAGCAAAGCAGGAATCTGACATTTACAAGACTTATTCTACGCTGGCTAGTTTCAAATGTCTGTCAGTTTAAAACAACTCCTTTTAAAACTAAAATGTTATAGTCTGAATACTCCGTGCTCTCCCTACAAATTGTGGACTTAAATAGTGACTTAGGAGCAAGTTTAAGACGACAGGAACGCTTCAGGTACACCGCAAGCAAACTTAACCCGCCAACCACCGGTGGGGGGTAATAGACGATCTTTAGAGAGCTTGCGATCCCGCAAATTGCCTTTTGGTAATGTAACTGAGGGTCAACTAGCACCAGAAACACCAGAGTTTTCTTGATAAGGTTTAAGTTTTATGTTTATAATCTAAAGGAAACTTTAATTTTAGAAGGTAAAGATAAGTCATCTTAATAAGAGAAAGTTAATTAAATAAAAGGTTTTTCGTTATTTTTCTTTTTTTGCTATCACAAATATTTAGGACAAAAATCTACTCTCAAAGAAAATTGGAACCACAACTGCTGATCTATTCTGCAATAGTCTCACTGTGAAAACCTTAGGTGAAGTGAGCCGTTGTTCCAACTGATGCTAGGGATTGATACTATTGACAGCTCACTTCACCTAAATTTTCACAGTGAGGTTTTTACAGAATAGGACGGCAGTTACGTTTGCAGTTTGACTGGTGTCAAAGTCAAAACCGTCTCAGGTAGGTAATTGTGCATCCGATCCTGTGTTTCCATCGAATGTATTAATGTGGTAAACGAAAATGTATTAATTACGTGGGAGGTAGGGTAGAATAATAGACACAAATAGTTTCGTTATTATATTTTCAGTAAGTGACACAGCAATACTTCATAACAATAATTATAGCATATTAGTATTTAAAAATAATAACACAGTAAAACAAAAAGATACAACATAAAAATAGAAATTCAATATTACAATATAATTATTTAAGAAACATACCTGACAATTCAGAGCACCGTTATGCCGTGTCCGCTATCGGCCAACTTCTGATCTTTCGAGAGACAGTGCGCCCCTTTTATAGCAAGACTCACTCGTATAGTGGGGGAACAAGTAGTCGGTTACAAATGTTATAATACCCTCATATACCGGAAGTTGATAAAAATATGATTAAATAATTCTTAAAAATCATTAAATAATTTCTCTCTCACAATTATATTCATCAGGCTGAATACGTCGAGTTCCAACTAGCTACTAAATAACAGGAAAGGTATCATCTCTTTATCTAAATATAAGGTGATATAAAAATATCTGCCACGGCTTCAAAGGGAGACAGTATTTTGTATATAGATTACCGTAGTGAAGAAATTTTGTATCCCGGAATAGTTAAAATAGTTTTATAAAATAAAGTAATTAAATACACATTTAACTCTATTCTGCATAACGTGGTTCACAAACTAAGCGCGATATGTCGCTTCGTCACGTTTTGCGAAATGAAATGACGGTGCGGCAACAGCTAATTACTATGGGACGGTTTCATGCAACTAAATCAATTCAAATTTAGAGGCACATATTTTTGTATGAAAAATGTATGACATAAGATCAATAATGTATCCTTACTATTGTAATCTATATACAGAATACTGTCTCCCATTGAAGCCGTGGCAGATATTTTCATAGCCCCTTATATATACAAGGTTAATTTAAATTGGCTAACTAAACTCCTCAGACGCGATGGTTGTCCTTGTCGATATCATACGCGTCTATGAAGTTTACACAAAAAAAAACAGATTTTTAATCTGATATTTTAAGTGACTAGAATAATTGCTGTTGATGATGGTACAAATTATATAATGAAATTAATTTATTTTTTGTTTTGTCATTGATACCCATCGCGTCTGTGGAGTTTAGCTACTTAATTTAATTTTACCCTGTCGCTGTGTAGACTGTATTTAACAACCTAGCCAGAAACGTACCTAAATCGATTACTTACTACGGAGAGCGAACTCTTTCAAGTTACTTCAGTTTTATTCATAATGGAAGTAGGTAGTAGTTGGTCGCAAAATTACAATGGAAAACGCGTTTTAATAGAGTATTTAAAATAACCGGGCTACTAACCCTGGCCTCTCTTACAGTAGGTATTAAGTTTCTGAAAGTAGGAAAAAATTACGTTAATTGTTGTTGAGGTGGGTAACGATTTTCTTATGTAAACTTGCTTTGAACCTATTACCAGGAAATTAAAGCATATGTGTCGGGCTTTCTGAATAAAACACTCCAAAGGCGGTCGATGACCTCCAGACCAGACACCCTTAGCAGCAAGTTTTCTGTAAACGTCATAATAGATCCACTCTTTTATGAAATAACAAATTTTAAAGAACAACATAGAAAAAACAATCGACTTCTAAAAAAAACTACATACTTAATGAAAAATAACGTATAGTGTTTTTTTCTGGAAGTCAGTGGTATTTTTTTTTTTTCACTTTTTAGCTGTCATACCTGTCCCACATAAATTCGTATACGACTAGGTACTTGCTATGTAAACAACAATGACAGGAAGTTTGATAATTTTCTTTAAAAAAAAAAGGATATTCAAACTCGGCCCACAAATTGATAAACATAGGTACGTAAAAAATACATACAGATGAACGTAGGACCTCCTCTTTTTTTCGAAGTCGGTTAAATAGAAATCGCTACACAAAGCCCATTCTGGAATCTCCATGGAATATGGACATCAAATAGCAAATCCTATTACGTGTCCATTAACAAGGACTAAGCACCATCCTCACGCCACGTAAGTGGGTTAACGATAATCTGCCGACTAAAACTAAGGTCTGCTCGAATCCTTGTTGCCAATCGATGGTATTTCCACTTAAACGAATATGAACTTTAAAACAGTAACAGTTAAGTTGATTTCAGAATGACTACTACTATTGAAATCTTCCTTATTCGTAGATTGAAATAGTCATAAAAATGTTGAAGTTGTAGCGAAAACTGAACTTTATAAGTAGGAAGTAAAGTTGTTTTTCCAAAAACATGTGTTTGTTTACATGGTCGGAAACTAAGTCGCGAACGAAGTGTACGTATCTACACTACACCTAAATGGCTTAATTCACCATCCGAGGAGACTGGACATAATGACGCTTTTAAGTAGGTAGGTACTTAGTGACGTTAGGCGTACTAAAATCAGTGGGTAGCCTGTGAAAAAAGTCATTAGGCTTACCTAATGCTCTAATGTAATGTTTGGCAGCTGAGGTAGATCAATAAAGTCGAATATGACATTACATGGAAATTCACTTAAGGAGTTACGCATTTTAACACGCTTTTTTAATTAGTATTTTCAGCCAATGTGAATGCATACATGCTGATGTTATTAGAAGGGGCTCTACGACTGACGGTATATCTAAGTTCGTCCCACATTCTGGTTAATTAATTAATTCATTCATTCCCACCCTTGGTAAGACTGGTTGTCAGACTGTCAAAGATCCACGAATGATAGCCGGGACCAGCAGCCGGGACCAGGCAGCGGCTTAAGCTACGCTCGCCGCGGTTGGTCCGTGATCTTCATACATAAGTATACCAAGACCCCTCCGTGCCTCGGAAAGCACGTTAACCTGATTGATCGACCCGTGTGGCTGTTATTACTTAGCCACAAGCCCCTCTACCTACCTAAATATCGGAAAAAGTTATAAAATAACCCAAAGTAGTATTTGGAGCAAAACTGCCCTAAAATGAATTGGCACAATCGAAACTTACTGAAAAAAATCAAGGCTGAAAGTTATAAAACCGAGGTTTAATGTTACAGATGTAATATTTACCGTGAACTGGCCGGGGTATACCTAGTTTTATTTTTATATAACCTGCGTTATTTTTACGAATCATTTATTACTTTGTGAAAACTAAACGAAGAGGGACCACAAATAACATTGTGAAAACCGAATGTGCTTTTTCATAAAAGCATATTTAATATCGAATAATGTACCTACTCGTAATATTTTTCCAAAAAATCAACTTTATTTTTTAATATGTTTACTTTGACGAAAATGCTAAGTACACATAATTATTAAAGGCTTCATAAACTTTTCTTGACTAATATTAAATAAGAACTTCAAAGACATCAACTAGAATAAATAGAAATTAATTGCAGCTAAATTAATCGCACATATACGACTTTAACAAGCAACTGTTTATTAGATAGGCTTATAAATTTTAACAGTGCATGGGTCCATCGATTAGGTTAAGCTACGCTTGCCACGGCTGGTTCGTGGATGGGTGACCGTAACCCCGGCTGTCATTCTTGGATCTTAGACAGCCGTTACGGGTCATCAGAAGTCCGAAATTCAGACAACCAGTCGTACCAATAGGGGTATCGTGTTACCCAGTAACTGGGTTGTGGAGGTCAGATAGGCAGTCATTCCACGTAAAATACTGGCATTCAGCTGCTTCCAGTTAGACTGGAAACTGACCTCAACCTACTTGGGAAAAAGCTCGGTAGATTGTTTTCATTGATATATTTTAATTTTACGATGTATGCCAAACGTGCCGTAAGTTAATAACAGCATAGGTATTGCGATCGCTACTATATTAAATATGATCAATCATAATCTGAATCATTTTGAAGGATATTGCTAATCCATTGCTTCATATGTTCGAAAAAGTTTGCTCAACAACGTAAATAACGCAATGATAGTTGTTGAACTGTCAAAATTAAAGCCATTCCTAGTACTTACTGATTATGTGTTATAATTACCCCGCAGGTGATTGTATGATTGGTGATACCCTATAAATAGACATTATCGACTGGGCCGCCTTATTATTAATATCGGGAGCAGTGGGTCAAGTGATTTGGATCATAAAGTCTTAATATTTATTTATCAAAATATCCCTTATCACTATCATTACAGGTGTATACCTAATGCGATAGCGTGGTCTTAAAATTAACTAAAGTAATAATAATAAAAAAAAATGTAATTTGTTTTTATACAGTTCTATCAATGTTAATATTAGGTACTAGCTTGGTGTTGCGCCCCGCGGTTTCACCTGCACAAGTTTCGATCCCGTGGGAATAACGGGATAAAATCAAAATAAAATCTTATGACCTAATCAAAGGTCAAGGTCATGGTCTACTCATATGCCAAATTTCATCCAAATCCGTTCAGGCGTTTTAGCGTGAAAGCGTAACAAACAAAGATACAAAAACTCAAATATTTTCTCTTTATACTCGTAATAATACTTTAGATAAGTAAAGATGAATATGGTAACAGTTTGAAAGTGACAACGCAGTAGCAGTAAGGGCTTTTTACAGTCACACAATATACTTTACACGATACAGTTGGTATAGGGTCTCACCAATCATACATTGTGAGCTCACCAACAGTACAGCGGTGCTATTCTGTAAAAATATCACCGTGATAACTTAGGTGGAGTGAGCTGTCATTCCACCTGATGCTAGCGATTGACACTATTGACAGCTCACTTTAAGCTCACTTCACCTAAGTTTTCACGGTGAGATTTTTACAGAATAGCACTACAGTAGTAAAAAAATCGCACGGCGAAAAATCGCATCTCTGCGCGCCGTCTCATATTTGCTAACAGATATTTTCCGTCACTCATGCTCAGGTGTTTGAAGATAATTGCATTGCTTTGAACCCGCCGACTTAACTTACTAATTACTGGAGCGAATTGTGCACTGGAGCTTAACTCACTTAACTTTAACTGTTGTTAACAGAGTTAAGCTCAGCTTATTTGCTTCGTGATAAACAAACTTATTCATCCGATAGAGATCAGAGTTATTTGTTTGATTACATTTTTTTAGTCCTTTTTCCATCACTTTATTTGGTCCTATGAACTTTAATCCTGAATGCTACAGTTTATTTACAATTAAATTGGCTCAACCAGTGGGGTAATTGTGTAAAACACTATCAGTAGTAATGGGTTTCATTTTGACAGTTCAACAACATTCATTGCGTTATTTAAGTTGTTGAACAGTCACATTTTTTGAACATATGAAGCAATGGATTAGTAATATTCTTCAAAATGATTCAGACTGAGATTGAATGTGTGTTATGCAATTAGGGTGCAGTTGATGATATTATCAATAATTTTCATTTGGAATTTCTGCAATTTTTGTAATAACAATGGCTAAACCAGCGGAACTGTATGATGGCCTACTGAGACAGTTTCCAAATTTAAAATACTTATTATGGCTTATCCATGCGATCAATATAAACTCTGATTTTAATTTGCTAGACCAAAATGCCAGCTGCGATCTGCTATCGACCTTTTCTTTTTGACATGTTGAAAGTGCTTATTACTACGCAGCTGTCATTTTAGTCTAGCAAATCAAAAGGCAGAGTGTAGTTCAAGCGAGCGGTACATTAAGCCGATACAATACCATATAACAAAAATGTTCATTCTATTTTTTTTTTTAAGCCTGTGTTATTCTACTGCAGGGCAATGACCCTTCCCTCTTTCCACTTTTCCCGGCCTGCGATTGTGGGTTCTTTAATCCTCACGTCTTATTGTATTCAAAACTTGACCAATTGTTAGGGCAAGAGCCGAGAGCACACAAAGGAATTGACCTATCTAGAGACATAGTCCCCTGGTAAGTTATAGTAACAATGTTCGACCTTTGTGAACAACTAGATAAGGGAACACTAACGTTTATTGGGACACTGGGTCCTTAATTACAATGTTGCTTGGCAGGACGCCGGCTTGGAATAAATTATGTACGTTATAGAGCGTGTATTATAAATAACACTGTCTTGTGTTGTAAGATGTATGTCAGCTGAGAGATATGTAAGTTGTACTACATTTCATGAAAGCGTCTTTATTGATCTTAAGATGCAACCCAACTTACCAGCTAGGCAGATGATGAATAAACTGGTATTCAGCAGAAGCCGACCTTGTGGAGTTCAGATAAGCAGTCGCTTTATGTAAAATACTGATTTTACATGAAGCGACTGTCTATCAGAAGCCTACAACCCAGTTGGGTAATACGAGACTGGATGTCAGACTTTCTGGGTTCTGACGACCCATAGCGACTGTCAAAAATTCACGAATGACAGCTGGGACAAACGGCGTCACGTGCTTTCCGAGGCACGGAGGGGTCTTGGTATGTAAAGATAGTTACCCAACCACGGACCAACCGCGGTAAGCGTAGCTTGACCTGATGGATCGAACCGTGCGGCTGTTTTCTGACTTAGTTGTATTGAGCAAAAATATATTTCAGTAACCAGATTTGCACGGGTCTATAACAACTTTTTACTTGAAAATTAAAACCTTTGTTTAGCTATAAACTTCTGGCAGTGGCAGGCAATAAGTCGATTTGATTGGTTACTTACTACTTAGTACTTAAACAACCTACTTCCTGTGACTAAATAAACTTATTTCTCTTTCTTTCTAAATGTATTTGTTTACTATTACTTATAGAGCCACAAGCCAAGCCACTATTACCTATAGACACAAGATACAAGCGATGCTTAGTTTGTGGCTCACCGAATCCGTCACATTGTATTTTTACTTTTTGATGAATAAACTTAGTATTAAACCTAGTATTGAATAGTTATTTTTTAATTAATTTATTGAGAAGAGTATGCGTGCGCTCGCGAAAGACGGAAGGAGCGGAGCGAGGCCTCTGCCCAGATCCATAGACTAGAAAACAAAAGTTGCTCTCCCAGTTTTATTTTAAACAAAACGCCTACTCGACATAGTAATAAAATCACGTCATTAACCGTCATACTTTCCCACCTTCACTACATTATCCACTGAAAAACAGAACACTAAGATCAGCTATCGGAAATAGGTCACGCCGGGATTCCTAGGTCGTGCGAATCACGTCCAAGCCTATATAAACACACATGCATATTCACATGTATGTGTTTAATCAGAGCAGTAATAGTTCCTACCTACTGCATGTTGTATACATTGCGGTTTATTGACAGAGTAACTAGTTACTACCTCTTGTGTATTGGGCGATGGTAGCTGAATTGTTGCTTACTTCGGCCTTTGTTTGTTAGTACGAGTAAACAAAGGCTCTATCGAAGTTCATTGGAAATATAAACCAACCTCGATATTGTGAAGGATTGTCTGCAGGTTTGCGGGTTTTTGGTTTCTCTTTGTTTGTTTTTTTTTTAATACACTAGGTACTTCCCCTAATCCATTTGTTCAATGAATGAATGTATGATCTCTTTATTTGATAGAATATACGTTATTACCTGGTATTGTTTGTTAGGGTACCCAAAGGGTAAAAACGGGACCCTTTTACTAAGACTCCACTGTCCGTCTGTCTGTCTGTCTAAACAGATTAAAATAAATATTTAAGGGAGGCTCCCATACAACAGATGTGATGTTTTTTACCGTTTTTTGCTCGATATTAATAACGGAAACAGGTAGATGTTTGAAATATTAACAGAATAGGTACTTAGTTGTATATTCACTTTAAAAATAAATAATTAAAATAAAATACATTAAAGGGGGCTCCCATACAACAAACGTGATTATTTAATATAATTATGTAGTGTTAAATATTGTACGGTGGGTACGGATCCCTTCGTGTGCGAGTCCGACTCGCACTTGGCCGGTTTTTTTTTAATCTTCTTTTGTTGTTTCTATTCAATGGGCTATACGCAGCAAAATGCGTCTTCCAGCTACTAGGCATATACAAAGGACCAACAAGATTCTGAAACATGTACGTCAGCAAACTTCTCTCTACGCATTGCACCTCAACAAAGATGGGGGTGAAACAAAGATCAGTCTAAGTAGTTGTTAGTGAAGCATCAACACCAGTGCTCGATTATTCACGCTTCAGTCGTCATCATCAAGCTTTTAAAAAGCTACGTACTTTAAAAAGGCCTCCATCAAGATCGAAATTGTCCGGCACACCCTGGGTAGCGGACTCACTCACCATTCCTGCTTATAAGTATTCAAACCACAATACAAGCTGCTATCGTCTAGCTCCGCGCAACAACAGAAAAGAAGATAAGTACATTGGTTTCTTTTAATAGAAATGTCTGTTTTTGGCATAGCCTAAGTATTGTGACCTTGAATACAAAAGCCATTTAACGCTTATTCCCACACAACGCGATATTTTGGGCTAGCATAAAGTTCCATTATTCCTTACATTTTCCTTGATCATTCATTTTCATTTACTCTGAAATAAATGGCTTTTTTGCTCTTATAGCTCCGCTATGTATCTTTTGCCTCATACATAATATATGTAGAACTAGCTACGAAATATCATTACATAGTATAAAACAAAGTCGCTTCCCGCTGTCTGTCTGTCCCTATGTATGCTTAGATCTTTAAAATTCCGCAACGGATTTTGATGCGTCTTTTTTTAAATAGATACTCGTAGAGTGATTCAAGAGGAAGGTTTATATTATTTTATAATACATGCATAACATAGTAGAGAAACACTGATAATTTTAGAGGTTTCTAATGTGATGTTGTAAATAAACACATTTTTTTGCGCTTACGGAATAGGTCAAAATAATGTACTACAGTATTGTACACCTTAAAAAGGTCTACAAAAAAGTCCGCGATGGTATATGTCTATCTCTTAGGGTTAACCCACAATAACCATTTTTTATCCTTTATTTTTTACGAGAAATAATGCCTTATTTACGAAGCGATTTTAAGCAATACATCATTAATCCTTATCCAATTAAGTACCTTAAATACATTGTATATGTAATATAGATCAATAAGGCCCTTTACAGCATGTAATTTAAGTGGATATTTTCGAAGATATTACAGATTTAAAATGCAGGGACATAGCGGTTGCGGCGGTACCGGAAAGCTGTGAACGTTGTATATAAAGACATTATGTAGTATATTTATTATCAGCATTGCAACCGTGCGAAGCCGGGGCGGGTCGCTAGTTAATCATATTAGATGAGGACATAAAATTACTTAGTTCTTTGTTGCTTTACTTAACGTACTTAATTACGTTTTATTTATTTAGGTATACATATAACAACTAGCAGCGCCCCTCGGTTTCACCCGTATATGTGTCGATCCCGTGGGAATATCGATATCGGGATAAAAACTATCCTATGTCCTTTCCCGGGACTCAAACTATCTCTATACCAAATTTCATGTAAACCGGTTTAGCAGTTTATGCGTGAAGAGGTAACAGACAGACAGACACACTTTCGCATTTATAATACTAGCTGCACCTCGCGGTTTCATCCGCATTAGTTTCGATCCCGTGGGAATATCGGGATAAAAACTATCCTAATGTCCTTTCCCGGGACACAAACTATCTCCATACCAAATTTCATCTAAATCGGTTCAGCGGTTTAGTGTACGGCCTGAGTGAAAAATGGTCCAGCGGAGCGTTCAGCGTTGCGTGCAAGCGGCGAAGGAGCGTTCGCCCAGTGGCCTTAGTGCACGGTTAGCGTTCGAGTGAGCTGGTCACATTTTTCCTCAAGTCGGAGAAACAACAGTTCATCACTGATTGCGAGAAACATACGCCAACAATTTTCTGACTATTTTTGGGATAATAGAATTACTAATGTTTAAAATTTTATAACATACAACCAATAAATAGGTTACTAAAACAATTATTTACCTTCAATTCCTAGTTTTACTGCTAATTCCTTCCACACTTTCTGTTTAATTATTCTATTTTTATATAGGGCATGAGTTGTTGCCCATAATTCTGGTTTAAGTTCAATTTCTGTAATAATGTCTTCGAACGACATGGCGCGCACGCTTTCGTCGCCGCTGCAAACACAAACTGGTTTGAACTCGCACGCGACGCGCCGCTCGACGCAAACAAGAACGCTGCTGCTCCCGCTCCGCTCGGCCGCCACTCAGGACACCTACGTGTTAATGCATCTGTTTGACACAAACGCCGCACGCCCCGCCCCGCTGGACGCTCGATTTAAGCGGGCACTCAGGCCGTACACTTAGGCGTGAAAAGGTAATATACAGACAGACAGACAGAGTTACTTTCGAATTTATAATAATAAATAATAATATAATATAGTATGGATTTGTATGGATTGCTTGCTACACTTACAGTAAACAGTTGTTTGGTCCTTATGAGCTGACTAAATATATAGTACCGAGAACAACAACAGCGCCGAGTTATAAAGGTTGGAGCTCATTGTACCGCATCAAGCTCGGCACATGCTTCCACCGAATACCTATTCCATTTGGCACACCAAGGTGCTTTGAGTACAACTCATTTCAGTGTAATGCAACTGTAGTGGCGGTAGTACCTACACAAACCAAATGTTACGTTGTCAGTAAAAGCTACTATCCCAATCCAATTCCTGCTACTTTATCGGAAATGGGAGAGAATGTTAGGCCTGATTATTGGGCTACGGGATGCGGTCCAAACAATGTGGCCTTACCTTAACATACATGAATGTTTACAGTACAGCTAACAAAAGGTACCTAAACTTTAATATAAAAAGCAATTACTGGCCTACCTATCTGCCCGTGTACCTATCATTAAAGTATTATGTGTGTGGGTGGGCCACATGTTATTTGATACAGAAAACCGCTTACCCAAATTCGGAATATCATATTAAGGAAAAATTACCTTTCCGAATTCAATTTAGAAAACGTATTAATATCAAAGCAGTAACATATCTATTCGGTTTCAGCTTTACTAGAAATATTATTTCTAAATACTTCGAAGGAAAAAGAGAAGCCTTTGTTCGAAAAAGGGCCGCGAAATAAAGCATCCTTATTGCCTAAGTTTATGTTCAGCCGCCATTACTGTGATGTATTTGGGCATTTAAGATAGAATAGGGGTATTGGGGTACATCTTTCAAGGTTTAATACGGCCAGTGTGGAGAGGTTGTTGAATAGAGGTGCGTATTTTTAGCTGGGTGACCTATTTTCAGCTGGCGGATGCTTCCCGGGCCGAGCTGCCGTTCTATTGACCCACATGTACGCAAGCTCTGACGTCAGAGGCTGTTATTACGTCACAAGCCAGCTCTTTGTGCCCGGCCGATGTTTGCCGATGATGTGTCGCGGGTTATGTTGAATATTCAACTATTTAATTTATGATGCGGATTAGGATGTTATTGTTGTTGCGTTTTGTTGTTGGGTCATTCGAAAAGGAACTTTATTTTGAGAGGTGTAAGTCACAGATTTACATTGGCATAGTGGAAATGCAACAACAATGATAACAGAATGTGTTACAGCAGGAGCCTGATTACAAAAGGTCGACTTAGGTATAAAACTAGCGAAATTACTTTTTATATCAAGTACTTACAAAAAACAGAATATAATGTAAACTAATCTAAAAAGAAAACATCTCTAATATTAAAGGGCTGATAAACAAATACATAAAGTTGATTAAAGTCGAAACATTATAAAAGGCCGTATCTTTTTCAGTTCTATCGATTCTATCTAAATAAAAAGGTAACAAGTCAAACACAATCTTCACCGAAAATAATATCTTGTAATGGATACAAAGCCATTACTGTCAATGTAGATTTATATTTGAGATGAATTTGTATTTACTTGTCGCGTAATAAATTGCTTTTTAACCGACTTCAAAAAAGAAGGAGGTTCTCAATTTGGATGTTTATATTTTTATTTACAAATCAAAATATTTACAATATTTAAAAGCGGTCTTAAAATAATAATATGTACAAGTATATAAAAAGGGAGGGGAAATAATCAAAGGGCATCAAAAAATTCGTCCGCATCGCTGTCAATAGGAAACGTGCCCAAAAGGCTCGCAGCATTGCCACGTTGTATGGCAATACTGATTCTTTGGCCAAAAAATAGGCCAGCCCTCTGGTCACGTGAAGAGTCGACCAACCGCTTGGCGATGTCTCGAAATACTAAGTGGGCACTCGGGCCCCATGGCCCTAGTGTTTCAACCCCAAACGGCTCAAATATATAAGTTCCAAAGAGATTGGAGTATTTGCGCCGTTTGAGGTTTTCCGCACCTGCAGCAGCCGCCCCGGCACAGCTAACCGTGCTTGGAAGATGGGATGGCGCAAGGGTGTCGACACACGTTGCATCCCACACCAAAGGCCTACCTACCTTCCAAGGCATTATGGTCATTCCGTCTGGTCTCTTACCATCGTCGCGTGCCAAGCCATTGGGTTCTAAAACAGCTGGCACCCCGGCGGTGACAAGAGCACGACGGATGATGTCATTGATGCTGGCATGCCGTGCTATCCGGCCTGCGCTTTTACTGCAGGATAAGCCATGGTGTCCGAGGCAGTCGACACCTTCACCGCATTGGCAGCGATGCGGATATGCGATGTTTATATATTTTTTTAACATAACACCCTCAGCGCCAGACCCTAAGAAGTGGTCCTTCTTTCAAGTTTTGACTAATTTGTTTTTTGTACCGATTCCCAGACCATTTATACCGAAAAAATGCGTCAGGCCAGGGCTTTCATTTTTTCGTAATAACCTCCTTACTAATAAACGTTGTATAGCGTCTGTATAGTTACACAACGCTTTGTCTTCTTCTTTCTAAATTCAAATTACTGACGACTGAAAGAGAGAAATCGGTGTGTAACTATTCATCTGATATACTTAATACGTTTATTAGTAAGGGGGTAAATGTATAGAAAACGTGTTCCTAAAGGATACACAGCGCATTTACTAAGTAGAAAGATGTGTATACTTTTGGATAGTACACAATGTTCCACTGTGTGACAAGAAGATACACATGGCGTCGATACACCTGTGTTCCCCGATTGGGTAGGCAGAGGTTAATACTGAAGCCACAATTCGTCATATTTGTTATGACCTGAATTACTCGTAGCAACTTAGAAATTGTTAATAGAAAACCCAACCCAAACACTGTCCGTTCCTAGAATTAATCGAGAGACCTATGCAAACCATGACCATTGTTTTCTCACATAAAAGTACAGTCCGTTCTCAGCTATTTTACCTCTGACAGGAGCAACCTTATTGTAACGAGAATAAAGATCACAATGATTTTGACATACTTGTCAGTGGCAGCAACCCAACAGCAACCTTGTTAGAATGAGAATAAAGATCACAGTGATTTGGACAGTGATGCATAATCAGTGGTAAAATAAAAGGACGAAGGACGAATGTGAATTAAGGACTGTAGGTACGTACAGACCAACCTAATACAATTTGTCAAATTTCTTTAATACATTTTCAACTTTATTGTTAAAGCATACGGTTGAAAATTGATTGGGAAAATTTGACAGTTTCGGGTAGGTTGATGTGCTGGCGTCTGTACATGTTTTTTTCGAGTAAAACCAACAAACGAAGAATTAGTTCGATTACTGTTTCTTTAGACGAGGAGGTTGGCACACAAGCATTGTTTACATAGTTTGTTGTTGTTGCAAGCTAAAATCGATAGCAATACATACATAGATGAAACAGCAGTACCTTTCGACTACGTAGTTCGAATAGTTCAGAGAACTATCAATTATTTAGAATCGACCCATTGTTGGCGCCCCCGCCTCCCATCCTGTGGAGTGCTAGAGGCGTCCAAAGCTTTATGTCCACAGAACGGGCAGTACCTAATGCGCTGATAGCATAAAATAATAAATAACCAATATTCTCTTTCGTATTATGGCGATCAGAAATGCATTTTCCAAATACTGATATTCAGCTGCATCCGGTTAGACTGGAAACCGACCCTAACATATCTGGAAAAAGGCTAGGCAGATGATGAATGTATGTACGAAGCATGGCGAATTAGAAAAATTCCGTATGACTGTTTAAGGAGCTGGCGTTGAACAGCGAAAAAGGTTTTTCTGCTATATCAAAAGTCAGGAAAGGACTCGCTTGCTCTAGAGAAATGATGCTTAGTATAAACATAAGTATAATCAGCGCATGATGTTCCCACTGCTGGGACACAGGTATCCTCTCGGTGAGAGGGAGTGCCCCATTATCTATCACGCGGGCCTTGTGCTTGTTGGTAGATGTCCCGTGTCTTCTATAGGATTATGACGGTTTCTTCAAGATGTTTTCCATCACCGTTCTGAGAGCAGTGGTGATGAAATAATTTACACAAAGTAAAGCGTCTGTCAGTGCCCAAACCTAAGACCTACAAGTTGTAAGTCGCGGCCGTTACTATAAGGCCACCACTGCTGAACGAAGCTTACTAAACTAAAACTATTTATGAATCAAACCAAAGTATTCCTAAAAACACCTAACAGTAAAACACATTTTTGGGATGCATGAAGAAGCCTCTTCGCGCAGCGCAGTTTGTTCCGCCAGTTACTCAACTGAACCGAGCGCTCGGCGCTTCCTGGACAGTCACACCCAACATCTTATTTGACTAGCCAATTCTTCCCTTGCGGTGGTAGAGCTAACGCCCGCCTGGTTTGTCACTACCCTCCCACCGGAGTCCGGCGTCAAGCAGCCTGCTTTGTTTCGTCGATTCGTGGGAGTTCCAGTGCCTTAGGCATCTTCTGGGCACGCTCATTCCATCATAGACCTCATCCATCGCTTGCTATCAGGCGTGATCGAGGTCAAGAGCGGGCCCATTCAGCAATAAAAAATAAAAAAAAACATTCTTGAAATTCAGTGATGCCATTGCCCTTAAAACATGAATTTTACTTCGCTTATGTTTGTGTAATGGTTAAGTGGGATAGTTTCCCCTAAGGATACAGTTTGTTCCCCCGTCGAGTTATCAACAAAACCAAGCAACCCAACCTTCGCTATTGTTTGACAAACTCCTCTAAAAGGACATCAATAGTTCAAAATGCAATAACATCAAACAAATAAGATTTTACAAAGGCAAAGCGGGGATCCTCCAATCAGAACACAGCATCCACAAGGGAGATTTAAATCGTGTTCATTTGCATCCAATGTTTGTTGATTTTAGAGCCAATAAATTGTGTTTACATATTTAGGTGATCAAATTCGTTTGTGTTTGATTTAGAAGGTTCTAGATGGGTGTTAGAATATTAAAGTAATCAATATAACATGTGTGTGGGTAGGTATGTTGATATACTGTCTGTGATATTCAAGTAACGTATATGTAATGAGTCGTAGTCACTATTACTTTTTTAAATGTTATGTTATAAGCCTCGTTGGAGAGGGCTATGCTTGAAGTTTCCCTGCGAGATCGAATCAGAAATGAAGAGATCCGCAGCAGAACCAAGGTAACCGACATAGCCCGAAGATTTGGCAAACAGATGGCCGATAGGGCCGATAGGTTCTGGAGTGGTGACCGCGTATCTGAAGACGTAGCGTTGGAAGGCCTCCCAGAAGATGGACCGACGACCTTGTGAAGGCCGCAGGAACTCGTTGGATACGAGCCGGTCGAAGTGGAGGTGCTTGGAGGAGGCCTATGTCCAGCAGTGGACGTCTTTCGGCTGAAATGATGATGATGAATGATGAAGCCTCGTTGGTCTAGTAGTCGCAAACGCTACTGCTGAGCATGAGGTTCTGGGTTCGATTTCCAGGTCGGGCAAAGTGTTATTGGGTTTTTCCATCAGGAATTTCTCAGTAACAGACTGACTTGATACCCTGTTGATGGCAATAGGCTCGCCCCCTATTAGATGGCACTTTTAAACATAACTGGCAAAATAGGATATATACCCGCACCACGAGTACCGTAATTGGACGCATTCCGTGGTTGGACGTGTTCGTCAACACATTCGTCCCTCATACTGCGGTGGGATCCTTTTTTTTTACTCTAGATTACACCTCTGTCTAAGACTTTTACAGGCGTGATGTTATGTTATAAGCCTATTATCTTCTTTAGATCAAATTACTGAGATTAATTTATTTTAAACAAGCTTTTATTTTTATTCCGATCAAGCTGTTTAGATTTCGAATTATTCACACTTCATTACTTCACAGTTTTCCTCAACGGACTATTCTGCCAATAAATAAATTCTAATCCAATCACGGGTTCCAATATAAAAGTACACAGAGAACATAATAGAGGAAATTAAAAATTCCCAGCGAATGCCAACTTTCTATTCCAATACAAATCATTTGAGACATCGGTTCTGCACTCTGTTTTATATTTTCTTGTTTTCTCTATTCGCTCGGAAATCCATTAGTTGGTCGGAGAAAAAAACGAGTGATTCCAGTTCGAATGTAGTTTTCAGCTCATCGGAGATTTTTCTGCCAAGTCGCCCTTTACGGGGACACAGACTAATGAATTTTGTATGTGTTCTTTATTTGTTTAGGTTTTATCTAGAAGTGGAATTGGCTTAATGGTCTTGTAATTGTAGACTTAGGTCGGGCAAGGTGCTTTAGATTTTTTTAAAGAAGATTTTTTTGTTATTGTTACCTATATTTTTCAATAATAATAATATAAATTCATTTATTTCAGGTAAATAACACCCATTGCCAAAAATAAATTATTAGAAAAAATTAATGAAATGCAAAAAAATCAATCAATGCATGCTTGTAATCAATGCATTGCTATAATTATTTTCTACATTATCTGTTAATGTCATTTTACAAAGTTAAAGTCTATAGCAAACAGAATCTATAACACACTCTTTATTAAAAGATTTTTTATACTTAATAACTTTTGTTACCTTCTCCGTAATTGCTACTGCGATCAGTAAGTTGACATTTACTTAAACACTGCAACATCTTACCAAACTATGTCACAATCAATTTTCACAAAAACACACACACATGTGTCAATTTTCATTTCAAGTTAAACATCTTGAAATTTTCTGGTAAAACAATCGTTGCGTGTATCGAATAATAAAATATTATATCGAAAAATAATGAATTGACATTTGAAGGGCACTGTGACAATTATAGTGGATCGAAATGGATGAGAAATCATGTGTCTTGTAATTATTTCAAAGTATTTTTATTTAACATGAAACATCTTTGCCAGACTTTTTCTAATCAAAAGAAAATGAGTCTCATTTGCAACCCAATTTTGATCCTCCTCCATCAATGAAAATACATTGTTCATTTCAAAGCTTTGAAGATACAGACTACCACTCTAAATCTTACCGAATGTATATAAAAAAGGAAATTGCATATAGTCTATGTACTTTGTGGCTGGAGTAAAAAATGAGACGCTAACTCGGACTTTTTAAACGAGTCACATAATAATAGATTTTTATGAAGATGACATAAAAATATACAACAAAACATTATTATAGTTTTGTTAACGAATTAAGGAAAAAAGGATTTGTTAAAAAAATAACGTTATTTAGAAATATTTATGAAATCACTGTCTTCAAACACTACTCTATGTTATGATCGTCCAGCCGATATGGCTTTACTTGTATTAAAGATAAGTGCTGCGAAGACATCTCGACCCGTCACATAAAACTACTACAGATTACTTCCAAGCTTATATACTTCTTTATTTACTTTCTTACTTTTATGTTCTTAGCGCATAAGATATTCTAGAGCGTCGTATTGTGATATATCATCTTAGTAGCTTTAGTGATTTTGTTATGGGATGTATGAACATATTTTGAGATTTTTACTTCCTTGTAGAAATTATGTATGAGGCAGGTTATAATAGCGTTTTCATCAGAAGCACTCAACTCACAACACACAACACAGCCACCAACACACACACAACATAACAACAACACACACACACCACAACAACAACACACACACCACAACAACAACAACACACACACACCACAACAACAACACACACACACACAACACAACAACAACTGCAACTGACCTCAGACCAACAATTTTTTTCAATAAATCAATTAAAATTATGTTCCACAGTAAACAGTTATGTCTTAGTACCTATTTCAAAGTCAACAATAGTCCAATTTGACTTATGACATTCAATAGAATGTAGCCAATTCACTCCCTAGAGTTTCTAGTTGTACACAAGTTTCCTTACAATTCTGACTACAAGCAATATAATGCAGAATCAGGCAATACCAACAGGTGCAACCTTATTGCAAATGTTATAGAAGACAGTGAAGTAACATTAGTTTCTGAATGGTATTGCTTTCTAAGGAGTAAGTATGTAACAGAATAAGATGCCAATTTTACACGTTCTCCTTTATGAAATGCAACCCGCATTGCAATATCTTTCACGTACACGACGGTAAATTGTATTTGAATACAGTTTATGGATATTCTGCTAATAAAGGACTCTTTACTAAAATGTGTTGTTGGAACATATATTATCACTAGCTTTTGCCCGCGACTTCGTTCGCGTGGAATAGTGACTTCCGGCAGATTTTTCGATCCCAACGCCATCTATCGAGCATAGTGACAACTCGGATTATTTATCTATACTCCGTTCGGGCATTTTCTTTGTACTAAAAGTTTTATTATATTGATATTATTTTTTTCATACCTTTTTACTATTTATTTACTTTTTTCCGATGAATTAAAACAATAACATGAACCGAACTCGTGTAACGATCGACACCATTGTGCGATCACCAACTCGACATATATAGTACTAATAGAATTATCTATACTCCGTTAGAGCATTTTCTTTGTACTAAAAGTTGTATTATATTATATTTTCATACCTTTTTACTATTTATTTACATTTTTCCGATGAATTTTCAGTACTGAATTGATGCCGACTCTTGACCAATAGATGGCGCTGTATGTCCGGAATAAATTTTATTTTTTATTTTATTTTTTGTAATAAAAACTATCCTATGTCCTTTCTCAAGTTCCAAACTATGTCTGTACCAAATTTCACACAAATCGGTTCAGTAGTTTAGGCGTGAAGCAAAGACAGACAGACAGACAGACAGAAAGACAGACAGACAGAGTTACTTTCGCATTTATAATATTAGTTTGGATTTGGATTATTTTAATTCTTGTTCTTCGTGTCGCTGGCACGTCTTTTCTCAGATCTTGTTGGCCCAAACCATCGCCAGTTCTACGGTGACGTCGGTGGCAGCGCAGAGGTCACTTTGACTGCATGTTTTGGGATACAGAGGGCGGGATAGAAGGTGGAACATAGTTTGCGGCATAGCTCTACATTCACACCCAGCTACCGTTCCGTCGAGGTAGCCCCACTATACCAGGTTGGAGTTACATCTTCCCACTTGTGTCCGGAGACGGTTCAGGCACTCCCAAGAGGACCACGAAAGGTTACACCCAGCAGAGAGATAGATAAGATAGATAGATAAACCATTTATTTGGCGCACAAAAAAGACAGCACGCAACACACAAAAGTACAATTAGATGATAACCAATTACCCACATGAACATAATATAAAAACAAGGTGCCGATATAAAAACAAAAGGAAAAACATACACATATCGAAATAAAAGTGACACTATGATGAAAACACAACTGAGTATTTTGTGAATATTTCAAGTTGTTGCAATTATTGATATCGAGCAAAAAAGGACAAAAAAATCGCGTTTGTAGTATGGGAAATTAAAATGTATTAAATTAAATATTTATTTTATTTTGTTTTTAGTATTTGTTGTTATAGCGGCAACAGAAATACATAATTTGTGAAAATTTCAACTGTCTAGCTATCGCGTTTCTTGAGATACAGCCTGGTGACAGACAGACGGACGGACAGACAGCGAAGTCTTACTAATAGGGTCCCGTTTTTACCCTTTGGGTACGGAACCCTAAAAATGAATCTTGGTCGTAGTTTCTTTAAGATGAGATGAATGACAAAAAATAAATTCTAAATGATCCTTGCAAATATTATTTTAATGAACGCCTTTTACTCAAACATCAAGTTATGGATTAGTCGGTTTCCCTTAGATTTTCACAAAAAAAATATGACCCAAATTCAATTCACATTTTTCTTTTATTATAATGAAAAGATTAGAAACAGGCGCCATCTTTATTACCGGTTATGTTGTAACAAAGTCCTTTATTTAGCAGATTTCTTAAGCTTCAGCTTAAAATTCTATAAGCGCTTTCTTTTGTTCGTTTACGAAGAGAAAATCGACCACGGCTTTAATAGAAAATAAACTTTATTTTGATAAAGATAACGTGCATTTTGAATTCCATATTTTTTTAGGGTAGGTAAGTCCTATAAACATTCCTTTAGTAATTATTTTTAAATGGTTTCTTTAATATAGGCCCCGTTTTGACTCAGCTCCCAATAAATTATTTTAGATTGGCAACCTTTAGATCCAAAAAGCTATTGTTGTACAGACCTGTAATAGATTTTCAACTTTATCGCTAAAGCATAAGGTTCAATGTTGATTGGGAAAATTTGACAGTAAGGTGTAGGTTGAAGTGCTGGCGTCTGTACGTAGCTCCACGTAGTTCTAATTTACGGAGCCTCAGGTTCTACTTGTTTTGCCAACACTTAAGTAGGCGTACTTGAAAATAAGCAAATAGCACTTAAGTGTAGGTACTTGAACGTTTTGTTGGAAGAAACCTTTACATTTAATTAAAAACCAATTTTGTAACAGTACTCCCCACTACAGATACAGCTACCTTAGTGTCGATAAAAAATTACAACCATTTTCCAAAAGACGAGTTCTACCATTTCATTTCTACAAAAAAAAAAAAAAAAAATCTCCAAAAAAAAATATATATTCAGTAAAATATTTTTTTGATTATAAGGGTAAAACATATTAGATTTATTTCGTTTTATAATAGAAATGTTGTTACTGCTGTGTTTTAATTTTTTATATAATCATATTATTATATTGTCATCATCATCTTCCTGCCCTTATCCCATGTTACTTGGGGTCGGAGCAACACGTTTTCTTCTTCCATTCTCCCCTGTCAACCGTTACGCTATCATTTACTCCCTTCTCTTTCATATCATTCCTCACACAATCCATATTATTATATTGTATTAGATTATAAAAAATGTATCTTTATGTCTATACCGAGTCTGTGTTTTGTATTGCTTATTAGAGTATGAGTAATATATAACTTAGGTTTTAAGTAAACTTGTAATATTCGTATGCCGATTTTAGTGGCGATTTGTCCTGTACATAACCGTACTAACCAACTTTGTACCTATCATATCCGACGAATAAATGTCCTTGCTATAAACTTCAGTCAATTTAAAACTTCAATCTTGTTCATCAAGACTCCTGTTTTATTCAATAACACAAACTTCATTAAAATATTTATATAGGTCGAACGCAGCGGTAGTTTGTAATTTGAATCGAGTACCAACTTAGATTGGAGTGCTTTTGTTCCAGGAACGTCAAAGTTTATGTAAATCAAAGTTTGTTATCATCGGTCTCCTAGTGCTAATTTCACCGAAGAAACTAAACGCGATCAGCACATCTAAACTGCGTTTAAGAACTGTCAGTGTCATCAATATTCCATGACAATGATGACACTGAGAGCTCTTGAACGCGGTTTAGATGTGCTGATCGCGTTCAGTTTCATCGGTGAAATCCGCCCTTAGATTGACGATCCCTGACCTTTCCTACTCATCAAGTTGCTCCGTAGGGCCAAGCACGAACGCACGGAGTAAAAGTAAAGTACATAAAGTGGAACGATTTTAAAATTGAAACTACTCGTTTCGCACATAATTTTAGGTTTTAAGTATTTACTAGCTTTTGTCCGCGGCTTCGCCCGGGTAAATGTCAGAAAATATCCCACGGGAACGTACTAAGTACCGAGATTTAAAGTACAGGTTATAAACAATCTGTGTGCCCATCAAATATTTACGCGGCGCACGCCAGTAAAGCTCCCAGTCGGCATGTTTTTTTCCGACATCTTCTGCAATAATGGTCATATTATTTCAGCCAATTTACAGAAAACCTTAATGAATTATACACCTGAACCTTCTTCATTTATCACTCCGTCTACTGGTAAAAATCGTTTGACAATCGTTTTTGAGTTTATCGCGTTCAGACAGACATAAGTGGCAAGGGGATTTTGTTTAAAAAAAATGTAGTGATTTAGTTACAAGACTTTATTTATAGCTATAGCATAATCAGCCTGTAATGTTCCCACTGCTGGGACACAGGCCTCCTCTCTGTGAGATTTATAACTATGGATGATACCAATTGTGCCTGTCGCATAAATTTAAATCAAAATGCTATCATCATCATCATTTTAGGCGAAAAACGTCCACTGCTGAACATAGACTTCCCCCAAAATGCTATCATAATCAGCCTATAATTTTCCCACTGCTGGGACACAGGCCTACTCTCTGTGAGAGGGAGAGCACGCGGGCCCAGTGCGGGTTGGTAGATGTCACATGCCTTGAATTTTTGGTTCTAGGACATGCCGGTTTCCTAACGATGTTCTCCTTCACCTTTTTGAGAGCAGTGGTGATGAAATAATTTACAAAAAGTAAAGCGCCTGTCTGAGTTCGAACCTACGTCCTACAACTCGTAAGTCGCGGCCGATATCACTGGGCCACCACTGCTCTATTTATTATACCTATTGTATTTGTATTTTCGATTCGAACTTCGCGCGTTTGTGTAATGCCCTCAGATTATTTCAGGAATCCAATAGTCATTATTTAATACATTTTCACCGCGAAACCACTTTGTGAATTGATTAATTGGAAATTGTTTGGGCTTCGAGATTTATTAAGTGTCTGGAATTATTGATAGTGAATTTCTGTACCCTGATTTAGCACAAAGACCTGTGTTATTATTGGGTAAAGTTAATATAAACTGGACTGGATTTTGACCGGTAAAAGTCTTGACATAGTTTTAGCGAAACCTTTGTTCCTTTGAAAGACGAGATGTTTTTTCTAAATACATATAAAGGATTTTAAAATAGAAAATGTATATAATCTGATTATAGGCGCTAAGAACTTAAAAGAAATGTTTTAATAGATAGTTCGTCATCATCTGCCTAGACTTTTCCCAACTATGTTGAGGTCGGCTTCCAGTCTAACCGGATGCAGCTGAATACCAGTAGTTTACATGGAGCGACTGTCTATATGACCTCCACAACCCAGTTACTGGGTAATACGATACCCTTAGTAAAACTGGTTGTCGGACTTTCGGGCTATTGACTACCCGTAACGACTATTAAAGATCTATAAATTACAGCTAGGACCAACGTTTTAACGTGCTTTTCGATGCACGGAGGGGTCTCGATATGCAATAGACGCTATTATTATTTAGCCACGAGGCCCTCCATAAGAGGTAGAAATAGAAAACAAAACTCATTTTTCATAGTGTAAATCAATTTAACGCAACAATCAAAGCAAATGCCACTGCGTTTCTACACCTATAGTTTATTGCACAAACCATATTCAATTCCCACTCAATCAAAATCGAAACCCAAATAGCAACGTAATAACACATCTAGGTACTATCACTAAAGCAAAACTCTTGTTTATTTTTATTGTATGTTTGGAAGCAAACTTATCAGCTACAGACTTGGAACACGTATCTTCATATATACCTACTAGCTATCAGCTCCGTCTCGTATTCCAATTTTGTGAACAAATAAAACTGGTTGATCCATACGATGGTAGATGTGAAATGTGTCTGGGTACACACGACTACACATCGAGCTGTACATATCCAGAATATGCTGACCTCTCATTTTACGGAAAATCTATACAGAAATGTGTGGTCGTATTTAAGGATATGGTACAGAACATCAATCTGAACAACTTTCTCCATGGGACCTACATCGTAATAGCGAAAAAAAATATTAGCTGTCCCACCATCATCATCATATCAGCCGAAAGACGTCCACTGCTGGACCTACGCCTCCCCTACGCATCGTCACTTCAATCGGCTCTTTGCTTCCCGCACCCAGCGGATTCCTGCGGTCCTCATCAGGTCTTCGGTCCTCCTTGTTAGGCCTTCTAACGCTATGTCTTCCAGTACACAGTCGCCAGTCCAGAACCTTTCGGCCCCACCGTCCCATACAAAACATCAATACCTTTTCAACCAGAATGTAGCTGCAATTTTTTTCGCTGTTTACAATGCGAGGTCAGTCTATACTGGAATGTATAGTTCGATATCTCGTTGAGCGTATAGTTGATGTATCCAGACTGGGTTGTCTAATCTTTACACATCTGTTATATGGTGCGATGGAGCTTTCTCTAGGAATAGTTTGGGAGAAAATAAAATTGGTACGAAGTGTTGACGGTAATTGAGATTGTCTCAAGGATGGAGTTAATCAGAAGTTCAGAACTTGGCTCATATTTGTAGCTTTATGAGAAATGAATGCTCCCCCAGCATTAATTTTATTCCCTAAGCACGAAATCCGTAGTTTCGGGCGTTTCCTAGTCCATATCACTTACGGACATACGATTAGTTCGAGGCCCGAACTAAAACTGAATGACAATACAATTGGCAGTAGTCCCTACTCCGGATACGTAAGTAGTTGCCCGTCAAAAAAATTGAATTTGTCACTTGTTAAGACGAAACAAATACTTCTGAACGGGCCCGTTTCTTCGTTGATTTACTTAGAGAGTAGACCCCCTGTACGTCATAATCCGTTTGTTTACTAGGCAATTCCTGTCAGGAAGTGGACCGCTATAGGCTGATCATGACCATGGATACATCGACATAACATGTTACATGACAAAAATTATGAAAGCTGTTGTAAAGTAGATCTATTCTTTTTAGTATCAATTTTGTTGGTGTCTTGTCAATAGACAAACTTCAAAATAAAAAGGATTGCGGTAAAGGAACAAATAAATTTATGATTTATCTGTTAACGATACGATCATCGTCATCATCATTGGCAGCCTTGTTCCACCCACGGCTGAGTATAGGCCTCCTTCCTTTTGTGCCATGCTTCCCTGGTCCGTGCGAGTCTCATCCAGGTCTTCCCACGATTTTCTGAAGGTCGTCCACCCACCTGGCTATTAGTCTGCCAACGCTCCTACTACTATCTCTCGGCAACCATTCCGCTAGGGCTGTCCGCTGTGCTTCACCTGCTATAAAATACTCTGGCTATAATGTTCCCACTGCTGGAACACAGGCCTCCTCTCAGTGAGAGGGAGTGGCCCGTCATCCACCACGCGGGCCCAGTTCGGGTTGGTCGATGTCACACGTCTTCGATTTTTTAGTTCTAGGACATGCCGGTTTCCTCACGATGTTTTCCTTCATTTTTTTGAGAGCAGTGGTGATGAAATAATTTACACAAAGTGTAGGGCCTATCTGGGTTCGAACCTACGACGGCCACCGCTGCTCCTTAACTTTTTATTTTTTTTTCCGTGGGGAGATCCTCGTGGAGACCCTCCGTCTGGGAAGAACGGAGGGTTATGTCGGACTCCTAACGACTCAAACCCCATTGCTCCTTTTAGTACCATGAGTCGGGGACTCGGGAGATACTTGAACACTCGCCGCACCCCCGACTGGAACCACTGCTCCTCACTTGCTATAACGATACGATGATTCATAAAAATAGCAGAAACATTTTGGATCAGTTTTCGATACAATACATAGATATCGAAAACTCCAAAATTCTCCAATAACCACTTCAAAAGATTTAAACCCTTTCTCAATAAGGATCGAGCTGGCCACAAGGAGCGATAGCGGCACATAACAATAGACGTAGAAACTGCCACAGAGGATAATAGCTTTTCCAATTTACCTGCGGTCACACCGAACAGTGATGTCGGCTATCAATAAATTAAATCTTGTGACCTGTATTAAGCCTGACAATATAGTCACCATAGTGCTTTGAAGTAGAATATTACAATAATATAGCTGGTGTTTAGAATAGGGTTCAAGAAGTAATAACATTGAATCTCGTTAAACCTTTGGTCGCGGCTGTCATTTGTAAATTTTTGACAGTCGTTCATCATCATCATCGTCACTGGCAGCCTTGTGATGCCAGCACATCAAGCTACTACAATCTGTCAAATTTCTTTAATAGATTTTCAACTTTATCTCTAAAGTATAAGGTTCAAAGTTGATTGGGAAAATTTGACAGTTTCGGGTAGCTTGATGTGCTTGACGTCTGTACCACCCACTGCTTATTGTAAGCATCCTCGCTTTTGTGCCTGCCTTCCATGGGCTGTGCAAGTCTCATCCAGGTCTTCTCGAGTTCAATAAACTTGTTGTATTATATAGTAGTAGACACAAGAACCAATAGAAAATGACATTTGAGATTTTATGCATTCCTACTGGTTAATATTTCTCCGTTTCTCCGCTCCGCAGCCTCACTCCGCGTCAATGGACTACGACTATGGTCGACTTATAGGATTACTTTGTTGTCCGTCTGTCTGTCCGTCAAGACCCTTTATCTCGGGAACGCGTAAAAGTCTCGAGATGAAATTAAAACCATATACCTACTCAGGTCTACTCAAACTTCTAAGTTAACGTAAAAAAAGATACGGCCGTTTATGCTGCAAAAAACGTAATTTCGACACTCTCAAGGAAATCAAAATTTATAGGGTACTTCCCGTTAGCCTAGAATCATGTAATTTGGAAGAAGCAAGGTCATGTAGCACAAGTAAAGGAAAAAATACGAAAACCGTAAATATGTAGTTACATAAAAAAAAACCGTGATAAACTATTTACATACAAATTTGTACGGAACCCTCGGTGCGCGAGTCCGACTCGCACTTGACTGGTTTTTTGTAGTTAGTTCAACTTAGTAGATAATTTATCATAACATATCTATTAATAGATTTTGAGACAAAGCTTGGGCTTTTCTCAAGAACCCTTTCCGTTTGATTTAATTTTAATTTAGTTTGGTTTCATCTTTAACTTTTACTTTTAGGTACTCAAGATTAGAAAAAGTTAAAGATGAAACCACCAAACAAACAAGTTGTTTGTTAAAAAGTTTTTGTATTTCATTCAATTTTGTCAACTGCTTACTATAGAGATTTCTATAGCATCATATTTGACCTATATTCCCCCCAATCAAGTATTCGTGACTGTAGCCATTTAGTTTTTAATTCAGGTCGACTGCTAACATTGAACTTGTCACGTTTGCTTGGCTAACCGTTTTCGACATTTCATTCATTTCACACTTTGATACCTACTGTACACTTTTAGAATTAACTTGATTATAAACCTTATCACTCAAACATAATGCTTATTATCGTTTGCAATATATTTGCTAGTTTGATCGAAAAATAAAACAAAAATATTTATGGAAAAATGAAACATATTTCCGGTCAAGCTCCGCGCGTGACCTATGGTATGGGTCACGAAACAATAGAAAATCAATTGTGTCTCATTAGCGGAGCTTAATGAGTTAAACAATAAGTTTGAAAAAACTATATTGCCCAATAATAAATCATATTTTCAAGCAATAAGTTTGAAAAAGTTATATTGTCCAATTTGAGTGGTTTTATTTTTCCAGCCGTTTTTGATGCGCTCATTGGAAATCACATGTTGATTGAAGTTTGACATAATTGTCATTATTTGATCAATGTAGGAACACTGGAACATTAGGAAATTACATAGTCAAAATAATATCAACAGTTGAACAATAATTAATTACCACACATGCTTATTATTTGAGACGTAACGTTGCCCACACGCATGATTTTCCGCAATGACAGCACTTAATGTGTCAAAATAAAAGTTTATCTCTCTCTTGGCTGCGGTGTTAGTGAAAATTACAAAAGATATAAAACGTTAGATTTGCCCTTACTTTCGTGCTACATCACGAGAAGTATCAATACTGAGAAAAGTGAGCTTACACATTCCTTATATGGCCTTACATGCGACATTGTGTGGTCAGAGTAGACAAAACGAAACAAAAACGCGACCATACGATTTAATCTTTTAAAATTACAAAGTGAATCCTATGTATATCTAAAGTAAACAAAAAATATATGCTTTTGAAGTTAATGGAATCTGTATAGCAGAAAACGCTACAAATACAAGTTTCATATTCGAATACACTTCAACAGACAGACCGGAGATTGTAGAAAACATAATTTATTTTTCAACAATTGATCCTGAATAGGTATTTCTTAAGACCTAAATATAATTATTTTGGATTGCCAATTACCTACACTAAGAGTATGTACTCCAGACTGGCAAGACGATTATTATTTTTAATGATTATGACAGGTTAACGAGACATTCTCGTTATTTTGTTGATACAATTTTCCGCTCATTTCTAACATGGCCCTATTTTCGTCATTATGTAATTCATATTGTACGTTTCTTTTTTAATAATATTAGGGCAGGTTTTTCCAACGCCAGATATTTTTATCCAAGGAATAATTTTGAATTTTTGATAGTTCTTTCATACAAAATCTGTCAGACGTCAATTTTATTCCACGAACAAAAAATATCTGTCGATTGAAAAATTAGCCCTAATCGAATAAGAGTATCTTATTCAATGAATAATTAGTGGGCAAAACACTTGGCTGGATATGGCGACGGCAGGTGGGGCAAAGCCCTAACGGAATGGTTGCCGAGAAACGGTGGGAGCGTTGGCAGACCAAATGGCCATGTGGGTGGACGACCTACAGAAGATCGCGGGGAAGACCTGGATGAGACTCGCACGGACCAGAGAAGCATGGCACAAAAGGGAGGTGGCCTATTATACTCAGCAGTGGGTGGAACAAGGCTGCCAATGATGATAAGTAAAAACTAACAGTGATAACCACTATAGTCTATTCAAATTAATGTTTCAAATTAATATTAGGTATTTCAAGTTAAACAAATATCAACATTCTCTCTATTTCTTGTCCTATCACAGGTATGCTGGAAGAAATTTCTTATGAAATAAGCATCACCTTTGTACCTATTTTTCTGTTCTGTTTTTTTCTTGTCTGTTTATATATGTGTGTATATAAATGGTAAAAGAAATAAATAAACTTTATTTTAATGTAAATTAAGTTGATTTCAGAGTGACTAGGACTATTGAAAAAGTTATAAAAATGTTTGAAGTTGTAGCGTAAGCTGAACTTTATTGTGTAGGATTTAAAGTTACTTTTCCATAAACTCATATTTGTTTACATTTTTGGCAAATAAAATGCAGATTACACTGCAACGCAGCACCAACAGCCTTCTGAATACCATATTGGCAAGGGTTGATTGCCCTGTTGTGAGGCATCGTAATACCGTCCACGGATCTGGAGGTGCCCTTTTTAATATTAAGAAGCTCAATTATAAATAATCAGCCTAATGTCGTTCCCACAGCTGTGATATAGGCCTCCTCTCTGTGAGAGGGAATGGGCCGTAATCAACCACGCGGGCCCAGTGCGGGTTGTAAGCTACGCTTGCCGCGGTTGGCCCGTGGATGGGCGTGGGATCTTTACATACCAAGCCCCTCAGTGCCTCGGAAAGCACGTTAAGCAGTTGGCCCCGGCTGTCATTCGTGAATCTTTGAAAGTCGTTACGGGGGGTGTCAGAAGTCAGAAAGTCTGACAACTAGTCTTACCATTAAGGGGTATCGTATTACCCAGTAACTGGGTAGTGGAGGTCAGATAGGCAGTCACTCCATGTAAAATACAGGTATTCAGCTGCATCCGGTTAGACTAGAACTCGACCCCAACATATTTGGGAAAAGGCTAGGCATTTTTTTTAATAATTAATAAATAATGTGTAATAAATAACTACAAGCGCAGTAACGAACAGACAGACAGTCACATTCAATTCCAGAATATTATCAAGAATAATAAAGAGTAGCTAAAACAAATGTTATTTTTCAATGGCTATATAAATTAATCTCCAATAGTAAACAATAAAGTTTTTAATCAAAACGTATTTGTTATTAAGGTTTGATTATTTATTCAGTCTAGTCAGTGTTGTTTCAGTTTCAATATTTCGTATGCAAACGATCCGTAGGTAGCGATATCCGACATACAGCCAAACCGTTTTATGAGTTTTACTTTAGTTATTGACGCGAAAAATCTACAAAGGAAAATACTGAAGCTATGATGAAACGGAATTGTTTGTAGTTTTTAGAATCGCGTGATTCGGTTCTAGTTAAGACTGTTGGACGAATTTGTATATTGATTGTGTTTTAACGTAATTTAGGATGGAACGGTAGACGGCGTTTTGATAAAATGTGAATTTAGTGAAGGTAGAAAGTGCACTGCACTGCTCTGAAAACGGTGAAGGAAAACATCGTAAGGAAACCGGCATGTCCTAGAACCAAAAAATTCGAAGACATCCACCAACCCGCACTAGGCCCGCGTGGTAAATTGTTGGCCCAACTCCCTCTCACAGGCCTGTATCCCAGCAGTGGGAACATCATAGGCAGATTATGAGTAGTATTGAGTAAGATTGGAGCTGATTGGGAAAGGATCCGTCTAGCGGGGGTAATTGCGTAAGACACTAACAATTGCAATGGCTTTAATTGTGACAATTCGATAACATTCATTGCATTATTTATGTTGTCGGGTATTCAAAACCCTTCTATTTGGGAAAAAAGTGTTAAGCAATAGGGGTGCTGGAAAGAATAAAGGCCTATTCAAACTTAAGCGGTATTCGCTACCGTCTGCGGTAGAGAAAACCGAGTGGGTATGCAGTAATATACTGTTCACACCAAAGCGGATTTCACGTTCTAGCCGCCGAACTTGATACTTAAGGTACCTGAGCGAAACCCGCGCGGTATACACTTCTACCCACAGCTGCAGCGTATACCGCTCAGGTCGCTCTAGTCGCAGAACTTGATACTAAATACCTGAGCGAAACCCGCGCTCAGGTATTTAGTATTAAGTTCCGCCCACAGCGGCAACGAATACCGCTTAGATTTTAATAGGCCTTTACCTCCACAATCAATTCAATTCAAAAACATTGTTGTGTTTATTTGTAGGAGTTTACGAGCAGTTGTGGCCCAGTGGTAATGGCCGCGACTTACCTACAAGTTGTAGGATGGAACACTGACAGGCGCTTTACTTCGTAAATAAAAAAAATGGACAAAATTGTCAACATTTTTTAAGCTTGAGTACGAGGCTTTTGACTGCGTCGTATGTGTATCTTAGATGTGTATCTTTATTTGTAATGTGCGTTTTGTTTGTGCAGAATAAAAAAAAATCCTTCTTTCTTTCGTGTAAATTATTTCATCACCACTGCACTCAAAACGGTGAAGAAAAATATCGTGAGGAAGCGTCCTGCCACCTCACGACATTCTCAAAATGTACCTATACAAAACGAACAATTCAATTATTTCAATAAAATCTGCAAGAATAAAGAGAAAAGGTACCTGTGGAAATTAACAGCAGTTAACGTCAGTTATAATGTGTTTTTTTTTATCGACTACTTTTAAAGATTCTGTTTCGTTTTACGTATTTCCGATTACTTTAATGGCCCATTAAATAGTACGCATTTATTTTTACTGCAGATTGTATTTTAGTACTTGAATGGTTATTTTTGTATGGTTTTTTTGGTTTTTTATGTACAGCAACAGGGTTCTGAAAATGATTGCTGACAGAGTGGACTGTCCGTATATTTTTTTCACTACTGTCAGTTACATGTGCCATCGTATCGTGTTGATTATTAACAGTTAGTTATAAGAACAATGTTACTAACCCTATATGAGTCTTCGCTCGAATTAAAGTTTTTGAATTTGAATTTGATAGGTAAACGTATTAAGTCATACACATTTGTCTGGTTGGATAGAGGAATGTGTATGGAACTGATGATAATGTATTTTATTTTGTTGTGTGAATTTTTGTCATAAGATTAAATGAATGCAATATAATAATTGTGTAAACATATTAATAAGTTAATTGGTATGTGTAATGTTTAGTATCCTATCTATGCATCCTCCTCCTCTTATAAATGCGAAAATGAGTTGGTTTGTTTGTGTGTTACTTTCACACTAAAACGGCTGAACGGATTTGTATGAAATTAAGCACATGGATAGACTATGACTTGCATTAGGACATCGGCTAATTTTCTACCTGGATTGCCATCGTTGTAGATATTGTAAATAGATATTTTAGTGAATAATTAATTACTAGATTTTAGCCTACAATCCAATTAATTAGGATGAAGTTGTGCTACACACATAACTACAAATAGGTCTGTATTATATGGAACACCCATACGTCGTAGCCGATAAATTAATATCCTTAGGGTGACCCCAAATAACAGAGGTTCAACACATCAAGAGACATCAACGAACAATAGCTTCTGCTGATATCTAATATCGTCTTGAGTTAAGGGTGACGATACACAAACGCGATCGACGTCATTTTGTCTGTGTTGTTTGTTTGAGGCAATTGAGGTAATAGCGTTGGGTGATCCTTGATGGAGGTTCAAAAAACACACGGAGCTGGTTCATCTTCAATCGATTTATTGGCGAAAGGGGAAGGCAACAGAACTGTCAAAATGGCGCTGTCGTAGCTACAGCTAGTTCCCAAAATACGCTAATAATGCGAGATGGTTTTATTTTATTTTTGTGATAAAGACTCGTTGTTGTGGTCCAAAATACTCCGAAAGTCGAGTCCACCATTCTCCGGAAGATCTTAAAATTAGAAGATTCGTAAAGTATTTTTTTTTTTATTAATTAAAAAGAACTCGAGTTGAACGTCGAAAACATTTTGAAGAAAGTGATTACGACGAAAGGTTATTGAAGATTTTTATATGAAGCCTGGCATACCTACCAGTCCGCCATTTTATTATTATATTCAAAATGGCGGCCACATATGAAACCTATATAAATCTATAGCTGACATCAACCAAACAAGACCAAACCCCGTAGTGCCACTTTTCCGAGATATTAAGGTTCAAATTTGATCACGTGACATACATATTTGAAGAATTTGCGTACTTATATCTTGTTGCATAGATGTTTGATTATTTTAAACACTCACAGTGATTATTTGTATGATTTAATTGGATAGCCAATGTCTGAGTAGTTGTCAGGTCAATCGATGATTGATCTAACTACAAAAAGATCGATCGATCCTAGATCAACCTTTACTCTAAAAGCGATGATGACTGATCATCCGTTGACATAGAACGACGCGATTGATCGATGTCAAACGGCTCGTTGTGCTAATGCCCTAAGGGTAACGTAATAGAGATTGTAAGGAGGAATTATCTGGAGGTTCATCGATTTTCCATGAGTACCTACGTACTTCTAATCTACGAACGTTTCCATAAACGAAAGTTCTTCGAACCATATTCCATTTACCGACGGGTATTGGAACGCGAGATTGTAATAAAATATTTACTTTCATAAGAGTTTCTGGGAATAGGTAGGTAGAAATGTTCTGTATTTATCTTTACTAAAGAAATAAATTATGTGCGAAGGTTACTACGGGTACGCACTTTTCAATATGAACATTTCCCACAGGCAGAAACTATGGACGTGGATCTTTACATATTCCTGTGGAAAATCGTGTCCTTTTAGTTTTTGTACAACCCCAAATTCAGGGGTTTATCTTCAACTATAGAGATCGGTAATAATTGAAAAACTAATTGTATCTCATTAGTGACTGTTGAGCTTTAAACGATGATTAAAGTTAAGTGACGTTCAAACGTCACAAATGTATGGTTATAGGTAATGTGCTAATCACTACATAACTTTAAGCAACGTTTATGAATAAAGTGGTCAATGCATAAAAATCACCAAACTGCTATATTATATTTATTTCTGTAAATTGGTTAAAAAAAACACATTTCACGTCAAAAATAACTTACCTATGTTTTATAAAACTAGATCGGATTTATTACAAAACAAGGTTTATCTTTAGAAGTAGTTATAAACCGCCGAGCCTTTTTTATATTTGGAACAATAATCAGAAAAAGTTAAAGTTCTTATTACAAAAACTGACGTTAAACCCGAGTTTAAGTTGACAAACGTTTGTCGAAATAAAGTTCAAAATACAGTAACTGGATCTTAGGTTTAGGCTAGGTCTAAAGTGATGTAGAACTCGTTTTGTAATAAGATGGGATGAGTTCTGTGTTTCCTATGTGACTACTATGAGAAGAAAGACCGAAACAAACTCAGAGGTCACAGTCTCTTTTGTCAACGTTTGTGATTATATTCGTCCTCTTCTCATTTCACTTCAACAAAACTATCAAACGAGTAGCATGTTTGTTTTTAATCTAAAATTTCACCGATACAATCGTCCTAGCTCAGTCAGCAAACGTTAAAAAGCCGAACGTGCCATAGCATATCCATAGTACTTAATGATATTTTCATACGACCAATCACCTGAGAGGTAATATAAATTTTATAACAACCACAATGACACTCGTTGGTATAAAATATTGCTGATATAAAAATGAAGCGTACATTGAAAACGTATTACTAAGCAGTTTCAAATATGATGTATCTGCATGCATCTTATTTTTGTTTTAAACTCGTAAAGTTGGAATTGAAATACTTAGAGGCTGTAAAAATTGTGGAACATTAAAAAGTAAGTACACAGAGAACAATTAAACGTTTCATGTTCTGCGTTCAATTGCGTAAAACACTATCAATCACAATTTGATGAGAATTATAATCATTAGAATCATTAATACATCTTTCTAAGTTAGATTTGTACCACTAAGCAGTTTTCCATAAGAGATTTGTTGTCGTGGTACAAATCTAACTTAGAAATATGTATTAATGATTCTAATGATTATAATTCTGTAAATACGTACCTGTTATAGTCGCGAATCAACTTTTGATCAAAATACAACCTGACACTGATCTGAAAATTGCGAAAAACGTAAGTAAATTTGAATTTCGCGGGCTACCCTGGCACTTCCCCCTTAAGGAAAGGGATGCAAATACATGCGCGTAGGCAAGCGATTTGACAACGTCACGCGTAGTCACGCGCTCTTTTTTTCGTAGGAACGGTCGAAATTAGGTAAATACCGCTAGTTCAACGCGTTGCCAACTTGGTTCATGTTGTGAACTCTGCGATGAACAGATTGCTTATCGGACTGCTGATGCTTATCGGGCGCGCGCTCAAATTGATACTTTATTTTTCTTATTTGTATTGCAAATTTTGAAAAAAAAAAGCTATGACGATAATTCGTGTCTACTTCAAGACAATAACTTAGTTTGCATTATCTGAGACGATAATTACACGATATTTTTCATGAATTTAGATTTGTTAAATGAAAATTTATTATGATTACTTATGTAGCAGTTACTGCACCTATTTCGATTTGTCGCATGTTTTCAATTTCATCCTGTTTAATATATAACAGAAACGTGTGGTACGGACCATCAAACAGCAACGTTCTCCATGGGAAAAATATCGACTGTAATAGTTATGCCACCGACCTTCAAAGCCCTTTGACCACATCTTTATAGGTATATACGTAGCTATATTTCTATAATAATCGACGGAAACTAGTTGCACAGCAGGAATGCCAATAAATTCCAATCCATAACATCTAAGCAGATTGAACAGATGTTTCAGCATTTCGATGGAAAGGGGAGCAATTAATGCCTCAGGTCCATATTCCATCAGGACCATTCCCATTGGTAGTTCTAGGAAAACATCATTCAAATTGACATAGGTACATAGAACGGCATACGCTTGATCGCACACTGTCCGTGCGAGCTCGAATATCGTGTCCATATTTTAGTTTCGAGCTGTAAATTTAAAATCTAGGCTACGTTTTCTGGAAAAATAGAGGATATAATTTTATTTTTTCTCTAGCCTGCACTGTCCCACTCTTGGGCAAAGGCCTCCCTCCACTCCTTCCGTCTTTCGCGAGCCCGTGCGTCCTCCTTCCAGTTTTGACGGAACCTATCCAGCTCGTCCCGCCATCTCCTACGTGGATATAAATTAGCTACTGAAATTAACGCATCGATCATAGTGACGTCAGTATGTTGAGTTTGATTAATATGGTAATAAATGTTAATTTATAGTATCGGGTGATTAAGTATTTAGAGGCGGAGAACTTAGACAAACTTTATTTGACAGATGATTTTATTGCATTAATGTTTGAATATAATTTCGGGTTTGTGACCGCCGCGGCTGACGCGAAGGCCTAATTGACTGAAAGCTATATTTTTTCATGAGCTCAATTTTCTGAAAGAAGCAATTGACGAACGACTAATTTCAAGAAAGGTAAAATCATTTGACGCCTTTACATTTTTTTACTCTGGGGATATGTAAAGCCACATGTCTACGCCGATAAACCAGAAACAATTTAGCACTTGGATGTCAACATTCGGAGTCTCTATGAAGGATAAAATCAGGCATGAAATTATCCGGAAAAGAACCGGAGTTACAGACATAGCTTGCAGAGTAAGCAAACTGAAGTGGCAGTGGGCTGGCCATGTTTGTCGAAGGACCGATGGCTGGTGGAGTAGACGAGTCCTGGAGTGGAGAACATTCGATGCATTATTGCCGAAATACAGCCTGATTTACTGCAAAGAGTGTGTGAAAATCTCGCCTCCAGATTACGCCATGTACATACGTGCCAGCCGTATCGGCAACATGCCCGAATTCATATTCAAACAATGATGCGCATGAATTTTTTGATGCCCTTTGATTATTTCCCCTCCCTTTTTATATACTTGTACATATTATTATTATAAGACTGTTAGCTTTTTAAATTATGTAAATATTTGAAACTTTAAAAAAACTTTAGAACAATAATGCCATAAAATTATCTGTGCCTGATATTAAAAACAGTGTTTTATTTCAATTTACAGTTCTCCGTCTCCAAAAAAACACATTTTATTTAACTTACAGTTAAACGTAAAAATAAAGACACGATCAAGTTTTTATCAATAGACCGAACTAACTTGACGCTCGTCAAAATAAATGCTTGATCAGTGCCAGATCTACCACCAAGCATTGACAAGGATGGAAGGTCACGCTACGAAATACCACTCAAGACACTTATTCTTGACATGCAAAACCCTCCCCAGCAGTAACTTAATTTTTAATACATTACCAAAAATGAAATTCCGCTACGATCCTATAAAAGCTATTGTTAAAGAAAGCTTTTTACTAAGAGTCCAGCAAAAACTCCTGTAACATTTAAAAAGAAATAGCGAGTTCTCGAGAACGAAGGTATGAATTTTAAAAGGAACCAAATTGAAATAGAGTTTCTGCCATGTTGAATTGAATCGGTCTTAGGGCCTGATCACACGTACCATAAGGACTCCACACCGCAACGACGAAATGTGGGTAGTGGTTACGTATTAATAGTGTCGCTGCTACTTCATGCAGTTGCGTTGTCGCTAGTAGTTGCGATGTGGTTACGTTGTTGCTTGTGTTTGCAGACCGATCGACTCCGGTTGTGACAATGTCGTCGCGTCGACGCAACGTTGTGGTTGCGTTGTGGCTGAGACGTTGCCTTGATGTGGTCGGTATGGCCCACACGGTTGATTTTAACGGCTAAATGTAGTCCGTGTCCGTGTCCGTGTGTATATTTATTTTCGTACAAATAAGCGCCCGTGCACGAGTTGTCGCTGTGGTGTAGTTGCGGTTGTGGTGTGGTTTTGGGACGTGTGATCAGGCCCTAACACTTAAGTCATTCATTTGCTGTGTGCTGTTGAGTTACAATCTGTAGAGATGTTTATTCCAATCGTAATTCTATGGAAATCTTGGTATTTTTACAGACATGTGTGGTGGGTGGGAGGAGATCGATAGTGGATTCTTTGTTTTGTTTGGTAGCGTTTTCCAATCTGCTCCGTTTTATTTTATGAAAGTGTTATAAGCCGTGGTGGTCAAGTGGTAACGGCTGCGAGTTACGAGGTGTAGGTCGTAGGTTCGAACCCAGACAGGCGCTTTACTTTGTGTAAATTATTTCATCACCACTGCTCTCAAAACGGTGAAGGAAAATATTAAGGACACCGGCATATCCTAGACATAGGTATGGCCTCCTCTCTGTGAGAGAGAGTAGGCCATAATCAACCACGCGGGACATAATCCACTACGCGGGTCCAGTGCGGGTTGGGGATGTCACATGTCTTCGAATTTTTGTTTCTAGGACATGCTGTTTTCCTCACGATGTTTTCCTTCACCGTTTTGAGCGAAGCGGTGATGAAAATAAATTACACAAAGTAATGTGCCTGGCTAGATCGAACCCACGGCGTACGAAACGTAAATTGGGGGACTTTGACATTAACATCTCATTTTCCTGAAATAGCTGAATTTTGCGTTTTGCCGCACACGAACATTTAGTAATGTTGAACTCGAAACAACTGAGCCTGATTTTCCTCTTTATATATATATGTTTATCTAGTTTTAATCTAAATGACACATGCCCCCTTAGGGGGCTAGATTTCCATAGTCAATCAGTGTAGAAATGAATACCCATTCAAAATCCACTGAATAAATAAATTAATCAGCTTACAACGATCCCACTGCTGGAACTCGGAGGGGCATACACGTTCGGGTCAGCACATTTCATTTACAACCAACCCACCCGAAGCAATTACTACACATTTCATTTTCATTCGGCTTGTGCCGTTTAGAAAACTCCGTTCATCATCATCATTTCAGTCAAAAGACGTCCACTGCTGGACATAGGTTTCCCCACGCATAGTCACTTCGACCGGTTTGTGCTTTTCGCATCCAGCGGATTTCTGCGGTCTTCAACAGGTCATCGGTCCATCTTTTGGGAGGCCTTCCAACGCTACATCTTCCGGTTCGCGGTCGCCACGCTAAACCTTTCGGCCCCATCCATCGGCTATCTGTTCTGTGAGAAATGTACCTAACCTGCCCTCTGCCAATTAAGTTTGGAAATTCTACGGGCTATGTCGGTTACCTCGGTTCTCCTACTGATCTCATTATTTCTAATTCGATCACTTAGGGAAATTTCAAGCACAGCTGTCTCCATTGCCCTTTGGGTGATTTTCAGCCTTCTAATTAGGCCCATTGTGAGCAGCCACGTTTCAATGCCATAGGTCAGTAGGTTCGTCATCTACCCTTGCTGAATCATGTTCGAGTTGGCTCGGCTCAATTTGAGCTAAGCCGAGCGGCTTTTTCCCGAACATAATAAGAGTCAGCTTTAGATTTTTTCAACCGGCTGTTCCGAATAATGTTGACCCAAACATGTATGTTGCACCCCTCAGGCTTCTTTCTGTAGGTGTAGTAATCACGGGCCCAGTGTGGATTGCTGGACGTCACGTAGGGTACCTTATTTTTCTAGAGCAAGTCTGATTTCCTCACGGTGCTTTCTTTGACTGTTGCAAAAACAGGTTGTATATATTGCACGAATGGCTGCGCTCGAACCCACGACTTGAGACTCGAAATCAAAAGTAATTTATTCAAACTAGGCTGAGAATCAGCACTATTCGAACGTCAAAATTACAAAAGACAGTCCCCCAAAACGCCCGCCCTTCGCCTCGTAAGTCGGAATCTTTACTACTGGGTCGCCTCTTACCTATTCAGAATGTAGGTATGCTAACGTATATTTAGAAGACTTTTTACACAGAAAGCCCACATCCAAAAACACCCACATATTGAAAACCCACGATCCAATGTCATCTAATTTAATATTAAAGGACTGTGCCTATCACCCGGTGAATGGCGTCCTCAATATCGCGGAGTACAAAAGATCCGCGATAACTCCGCCACAGACAGACGACGGACGCCCACATACTTTCAACCTACTTCTGTTAACATGAAAATAGCAGGAATACTTAGTATTATAGAGAAAGTAAGACATTACCATTGATAAAAATCGTAGATCAAGAACCTGTTTCACTGCCAAAGGAATAGTTTCGGCTAATCTGACAGATAATTTCATGAAAATTAATGTAATACATTTTTTTGGTTGTATAAAATGTAATTTTGTTATACAAAAAAAACGGTGTTGCACCGGAGGGTTTTAAATGCTCCTTTTTAACCGACTTCAAAATGGAGGAGATTCTCAATTACATTTAAATGTGGAAGATAACACAGATGCTGGCAGAGAGTTCCACACTTTGTCTGTGCGCATAATACGTTTGGAGGAGAAGCGCTGAGTACAACAGTCGGCATATTACCCAAGTGTGGATGGTACGCTGCAGTACGTCTTACCAAAAAAGGAAAAAAAAAAGAAAAGAAAAAGATCTTTTTACGGTCGTCGCCTATGCCCCAAGAAGACACATTTCTACAGGAGGCGTATGGTAATCTTCATTTTATTTGGGCTGATTGTGTCAAAGTGATGTCTGGAACATTTGTTGGAAGGCTGAACATATCCACGCAATAAAAGCCTCAGCCAATCAATCATTACGGTAATTCCGGAAAAATAACCAACAAAAATACACGGAAAATGAAATACATTATTCTATAATTATATCTATTTATTTTACTAATAATAAGTTAGCCAATAAAAACAAAAAATAACACAATTGATATCTCTAAAAACTACTAGCTAACAAACTCGAAGAGATTTTATAAGATAACAATTACAATGAAAAATAACCCAATTTTCGTCTCTAAAATATATTAAGAAGCAAGGCACTCGAGGTGGTGTTATGCTTTCTAAAGCAAGAAAGACGAGAATCTAGTCAAGGTATATATTCTAAAAAACCTTGACTTGAATGAATGATGTATTGTCTCTAAAATCTACTAGGAAGCAAGGCATCCGAGGAGGTGTTATGCTTTCTACAGCAAGAAAGACGATAACCATAGTCAAGGTAGATTCAAAACACATTGACTTGAATGAATGATGTATTGTCTCTAAAATCTACTAGGAAGCAAGGCATCCGAGGAGGTGTTATACTTTCTACAGCAAGAAAGACGATTACCTAGTCAAGGTAGATTCCAAAAACAGTGACTTGAATGAATGATGTAGTATTGTCATCCCTATGAACATCCACAAGGTTATCAAACTCGTGATCCCAGAGGAATGAGACGGCATTATTGTAGCATTGAGCTCTCTTCTGCGCTATAGTAACAACGGAGATGATGCGGTAGCGATCGAAGTTCATATCCCTGACCGTTCGCATCACTTCATCAGCTATGAGCATTGTTTTTCCTGGAGAATCCTGGGGACAGCAGTAATAGGTACACACGACGACATATCAAGCTATACATTTCCAGTTTTAGCTGGCCTCGCTTTGTATAGGCTTTTCATGTAGTGAGAAGTCAGCTTATGCTGGAAATTTATAGCTTAATCTGTAGTCGTGCGTACACAGTTAAAATTAGTGAATAAATAAATATACTTACGTATTTTGTTTGTAAGATTATTATATATTATATGGTTCGAGGTGGCGCGGAAAAAGAGTTTCTGGAAGGATTTGGGGGAGGCCTTTGCTCAGCAGTGAGACAGTACAGGCTAACAAAAAAAAAAAAAAAAAATTGTCTTTGCCTCTTTTCGCGTACCAGCGCTGATTGCTGGACTTAACGCTTCCACAAAGTGCGTGTTAGTTTTTATTTTTGGTTCGCGTCCTTGACTCTGTATTACTTTAAAGCAGAATTCTGTGCCGGTACTTAACGGTTCTTACCAATTCATTTGGTACCGGTTCTAGACGGGCACCAGTTCGATAAGAGTACCGCAACTCCATCTAACAAGTACAGGTAGTACGTCCAATAGTACAGGCACTGCGTCTGGTATCGGTATCATACAAAGGCCAATAGTATCCGTCCCCAAAAATACCGATATGTCAAGCCCTGCTTTAAAGTTGTCATGTTAGATTTACGTCGGCTCTAAACAATATTATGATGTTATTCTCCTAATTTGCAACAATGCTTCAATGGTGCTTGTAGCATAATGCTTCAAAAATGTAGAACTCAAGAAGTAGGCACTCAATTATAATTGCTGCTTCCTACTTCTGCTAATACATTTTTTGCAGAAGTGCTTGGCGCCGTCTTATAAATAAAATAACATTATGTGCGTCAAATTGGGATAAGTTAAAGTTTTACGCACATAATAAGTACTGGCATCTGTACAACATAATAATATTATTTCAGATACTTCTTAATTATCAGGAAACTTAACATAAACATAACATAATCAGCCTATAACGTTCCAACTGCTGGGACACAGGCCTCCTCTCAGTGAGAGGGAGTGGGCCGTAATCCACCACGCGGGCCCAGTCAAGTGTGGGTTGGTAGATGTCACATGTCTTCGAATTCAGGAAACTTAAGTCCTACAAAAATATTTATCGCCAAACTAAACGTTTTTACAGGGCTTGGTTTTTATAGGACTTGGTTACCTGATAATGAAGAAGTATTTGAAATAATATGTTTTTGTGAGGGTTCCGGACCCAAATTACTAAGACTCGACTGACCATCCGTCCGTTCGTCCGTCTGTCACAGGACTGTATTTTTTTAACCGTAATAGGTACAGCCTACAATTTTGAAAGAGTGTGTACTATTATTGCCCCTACAACAACAAATAATAAAACAAAAGAAAGGGAAAGGACTAGGTACAGACGCCAGGACATTAAGCTACCCGAAACTGTCCAATTTTCCCAATCAACTTTGAACCTTATGCTTTAGCGATAATGTTGAAAATTTATTAAAGAAATTTGTCAGATTGTAGTAGCTTGATGTGCTGGCGTCTGTACAAATTTTAAAAATATGTATGGTGGTATGAATCCTTCATGTGCGACGCCGACTCGCACTTGATCGCTTTTTTTCAGTACTTACCGTAATACTGTATTTACTGTCGGTGTAGTACGAATCCAGTATATCATTGATGGCTTGCGTTACTTTAGCCACGTGAAACTTGACTCGCGGTTCCAATTGGAATGTTGGCAGATATATTAGTGCAGGCCGTTTAAACTCCAATCCCATCTGCAAAAATACATCGAGATTACTGGATACATCATCTGGAATAGTTTCTTTTAGCATTCATGCGTTATCAACTGTATTAGACTATTATATGTGAGAGAGAAATTATTTAATGCTTTTTAAGAATTGTTTAATAATATTTTTATCAACTTCCGGTATATGAGGGTATTGTAACATTTGTAACCGACTACTTTTAAAATGCAAACCCTCCAAAACCGGACCCTCAGAAAGGTCACGGGATCCCCCTTCTATGTCCGTAATATAAAACTACACCTGGATCTTAGAATACTCACCATCCAGCAGTTCATGAAACGCCTCGCCAAGCGTTTCTTCGACTCCGCTATTAAGCACCCCAACCCCCCTGATTGCGGCGGCCTCCCGATATACTCCCTCCCGTATAAGTAGGATTCGCCGACCAAGGCATACCCTCACCATCCCCGACGACGCCACTACCCTCTTACAGGAGAGCAGAAAAGCCACCATCACAATTAAGAGATACATAAACAAGACCCGTCAGCCGTCCTTCCGTCCTCGCCGTCGAGGACGCCCGTCGCGACGCCCCGTAAATTCTCCTCCCCGACCCTTGCTCGAGCCAGCCCGCGCCACTGAGCCTGTAGTATTAAATTCGCCCCAAAACAATTCCGATCCAGCCTGTCCCTTGCTGCCCTCCCCCAGCGACGCCCTAAGCCGAGTTCCGTACCCCACAGAGGGTGCCCTTAGCGTCTAGTCGCTTAGCTTTTAAGTTTTTAAGCCCTGGCTGGAGGCCTTAATTTTGAGGCATCCACAGGCAAGTCCGGTTAAGCAGACGACAACCTCATAGGTTGAACTGCGAGATGCCATTACAAAAAAAAAAAACTCGATAGATCAAAAGTTGTCCAATAGCGGACACGGCACAACGGTGCCACAGACTAAGAAGTACCCTTCAGACAGGGCACTCTCATAGAGAAAAATCGACTCGCCTTATGGTTCACATATCATGTTTGACAGTTTTTTTTTTTAATGTAGCTTTAAACCTGGCGCGGAATTTTATGCAATGGCGTGGTACGGCTTCAGCCTAAAAGGTTTTTCTTGATATTGGTAGTTTCATTTTCTGAGCATATAATAAAAAGAATAATATATTGATATTGTATCAATATATTATTACTTTTGCACCAATTAAATACTGCCAATCATATATTGCAATATGTTTGCAATAAAGTTTAGAAAGGGAATATTATGGAAAAAAAAAACTTTTCTTACTTTCATTTCTTTTTATTTTTTAATTTTGTTTTAAACTTATTATAAGCTTTTAATTGCATCAGGGGCAACAAAGGTCTACTTTCTAATCTGAAGACATCTATGCCTTTTAATATTTTATTAATAACATTGCACCAATTAAATACTGCCAATCTTAAAATGCCTCTTCTCGAAATGATTTCTACACAAACTGTTTGCGAAGTTTTTGGAAGCTCAAGCTTCGCAGTCTTTCACAATTAATGCACTGTAACCATTTTTTGAGTCCTATCTCACTTTTTGGAAACATATGAAAACTGACGTCCTTTCGTCTACTAGCACAGGTCACAACACAGCACTTGTTGTATACATGTTACACGATAATATTTCAGCTACAGAAATTGAGAGGATAAGTTACGGAAATCAACGCAGAACTTCACTCGATCAATTTTGAAATTGAAACTTTGAAACTAATAAACTTCAAAAGTTTAGACAGACAGATCAACAAAATGGTGTCCAATGGAATCATAAGACAGAAGTACGGAAGGCGGGAGGGGAGGGAACTGTCAAATGAGATATGTGAACCATAGACATAAGGTTTGGATATTTTACTTGAAGATTACCCAGGGGGGGCACACTTAGCACTGTCATCTATTTCCATAGACGACAGCGACATCTGCAGTTTGGTGGGTTAAAAAAACTTGGCAGCCATTTTCTTGTTTGTCAAATTGTCAAACAAATGTCATTGTCGCCGCCGGCCATCCGCCATTATCATTGTCAACTCCGCAACTCCGGCTTTCCCGACGTTGATGCGCTTCCCGAAATCCCGAGTTTATCTCAGCTAATTATGTTAAAATTGTTACTTGTTACTATTATTTGTTAAACCCTAATTGTGACCCTAAACATTATAATAAAGATTCGCTACTTATAGTAAGTATGCTTAGCTATAGGTATGTGTATATTTATTAGAGCTTTAGGTCACCCACCAAACTCAAGGTGGCAGCACTTTCCATACATGCAAATTTTACCACAGAGTTGTCACTCTTTCCCTCTATAGTTACTTTACTCTTTGAGATTACCTGCCGTGAACGGTGCTCTGAACTGTCAGGTATGTTTCTTAAATAATAATGTTGAATTTATATTTTTATGTTGTTTCTTTTTATTTTACTGTGTTATCATTTTTAAATTCTAATATGCTATATATTATTGTTATGAAGTATTGCTGTGTCACTTACTGAAAAATATAATAACGAACCTATTTGTGTCTATTATTCTACCCTACCTCCCCACATATAATAGGCTGCAGTTGCTCTCCACGCCCTTGACTAGCACCCTAATTATGTAACACACTACCAATCACAAACTGAATCAATTTGAAGGATATTGCTAATACATTGCTTCTTAAGTTCAAAAAATTTGTCTGCTGAGCAACGTACTCGTAAATAACGCAATGAATGTTGTTGAACTGTCAAAATTAAAGGCATTCCTACTGATAGTGTGTCACGCAACTACACCGCAGTCTTCCATGCTGTAGTACCAATGTAACTTTTTTAATTTATTTGTATTCTCTAAAGGTGCATCCACACCGAAGTTACTTTTTGTGGACCAACGTTTACAAGTGTTGATGGGCGATAACGGATAACAAAGAAATATCTAGCAATCTTAGTAAAAGTTATAGAAAGTTACTTAATGTAATCATGATGCAAATAGTTGATTTACAAAAAGTAACTTCGATGTGGATGCACCTTAAGTTTATCCAAGATATGACTGACATCGATAAAGGGAAACTTAGTGAGAAAATCTGGACTTGTAATTAATAAAATCGCCAATCCGCCTTGAGCTAGCGTTGTGATTAATGCCACGGGCAGTAGCACCAGTAGAAGAGGCCTCACCCCTTTTTTTTCTTGTGGAAATCCCCATGGATGTCCACCACCCTGGGGTGGGTGGAGGGGTCTGTCAGACTCTTACTGACTAAAACCACACGGTGTCCTGCTGCTACCTTTAGCCAGGGTGCTGGAGTGCTTGCGCATTTCGTCACGCTCCCCCGGCCAGGTGTTGGCCCACATGAATCCATGCGGACCCCGTCACCCAGTAGAACAGTAACAGGCTAGTTCAGAGATGGCGAACCAATGGCACGCGTGCCGCTGGTGGCACGTGACAAGATAATTTAGGCACTCCATCAATTTTTCGATATCGGATATTTTTTTATATTGCTGAACGGGCCCGCTCTTGACATCGATCACGCCTGATGGAAAGCGATAGATGAGGTCTATAGATAGAACGAGCGTGCCCACAGGATGCCTAAGGCACTGGAACTCCCACGCATCGGCGAAACGCAGCAGGCTGCTTGACGCCGGATTCCGATGGGAAGGTGGTCGCAAACCAGGCGGGCGCTAGGGCCGATATGCCTGCCGGGGTCGCGGGTTGTTCGTAAGAGATACCGTGGCCCCTGGCACAGGCCACTGAAGGAACACGGGTGGGTTTTAGTCAGTAAGAGTCTGACACGCCCTCTCGCTCCGCCCAGAGCGGGAGAAGTTATTTGATAATTTCCCACCCAACAAAAAAAAAAAAGGCTGCTTGAAGCCGCACGCAAACCAGGCGGGCGTTAGCCCTACCGCCGCAAGGGAAGAATTGGCTAGTCAAATAAGGTGATGGGTGTGTCTTTCCAGAATGCGCCGAGCGCTCGGTTCAGTTGAGTAACTGGCGCAACAAACTGCGCTACACGAGGAGGCTTCTTCATGCATCCCAAAAATATAGCTGCCACGTTAATGCAACGGATAATGTGAACCTGGTATAAATTGTTTGGCATCTTGTTTGTATCAGCAGAAGTCGCACTAATTTGTTATTTCATTCAAACAAATATAAAATGGTAAATGTTAAGATGACTGAATTGAATAATAGTTAAAGGTCTATTTCTGTTTGCAAATAGGGAGTTATTCTGAAACTATTGCGTTATTTTTCCAGTAATCAAGAAGTCAATATTGTTTGTTGGCACGTCATGGCCACATTAAATATTTATTTGGAAAAAATGGCACGTAGGTAGATCTATAGAGGTTCGCTATCCCTGGACTTGTTCAACCTGCAGCAGTTAACTTGAGACTTCACTCGGATGACGTAAGCGCGTGGTTGTGAGGCGTTGATGGCGAGAGCGGTAGCACAGCGGGGTCGGGAGGGGTTCTCGGTTCTCAAGTTAAATGTTGCGGCTTGTATTTTTATGGTAATGAAGTAGCTATCTTTATTAAAGGAGTCCAGATCATGCCGCCATCTCCGTCTGGGCTTGCCGCGATCTAGTTAGCCAATTGATCGTCTGACAGGCGGCAGACGATCTTGATCATACCTCCTCGCTTTTGGTAGCTCTGGTTCTAGATAGGTGTAAAGAGAGTAGGCAGGCCATGCCCAGCAGTGGCACATTAATGGCTAATAATAGTAATAATCTGCATTCGCGATTTATTTGCGTTTTTATAAATTTTTCAATAGTGCTAGTCACTCTGAAATCAACTGATTTACCATTTAAATAAAGTTGATATTTGTTTAACTTGAAATAATACTAATTTGAAACATAAGTTTGAATTCACTTAAGCTAACCTGTGAACTCCGTCGTCGTACTTGTCCTCCTACGCCGGCAACACCAGAGAAGCCATAAGACTGTTTCCTGACTTTCATTCGACTAAGAGACTTTCTTCCAAAACCCAACGTAGACTTTCCCCCGGAGGCAGAGGCCATGTCGATGCCTACCCTACTCTTCACTCTCTCACTTGAATCCATTTTTGTTACTAAAAATATTATTCTATGTAGATATAATATTGATAATTATTTATTTTATCAGCTTGTGTTTTTTTAACGTAGAAATTGACAGTAGAGTACTCTTTTGTTGTCATAGAATGTCAATATTATTCTTCGAATTTTATTTTAATGTATTCCGAAAACTGTGAGTATGCCTATCAGGATATAATTAACCACCTTATTGGTAATGTTGGATCAAAAGTTTCAAGTAAAAGTCGATTTAGACTAAAGGAGCGAATGCACATTCTATCCCCCACTCCACCATTTTTTTTTTAAACAACGAACATTTGTTTTGTTGGGATCAGAAGGATTGTGAAGAAATAACACTCGAAATTACTGCAGGGAATAATTGTACTTTTTATTCGTAATTCCTGCCTTACACTCGTTAAAACAATCTGAGTCTATAACGGTTGAAGAAGGTTGCGTCCCATATCACTCCCCAAAATATCAACGACATAAAAGGTGGATATCCGTTTGAAATATTTTCTGTTTTGCTACATTATTCCTTAATATTTAGGTTATGCAAAACATTACTATTTTATCAAGTTTTAACAGTAAAATTATAACAATAACAATACCTATATAGAAGTATGAGGAACAGGGTGTAAAGTTCACTCATACTCTATAGAAAAGGGAGGATCCTCCGACCAGACGGGTGTTGTGTCTGGCGGGCAACTGCCCAATGATTTATGTTGGGCCGTTGTATCTATGCTAGTTGCGCGGTAAACTCTGCTTGCGAGATGCAGGATTTGCGTGACGTCAGTATGACGCGTTGTTCGCATGTGGCGTTGTAGATACCGCTACATCACTCCCCCCCGGAGACCGGAGGTCGATAGTGGTCTGAGTCTTGTATCTTGCGATGCTTGCCAGGCCAGCTGAGGTTCCAGTGAGTCGGAACCGGTTGCCGCATAGTTCACGGTGAGTCGGAACTGTCTGCGAAGATGTCCCCTGTGAGTCGGGGTGGCGCTGCGTTATGTTCCAGTGCGTCGGATTTGATACAGCGCCGGGTTGAGGCTGACTGCTGGCGTCGACCAGGAGAGGCTTATTAAGGGCTCTGCTTGTAGACCGGCCGAAGGTGCAGTGTGCTGTGCCAAGGTTGCTGATGAGGCTGAGGGTGATGACCAGGTATGCGCGGTCGCTGCATGCTGGTGGTCAGGATACCCGTTGAAGCCGTGGGTGCTGGGCTGGCTGGGTGACTCGCCGCTCTAAAGCTTGCGGGAGTGATGATGATGACGTCACGCTGAAGTGTTTGCACGAAGGCTGCGCTGACGTTCATGTTCGGGGTCACCAGTATAGAAGTATGAGGAACAGGGTGTAAAGTTCACTCATACTCTATAGAAAAGGGAGGATCCTCCGACCAGACGGGTGTTGTGTCTGGCGGGCAACTGCCCAATGATTTATGTTGGGCCGTTGTATCTATGCTAGTTGCGCGGTAAACTCTGCTTGCGAGATGCAGGATTTGCGTGACGTCAGTATGACGCGTTGTTCGCATGTGGCGTTGTAGATACCGCTACACCTATAATTAGGATAATCTAGTACGCTCATAAAAAAAATGACAATCAACAGAATTCGAATAACGGCGTACCATCCACAGTCGAATGGACAAGTTGAGCGATGACATCGAACATCGACAGAGGAACTTCCAACCGTATTATTGGGATTACGTACTGCCCTGCGACATGACAACAATCTCAGCCCAGCTCTAATGACGTATGGTACCACACTTTGTATACCATCTGATTTCTTTGAGCCACAAAGTTGAAGAATCGACGATGCTGAGCTAGTACGCCGCGCGCCGTCTCGCCCGCACTATGACATCACTCACGCCGGGGCCCCACACCACTCAAAATAAGCTGACAAGCCTTTTGTTTACAAGGACTTATCGACGTGTACGCATGTTTTCGTTCGTAACGATACCGCCAGAGCACCACTCACACCACCGTACGATGGCCTCTATGAAGTACTGAAGTGACAAGTATTATAAAATCCAGTTACCATTACGTACTGCGGTGGTGTCGCTGGATCGACTTAAACCTGCCTACATCCAATGGGTATCGTATTACCCAGTAACTGGGTTGTGGAGGTCAGATAGGCAGTCGCTCCATATAAAATACTGATATTCAGCTGCATCCGGTTGGACTGGAAGCCGGCCCCAACATAGTTGGGAAAAGGCCAGGCAGTCATATTTGTAATTGTATATTTGAATTCTTTCACAAGCTTTCAAGAACCCAAAATTATATAAAAGGGCAACTTAAAATAATAACACCAATTTCTTATACATTTACAACTCGTATAATACCTAGTACCTAAGTATTCATTTTTTCGTTTTTTGTTCGAATGCTTGAATAATTTATTCATGAATATCTTCATCGTTTTTACAGTCACGCTATAAATATAAAACACTCTCGTTTATCTACTTGTACAATTGAGTACAGATAACAAATATCTTATGAATAAAACGTAGCAGAAAGGAATGTCACTATAAAGAAACTTGTAAAAATAAAACTGACAAATTCATAGGTTCCCGTTACGTAGGAAAAAATACGCTGTGAAAAATTTCTGTTCACACGTTGACAAAGAGGTTTTTCGGGTAAAAGCCGTGGGTACGTACCTTAGAGCATTAAAGTACGTACCTACCACTGACATATAAATACGTCAGTGGTACCTACACATAAAGAGTGCGACCTCTTTTTTGGAATGTGAGCCTCTTTGTATTCCGCCCTCGCTTTTTGTTGGGCCACATACAAACACTGCTTGTTACCTGGAATGGTCGTGCCGAAAGATATATATATATATTTTAAGGCATACGTGGGTACTATACTATTCCCACGTTGGAGGAGTATACGTATCTATCTAGTTACGAAAATAAAGAAAGAATGAAAGAAAAAGTATTTATTGCGACTCGAACAGGAAGATCACAAACTAAACATAGTAAAAAATAAAAAATCAAGTTATACAATAAAACAAAAAAGTAACAAAAGAAAAATGAAACAGAAAATCCTATACGAGGCCAAAAGGCTCCTATCTCAGCATGATGCTGCGACATTTAAAAAATAAATGTCGCAGCGCTGGTATTCTGATAGGGCCTGCCGCTGTGATGACGAAACAAACGCAGAGGTCTCTTTTGAAGTCCAGACATAATCTTGGTCAGATCGTGTGAAGACCATGTAGATTGGTGTCTGAAATGGTATTTTGAGGAAAGAAGCACACAGATTGAGTGAACCTGTAGGTACCCTTATTGCGTAAAACATGATCAATCACAATCTAAATCATTTTGAAGGATATTGCTTATCCATTGCTTCATATATTGTCTGTTCAACAACGTAAATAACGCAATGAATATTGTTGAATTGTCAAAATGAAAGCCATTGATTGCTGCAGATAGTGCGTTACAAAATTACCCCGCCGCTGTGCAGTCAGTGCACGCATTTGTCAATTATCGTTATAAAACTGGAGATATGAATGTGTTTAACAAAAACCTATAAAATTCAATCATTAAAATAAGGCTGGTAGTTTAAGTTTCAAAATAAGAACGCTCTCTATTTAAACGAAATAATAACCCGAACGTCGACCTTCCATCAGAAAAATACAGCATAAAGCATTGAAATGCGACTTGCATTCAGTGTATAGTAGATGCAGCGATAGCGGGGTCCTACGTCAACGGTACAGCTCCCTTATAGGTCAGTTAAACGTTTGTTCACCCCAAACTAAGTGGTACGGGGTAGGACCGAGATGTGACCGATACTGGGGATTCAGGGACTTTACTCAAAAGTGACTTTTTGTTCTTAAATTAGAAAAGACGAGGGCAAGACAGATTGATACTTAGATAAGCCGTGAAAAAAAATGTCTGTCGTTTAGAGAGAATATTTTAACTGAGATTTTTTGGTTTAAAAAATAATATATCTCGATTAATTGTCCAACTCTCAACTAAGCTAGGATCGTGGGTACTACTTCTGATATCGAAAGTAACTTTTTGTAGTAGTATAATCAACCTATAATGTTCCCACTACTGGAACATAGGCCTGCTCTCTTTGAGTGGGAGTGGGCTGTAATCCACCACACGGGCCCAGTGCGGGTTAGTAGATGTCACATATTTTCGGTTTTTTGTTCTACGACATGCAGGTTTCCTTACGATGCTTTCCTTCACCATTTTGAGAGCAGTGGTGATGAAATTATTTACACAAAGTAAACCGTCTGCTTGGGTTGGAACCCACGACCTACAACTCGTAAGTCGGGGCCGTTACCACTGAGCCACCACTGTAACTAGCTTTTTGTAAAATCGACCAAAACAAAACACTTTACGTTAAAAACGCAAAGCTAAAAATAGAATAGGTGGTCTTTATTGTAAGCTTTTCCTCCGGCTAATAGTTTCGAATATACAACAAAATAAAGTGGTCGTTGGAAACTAGAGCCAGACAAGTACCACCTACCCTGAGTTTTTCGTAGAAAAACAGCGGTATTTTTAGCAGATTAACTTACGAGTATTAGTACCGAAATGGTTTCGGCTCTAGGTATTAACTGTTATTATTAGGTACAAAAGAACCGTTTCAAGTAGCTATAGGAAAACCTTAAAATAGTCGGAATTGAATGATGATGGCGTTTATCATACTTTTTTAAACCATTGCTTGCATATAAGTTTTTATAAGCGTGCCAACGGGAACCTATTACTAAAGCTCCGCTGTCCGTCCGTTCGTCCGTCTGTCTGTCACAGAGTGTGTACTACTATGACCGCTATAACAACCAATAATAAAAATAAAATCAAGTTAAAAATTAAAGGGGCGTTAATTTCCGACTTGATTTTATTTTTATTACAATGCAAGTAACGTCTTTGTAATACAAGTGTTTAAAAAGATGTGATGTTAAATATTGTTCGGTGGTACGGGCCCCTTCGTGTGCTAGTCCAACTCGCACTTGGTCGGTTTTTTTGTTGTTGAAATATTACATTACAGACAACATATGAATTACATTTACGAAGTTGAAGACAATCACATTACGATGACAACGCCTGCAAGCTTAAGTAAGAAAAGCCAATTAAAATATTTCTCCTTACACAAACTAAACTCACACATACTTTCTACTTCTAAGTTACTCGTATATCTCACATTAAGATACAAAGGTACATTTTTATAACAAAGCAAATCTCTATGCACTGACGTAAGGGCTTTGCCCGAGGGCCAGCGACCTACGAGTAAAGAACTGTTCACATTCGTAGACTGAATATAAATACTTTATTTATTTATTAATAACCAACTTATATTGACAGTTTACACCACACATGCAAGTTATTAGTCAATATTTTAGTAATTACACATGTCATGTCATGCAATCATAAAATTGGGTAAAATCACGTAATAAAAGTGAACATAATTTGAAGAGATTAAATAAAATGAAACAAAATTTGTCAGAATTAGATAAAAATTAGATAATAATTAGGATAAATTGGAATAGAAATTATTAATAACAGGTAACTATATATAGTGTCAGAATCTTCTTAGCAACTCCTCATAATCAGCCTATAATGTTCCCACTACTGGGATACAGGCCTCCTCTCTGTGAGATTGAGTGGACCGTAATCCACCACGCGGGCCCAGTGCGGGTTGGTAGAGGTCACATGTCTTCAAATTTTTGGTTCTTGGACATGCCGGTTTCCTCACGATGTTTACCTACACCGTTTTGAGGGCAGTGGTGATGAAATATTTTACACAAAGTAAAGCGCCTGCCTGGGTTCGAACCCACGACCTACAACTCGTAAGTCGCGACCAAATTCTACTGAGCCACCACAGTTCTAGCAACTCCTCGAGCAACGAAAAATAAACATGATTTCTAACTAAAGTTAAGTAGGTACAGGCTAATGCGAAAATTTTATCTGGGGACAGAAGACAGCCACTGAGAAATAGGTACAGCCACCTGCCAACTCCGTAACACAACTAATCCATTGCTTCATATGTTTCATCAATTCGTCTGCTCGACAGCTTAAATAACGCAGTGAATATTACCGAACTGTCAAAATGAAAGGCATTGCAATCTTTAGTGTGTTACGCAATTACCTTGCAGCTGTCAGAATTTCCAAACTTTGACTGCTCGTAACAAATCACCTATATTTTAGTCAGTAAGAGTCTGACAGACCCCTCCACCCACCCCAGGGTGGTGGACATCCATGAGGACTTCCACACGAAAAGGTACCTACTACGCTTTGGAATGGGCAACTAGCTTCATCGTTCTGACTGACCGACCCCTTGACAATTCAAAAGTGCCTACAATTGTTTTATTTGAAATAAATGCTTTGAGTTTGAGTTTGGCGGAATCGGAACTACATTCCATTTCCTGGATCCCGAGTTGTGGCATGAGCATCAAAATCCACACTAATACTAATATATATACTAATATTATAAATGCGAAAGTCTTATAGAGATAGTTTGAGTCCCGGGAAAGGACATAGGATAGTTTTTATCCCGATATTCCCACGGTATTGAAACTTATGCGGATGAAACCGCGGGGGACTGCTAGTAATAGATAAAAGATTAGCCATTAACTAGTCAGGTAAGCATCAGTGCTAATTGAACTTGATGCCTCATATAGTATTCGAACCCAGGAATCCATGCTCTGCAGTAGCGCTTGCAAGCACTAGACCGACGAGGCAGTCGCATTAACATTGCATTAAACTGTAAATAATGAATCCCCGGTTCTCAAACGCCTCTACAAATCTTCTTTACGCCAACATTACATAATGTAAACGGGCTTTAAGTGCATTGAGCCCGCATCGGACATTGTTATACAGTGTTATGTAAACTATGCTTAGATACATACTAAGTTAGTTGTGTGACCATCCTTTACAGTTGATTTGCTTTGGGAGTGAATGGTATCCGTTTTCGTTGAATATTTTCAGGACTGCGGAGATGTTTTGCTTGAGTTTTGAAGGAGAATCTTAAGTGAAATGTAGGTGGAACGTTGCCAAAAGAACATACAAACATCTTCACCTCATTCTTATTGTAGTTTGTTCTATAGTTGGTTTAACTTTAATGTATGTATTAATTTCTTAGGTCAAGCCAAAAGTGTATTTAACAGTTTTATTTTATAAACGTACTGGATTCTCTCTCTCTCTGGATTCTTCCTCGAGATTTCTTAATTATAAATAATTAGGTATGTAAGTTGATTATTATTGTGCTATACCGTAGGTACACCTTCCGGAATCATCATCATCATCTGCCTAGACCTTTCCCAACTATGTTGGGGTTGGCTTCCAGTCAAACCGGATGCAGCTGAATACCAGTATTTTACATGAAGCGACTGCCTATCTGATCTCCACAACCCAGTTACCGGGTAATACGATACCGCTTGGTAAGACTGGTTGTCAGATTTTCGGGCTTCTAACTACCCGTAACGACTGTCAAAGATCCATGAATGACAGCCGGGACCAACAGCTTAACGTGCTTTCCGAGGCACGGAGGGGTCTCGGTATGTAAAGATGGTCACCCATCCACACCCCAACGGCGGCAAGCGTAGCTTAACCTGATCGATCGATCTGTGTGGCTGTTTTTATTTAGCCATGGGCCCTCTCCACCTACACCACCATCTACACAACTTCCCACCTTTCAGGATAAATGTTGTAAATGATGCTGAAAACTGCATAAATTTCAGTTGCGTACCTACCTATTTTAGGAGAACTTTAATTTATAATTATGTGGGTAGGTATCTCTAGAATTAAGATTAACATAGCTCACTATTATGCTCCTCGAGCAGACCAATTTAAAATGCTGAAACATTTCTAACAAAATTTGATTTAAGTAATCACTGAAAAATTACATAAGCAACCGCCCTATGATGACGTCAAAGGGGAAGTGATACCAACATAACACACCGACCAAAAGTGGTCGTTTCGCGTCATGATCACCCAAATCCCGAGTAATAACTGCTTATGTTTCCGCCCTTTATGAAAATATCTCCTCTCTCTCCCTTCGGCGCCGTAATAAAAATAATCATATACATTTATACCCTCCCCATTTAGGTGATTAAGAGCTTTCGTGGAACTATGACAATGGTTTCATAGAACAAACAACAACAATAAAAGGTGCAAATAGAATGGTTCTACCGTCCCTTTTACTAAAGCAAGTGACAATAACAGCGTGCCACGAAACATGAGACTTGACACACCACGTGGTTTGACTTGCGCAGTACGCGATTTTAGGTCTCTTTAGCGGTATGAGGTCTGAGCGCGGGACGGGACCGGACGTCATAGGGGCGGCGAAAAGAGCGCGGGAGGCGGGGCCCGCGTGGTAGATTACAGCTCATTCCCTCTCGAAGAGAGGAGGCCTGTGTCCTAGCAGTGGGAACATTATACGCTGATTATGCTTGCAAAGTCACTCATTATCATCATCATCATTTCATCCGAAACACGTCCAAATCCGTAGTATCCGTAGTAGCTCGAAATCCGTAGTATCGGCCGAAATTACGGACGATTCCTACTCCGTATCACCTATGTACATAAGATTAATTTGGGGCCCGACCTGAGAAGGAAAGACATCACGATTTGACAATTTTCTCTTCTCCCGTTATGTTTTGTGCCGTCCGAAAAAGGTAATTAACCGGGTGTATTGTTCATTTAAAAGCGTTTGGACGGACCCGTATCTTCGTCGATGGACTTGGAGAGTAGGCCCACTGGACAATACTGGACATAGGCTTCCCCCAAGAATCGCCACTCCTTTCGGTTCTGTGCTCCTCGTATTCAGCGGATTCCTGCGGTCCTCATCAGGTTATCGGTCCACCTTGTGGGAGGCCTTCCAACGGTATGTTTTCCGGCCAGTACGATTCCCTTTTATACAGGGAAAGCCATTTTAGTCATGGTAGTACTGGTAAGACTTGCAACATGTCGGTGTTACGCCAATATACAATGTTTTTAGGCTCCAATTTCTCCTTTATTTGACCTGATAAATCTCGTATAAAGTTTTGCTATTGGTCTTTGTTCATCACAGCAACTAAAATACGACTTGATCAAGCAACTGGAAACCGTGATTACTCATGTCGCGTAGGTTTCTGTGAAAGATTTCCAAAATGGTGGACTTTCTTATTCTCCCGACCGCCCCGTCGCATCGCATCGCCTGCTCGCACTATTGCTTTGTTGTCGCTTATCGTTCTTTTTGAGTTTTTTTTATTCTTTTTGCTCGTCTCCTAAGGATCCTAGCGTAATGTTAAAAAATTTGGCTATCAAATGCAAAAATATTTTTTTCAATTCGGTTTGGTAGTTCCAGAGATTAGCGCTTTCAAACAAAAAAATAAACAAACTATAACTTTATTATAACAACAGATAATATTAATGTATTTATTTTGAATAAGTTACAGACGAGAAGATATATTTATTTATTTATTTATTTATTAAAACTTTTCGCACAAAAAGGTACAAAGGCAAGGTATAATGTAGTTGTTATGATTAAAATTATGTAAAAGGTGGATTACAACTGGTTGGCATAAGAGTCAGCGCAGACAGAGAGGAATAATCCCCGCGCGGTCTCGGGCATTTTCTTTACGGATCGCGTATGCTCGAGCTTGCGAGGACGCGTCTTCGAGGACGCGCGAGCATTTTTTGTCAGGTTCAAGCATTTATGCACTTTATTGTAATAATTTTAATGTTTATTTTCAAGTGCGTTAATAAAATCCTCTCCGCTGCGCTCCGTTCTGTCTGCGCTGAGCCTAAGAGACAGTGATCAGCTATAACGTATCTTATAAAATAATCAAAACTAGTGAAGTGTGTCAGTTAGCTACGTTTACACAAACATTATATAATATCTTACTTTTGTATATGTACTCGTATCTTGCTTATATTGGTATGTATTTTTTCCTAAACATAAATATTTATGGTAAAAAGGCGGAGAAGGGAGTGCAACTCAAGAATGTAGGAGAGTAATGTATGTAACTGCACAACCATATGTATTTATCGTGAGTGTGGGTGAGTGTAATTATAGTGTGCAGCGAGAATTACTTATTATTATTAGGCAATGTATGTAAGTAGGGACTCGGTTTGTTGTTGGTTATTATAAGTAAGTAGTATAGATGTTTCAAAGGTATACCTTTGAAACTTTATTAATATTTTGCAGAAAGTTCTATTCATTTGTCTTTACAACTTCCATTCGTCAAAGTTGAAATATTTTCACAAAGTAAAAGCGTATTCTTGTAAATTACGCTTGTAGATACAATTTCCATATAAAATATAACAAAAGACGAGTCTAATATATTTATGTGCTCCCTGATGGCCAATGTTTGGACCAACCTTGGTGTACCTATTGTTACTACCAATCCGCTTTACAGTCGCTACTTTTATGGTAGAGATGTTTAAAATAAAAGATAATTCTAATATGGATATTAGTACATTACGATAAGTCTAACTTAAAATTAGCGCCCAAACGTAGCGAGGGTTTCTTAACGCCGTGTAAGTAACAGGCTACTTCAGTCATGTATCGTATACATAACATACATACATAATCAGCCTATAATGTTCCCACTGCTGGGACACAGGCCTCCTCTCAGTGAGAGGCAGTGGGCCGTAATCCACCACGCGGGCCCAGTGTGGGTTGGCAGATGTCACATGTCTTCGAATTTTTGGTTCTAGGACATGCCGGTTTCCTGACTGCCTTGTAATATACCGTTTTTAGTCGTTTTTAGTTTTTTTAGTTCTGTGTATACTGTATATTCAGTGCCTTAACCTAGGTCAAATAATTTTATTTTGATTCTAACTACTTGATTTCTCTACTCTATTTTCATACATAAATTAAAAGTCAAAAGTACCTAACACTCACTGAATATTTTAACTTAATAGATTATTTGAGATAATTCCGTCTTCCATGTTTATTAACCTTGCTCGTAAAACATGGATATAGGTTACAGTGCAGCTGTTAAGGAAGCTGGAGGCCATCGTTCATTAATGCACTGCTAGTTACAAGTTGTTCTGCTTACTTAAATGCACTTTACTAAGAAATTAGTCAGACTTCAGGAGGGAAAGAAAGAAAAACGTTTATTTGGCACAATACCGTAAACAAGGAATGCATTTAATTAAAATAAAACCTGACGTAAAATTTAAATAAACTAAAGAAGGAAGAGCAGATGTAAGTGATATGTGAATAATTGATATTGATAGGTATCATACTAATATTATAAAGGCGAAAATTTTGTGTATTTGTTTATATGTTTGTTACTTCTTCACGCTCAAACGGCTAGACCAATATTGATAAAATTTTGTATGGGGGTAGCTGACACCCTGGATTAACATATAGGCTACTTTTTATCCCGATATTCCCACGGGATCGACATTTACGCGAGTGAAACCACGGGGCGCTGCTAGTCTATTTATCGATATCCTAGGATAAAACTGTTGAATAATTTTATCCTTATAGGTAAGTAGGCTAGATTCTGATTATAGAATATATTATGCTTGTATTCAGCTGCATCCAGTTAGAATGGAAGTCAATCCCAACATAGTTGGGAAAAGGCTAGGCAGATGATAATGATGATGATGTAGGTAGGCTAGTTTGCCACCAATGGGGTCGGTTCTCGTCCTATATTTTTAAGCTATAATCGATCAATATCAATATTATATTAGAATAGATTTTGCCCGAGGTATCGACCGCTTATGTTGGAAAATTTCCCACGGGAACGCACAATCGGGATTAAAGGATCCTCTGTGTTAATGCAGGTTTTAAGCTATCTGTGTGCCAAATTTCATATAAATTCGTTCAGCTGTTTTTGCCTGATGGAGTAACAAACATCCAAACTTTCATATATTATAATAGTAGGATGTGTGTGATAAAAAACCATCTTGATAACGACATCTACAAGCTTCCTATTCAAATTTTCATTTGCATTCCATAATGTAATGTTTCCAGAAGGCCCATTCAATCTAGTCGCATTCTATAATGTCAAAAATGTATAAAAAATGTAGTAAAATTAGAGGTCAGACTGTTAACGTTCTTAAAATTACGAGAATTGGCCCTCAGGTGTTACAATGGCTTAAAGCTAAGGTAAGTTCAGCTTTAAATAGTAGTTGTTCAGTAATGACTGACTATACCAACATTGGTTCAAAACTGGAGTCAACGAAGCACGACTTCAAACGTGCTAGGTTTCAGTACCAAGCTCCTTGCAATTTGGTTAAAATAACTATAGAAGTTGAAACAACGGCTCTGTGATCCGTCCAAATAAGTACTCATGACTTAACCTAAGTATTGTCTACCTGTGACTGAACTAAAATGAACGAAGTAGCTTTGAAAATTACAAACTAAGTATAGTTTGTTACTCCCAGCAAATTGGACGAGTCAGTGTTGAAACAACTTGCAGGTGAAGTTAACATTTTTATACGCTAAAGAAATTATAAGTTTTGTGGGATGCAAAATTATGTTTATGATTTTTACTAAGAACTGGGTGTTACTCGAACCCGCTCTCTTTGATCAGCTTTTGATTAGAGGTTCAACTTCGTCGCTCAAACCATTAATTTGGAATATGCACTAGAAAAAGTTAAATCTCCATTTGAAATGAGATTAAACATTTAATAAACCTTTTTTACAAGCGATTTTGATGTATATTCCGTGTAAACAAAAGAGATGCATATATTAATAGTTAATCGCTGACTGATCACACTGCCGGCGAGGACTCGCTCCACTGGTTTGTCGCTGAGCGACAAGAGCTATCAAAGATAATACTCGCTCAGCAATGCTCGCTTGGCGGTCAGAGCTCACGCCGACTGAAACCCCTGTAGGACTAACCGCCCCGAGCGAGTGGTGCGAGTAATCGCTCGTCGCACTCGGGACACTCGCTGATAGCCCAGCGACAAAACTATTGGAACATTCGGAACTACACACTCGCTGCTCGCCGCTCGCCAACTCGTTTTCAGTTGCTAGTTCTACTCGCTACTCGTTCATCAGCGATGGGATAACTGCCTTGGGGTAATCATGTGCTGAATTCTTGGTTACCGTTATATGACGGTATATGACGAATAAAAAAAACACAACTTCGAAGAAAAAAGGAGCCAATAATAATATAATATTTTTTCAAAACTAGTTTTCTTGCACTAAGGGCTGATTTTTCAATAGTCAAATAACTTTTATCTGATGAATAAATATTGTGGTTTGACAACTTTTGTATAGAACATAATATGTCAAACTGTCAGATTTATCCTTAAGATAAAAGTTATTTGACTATTGTAAAATCAGCCCTATGACTATTATACAGCTTACGTGTTGAAAACAGCAATTGTGCCTGAAATTACATAAAGTTTTACCTCTATGTAAGTAATTAAGTTTGGGTCAAACTAAGTTACAGGACACATTCCAATTAAGCCTATTAAGAGACAAAACAATTTATTTAAAGGACGTGGTTCACATTCAAGTGACTTATCTCTCTCTACTTTAAATTAAACCGCCGACATTGTTTTGTTTTAATTACACAGGAGGTTAGTTAGCGTTTTAAAGAAGGTATTGGGTGATTGAATCACTCTTTCCAAAAAGTGGGGGGTTAAAAATTATGTACAGTTCTCTTTAAAAAATTGCTGTTAGCGATAAGACAGCCCATTGTGTCACCCCATGTAAAATGTCTACTTTTATGTTTGTAAAACATAAAAATAGAAAATTTATTAGTGATGTACAGTCAACAAAAGAGATAAGTATGCAGGATCGTTGGATATAGTTGAAGTTTAGTAAGAAACCGTTGGATGTTGTCGACTGAAATTTAATTTGATAAATGAGCTGTTTGTTTTCTATTAATAAAATTAAATTTAATTCGAGAACATCCATCAGTTTCTTACTAAACTTCAACTATATCCGACGATCCTGCATACTTATCTCTTTTATTGACTGTGCATAATAAATAGTATTCTACTCTTGATACCTTCGTCTCTCTTTCTATTTTTCTGTCTGTGGCATCATTCCTCTGAAACGGATAAGCTGATTTAATTGCGGATGTTTGATTGAAAAAGAGTTTTGTTTTTCTACAGTAAATACCTATGTCCTTCTCACTGGTTTATTATGTTTTTTTTTTTAATATATATCCTTTAATCAATCGAGGTGGATCTAGAATAGGATGCTTGGAAGGGTTTGAGGGGATGCCTTTGCTCAGCAGAGGGGACAGTGAAGGCTAGCTTAAAAAATAAACCTTTAAAGCAAAGTCATCTAAGTTCAAAATCCGCTAGCACGTAGAGCCGTGATCACGAAGCATAAAAATTGGACACGTACCTTTGTGTTTTGTTTTGTTAGGTATTTATGTATGAAGAATGGGATTCGTAAAGCTATACCTGATTACAATGACAGGTTGAGGCACTTTAAAATGATTAGCTTAAAAGAAAGACGAAGCCATTCTGACTTACTAATACTCCATAAAATTATAAACGGTATCATCGATGCACAATTGGTAAACTATTTTAACTTCAGGTTTAGCCAACGTAGTAAGCGTCATCTTCGTATTTTTGAATTGCCTACATCCACCTTAAACACCACATTTAATAGCCCTCTAACACGTATGGCAAGGCAATACAATGAAAGGTCCAACTTGACAGATTTTCCTATTGATATTTTTTCCATGAGTTTTGCTTCATACAGACGTTCCCTATTTAGACAGTGTGAAGAGTGCACGTCTATGTAGCTTAAATTGGTTTGTTTTTGTAGTGTTCTGGAAGATCTACTAGACACACTATTTATTGTTCTCCTTTGTCTCTAATATTTTTGAGTTGGATGTCATGCATACCTGTTATTTGCATGGTTACTGAAATGCTAATTTTTGGTTGATATTTAATTTGAATTGTAAGTGACTGTGCTGTTGGTGTGCTTATTATAAATAAATAAATAAATAATCTATCACGGACGATCCACCTCTGCATATTCATACTGTAACAGAAACAAAATCAGTAAAAAGATATGCATAACCACTAAAGATTAAGTAAGTACATTCGTATAGCGTTGCATGGCAAGGCAACAGACAGAAAGATACAGAAGATGCAACATTACAAAAAGAGAGTTTAAAAAGAGTTCAACACGTTGAAGAAATAGAAAAAAAAAAAATACAATTGATTCTTGAAAATTCGATCTGGAAAGTACCTACCTTGGTAAGTAACTGGTGTTCACCACCTCGTATTCATGTGTGCTGTTATTGGTGATACCTATTGTGTGCATCAAACAAAAGAAGGATTAAAAAAAAACTGCAGTCAAAAAAAACAGTCGTAAGTTTGACGTTCGTGGTTCGAAGTAAATTACTATACCAATACTTACTATTCCCCTCTCTGAGATGGACGCTAATGGCTGCAACACAGTTTTTAAACTAATGTAGCTGTTAACGAACATAAAAAATTGGTGAAACTATTTTTAGTTCTAAAAAATATTTGAAAAAAAAAAATAGTAACCTAAAAGATTCATAATCGTTAATTATTATTATGGACTAGCTGCGCCCCGGGGTTTCACCCGCGTAAATATCGGTCCCGTGAGAATATCGAGATAAAAAGTATCTTATGTGTTATTCTGATGTATATGCTATATTATTGTAAAGTTTCGCCAAAATCCGTTCATTAGTTTTTGCGTGAAAGAGTAACAAACTTCCTCACAAACTTTCGCATTTATAATTTTAGTAGGAAGTCACTATAGTTATTTGCAACTACATATGTGTTATAAATTATTCATTTCTAGTAGAACTTCTATGCTTTTTCCGTTGCACGGTTCCATGAAAAGTAAAGCCGTGACGTAGTCAAGTTCAGTGGCAACGTCGATGCACTCCGCAACTGCAGTAGTGAGTGCATTCAACTGCAAAACTTATGTTTTACTTGAAGCTCCGTCAACGCTCGCTTTTATGAATATGTTTCTTTATTTATTACATTACGTTTTTGTTGCAGATAATAATAAAGGAATTTATTGTACGAAGCAAAAGGAATAATATGTAAGAATTGCATCGAAAGGCGATATTTCTACCTCTATGGGAAAAAGGAGACAGTATACAGAATTCTGAGTTGCCTACAGGATTCGGTAGCCTGTAATTTAATTATTGGTTCCTAAAATCTTTGTCCATGTCTACTCAGAGGATTAAGTACTTTTATTTTAAGTCAAACTCAAATCGTCCTATATTAAGATTAGACCATTAAACGGCACTTTTAAACGTAAAAAATTACAAGAAAAAGAAGGGAATCTAGTTTATATCTTCCGCTGATGAATCGCTGCGTATTTCCCTTTTCTTGGTCCAAGATATCTTTTACTAGTATCTATCACATTTTAGCTACGTTGTTCAACAAAATGTCGGAGAAAACAGATTGTCGTAAAAGTATGCTATCAGTGTAGATACAGCTGATATCCATTCCCCTGACACGATCCCTTAATCCTCTCTTACGGACATCCCAAGGAGGTTAGGGATATTTCTATGTGAAGTCTAGACGAAGAACGTTACGTGATATGGTTTCTATCTATAGGTAAATAGTTTTTTTTTAGAATAAGGCACTGTCTTTTGTTTCTTGTAGGATGGTGCGAAAAGGGTGGTGAAAAACTGGGCTGCAGCATTCTCTAAATAACAACAAAGATAAAATGGCAGGATTTATACCAGTCAAGCAAGAGTACAATATTGAAAAAAAAAAAAAAAGTACCAAACTTCCGTGGAATTTCTTGCCAGCTCTAACAATTTTATTCAAATCGTGCACCTGACTTCTGACGTTTCGTAAGTGCCCATGTAAGTTTATGTAAAATAAAATATTTTGAATAATTGACTAATAGGTATCTGCTATCTACTTACTTAATAAAAAAAAAAACACTCACTTCACTCACTGACAGACAACGTACAGCCTTCTTTCCTTCTATAACCAAAGTGAGCACTAAAAGGGATTATTGAAAATTTGAAAGTCAACAAATGAAACTTTTATCGATATCATTTATTACGAATCCTTCATGGTCTTCTCTATGTTTCATCGCTGATGCATTTCGAGGAATAAAATTATAATATTTTTATTGTTATTAATTTTTTTTTTTTCGAGGATTACTTTTGGTGCGTTTCTAGGAATACCCCGAAAGTTTGTATGGTCGTTCACATTCTTGCCAATGGGAAATCCCATTAAGCAAACGAATAAATAACGCCACCAGCTACGATCCTTACATACCTACTCCTTTTGCCTCATATACGTTCATAAGCTAAGTATTATGTAAGTTTAATCAAACAGACTGCTAGTATACCAAAGCAAACAGCAAGTTGCATCAACACAGTCTAGTATTACCTGTATTTAGCAACGGATGAACTAGTATTCACCTGATCCGTGCAAATACAACATTTATTTGTAGTGCCGTGCTCCGTAATTAATCTGGGATTTATATGCAACGGTAACAATTTGTTGCTTTTGTCTGTATATATAGTTCGTGTAGCTCATTCATCTGAAATGTTAAGGTGCATACAGACAGAGCGAGGCATGCGCCGCAAATGATTTTTTTTATATGTACGGTTGCCTAAGGCTGAGGCATCTAACATATTAAAATAAACACTTGCGGCGCATGCCTCGCTCTGTCTGGATGCACCATTAGAATTTGTTAATATGAAAACTGAAAATGTTGAAGCCAGATAGAGATTCAAGGCAGATTGTAGTTAGTCCCTGAATGGTCAATTGGACAATTTATAAATACATCGAGACCTCTTGGAAATTCCAGGTCGTGAGATATCAGAATTTTCCAATAATTGGGTTACAGGCGGACGATATTCTGTCAAGTTGTTTGGCTAGGATGCGAGCAATTTTGCAGGCAACAGCTATAGCTGTAGGCAATTGAAATACCGAAGTTAAACCCCAACAGGGGTCATCGAGTTGATCATCATGAACAATTCTTACAATTGGATCCGTAAAATGGAAAAAAAAACAGCAGTTTTATACATGTATGTTCAAAATGTTCAAATAAATTAAAGAAGACCTGTTTTTTTTTCGGTATTCGTAAAACTTGTTCATAATGATAAGTTCAATGAACCCTTTTCGGAGTTTCAGTTATTTCAATTACACTTTGTGGGTACAAAATCTACAGTTGTCTTATCTGAAATAATTCAAACGGACTATAACCATTAGAATCTCTAAAGCTATCGCTATATCCAGCATTTAGCTCAAGTCTGACGACTCAAAGGCGGGCGCAACCGCAGGTAGCAACTAGTATATAGCATAGTATCCATACGCTGGGATTATAAGCTTAGTTTACGTAACATGGCAGGGATATATACAGATATATCCCTGCCATGTTATTGCTACGTTCTAACATCTGTATGTTAGAACGTAGTAATTGCATGTGTTGCAATATATTGCTGAAGTAGATCAAAATATTGTATTATTTACTACTTCCATCGACTTGTGAACTTTATTCGTGATCTTAAAAGTAATGTCCTGGACCCTTATTGCGTACCACACGATCAATCACAATCTGAACGATTTTGAAGGATATTTCTAATCCATTGCTTCATATGTTCGAATAATTTCTCTGCTCATCAGCGTAAATAACGCAATGAATGTTGTTGAACTGTCAAAATGAAAGCCATTGCTACTGTTAGGGTGTTACTCAATCACCCCGCTGGTAAGAAATGGTTTCGGTAAACTTATTCGTCGTAGGAACGAATAAGTTTGCCTCCATTAAATGGTTGCCCCATTTTCTAAACGGTAGGTCTCAAGTTATTGCTAGCATTTATTTATCTTCGAATACTGAACTTGATGACAAGTCAAATGATTAAAGTTTCAACTTGGAACTCTCTCTTAATAAAAAATTAACGGCAAAATAAATTCCAGAAAAATCAGCCTATAACGTTTCCTCTGGTGGGACACAGGCCTCCTCTCTGTGTGAGGGAGTGGGCCGTAATCCACCACGTGGGCCCAGTGCATGTTGGTAGATGTCACATGTCATCGAATTGAGCAATCGAGAAAAAATCAGAGCAAATAAAAAAAAGGATAACTCGCCACTCTCGAAAAATCTTCTCAGACTTGGTTGGACACAAAACTTTTTTTATGAATAATCTCTCAAAGAAACATGCTTAGACTGAAAGGTCGCTGAACATGAAAAGATCCCAACGAATTTATTTTAGCACTAATGAACATTCATACCTGAGGAAAGGTTGAATAATATATAAGTTACGGAGTAGATTTAACCCCCTCTGGGGTTGTAGCTCAGTGCTCAACATACGTAACGTCAGTATTCGGACGAAAGCTCACGAATAATATATCGGTATTAGATTCGTAGCTCGTTTTGTGGACGTTTGTCATTATTATTTATTTTTATTTTCACAGTTCATCGTAAAATCGTGTTGGATTTAGTGCAGTTGGAGGTTGTTTGTACAGACGCCAGCACATCAAGCTACAATCTGTCAAATTTATTTAATAGATTTTCAACTTTATCGCTAAAGCATAAGGGTCAAAGTTGATTGGGAAAATTTGACCGTTTCGGGTAGCTTGATGTGCTGGCGTCTGCGTCTGTACCTACTGCCGTGTTGTTGGTTTAGTATTTGTTTTGTAGAGAGATGTTGTTGAGTTACTTAGGGCGGATTTCGCCAATGAAAATGAACACGATCAGCACATCTAAAACACGTTCAAGAGCTGTCATCATTGTTGAGGAATATTGACACACTTGGCACTTAGGTGTAGTCGAGTCTTTTATACAGTCATTTTGTGGGCGCAGACACAGGTGCACCCTCTCTTGTCTCACTCTCATAGTTTGATGGGACAGCACGCAATCCGACACGACTGGAGACAGATCAGGAGTAGGACCAACGGCTTAACGTGCTTTCCGAGGCACGGGGGTATCCTGCCAACTTCCAAACTCCGGGCTGCTACTAAGAAATTCCTAATGGAAAAAACCCAAAAACACTTTGCCCGACCTGGGAATCGAACCAGGACCTCACGCTCAGCAGTCCTGCTTGCAACCACGAGACCAACGGGGCTGAAGCGGCGAAGGCTATAGGCATAGTACAATTAATTTACAGGCATCAACGCGTCGGAGATCAGCTAGTTGTCGAATAAATTCATTTTATTTAAGTATAGGCACTTAGTTACCTACAGCTAATTTAGGTTAAGTGAGTTTGAAGTGAGCTGTCATTTCACCTGATGCTAGGGTTTGGCACTATTGACAGCTTACTTCATCTATGTTTTCACGGTGAGATTTTTACAGAATAGGCCGGCAGTTTGTTTTGATTGAAAAAGAAACGATGAACAAAGAAAGAACATTTTGCATGTCATCATACATTTTGTACGAGACACTTTAAAAAAAAACATGGACTTAAAAGAAATCCACTACTTTCAACATTTATACCAATCAGGTAATACATCTCAGGTAAAGACCAGTGTGCTGGTAAACTATCTTAGAGCTGCTGAGCGCTTTATAGACAAGTTAACAGTGCACCAACCCTAGGATACCATACCTAGCTTTTATGAGATACGGTTGATAGTATGTTCCACTTGAGTCCGAATATAAAACGCTGTTTCGAGCGAATACTGTTTGAATTATCTCACTTTTAGACTACGTACCTGCAGTTTAATGCTTTCGTCCGATGAACGCACTTTAACCAACGTTTAGCAGGAGACGTTTAGGGACGGAATATATAATTCTGCACAATTTGAGGTATGGGCGATTTGGAACCACATACTACAACGCGCCACGCGTCGAGGCGTAGATAACGCACCCTCGCGCGTAATTTTTTACATACAAATTCAATAAAAAACGGGAATTTTGCTCCGTTTTCCGCGCCCATCGCGTGGCGCGTTGTTGTGTGTGATCCGCCTTAGGTAATTTTTTTTTTTTCACAGCTGTCACAAAATAAATCAGTTCAAAAAGATACATAGGAAGCGAAACATTATACGTCATCGACACACGTTCAAATAACAAGGTTTTACAAAACAAACAAGTCTTTGTAATTCAACATAATATGTATTTCAAACACATGAATTGTGTGAAACAGTTTGAATTGGAACAAAAATCAACTGTTTGCTAATGAAGTGATTATTTTAGCTGCGCAGTCGCACGTTTGACGTCACAGCATCATAATTTACATAGGAATTGGTATCGATATAGTGTGATGTAGGTAAATCGTACATAATATATAAATTGTAGTGCATTGTTAGCCAGGTGGTAATAATATTTGTGTTGTGATACTTATAAACATAATACGTCACTCTTTTGTAAGGTTTTAATAGCAAGATGTCTTATGTATTTTGATGGGCTTCAGAGTAAGGCTCTAGACAGACGGACCGCATTCCAACTGCAATCCAACCGCAAATTGCAGTTCGGATGCAGTTTGAATGCAGTTGACACGACTGCAATAGAACTCAACTCATTCAAACTGCATCCGAACTGCAATTTGCGGTTGGATTGCAGTTGAAATGCGGTCCGTCTGTCTAGAGCCTTAAAGTTTCAGAAAATTGCTTGACTACCTGGCAATTCTCAGGTGTTTAAGCCCCGAATGAACTTTAATTTTACGTACTTAGGACATTCAGGATCAATGCAAACCCTTTAGAAAGTCATTGTAATGTAACTCTTATCTCCGTAAGGTAAGATATAATATGTAAATTAGAATTAGATAAGAGTAACATTATACTAAAGGTTTTTCGTCATTCAAATTTGATCGCGAATGTCGGACTCTTTGAGCAGAAAGGTCACAACCAGTCCCTATTATGGCAGATTTTTCTTAAAGGTTGTACTATAAAGTCCAAAGTGCAACACATCAGCGCGACTAGAAGACTCGAGAGCTCGCGCAGACAGCTCAAGATCCGTTAGTTTTTAGATTGGATGGCTGCTCTGTGACCACTCGCTACGTAATTAGTTAGCACTACTATGTGTCTTTATGATCATTCAGATCTTGTTTATATTTTTTGTAAAAAAAGGTGGAAGCTAGAAGCTGGACTTGGGAGACAAGATGTTTATGAAATGTACGAAACATGATGGCTGTCTTGAATAAATTAAACTAAATTTGAAAACAGTCACTGTACAACGCACACGCTATAAGTTCATAGGACTGACAAAAACTAACACGGTATTATGATCGAGATTATTAGAGTGTATATTTGACTCATAAAAATGAATGTAACCCCGACTTTGAAAAAACTGATCGAATCTCTGACGAACGAAATCTGAAAAACGGTGCCCTGTCAGTTTACCAAAAATTAATTTACAAATTTTTACTTGACAAGCAACGATTGGCAAAAACATGATTTGTTATTTCATCATTACACAACAACAAGTTTGCCAAATAATTCACTTTACAAAATAATTACCCGATAAACTTTTCTTTAATAACGTGTTATTTGATAAACAATTAATTTTATCTTATAAAAAAACGTTTGGGATAAAAACGTTTTACATATTGACTTATTATTACGCAATTTCCTAAAAATGAAACTCATTCTTTCATCGACTTGCACTAATAGAAAAATGAGGCGTTTTTTAGTGGGTTACCCGGAACCGAACTAGTTAGATTAGGTTAATTATTTAAAACAAAATTATTAGGTTAGGTTAGGTTAAAACTGTGACCCCTACGCACGAGCCGAGCGAGCGAAGCGAGCGGTGCCGCGGCAGCGGCCGGCGAGTGCCAGAAACGACTAGATTATATAGAAAAAAATACTTGCCTGTAAATTATTTGACCCAAATGGAAAATACCGTCATGATCACTTTGTGTCTGGTTTAGAAAATCTTTACATTAGTATAAAACAAAGTAGCTCCCGCTGTCTGTAAGCTTAGATCTTTTAAACTACGCAACGGATTTGAATGCAGTCGCTAGTATATTATAAAATGATAGTTTGTATAAACGTGATTTTTTCAAAAGAAATGTATAAATGATTGAATATCATCCGAAACATTTGTAAAGAGAAGCATTTGCCAAATAAATGTTTGTAAAGCGACTGTTTATAAAATAAAATATTTGCGGAATGAGTTGTTTGTGAAATAAATAGAATACGAAACGTTGGTTGTAAACTAAAAATTTGTCAATGGAGTTTTGGTAAAACATTAGTGAACCCTGAAAAACAGATGTGTTTCAAGTTTTCATTAGGAAACGAAAAGTAAGATGAACTAACTCTACATACATATTTACGTACCTATAAACATACAACATAATCGCCTATACACGATACAATAACCCCGTAATCATTGAAAAGAACGGTCGCTATTCATCATCAAGATCTCCCATATACGGGTCACAGTTTATCACGACACTTGCGCACCAAAGTCACCCAAATCACCCATATTGGTAACATATGACCACTATTAACGTGCTGAGGTAGCTAACAGGGTATTACGAGATCGAGAAAATACGGTAATTGGGGCTTATTCGGGCGGTGTGGCGGGTAGTTACACTTGGTCTGGTGTGGCCTAATCTTATATTATTATTTTTTTGCGATGTTCATTTGTTTTTTTCTTTATTTTGTTGCTATGAAAGTAGGAGATATGGCGATGAGACCATACATAATCAGCCTATAATGTTCCCACTGCTGGGACACAGGCCTCCTCTCGGTGAGAGGGAGTGGGCCGTAATCCACCACGCTGGTCCTGTGCGGGTTGGTAGATATCACATACAAAATGCCTTCGATCTTTTTTGGTTCTCGGACATGCCGGTTTCACAGTCTTGAGAGCAGTGGTGATGAAATAATTTACAAAAAGTAAACCGCCTAACTAAGTTCGATCCTACGACCTACAAACTCATAAGTCGTAGCCGTTACCACTGGGCCACCGCAGACCAGAGACGACTAACTGAGTTTAACCTAACTGTTAGGTATTTATGCTTGTGTCTATACCTAAACCAAATTAAATTCAATCTACCCTTACCTACATATAGTCTCCTAATAACACCCTAGTTGGTACATACGACGTCGCAAACACAAGAGCTATAATTATAATTACTTCGTCCGGTAGTTCGTATAATGCTCGGCTATTTGCTTCCAATTTAATTAGTGGCTAAGCTCTGCTGTTTATTAATTACAGCTCGCAGCTTCCTCTGATAATAGTGACGAAGTAAGGTATTGGACACATCGGTATACAGTTACACGTGCGGCATATAACCGTATGGGGTATATTGTTTCATCTCATGAAATATGCGCATCATCGAGTAGGTATTACTCCGCTGACAAGCAGCATCGAATTGTGCAACACTCTTTCGACCACACTCTGAATCATTTTGAAGGATATTGCTAATCCATTGCTTCATATGTTTGAAAAATTTGTCTGCTCAATAACGTAAATAACGCAATGAATGTTGTTGAACTGTCAAAATGAAAGCCATTGCTACTGTTAGTTTGTAACGCAATTAACATGCAGGTTCATTTAAAATATGTTTAACAAAGCAGAAATAAAATTGTCGAATTGATGCCTGTCAGATAGTATTTCCTAAAAAAAAGTCCTCAAAGGACCCTACGGAAACTGCTCCCAGCTCACGCCAAGAAGTTTCAGGAGCAAATGATTTATATGGATTTTGTTAATAGCCTACAGCTGGCGTGAAGTTTGACAGTAGATTAATTTGCAAATTAAAGTCTTGTTCAGGTTTTTAGGAATTGGAGTCTTCAGACCCCTTGCCGAGCTCAGAACTTTCATGACTTCCAAAGTCTTGCATAAAACCTAATTAGAAGATAGAAAAAGTTGACTTTCAGGTAAAATAAAAGGCTATGATAAAAGCTACGTCTATTGGAGTCCAACCCTTATTTTGATGAAACAATATGACTCTATCACACCATGTACGGGCGTGGGCGGTAAATATCAACCTCTCCTTAATTACAACCGAGTTATGGCTTTGCTATATTGATATCGATTCCTGGGGCCGTAATTATAAGGATCAAATACATTTTGTTCAGCTTCTATACAGAACCCTAATTGCGTAACACACTATCGATCTCAATTTGAATCAATTTGAAGGAAATTGCTAATCCATTGCTTCATATGTTCGAAAAATGTGTCTGCTGAACAACGTAAACAACGAATTGTATGTTGTTGAACTGTCAAAATGAAACCCATTGCTACTGATAGTGTTACGCAATTAGCCCCCAGGTTGCGCGTCGACGTCCCTGTCATTGTATACGTCGCAACCAACTGGTTAAATTAGCCGTTTAGTTAACCGCCTAGCCTTTTAACTATAAACGGCGGCCGTTCAACTAACGGCCTGAATGATATTAAATTATAGTTTAGGTTGTAGAACTATATCCAATCACGCGCGAACCGGATTGGTCGCAGTAACTAAGCCAGGGCACCCCGACTAAATGGGTTAGGATAGAACTGTGATCAACCGCGTGTGAGCCGAGCGAAGCGAGGCGAGCACTACTTCCAAAGGCCAGGCGGTTAACTAAGAGCGAAGCGAGGCGAGCACTACTTCCAAAGGCCAGGCGGTTAACTAAGAGCGAAGCGAGGCGAGCACTACCTACTTCCAAAGGCCAGGCGGTTAACTAAGGGCGAAGCGAGGCGAGCACTACTTCCAAAGGCCAGGCGGTTAACTAAGAGCGAAGCGAGGCGAGCACTACCTACTTCCAAAGGCCAGGCGGTTAACTAAGGGCGAAGCGAGGCGAGCACTACTTCCAAAGGCCAGGCGGTTAACTAAGAGCGAAGCGAGGCGAGCACTACCTACTTCCAAAGGCCAGGCGGTTAACTAAGAGCGAAGCGAGGCGAGCACTACTTCCAAAGGCCAGGCGGTTAACTAAGAGCGAAGCGAGGCGAGCACTACCTACTTCCAAAGGCCAGGCGGTTAACTAAGGGCGAAGCGAGGCGAGCACTACTTCCAAAGGCCAGGCGGTTAACTAAACGGCTAATATAACCAGTTGGCTGCGACAAATACATCACACTAATCTAAATATATAAAAATCTCGTGTCACAGTGTTTCTTAACGAACTCCTCCGAAACGGCTTGACCGATTTTTATGAAATTTTGTGTTGCTCTTCGTGTCTATATGACCGCATTGTTCCTCTAAACTGAGCAACGGATTTTGATGCAGGTTTTCACCATCACTTATAGGATTTATTCCGGAAAGTTTGGGACACATTAATATTAAACTAACATATAATAAAGTAAGCCCGATGCTTTGTCACGTTGAAAAACCGTGTGAAGCAGGGGCGGGTCGCTAGTATAGGTACCTATTATGAGACGCGAATCACTATTTTCTTTTATTTTCCAATACAAGTAGACACGGTGCTATACATGTACACATGAACAAAGTGTTTTATCAATATATCAGACCCTAAGAAAGTGCTACAAAACTGTGTAAAAGTGCAAATTGACACTATTCTTAGTTATAACATAATCTATCTGGTAAAATATTAAGTTAGAGTCAAATTGCTTATTAGTCTCGATTGTAATCAATTACTAAGAACTTTAGTTCTTATTAATAAAGAAAAAAATACAATTAGACAGAATTAAAAATTGCTTTTATATCTAGGGCAGCAAACGAGCTCACTTTAAGCTAAACAATCTGCGACACCCATTTATATACTAGTAACTAAAAGGTGTCTATAAAATGCTGATTTTATAACGCCGGCACATCAACCTACCACAATCTTTCAAATTTCTTTAATACATTTTCAACTTTATTCCTGAAGTATAAGGTTCAAAATTGATTGGGAAAATTTGACAATTTCGGGTAGGTTGATGTGCTGGCGTCTGTACATAAGTAAGATGTATGTAACCCAAAAACGTTTTAAGCACTTGGCTTATACCTACGTCACTGTATTTTGTGTGAATTCAAAATAACTTGAAATTCCAACTGTAAACAATTTTAGTCTATTTAAATGCTAAATTCATGTAACATCAAAAGCAAATAATTATGTACTTAGTCTCAAGACACCAAGATTATTCATTAACAGGCCTTATATGGCTCTCAACGAATACTAAAAGTCTTAAAGCGTTACCTAAAAGCCTAGCTGTGCATATTTATTTTCACTATGTAGACACGAATATAGGTACTTTAAAAATATTGTCATCAAAATGTTACTTATATTCTTTTAGGATAACCTATTTGTATATTTATATTTTTTTATTGCTGAATGGGCCCGCCCGCTCTTGACCTCGATCACGCCTGATGGAAAGCGATGGATGAGGTTTATGATGGAACAAGCATGCCTAGATGATGCCTAAGGCACTGGAACTCCCACGCATCAACGAAACACAGCAGACTGCTTGACGCCGGACTCCGGTGGGAGGGTGGTCGCAAACCAGGCGAGCGTTGGCCCTACCACCGCAAGGGAAGAATTGGCCAGTCAAATAAGGTGTTGGGTGTGTCTGTCCAGGATGCGCCGAGCGCTCGGTTCGGTTGAGTAACTGGTGGAACACACTGCGCTACACGAGGGGGCTTCTTCATGCATCCCATATACCTAGCTATTACATAGTACTAAAAACGTATGTATTTACCCTTTAACTTATTAGCAGGGAATGTCTCATGTTTCTAAATCACTCCTGACTACGTTACGTTAGTAGACAATTTCTTTTTAATATAACTTCACACCTTTATTCCCCGAGGGGTAAGGCAGAGGTGTAGGTATGGTATACACTCATATTTCGCCAGTTATGTTTAAGTCCCATGTAATAGGGGGAGACCCTATTGCCATCAACTGCGCACTAATCCAAACTCCGGGCTGCTAATGAAAAATTCCAGTTGGAAAAACCCAATAACACATGGTCCGACATGGGAATTGAACCCAGGACTTGCTCAGCAGTAGCGCTTGCGAGGCAGTCTTCAAATTATAATGTCTCTGTTTACACGTATATAAATAAATTGGTATGTATGTATGTTTATTTACATGGAACGTATCGTGATATTTCCAAATGAAATAACAACAGACATTGAAATTGAAATTGTTGCGTGAAATGATTGGCTTTGTTTGCTAATTGTAATGACTTGCCTGCGGTTACGACGTAGATGTAAGATTTAGGAATACTTATGGAAAATTAATAATTGTTTCTATGCTGATTTGGTATAGACGGAAGCTATAGTGGAAGGCAGTTTATTTATTTACCAGCTTACCCGACGGATGCTCCATAGAAAAAACACTTTGCCCAAATTTTCCAGTTTTCCGGGCAACTTTTCCAATTTTTCTTTCCCTAAGTACTTTTACTATTACGAACATTATAAATACAAAATATAGTCAAATCGGTCTAGCCGATGATGATGCGCTTATTAAAACAGCATTTCATTTTTATTTGTATATATTGATTTATTGTTGATATTATTTATAGACTTGACAGAGTGTAATTTTGTAGATTGTCAGCCATAAATCTATGTATATATAGAAAGCTGGATTGATTGATATCGGCAATTGCGCAAAACCATGTAATTGGGAAATCAATGCCCGTCATTGGGAAAAAATACTGAACAAAATTAACATTTCTCAAAGGAAAAAAGAACACGTCAAATTTTAACTGAAACATCGCTTCCCTAATTTATGCATAGAAACTCAACCCTAAAGTGCGTATTTTTTCATATGAACATACAAACCAACTCCACATTATCTTATCATTTAGAACAAACAATGTCGTTTAAAACTTTATACTATAGAGGCTTTATTAATATCCGAAACTATAAGGTTGTCATCAAAAGTTTCGTGCCTTCAACGTTAGACGCAAATTGCTGAAGCTCATGCAAAAAGGTTCAACAACCCTGATACCGCTTGCCAATTGAAAATGACACGTGTCTAAACATCGCGTTTGTTGACTATAAATTATAGTTTAGTATCGGAAATCGATACGTTTTCGATAACCTCTATAAACTAGACAGAACACACACAGGTGGTGTCTGTGTGTGTGCTCCTGGGTAGTTTGTTGCGCCACTTCATCTTCCCAGCGAAAGCACTAGGAAGTGGTGAAGGGCGGGCGTTTTGGGGGACCTTCTTATGTAGTTTTGACGTTCGAAAAGTGCTGATTCTCAGCCCAATTTGAATAATTGACTTTTGATTGTGTTTTTTTTTTTTTGGAAACATAGTTCCTGTCAGATTATTCTAACAAACTACAACTTGGCCTTGATGTCTAAACTGTGTCGTTCTTATGATACCTACTACAACTATAAGAATATGGTTTCGACTCACTTAGTTATCATTCTCATCACCAGCCCATTTAACGTCCCACTGTAGGACACAGGCCTCTCCTGCCTTAGGGCGACCTTCACCAATGCAACTGAACTCGATCAGCACATCCAAACCGCGTTCAAGAGTGTCCGTGTCACCATTGCTGTGGAATGTTGACACTGACAGGGGCCCAGTGACGATTCGATCGACGACAATGGCAGCAGTGGTGGCCGACTTACGAGATTAGGACGTCGGTTTGAACCCGGACAGGCACTTTACTTTGTGTAAATAATTTCATCACCACTGCTCTCAAACCGGTGAAGGATAATATCGTGTGGAAAACGGTATGTAACGAGATTTCTTATGAAATAAGCATCATCTTTGTACTTATTTTTCTGTTCTGTTTTTTTCTTGTCTGTTTATATATGTGTGTACATAAATGGTAAATAAATAAATATGTTCTAGAACCAAAAATTCGAAGACATGTGATATCCCAACCCGCACTGGGTCCGCGTAGTAGATTACAGCGCATTTCCCTCTCGAAGAGAGGAGACCAGTGTCCCAGCAGTGGGAACATTATAGGCTGATTATGCTGTGAAGATTGGCAGACATTGAACGCACTATTGATACAACATGGTCATTCAGGATCCAACTACAATCAATGTCATTTTATATCTCATGAATAAAGTAAACGGATTTTCCGTAGATATGCCACTTTACTATCCACTGGGCGTTATCCGGAGATAAAGATAACTTTTATTTTTCTTCGCCTCTGACCCTATTTCCCTTAAATAATATAACATTGGCAATGAATACAGAATTTTCCTCGATGGGGCGAGATATTCAATAATCTTGAACGTGTACAAACGATACGGAAAGATTGTGTTATTGTTTAATTTTCTTTGTTATTTTCGCGATATGATGAATAAATGTTACAGACTGGAAGATAACAATTATATTAGTTTTGAAGCACCAGTCTAATTACGTATCATAATCAGCCTATATTGTTCCCACTGCTGGAACACAGGCCTCCTCTCTTCGAGAGGGTGTCTAATTACGTAACAGATATTAATTACGTTACGAACATTTGATACAGTAATTGAACTGATATGTCAATCCCTAGCATCAGCCGATCTATTCTGTAAATATCTCACCGTGAAAACTTAGGTGAGGTGACCATAAAGTGAGCTGCAAGTATAATATCAATCCATCGCATCAGGTGGAATAACATCTCACTGCTGGGGAGTTTGTTCCGCCATTTCATTTCCTAGGCACAAAAAAAAACAACGTAACACTATCCACAGTGCCCTATGTTTCAAAACAAATACATGTTTTGAAATATAGGGCACAGAGGATGAGTTAAATTGTCATACTGAAAGCTATTGTCATAAGGGGTGTACGCATTAAGCCTGCTGGTCTGAATTTAGTCGCTAGAATATTATGCTGATAAATTATTTAGGTCTAGACCTACAAATTTTCACAAGGGAACACTTTCCTAAATTCACAAGGCAATTTAAACGAGCGAGCAATCTAAGCAATGTTAATGGGGCCAAGAAAACACGTTTGCCATAAATATCGTGGCAGGATGCTAGCACAATGTCTATCTAGTAGACTATGGTTTCCTTTCCTTTGTATTTACGACTTACGCAATGTGACGAACGATGTAGGAGGCTTTGGGAAGATTTTGACTTGTTCGAAATGAAACTAACACTGCCACCAAGGCAAGACGCGAAAGTATTAGCTAGACTTTCCATCTAATTGAACGACAATAAAAGAGGTGTGCGGAAAAATATGGGCAGAACTTTATTTAAGAATTTTATTATTTACTAGCTGCGCCCCGCGATTTCACCCACATAAGTGTCGATCCCGTGGGAATATCGGGATAAAAACTAGCCTATGTCCTTTCTCGGGATGCAATCTATCTCTCTACCAAATTTTATCGAAATCCGTTCAGTTGTTTAGGCGTAAAAGGGTAACATATAGACAGGCAGACAGACAGTGTTACTTTCGAATTTATAATATTATTATGGATGTACACACAGTGAAATACATAGGGATACGAAATAATTGTAATTTGAGTATAAAAGGTCCTACTGCTTATTTCTTAAGATATTTCTTCAAGCAGACCTGTGAAAGGTGAACTGAAAAAGAAATGTAGACAATAGTGTGTGAGAAGAAGAGAGAAATATGAATACAGGAAGATTTTTTTATCACCATCCAACTTTCTACAGGATGTTCTAACCATGAATATGAACTACTTTCACTACGGGAGCAACACTGAAATCACAAAAAAAAATCAGCTGTTTAATACAACAGTTCAATACCTACATGACCAAAATGTATGAATGAAACAGCTGATTTTTTTTCGTGATTTCAGAGTTGATCCCGTAGTGAAAGTTGTTCATATATTCATGGGTGTTCTACCCTGCAAAAATTTGGATGGTGATAAAAAAATTGCCCTGTATATGAAGTCTAAAACTAAAATCAGCAATGAGACGGTAAAGATGAGAGGGAAAAGAACGTTAATACTAACTTAAGACCTGTCAGAAATAGACAGTTGATCAAACCACTAAAAGAATTTCAGTTACTAAGTTTTTGGCATTCCAACCATAAAAAAACCCTAAAAAAAACGCCCAATATCGGAAGGAAATACTTCCACACAACACTAACAAAAACTGACCACAACTAAAACCCAGCACACACGATCGGAGATATGGGTCAAACCGTAGTCAATACACAGAATTTATGTTGGCACCATAACTTTCGTTACGTCCGCGCGATTCGGCTGATTTACTGCGCGTATTAGGCTTGTATCCGAAACTGTGGGTTCAGATTACCGCGCATTCAATGTGAACGCCCCCTAACAGTGCGGTATCGATATAGCTACAGTTTTTCGCAGATGGTTTAAGCTGATAAAGGCTTACTGGTTTTTGTAGCAAATGGGAGATGGTTTGGGACAAATGTGGAGGATAACAATCACAATGATTATCCTCCATAATGTCCTATAGAGGTATGAGGAACAGGATGTAAAGTTCACTCATACTCTATAGAGAAAAGGGAGGATCCTCCCTCCAGGTGTTGTGTCTGGCGGGCAACTGCCCGATGATTCATGTTGGGCCTATGATAGTTGCGTGGTAAACTCTGCTTGCGAGATGCAGGATTTCGTGACGTCAGTATGACGCGTTGTTCGGATGTGGCGTTGTAGATACCGCTACAGTCCTTTTCCATGTTTCATTCATTTCAATAAGACTCTCATTGGCAAATTAAGTTTTTCACTGGTCTTAACCGCGGAAACTCCTGCAGGCCAGCACTTTAAATGGCCCAGCATAATATGTGCATGCTAAGTATTGCTAATCTTATTTAACTGTGTCTCTTAGCGTTCCTCTTAGCAACTAATATAACGGGAATATTTAAACAAAAATTACGTAAATTCTGTGAAAACAAATGACGGACTATACTTTTCTTGAAACATAAACAAGACAATATTCTATAGAGTTTTGCATTAACTATGGTTTATTTGGTGTTTCTACACTATAAGATACTTTCTAACAGCAAGTATGATGGTTTTTTGATAGCATAGAGAAAATGTCTTAGTAGCTTTCCTTACATTTCAAGTAGTTACTTTGAAAGGCAATGAACAAAAAGGAACAGGGGGCGTAAAATACAATTTATCACTGGTTTCAATGATGAAGGAAATGTCGTAAAGAAACGCTCACATTCGCGTCATAAAACCTAACGAATTTAATCTTCTGGAAGCGTTGATAGATAGGGCCACTTGTCATTGGAGGCATTTCGTTTTGGGATGCGTTGAGCGCCAAACATTTGATACAGTAACTGAAATTTGGCTTGGGTGTGTTCACTCGAGTTTTGAACTTTATCATCATTATTTGCAGGCATGATTTTCAAGATCATTATTTCAGCTAAAAGACGTCCTCTGCTGGAAGTTCGTCACCCCAAAAATTCCATAACCATGACGGTCAAACGTAGGTATTCAAAATAATAAATGTCCAATTATTTTCATTGAAACGATAGATAGCTAGATAATCGAATCGAAATAGAAATCTAATCGAATAAATAAGAGAGATACTCTTTAAAAAACACTACATTATTTAAAATTACAGATCTAAATGTAAAAAAATTACTAGGGGTGACACAAAGACAACCTTTGCATGGATTACGGGAGAAAGAAGAAGATACCAATACTGAACAAACGGTAGCCTAACAACGAACGCCGAGTCTAGCAACGACCTAGAGTAGCGCTAGTAGGTAAAAGGCCAGGATCCGATTTCCTTTTACCCAGAAATATGAAAGAATATAGGAATTTGAGTACAGGAAACTTTATATTTTTATAGCTACGGCTTAGTACGGTCGAACAAGCTATTTGGTATACAGGCAGCGAACTTGCAACTACTTTTAAACAATGGTGTGCTGAGTTAGTCAATTATTTTATACCACGTTATTTAATTAAGGATGCCATAAGCTGAAAAAGTTATAACGCACAAAATAAAATTACATATTGGCAGTGTAGTGGAAAGATGAATATTTTCCCTGTATACCAAAAAGCTTGTCCGACCGTACCTAAATTACCTCAAACGCTCTAGCAAGTTAAGTAGCAAAAACAGAACCCGTAAATAGTCCTTTAGTGTTTTCTCTTTTAAGAGCGTTTACAACGTACGGCATTTCATACAAACTTTCAAGCCCTTGTTTTTCGAAATGAATGAACCGATTTTAATGAAACTTCGTACGCATAAGCAGGATACAAAGGTCTAAAAAGTTAGTAAAAAACATTTTCGAAATGTCTTCTTTAAAAAAAGATAACTGGAAAGGAAATATCTGTTTCTATGGAAAATTTAAAATCGGTCTAATTTGGCTGTAACACAATTTTTCGAAAATGTTTTCTACTAACTTTTTAGACCTTTGTATCCTGCTTATGCGTATGAAGTTTCATTATAATCGGTTCAATCACTTCGACAAACAAGGGCTTGAAAGTTTGTATGAAATGCCGTACGTTGTAAACGCTCTTAAGCATAAACATCAGAATGGGCTTTAAGGCTAAAGTTCTAAATTTGACTCTCTCTCTTAGCCATTAAAAATGAAAATCCAACCAAGTCATAAACACACGACATTTTCAGTGTAATACATACAAGTATTTACTCATGCAGCCAGGCAAAAAGAAATAGAATTTAATTTCTGTGTCGCCTGAAGACAATTTTACACGCGGAGGGACTGTTTGTATGTATGTGTGTCGAGTAGGATTGTAGGTATGTACATGTTTTAGGTGTTGACATGCATATCATACGGTTTTTATTCGCAGTTCTCATAGGGATTTACGCACTCGGTTGTAAATGTTAGATTCTGATTTCGTGATAAAGTAAACAGTAGTAGAGAGAGCAGTGGGGCCCAGTGGTAACGGCCGCGACTTACGAGTTGTAGGTCGTAGGTTCGAATCCAGACAGGCGCTTTACTTTGTGTAAATTATTTCATCACTACTGCTCTCAAAACGGTGAAGGAAAACATCGTGAGGAAACCGGCACGTCCTAGATACAATAATTCGAAGACATGTGACATCTACCAACCCACACTGACCCGAGTGGCAGATTACATCGCACTCCCGCTTAAAGAGAAGAGGCCTTTGTCCCAGCAATGGGAACATTATAGGCTGATTATGATCTGTTCTGGCTATGTCTTCCGCCTTTTCACATGGAAAATACCTAACCATTGGCTTTCATGTCATATTTTACCAAATACGGGGAACCTGCGGGTATTTTCCTTCCCCTCGTTCTCAACAGCTCCAATTTCCGTAAAACGATAAAATACATTCTGCAAAGCCTTTAAAATATAATCCGATACTTTTGGAGACCCCCGTAAAACATTTTTCCTAGTAACTGTGCAAAATCTTTCGGATTTATAGACGTTTAATATTTGTGAGCCTTCCTTCCTTTGTAGGCACCGTTTGAAATCAAGGTACGCGTATAAAATATAAATTTTCGTCCCGGATCGTAGAAACAAAAGGTGGGTAGGTAAAATATTTGGAGAACCTATATACGAGTAGGTGCATACTGCGAATATGTGAACCTTTTTTCTTTTTCATGGACGGTATTGTTTTTATTTAATTACAGTGGGGCTGGCTGGTAGGTAATTCAATATAGTGAGGGCCAGCGGAGGGTATTTAAAATATTGAAAGCTTTTAAAGGTTTTTTAAGTGGATAGTCATGAGTAGAGTTTCAAAGTGAGTTTTTATAGTAAAACCACCAGTTCATAAAATCCCTGAATAATCGTCGTATGTAGCGGATCCAATGTCAGGTGTATTTTTTTTCTATTTTCCAACCAATCCCATTAGGAACTCTCTTATCAAATGAATCTCGGGACATAGTACCAACCTGTTTGACACATTCTACCGTAGTCAACAACACGGTCTAGGTACAGACGCCAGCACATCAAGCTATAAACAATCTGTCAAATTTTTTTATTAGATTTTCAACTTTATCGCTAAAGCATAAGGTTCAAAGTTGATTGGGAAAATTTTACAGTTTCGGGTAGCTTGATGTGCTGCCGTTTGTACATAACTCATAACTGCGGTGAAATATGCTTCGTATCAAAAACTTAAAAAATCTTCATCAGTAATATCATAAAATGCATCATCTGACTTTCTGCCTGTCCGTTACTGCGTTTTTTAAAGGGTTCCGTACCACTGGACTATTTAACACTCAATATTTAAAAAAAAACACATCTGTTGTATGGGAGCCCCCTCAAATATGTATTTATATTTAAAGTGAATACACAACTAAATATTCTCTGAATATTTCAAGCGTCTACCTGTGGCCGTTATTAATGTCGAGCAAATAACGGCAAAAAAATCACGTTTGTTGTATGGGAGCCCCCTTAAATATTTATTTTATTCTGTTTTTAGTATTTGTTGTTATAGCGGCAACAGAAATACATCATCTGTGAAAATTTCATCTGTCTAGCTATCACTGTTCATGAGATACAGCCTGGTAGACAGACAGACACTGGAGTCTTAGTAATAGGGTCCCGTTTTTACCCTTTGGGTACGGAACCCTAAAAGTGTTCTCCAGTAGAAGTTTTATTTTAGTTATAATATCTATGTATATCTAATACTAAAAATAACAAAATTAAATCCTAACTTAACTAAAAATATACAGAAACTAAAATATAGCGTCGAAAAATTCATCCGCATATTATATTATTGTGATATGTTTTTGTAAATATACAACGTTGATTTTTAGTTATCTATATATATAAAAGGAGAACTGACTGACTGACATATCAACGCACAGCCCAAACCGCTGGGTCTAGAGATTCCAAATTTGGCACGTACGTTCCTTATGAGGTCTAGGGGTGCACTAAGAAAGGATTTTTCAAAATTCATCCCCTAAGGGGGTGAATGGGGGGGGGTGAAATTTCACGCGGACGAAGTCGCGGGAAGAAGCTAGTTGCGCATATAAGCTTCAAAATACGTTTTATATCACAACTTTTTCTTATAAAAAACCTTCGTACATCTCAGTGTTGACCCGGCCAGACAGTAGCTTCCGTCAGACAAATGCGCGAATGATGATTATTTAATTCAGGCATGTTTACATTGCAAACCAGGGTAGGCAGGTACCTTGAACCTGTCTAGGTACAGTCGCGAGCACTAATATGCACACATTTAAAAGCGATATTGTCGTAAAAAAGAAAACATAGGTATTTCGTAATATAAAAGGGTTCCAAAATGCGTATACCTACATGTCAGGAAACCAGCATGTCCTAGAAACAAAAAATCGAAGACATGTGGCATCTACCAACCCTTACTGGGCCCGTGTGGTGGATTACAGCCCACTCCTTTTCACAGAGAGGAGGCCTGTGTCCCAGCAGTAGGAACGTTATAGGCTGATTACGATTACGACAGTACCTGTTTGTTTCACCTACAGAACACGTTAAAGATAGCCATAACTCTCTTGTAAATACTTTTAGAGTGGTACGACTCCACTCTAAAAGTATTTTCAAGAGATTTATGTTTTTCACAAGAATTATAAAGTTGCGGTAGGGTTTTGGTCATAACAACTTTTATAAGAAAAATATCTTATTATTTGACCTTTACTCTTGTGATAAATTATGCCTTTTCACAAGAAAATCAGGGAAAGATGTCGCCGTATCGTATGCCGTGTAGTATATAAGCAACATATATACATACATACATAATCAGCCTATAATGTTCCCACTGCTGGGACACATAGGCCTCCTCTCTGTGAGAGGGAGTGGGCCGTAATCCACCACGCGGGCTCAGTGCGGGTTGGTAGATGTCACATGTCTTCGAATTTTTGGTTCTAGGACATGCCGGTTTCCTCACGATGTTTTCCTTCACCGTTTTGAGAGCAGTGGTGATGAAATAATTTACACAAAGTAAAGCGCCTGTCTGGGTTCGAACCTACGACCTACAACTTGTATGTCGTGGCCTTTACCACTGGGCCACCTCTGCTCATAATGTAAGCAACACCCATCCGAAAATAATGTTGTCAGTAGGACGCTAGGTAGGTCAATATATCGATAAAAAACTAGTAAGTCTTTTACGCTGAAGTAATGGAATGTCTTCTTCACTCTCACTGGTCGCACGTCGTTTTTTACCAATAGACTCAGTCTATGGTGAAAAAGCAAATAAATAATAAATTTAATTTATAGTATGAAGCGCTTAAATCCTCCGACATCCTTCCACCCTAAATCCCATAAAAATAAATTACCAAAACTTACCAATACCTACACCAGTTCTTCAAGTACTCAATTCCACATCCCCTCTTTCCTTGAACCATTAACGCTAATCCCCCCCCCTTTCCACCCCCTTCAGAATCCGTTAATACCAAAGAGTTCTAATTCAGGATCACTGGCTTAATCTGATGGATTCGAATGTGAAATGATTGCTTCAGCTTAATGCAACTGTAGGGGGTTGGAGATGGCATTCGAGATCTATTGGTGGGTTTCCATGAATACAAGTTTGTTACTAGTTTTTTTGCCAGATATTTTTGTTTATACAGGGTTATTGGAAAAACATTAACAACCTCTTAAGAGGTCATTGTACTCATCATTATGAACAACTTTTACTATGGGAAATCGCGAAAAAAAAATCAGCTGTTCCCTACATTTATGTTCGTATAACTCGTCAAAATGTAGGGAACAGCTGATTTTTTTTTCGCGGTTTCAGGTTTGGTCCCATAGTAAAAGTTGTTCATAATGACGAGTAAAATGACCTCTTAAGAGGTTGTTAATGTTTTTCCAATAATCCTGTATATTTTGTTTAATAAAACAATCAATGAATCTATCTGCGGAGCCTTTTCCAAGTTAGTTGAGTTTCGATTCCAGTCTGGATGCAGCTGTATATGACATGGAGCGACTGCCTATCTGACCTCCACAGCCCAGTTACTGGGTAACACGATACCCACGATGATTTCTGTGATCACGATGATCACTGTGAATTGCTGGAGGCGCAATACCAATCAGTATATGAATCTTCATACATGTCTATAACTCCAAACCCAGATATTTTATATTCAAGAAAGAGTCCCGATTCTATTAACCTATTTATATTTTGGGAGATAAGGCATCACCATTAAAATAAACATAACCACATACATATTTACAAGCATTGGGAGCGTTTTATGACATCTGATGTAATATGAACTGTCAATCTCAATATATTGACTGGTATTGAGTCCCTATCGCATACAGGCACCTGATCATATATTCACCATTATCTTTATATTAGGGGAAAATGTACCAAAATCTCTGAGAAATACGTTTCAAAATTGGGTAGAAGTAGATTAACTGCGAAAATTAAGTATGTATATATTTCAGGCGTTGCTATGTTTTATACAGGGTAGTAGGGACATCGACGCACATCCTTTTACTAAGGATTCAGCACGTCGTGATTCTAGATCCCCTAGTGTTGAAATATTTCGTCAGGTATTAAAAGAAAAAAATTCTGTTCCATTCATTTGACCGTGTAAATATTGTACTTTTCTATGAAACAGTTGATTTTTAAGGTTCCGTACTTCTAAAGAAAAATCGGAACCCTTATAATATCACTTTGTTGTCCATCTGTCAAGACCTTAGTAGTTACATGTAGTATCGCATAGATATCGCCACTTCAGCACTAGTTGAGAATATTCCTTTGCCAAGTTTTTATTTTATTTTATTTTTTGATGTGGGTAGGTATTCACATTACTCGGTGACCGCTATTACGCTGGTTCCTCATTTAGTTTAGAGTAAGATCCATAAATCATTTATGCATTTCCTAGGAGATTAGTAACGGGATGGATATCTACCAATCTCTTCGGACGAGGCGTTTCGTATAATTATGATAGAACTTCACTTACAGGTAAGTTCGTTTAATCATCAATTATACTTCACGCCTCGTCCTCAAGATTAGTAGTTACATGTAGAATTTGAGTCAATATGTGAAGGAAATATCTTCAACGATACAACCTTTTATATGAAAACAGTAAACGAATGTTTATTTTCCAAAAAAGTTAGTATGTAGGTATATAAACTTCCTTCTTTTAATTTTACAAAGTATAAATTTTAATAATCACTTCAACTTAAAAATGAAAGAAATTTCTTCTGCTTATTAAATTATTCTTATAATAATCGTAACAGTTACGAAATAGTAATGTACTTAAATAATGTCCTACAAATAAAGAAATGTGTTTTTAGTTATTGATAATCGAATGAGCCAAGGATGTACAATCATTGTTCAAAATCGTTCTATTGTAGAACCTCGCAAACACAGTTGAGTTACCACTCCAGCCGGCTGTGTTGCGGATAGCATCGACGCTTACACCGAGTGAGTGCGCGCGCGACGTGCTAGCGTGCCTTGTGCTGTGCGCAGAGAACACGCACGTGTCGATCCCGCACTGTCGATTCCACACTCACTTCGTGTCGTTTTTACCCATCGGCTGAGGGTTTGGGTGCCGACTGCTTTGTGCGGCTTTTTTATATCTACGAACAACAGGTCAGATTTTCGATTTATTTGTATAGCAGAGCAATGTGGCAGCGGGACAAATTGCTGGTTTTTGATTAAAGAATGGAATGTAAAGCATTGGTTGTTTGGAACCTGCTTTAGAAGTTTTGATGATGTCTGGGATTCTAATAGAGATGTGATTTGGTGCAACAGTAATGTTCTTTATATTTATTCTCGAGATTGATAAAAATATATTTATTGGGTCCCCATTCAAAACCCGAATGTTAGTGAGAACGTTGAAATACCTAAATTGAAGAGTCGTGTAGCATTATTGGACTAAATAAGACTCGTAAAGTAACACGTCCCCCACGCACAAACGTGACTCTACAATATTTAATCCATACTAATGCGAAAGTGTGTCTGTCTGTCTGTTACCTCTTCACGCTTAAACCGGTGAACCGATTTAAATGAAATTTTGTATAGAGATAGTTTGAGTCCCGGAAAAGCACATAGGATAGTTTTTATCCCAGAAATCATCCTTTAAAGGAGTGAAAAGGAGGGTGGAAATTTGTATGGGGAATCAATAACTGCTGAACCGATTTAGATGAAATTTGGTATGGAGGTAGTTTGAGTTGTGGGGAAGTATATAGAATAGTTTTTATCCCCAAAATTATCCCTTAAGGGTGTAAAAAGGGGGGTGGAAATTTGTAAAGGGAATCAATAAAAAAGGACTATAAGACTTTTATCATTTATCTTTTCGTTAGAAATAAAGTATATCTTGCAGTTACCAATCATTCAGTGACCTATTTACTTTAATTCTGGTGGTACACATTATTTATGTTTTCAAATCAAAACCACAATTTTTATTATTTAAATAGTACCTCAGCAGATTGATGAAAAAGCAGATTGGATAATAAATAAACTACCCAAATTACTAATTCAATGCGGACGAAGTCGCGGACAAAAGATAGTTTCCTATATTATTTCGGCACTAAAATTCGCAAGCAACACAAACATAATAAATAATTTATATCAAAATTAAATTATATTTCGCTCATTCCTTCGCCACGAACACCACTAAATAAACCCAAAATCAACGCAGGATTTCAAAGAAAATTTAATAAATTCTTCTTCTGACGTTATTTGAATTTGAGTTTAGAAGGTGAAGAGTTTCTTAATTTATGTAGATTGTTAGCACTTTCCACGGTATAAGGTGAGCTGAAATAGAAAATAATTTTCTTTAATATCCTTTAAGGAAATGGAGCGTATATTTCTTTGAAAACATACCAATCAGTGGTATTATTTTCTCTGCGTTTATTTAAACCCGCAGTCTGTCTGTTGGTACTCGTTTAGCTAGGAAAACTTTAGTTGCCTAAAGCAGATATTATGGATTAGTCGAGTCGGAGGATTTAATTATAAAGATGGGATGGAATGGGGATTTTATTATTATTTTATTTTTGTTTTGTTTGGTTGTTTACCGGTATCGGGAACAGGGTCCAAGTTACCGGCGGTCAGAACTCCAGAGAGAGGAACCTCGTAACAATGCGGGCCGTGTCCAGAAGTACCGCTTTCTGGATCCAGCTTCCCAACGAGAGCCTCCTTTTTTATTATTATTAATTTTTTTAATATATTTTTTTATATCATCATCACCCACAGCCCGACTTCACTCACTGCTGATTATAGGCTTCTCTTTTCATGTGCCAACCCCCACACTCCTGTGCCAGCCTTACCCACGATGGTAACAATGTCGTTCGCCCTTCCCGCCGCCGGACGACCGACACTTTGTCTCCCGGTCCTTGGACTCCTGTCATCACTGCGCCTTGCCACGTCATACATTGTGAGTGATAAAAACCTAGCTAGGCGAACGAAACACCCAGCAGCAGCTTGTAATTAGCCAAGCGCATTGAAACTGTTCTACCTGTACTTTGAACATTAGTCCATATACGGATCGGATATCTATGAGTCCATAAGTCCCAGAATTAATGCACACCACCAAACACTAAAATTAGAATATTATGTTATAATCATAATATATACACGGAATTTTTACTATTAACATTGTTTATTTATTAAATTAGTAATACTGATTGTGGGAGAAAATTGGCCATATTACAAATCTACGCACGCACAAAATCGGGTCTAGCGTAGTAGGTCCTTCGTCCATTTTTGGAAGCGTGACTGTAATTTTAATTATTTTTGGGATAAAATTTTACCTATATTAAAAACTAGCTGACCCCGCGAGCCTTGTACCGTCTCAGAATCAATAAATATTGAAATGAATTAACTTCATAATTTTTTTTTTTGTGATTTTTTCCCATGTTTTAATAGTCATTCTATTATTCGGAGACAAATCCAACACATCAAAGATCATAAAAATCGGTCCAGCCGTTCTTGAGTTATAAATGGTGTGACTAAGCCGACTTCGATTTCTGTCATCTATATAAATAACATAGAATAGCATTACAGAACAAACTACTTTCATAATATGCATTCATTCAGTTACACATTGTATAAACAAACTTCGACAAATTGACAGGCAAAACAAAGCTGTACGGCCAAGTGAGGGATGAAAAAAGACGCAGGGCTAAAACAGGTCCTACTTTTCCACTCAACATAAAAGCAAGCGAAGCCGCAGGCTTAACTAGTGCAGTACTTATATAAGATGGTATGTGTAGTCTTCCTTTCAATCATGAAGAAAATGATGAGGTGTGGATCCAAGAGAGTGGAAGTGATTGGCGAAATAAAATTCCGCTGCCTCATATAGGACTGTGTGAATTTTGTAAATTATGTTGACTTGGTTGAACACTGGTGATGTATTTTTGCGTCTTATTTTTTTTTTTTTTTTTTGCTTGTTATATTTCTGTATCGACACTTAAGCCTTTGGAAATGTGATAAAACAACACAGTCAGCCTATAATGTTCCCACTACTAGGACTCAGACCTATCGGTGAGCAGGAGTGGGCTGTAATCACATGTCTTCGAATTTTTGGTTCTAGGACGTGCCGTTTCTTTACGATGTTTTCCTTCACTGTTTTGAGAGCTGCGGTCGTGAAATAATTTACACAAGGTATAGCACCTGTTTGGGTTCGAACCTACGACCTACAACTTGCAAGTCGCGGCCGTTACCACAGGGCCACCACTATTTTTGTGTTATTTCTTAGCTTAGTTATCATTGATAATAATATAAACCTTTGATAACGTATAAGAAGTTGATTTTTATTTAGGAAAACACTTAATAATATTAGCTAATTATACAGGAGGGACATCTAAAATGCCTCATATAGACGCGGCAAAAGCAGCAAGACAAAGACTTGAAAGAAAATCTTGAACCTATTAATGAAACAAGATGCTCACAAGAACCTCGTGGGTTGTAAAAATAAATATACCTCCGACTCTACTTAAATCACAAAAACTGTTGCGTATTAAATTACGCTTACACAAGAAATATATAAGGTACTAGCTGCGCCCCGCGGTTTCACCCGCGTAAATGATCCCGTGAGAATATCGGGATAAAAAGTATCCTATGTGTTATTCTGATGTATAAGCTATATTACTGTAAAGTTTCATCAAAATCCGTTCATTAGTGTTTGCGTGAAAGAGTAAGAAACATCCTCAAAAACTTTCGCATTTATAATATTAGTAGGATCTACAACAATATAAACTCGAAAGCACGAATGCCTAAGCGTTCTAATTTTTAGTTCAAAAATGAGAAACAGAGCCTTCAAAGTGTCTAAACTTAGCATATTTATAGCCTCCTCCACGATATCTCTAGAATATTATTTATGTTTGAATTCACAAATGATTTGCTTCAAGACTGCGTAGAAATAGAATATTCTGTAAGTTCATTAGGTACAAGTAAAATATTACCATTTTGGTGATTAGGTTTATAATAAAATAGTGTTATTTCGTATTTTGCTTATTAAACTGACAAAAGTTTCAGCCAGAAGATTTTATCCTATCTTTTTAATGAACTGCTTTTCGCTCTGATTTAAATATTTTACAAGATGAGTGTCTTTGAGACATCTTGTTTCATTACTAGTGCATAACGCAACACGCCTTTCTACATGCTCAACACTTGTACAACACCAATAAAATTAAAAACTAAAATACCTTTGTAATGTTTTTAATTATTCCGAAAACAAGCAAAAAAACAACCTCCAGACAAGGCCATTCCAAAATAACTATAAATCAAATGATCACTTAAAATCTATTAAATGAGTGAATGGTAGAATGAACGCATCAATCTCGAGACAATCTCGACACACTTTTCAAGATAAACGATAAAAAGTCGGAGCTCATCTCCGATCAATTTGTTTTTTGTTGGACAGTCTCCGATAATAGGCTTATTCTGGGAAACGATAATTTGACGAGTATCGCGAAATTGACCTTGCTGAAAGTACTAAAAGTGGATGACATATTGTATGAAAAAATGATATAGGATGCTTTCTAGGAATTTGTCTTGAGTAGCATAATTGATAGTCAGTAATTTTTCATTTGAAAAAAAAAAACTTATGTCGGCGAAAATTTGACAGGAGTAATTCAAGTCCTCTAAACTGTAATATACTTTCTCGTTTTTGTTCGCACGTTCACTCTTTATTCCTCCCACACTACGCACGTTCAAACTTGTATATCTTTTCGATATCGCATTCACCTCGTCCCCCGAATACGTCGTCGCCTGCAATTCATCAAGTGTGGACCATCTATCATTGTCGTGGCGGTCTGCAATGGCCTTGTAAACCTTCCTGATAACGAACAAACCGAATCGGTTCCGAGATTAATCGATCGAAAGTATGTGTTATGTCACATGAAAGGAAAAGTCTTCATCATTATGCGATTCTTTTTTTTTACATCAGTGTGTTTTACTTTTTAACTTTTAGATTTGAAGCAGCCAGTACCAGCAGCTAGGACTAATAGGAATGTGTGATACTGAATATCTCATGAGTATCTCATGTTATCACTATAAGAATAAAACGACCGCTGTAACATTTGGACGTTCCTCCGTTCTATTATTGCACGACGCATGTTTCCCTTACCTTCTTTTTCATTTTATTTGTGTGTTTATGCTTATTTTTGCGTCATGTTCACCGCAAATAAACGTTTTTTCTTTCTTTCTTTCTTCTTTCATAATGCACTTCGCATTAGAGAGAGCTATACGAAAAAAAAATTGCCTCCTTTCTGCAACTGTTTCTATTGTTATACTCCTGCTAGTACACAGAACCTCCTTAATTTATATACCATTGTATAAATAATTTAATACAGATTAATTCTGTACTTTTCAAAAATTGAGGCTTGGTATTTACAAATGGGCTAAGTGCCAAAAAAGCAAAACCAAAAGTGCTGTGTTGGGCAGCCATTTTAATAAATCATTTAAATAAATGACTTTACACCAATGTTATTGACAGGTATATGTACAAACAGTACCTATTTAATTTAGTTTTCATAAAAATATGCCCAAATAAAATGTTGACTAAGAAACTACTTAATGCATTTTTATTTAATTTCTCAGTGATTGTGTTTTGGCACCTAGCCCATTAGTAAATTCCACGCCCCAATTGTTTTAATGTAGTAGAGGCGAAAAAAATATCAAAATATTTCTAAAAAAATTCCCGTCAAAACATTGTAGCTTGCGAAAAAATCAATAAACTGAGTATTTTTTTTTTAAATAGATTCTTTTCACCCATGGGAGGAACCCTATTGAAAATGGCTCTTTCATTCAAAGTAGTTTAATTATAATTAATAAATAAGTAACCAATATAATAACTATGGTTTTCCATACGATCAAACGAGCATTATGAGTCGTTTATGTCTTTTTTTTATTTTATTTGTAATGTGCGTTTTGTTTGTGCAGAATAAACCATTTTTCTTTCTTTCTTTTTCTTTCTTTTCGTGCACTTTTGAATTTTCCAAATTTTTCTACCTACTGTGTTACCTCCGATGCGCAATCTGTTACCATTGACTCAGAACATGATTCTGAACTCCACTGTGTTGAAAATATTCGTCGGTTATTATAAAATAAATTACCTGTTCCATACATTTTGACCGCATAGGTATTGCACTTGTCCATGAAACAACTGATTTTTTTGAGGGGGGCGAGATTTTCCCATCACTAAATGGTGCTTGTGACGTCGTAGTTTTCATAGTGACACTTGCGTTATCTAGGTATATCTATATCTGTGGTCGAGAATCATAATGCTGAATTCATGGTTGAAGTTTGTGCATGGATGTCCCTACCACTCAGTACTTATACCCAATATTGTATCTAAACTCCACAAAACAAAACTGTCCTGCGGTGTGCACGAAGGACATTGTCACTTCCAACTCAACAACTCCACAACACCTTAAGTACCAACAAACTCTAAGTAACAACAGAATAATTTCCAAAGATTTCTCAAACTATAAACACTTGGACTCCTCCACCAACTTGGATTTAATCCACTTAAATTCATGAACATGGTCGGGAGCTGCTGTTCAAACCACAAGTTAATATAATGAGCTTTGTGTTCTAGGTATGGAAAACAGGACTGATTTATAATTTCTATTACGGAGAGAAACTGGGCTCGAATCACGGATAACTTTGCTGCTTTAATTCGGGAAATATAAATGTATTGTTGTTTGGAATTTGTGGGAACACGTAATTACTTGTTTGAATTTGTTTTTAAACTTCTGGCGAATTCATTAATTATTAGGTACTTTTTACGTAGGCTTTTGTAAACGTGATTTACGTACCTACCTTTTAAGGTCATTAGATACAAAAGCCAAAGAGTTTATAGGTAGGTAGGTAAGTCGGAAAGTCACCGACCGCTAAGGTCCTCGGTCGGTGGTAGATATATTTAGATATTGAGCGTTTTCCTTCGCAGCTTTTAGGTGAATTCCTGGTGACAAAATAAGTTAATAATACATATTTCAGAAAAAGTACAAAGCGCTACAGTAACTCGTTTCAGATTTGAAACAAAAAACAGAATCAACCCACTCTGATCAAACACATAACATCACGCCGGTAACCCTTGAAGGGTTACGCAGAGGTGTACCTTTTACCACCATTTCGCCAGTTATGTTTAAGGGGACTACAGAACCTAAACGCAAGAAACGCAAGTAACGCAAGTTTTTAATGTCTAAAAGGATATGATCGACTACAGTAAATGAAATCAGAAAAATATATGATATTCTTCAGGATATATGCTAGTTAGATAGTTTGTTGAAAACATAATACAATGAATTCGATACGATAGAAAAAAATCATGAAGATACCTCTAAAAACTATATGTTCACAATAAAAACCATACTAATATACATACAATCATTATGATTTTTTGTCAGATTATTCTACAAGCAACATACTAAACCACTAGTATTTTAATTTTTTAGTCTAAACAATAGATTTTTTGTAAATAGATAATTGCTTCATATTTTGCAATAAATTACCAGCGTTGTGTCATCGCGCTTCTCTTTCTTTCCTTTACAATCCGACGGTGACCACGCTTTAGGTCATGTAGTCCCCTTAAAATATCAGTTTTTTTGTGCAAAAACAAAATATGGAAACAGATTTTCTTAGCTCAAGCTTCAAGTAACAATACTACCAGCGGTCGTTGAGCCCCAAAGAAAATGACCGTGCTTTAGGTCATGCAGTTCCCTTAAGTCCCATGTAATAGCGGCGAGCCTATTGCCATCAAACGGGATCCGGGAACAAATCCAGACTCCGGACAAAAACCCAATAACACTTTTCCCGACCTCGAAGTCGATCCCAGGAACTAGCGCCCACTAGACCAAGGCAGTCTAATCAAACATGTGTTAGCAAAATTGTATCCAAAATGTTGCCTTTTATCTTTTAGTTGCGACATGCTTGAGAATTGATAAGATACAGATTTCGTCGTAAACGAAGCACAAAGAAAATGAGAAGCGAGAAGCAACGCGAACTCAGAATACTAAGTAATATATAAATTGACCTTCTATAATTGATTAGGAAAACAGAAGATTTGAACAACGTACATAGGGAGAATTCTGTATTTCCACGATGATTTTTTCGCTACAAAAATGTGGATATTTTCGGAGATTCATAATTCACTTATTCTCGACAATTACCTTCATGTACTTCCCACGCAATATTATTCCTTACATGATCGTTAGCGAATAAAATAAATGTACCACTATTTTCTGATCGGGTTTGACGCATTTGGTGCACATCGCAACTTGTACACCATGCTCAAATGGTGAACTTAGCAACTGGTGCACTTCTCAAATGGCACACTTCGCAACTGGTGCACTTCTCAATTGGTGCACTTCGCAAAAGGAGCACTTTTTAAGATGAGTGGAGATTTGGAAAAATTGTCTAAAAATGAAAGAATCTTTGGTTTTGCGTAGGTAGTTTTCTTAAAAATACAATCAACAAAATAATTTTAAATGGGCAAAGATCGTCACTCACTGGACGCCTGAGGCAGGACATCGCCGTCGAGGTAGACCAAGGCGAAGGTGGCGTGACGATCTAATATCTTTCGCAGGGCCAACATGGCCAGAGATCGCACAAAACAGGGAGGTTTGGAAGGGAAAAGGGGAGGCCTTTGCCCAGCAGTGGGACACAAAATAGGCTAACAAAAAAAAAAAAAAAAACAACATAATAATTATACCGAGTTTTTCCTTCAATATTGAAAAGAGCCGTGTGTATGTTTGTTGTGTTTTGTTAGGTAGTAAAGCATAAATTGTAGGTATTATACCAGTAACCTGTTCGTTTGAGTTCACATCCAGATGTATAGTGTATACCTGATAAAATGGACGTGGAGCTGATTGAAAAGTACCATCTGCGTAATACGATCCAGGCGCTTTCATTAGTCTTCTTGCTATGCGAGTGGCAAATATGATAATTTTTTCCTCTTCTCCGTCCTCACACACAAAAAAATTCTTACCTAAAGCGTTAGGTATATGTACATCTGCAGGAGAACTATGGTGTAATAGGCATGTGTTTAGATATTTTTTGCGTGCCCTGTATAATGTGTCCTTGACGGAATGAAATGATGGTAGTAAAAAATTATATTTTTTTTCAACAATTCTGCGTAACTTTATATATATCATTCTCCTCAAATATTTTTTGGACAGGCCTAAAATCATTGCATACTGCCTTTTTTTAAAAACGATATATGATTACGTATTTTATTTGTAGTAGGTATTGTCTTGCCCGCCACAAGTATGTTAATAATTAATGTTAAAATGTTAGTGATTATGTTGAGTTAATTTAAAATTATTTTGTTGATTGTATTTTTAAGAAAACTACCTACGCAAAACCAAAGATTCTTTCATTTTTAGACAATTTTTCCAAATCTTCACTCATCTTAAAAAGTGCTCCTTTTGCGAAGTGCACCAATTGAGAAGTGCACCAGTTGCGAAGTGTGCCATTTGAGAAGTGCACCAGTTGCTAAGTTCACCATTTGAGCATGGTGTACAAGTTGCGATGTGCACCAAATGCGTCAAACCCTTCTGATCTTCTCTTTTTGTTACCACATTCATTAGCTGTGCGTGATTTTCCTTTTTCGTTTACGATACGTAAACATAAATTAATGTTTCTTTTGTGAATTGGAGTTGAACCTTGTTTCTTATTCATCCCAATATAGCAACAGATATATGAGACGTTGTTCAGCGCACGATTGATCGAGTGATCGCTTGCGTGCGTTTCGAGTTATCGGATTTTATTAAAGGTTATACACGTCTTATAAAACCGGTCAAGTTCGAGGCTCACGTACTAAGGGTTCCGTACCACCAAAAAAACAATTATATCTATACTAATATTATAAATGCGAAAGTATGTCTGTCTGTCTGTCTGAATGTCTGTTACTTCTTCACGCTTAAACCGCTGAACCGATTTAGATGAGGTATAGATAGAGATAGTTTGAGTCTCGGGAAAGGACATAGGATAGTATTTATCCCGATAAATGCCCACGGGATCGAAACTTATGTGGGTGAAACCGCGGGGCGCTGCTAGTTGTACCTATAACTACGAGTAACATTACAGCACGCCTTGATTCCCCGAAAAATTAGGCAGAGATCTAATTAAGTATAGTACATCCACATTTCTGTTACTGAGAAATTCCAGATGGAAAAACAAATAACACTGCCCGACTTGGGAATCGAACCCATCCTCAGCAGTAGTGCTTGCTACCACTTGAGCAACGAAGTATACCGTATTGTACAGACGCCAGCACATCAAGCTACCGGAAACTGTCAAATTTTCCCAATCACCCTTGAACTTGAACTTGAAAATCTATTAAAGAAATTTGACAGATTGTAGTAGCTTGATGTGCTGTCAATACTTTATTTTTACTATGTAGGTATATACCATGATTGATGCATGATTGATAGCAACAAGTATTCTGTGAAAATTAACTGGATACCAATTACGGTTAAAACTAACAGTTATATGACAGAAAGACATACCTACAGACAGATGTCGCCATAGGGTTAGCAATGGGGTCCCTCTAGGCATCTTTTGGGTGCCTAGAAAATTCTTGGGGACCCCTAACAACGCGTGGTTATCAGTCACTACGCGTTCAATCAGCACGTTCAACGCTTCGTTTCCTGCCTTTTTGAGCCTCGTCCTAATTGTGAAATTGTTTTTCTCAGTCGTTTGACCTTTGCCCTTTGAGAGATTTTCTAACTTCGATGTTCCGTATGACTTGATGCGTATATGTGAACGTGGGATAAATAGACCATGATAACTCTGTGTGCCAATAAATATCAGGGTCTCGGGGACCCGCGTAACGTAATCCTTTGGTAATTTATTGGGAGAAGCTGAATTCTATTGATTTAGGGTTTCGGAACAATATGGACAGGGGTTAGCCGATATAGGTTGGCACGAATTGGACATTAATAATATTCAAACAAAGGTATTATGGTGATTGCGTAGTTAAATTTTCTGATTTAAAGTTTTTGTTATTTAAATTGAAATGGCGGGTTTTCTGCATAAATTAAGAAGAAAGCGTTGTTTTCGTTTTAGTTAATTGCGTAACACACTATCAATCGGAAACTGAATCATTTTAAAGCAAATTGCTAATCCATTGCTTCTTAAGTTCGAAAAATTTGTCTGCTCAACAACGTAAATAACGCAATAAATGTTGTTGAACTGTCAAAATGAAACCGATTCCGACTGATAATGTGTTACGCAATTGCCCTGCTGGAGTTGCCTTCTTAACTACTTACTGTACTCACACCATCATCAATTTCCAACCCTGGACCTGTACCTACCTACAATTTTCTGAAAACGGGTTCTGCGTGAAACTAAATTGTTCCAAATTTCCTAAACCACATTGATATGTGGTCGGTACCAAATTAGTGTCAATAAATTACGGTCCCATTTAAGCTAAAACCAACCACAGGTAGCTAACCAACCGTTTCGAACGAACACAAATTCCCAGTACTTTATATGTACCCAAGTATCACCTACCTACATTTATTGGATAATCTAGACATTTTAGAGTAGTGGTGGCCCAGTGGCAACGGCCAAGACTTACGAGTTGTAGATTGTGCGTTTGAACCCTGACATGCGCTTTATTTCTGTAAATTATTTCATCACCACTGCTCTTAAAACGGTGAAGGAAACCATCGTTAGGAAACCCGTCATATCCTTCTAGGTCACCAGTTTAGGATTACGAGGAATAGGATATACAGTTCACTCATCCTCCATAGAAAAGGGAGGATCCTCCGACCAGATGGGTATCGTGTTTGGTGGGCAACTGCCTACATCCTAGAGCAAAAAATTCGAAGACATGTGACGTCTATTAACCCGCACTGGGCCCGCGTGGTGGATTACGGCCCAGTCCCTCTCATAGAGAGAAGTTCTGTGCCCCACAGCCGTGGGAACATTAATATAGACTGATTATGCTTATGCCATAGACATTTTAGGTATTCAACGTGAAAATGATTTTCAAACAATACCTAGCAATTAATATAGACCCTTCTCAAATATTACCTTAACTATACCTGAGTCCTTGTTCGTTAATTACACAGATAAAATCAACGAAAGTTCCCTAACAAGACACCGCGAATGATCTGACAGAAGTTTATCTTACCAAAGTTAGATGTACCGAACTTATCTCCAGGTTAGTTGACCTCGGCAGCGTCTTCAATTTGGTCGGTTTAATTATCAAGATTTTAATCTCCGGAGTTTGTGGGTAGGTACGGTGGTATCTTCGTGTTGTAATCCGACTCCTTGATAATTATTAATAACTTTTTCCTGTACGTTTCTGATGGTGAGAGTTTCATTAATTTTGGGAATTAATTTCTGAGTGCGGGAAAGGTTTCCAAATCTTGGAATGAATAAGCTCTTTCTGACGTCACCTTGAAATTGTGTAAGTTAAGTATAAATAAATCCCAATTTCTTTCATTTGAGAAAGGAGTTTGGATAAAAATAAGTTTTTGAGCTTAATTTCTTTAGGGCTGATTTTTCAATAGACTGATAGGTATATCTTTTAAATAAAGAGGTAATATTGCTGTTTGACAGCTTTTGTATAGAAAATATGTCAAGCTGTGATATTTATTCTTCAGATAAAAGTTATCTGACTATTGAAAAATGTGCCCTTAAAAAAACAATGAGCTATTCGGGGTTTAGGAAAATAAGTACCTATCTATTATTAAGAAACCGAATACTTAGAAAGCTGTCTCTCTAAAAAAAACAAAAAAATTAACTGACTCCACAAAACAGCTCGCGCTCGCTTTATAATAATTTTGAAGGATATTGTTAATCCATTGCATCATCTGTTCGAAAAAGCACATACCCTTTATTTATTAATTTCTATGCAATATAATTATTTTAAATGTGGCTAAAGTTTCCGTTTCTTTTAAATACTTTGAGATTTTATTATAATTTTAGCTGCAGCTGCATGAAATCGAGACAAAAAATATTGATTATCATGACAATGCAATATCAAAACGTGTCGAAAAAGGTCAAATCTGTAAATGTCAGAATGACGTTGAAATAAAACAAAAAAACTATAACCACTGGTACAAGTCCGCGAGGCGGAAGGTTTTTATATGTAAAAAATACGACAGCAAATGTATTAATGTACTTAATTATAAAGTACAAGTATGTACATAGCCACTTAATTCTATGATAATTGATAATGAGAAATGACAATGACAATGTCAGTCAGCTGTGCTGACCGACATTGTCATCGTCATGTCATTTGCCACAGGGCTGCCAACCCTAAAATATAAATAATGCTTGCAGTTAGTGATGCAAGCATTTTATTTTTCAACACTTGTTTTAAAAAAAACGGGCGGCTGTAATAAACAATTAAATGCCCAAAGACATCAAAATAATTACCCTCTTTCAGCCTATAAAGCTCAGAAGGCTGTTTAAATTTTAAATTATTTTAGTACCAAGCCCATTTTATACATTTATCGAACGTCTCCTTTGCCTGCTCAACAATATAAATAACGCAATGAATGTTGTTGAACTGTCAAAATGAAACCTATTGCTACTGATAGTGTGTCGGGTCATTATCCCGCTGGTCATACATGCATCATGACCTTTCTGAAGAACATCATCAAAAGGTCCACTAACGTTATAATCTGAAGTTTGAATCTTATACCTCATAAGCTGTTAAAAATATGCCTAAGACTACGTACGAACTGGCAGGTGACTTGGTTAGCGCCTAGAGCCTAGCGAGTCACCGTGCGAGTAGCGAAGTGAAGCGAACGCTCTAGAACTTTGGTATCCGACAGTACTGCGCGCTTGGTGCCTTCGCTAGTAGCCTAGAATAGAATAGAATAGAATACTCTTTATTATGTACACCATATAAATAGCCTAGCGTGTATGTAAAGTCCACCAAGGATGTTAAGTCACTAGGCCCTAGGTGCTAAACAAGCTACCTGTCAGTGCATACGCAGCCTAAGTGATAACGTCGATATTTTTTCCTACACTGAAAGAAATAAGCAGTAAATAAAAATGAAACAAATGTCAACCAAGACCAATATTGAACCGATATAAACCTCGTCTTTCGGTCATATTCTTGTGGGCGGTACTCAATCTCGAAAAGGTCAGAATATTAACTTGAAGGAACGCGATTACTTTGCCGGTGATCCACAACGATAATTATTATTAGATAACATCAAAGACGAAAATACTTTCCAATTATTTAATGGTTACTTAATGGTTATACCTACTTTTCCTAAGGGATATTTTAACAGCTTATGAGGTAAAATAAAAGGCAGATGCGGTGATGAGGCTTATGGCTAAGTAATAACTGCCCCACGGGTCGATTGATCAGGTTAAGCTACGCTTGCCGCGGTTTGTCCATGGATGGGTGACCATCTTCACATACCAAGACCCCTCCGTGCCTCGGAAAGCACGTTAAACCGTTGGTCCTGGCTGTCATTCGTGGATCCTTGACAGTCGTTACGGGTCGTCAGTAGCCCGAAAGTGTGACAACCAGTCTTACCAAGTGGTATCGTATTACCCAGTAACTGAGTTGTGGAGATCAGATAGGCAGTCGCTCCATGTAAAATACTGGTATTCAGCTGCATCCGGTTAGACTGGAAACCGATCCCAAGGTTTGGCATTATGATGATGATGATGATGAGGTAAATAAAAGGAAGATTAACAGATTAAAATTTAAGTGGACGGTGTGGACTTTGGTGATGTTCATCAGAAAAGTCAGGTGCGAGTACTAACTCGCAATCGGCGTGCGTGTGTGACCAGAAGGGTGATTCTCGTAATTTTAAGATCGTTCACAGTCTGATCTCAGTCTCAACCTGTCAAAAACACCTCGAATTTCCCTACATTTTGACAGGTTTTTGACATTTGTTTGTCGCCGAGATGAGACTGCGACTAGATTTTGAACGTTTTAAATTACGAGAATTGGCCTTCTGATGTATGAGCTTTTGCTTCGTTTACCAAAACAAAAGGAATATGGCAAAACAGGGAAGATGTATAACGTAAGTAAGTGCTGAATAGCAAAAGCTTCTTGTAGACTCTGAAAAGGTATCTGAAACTATTAATCACTAGTTAGACTAATAAAAAACGTGTGGGGCCGGGGAACCCCCGGCAGGAACGTAGTTGTAAAAAATTTTGAGTGCGAAAATTTGAAAATATTCGCAGCCGCCATCTTAAATTTTCATTTTGACCACACGATAGGCTTCAGTGCCTTCGAAAACCATGAAACTATCTCTCTCTATCTGATTATCTCTATTATAATTATTATTTATTAACAATGGTTTAATAAATTTATTTTTATTCTTGTCTGGTCTGAGTTCGTATCTACCTATGTCGATATCACGCATGCAACAGTGACGTTTGCACTCCATTTTTACCTAATCCATGTACGTTTTACCATTAAAGGAATCAATACAGCTCGTTTAGAACCAGGAAATTTATAATTCACGACCATTATATTTTACCGGATTCCAAATGCTTATTTGATTCAGGAAAAAATCAAATGAAAGAAGGAAAATATAAAAGGTATTTTTGTTATCAAAGCGAGTTTCGTACATATTTCATTTTTAGATAATAGGTACATGGAATTTGGCTTCAAAAGGTTTCGTATAAGTATGAAAGGCCCTTGATGATTACTGTTCATAAGGTAACAGGAAACTGATGGTAGATACATAAACTCGCGCTTTCGTCCCATGGGAGTAGGCAATATTTACTGAACGCCACCTGCTACGATCCTTGTATACCTATGTATACGTTGAGAGATTTGTATAGTATTTAGTATTAACATTAGGTCCATAATCAGTGATGCCAGACTGGGGGGAATCCCCGAAATTTTGGGTATTTTAGTTCATCTGCTTAACCTTTTCCCGGGGTCGGCTTCCAGTCTAACCGGTTTTTTATAGTTATAGGAGGAAAATTGGGGGACAATATCTTTGGGGGAGATTTGGGGAGAAAAAGCTGGATTTGGAGTCTATAATATCCCTTACTTTATCCCTATTTCTGTAACCAAAACCACTTTTTCCCCGAAATGTATAACTCTTTTACAACGTTGAGGTTTTTAGGTACAGGTGCGATTTTCGGTAAATAGGTATACCTAAAAAAATCCAACTTTTCATACTAAACATTTAACATACCCAAAATATTCAACTCCCGCCTTGTATAAATATTAATACCTACCTAACTCTTCGCAAAACATACGCATAACCTGATTTCGCTTCAAAATATTTCATCATCTTTGCCCTCGGCTAGACTACATATTTATGTTCTTTAGTCTTAAACAAAAGGGATGGCTTGAATACCTGATGCCTATGTTAAATATTATATAAGCCTACGTTGGCAATCTAGGTCTGCAGATTTAGGTAGTGTTTGCCTAAAGTTAATCAATACGATAAAACAGAAGGCCAATTCCTGTAATTAAAACCGTTCAAAATCTAGTCGCAATCTGAGGGGCAATTCTCGTAATTTTATGAACGTTCACAGTCTAATCTCAGTCTCAATCTATCAAAAATACCTTTAATTTCCCTACATTTTGACAAGTTTTTGACATTTGTTTGTCCCCAAGATGAGACTGCGACTAGATTTTGAACGTTTTAAATTACGAGAATTGGCCTTCTCATCTCAGCGACAATAAAATGTCAAAAATTTTGGGAAAGTAGAGGTTTTTTGTCAGATTGGGACTAAGATCAGACTGAGAACGTTCTTAATATTACGAGAATTGCCGCTCTGTTATGGTTTCTCAATTATTAGATGTTAATACAGCTGTGTGTTATTAATCATTACCCGTATTGACTGATAAATCAAGTGTCATGTAAGACCTGAATATATTGATAACTAGATTTTACCAGCGGCTTCGCCCATGTGGAGGTCGGAAATTATCCCACGGAAACGTACTACCGGGAAAAAAGTATTCTATGTGTTAAACCAGGTTATAAACTACCTGTATGCCAAATTTCATCCAAATCCGTTCAGCTGTTGTTACGTGATTGAGTAACAAACGTCCAAACTATCACGTTTATAATATTAATAATACTAGCAACGCCCCGCGGTTTCACCCGCATAAGTCTCGATCCCGTAGGAACATCTGGATAAAAGTACCCTATGTGTTAATTCTGGTTATAAGCTATCTGTTTTCCAAATTTCATTCAAATCAGTTTAGTAGTTTTTGCGTGAAAGAGTAACAAACATCCATCCATCCGCACAAACTTTCACGTTTATAATATTCAAATTAAGTAGGAGTTATGTTGAAACAACTTCTCTCTCTCCCTTAACGTGTTGCTCTATTATATAATCCTATTACACAAAGACCTTTTACAGCGTGTAGTTGTTTTAGATGACATTGTCCTGAATTCGCAGGTAATATTACTGTAAGGATTATGTTCCATATAGGTATATTCATTTAAGTAAATATTGTTTGTCACACTGAAAATACAGTTCTTAAAATTAGAATTATTAATACCCATGGGTTTACAATATTCATAGTATGTTAAAATAATGTCTAAAAAGCTCAAAACGTGCTATAAAGACGGTTACAACCTAAAACAAAAAACATCGAAGTTGCGATCCATTTCTCTCCGATTCTCAAACTGCAAGAGTATCTTTCCACCTAAGATTCAAGAAATCCTCTCAATACCCTTCAAAACAAACACCATTGACGCCTTAATTCCAACATGCGACCCCGAGGGACACTGCCCAGCAAAGATTGATTTTAGTACAGCCAGTAAACAAGACACACAAAACTATGTCACAGTACAAGTAAAACTTGAGGAAACTAGACGAATATCTTAAGTCCTAAACACACAAACTTGATTTGGAAATCATTGGTCCGAAAGGAAACTTGGAACAAACGAGCACAACTGTTTCAACAAGAACCAATAATTTTCAAGGAATTCTCGTCCGTATTCCCGAAAATTAAGTTCTATAATTGCTTTAACGTGTTTGGGGTACATGTCTTTTTGGGGTTTTTGTAGTCCTTTCTAGCTACGCTCATTAGTAATATTAATTAATTAAACTAATTCTCACACGTTTGGTTCACTTTCTGTTTCTAAACGGCTTTGAAGATTTTAGATAAACAATAGCCATGTTTAAGTACCGTTCATTTTATTTGTATGTCTTGTGCTTTGTGTTTCACGTCCATTTTTGTAGTCCTACTATCTGCTATCTTCCTATATCCTAGCTAGGTAGACGCTCGTGGCTATCTCTATCATTCCGCCAGGGTCGTATATATACGACCAAATACCACAGCTCGTTTAATCTGTATTATTATTACATCATTACAGCTTGTTTAATCTGTATTATTATTACATCATTACAGCTTGTTTAATCGGTATTATTATTACATCATTACAGCTTGTTTAATCGGTATTTATTTTTCGTATTTTTTTTCGGGCACTTTTGGTACTACAACTGATATAAAATCGGGCGGTTAAAAGGTTAAGGTTTGGTCGTTACTTTAACAGTTTAGTAAACTAAAAATGTGTAAGTACCTGTAGCATAATTACTGTTGTTGTACAAAGTGCCTGCTTGGGTTCGAACCTACGACCTACAACTCATAGGCCGTTACCACTGGGCCACCACCGCTCGAACGATGGCTTCTAAACTAAAACTGAGCAGTGGGAACATTAGAAGCTGATTAGATTATGCATGTACCTATTAGTACGTTGGGGAATCAAATCCTCGGCTAATTTGGCAATATTTGAAGTGAAAACTTCTTTAGGCGCGTTGGGCGTTCTTTGTGAAGGGAAAAAACCATTAAATTCGCGCAACTGTTACCGTAACCGACACCGCTTCGGATGTATTCGGCTGTCCCGGGATGTACTCGGTTTTAATGTAAGTATATCCGATACCTATGTCAGTGAGTGATGGCAAAGTATTCTGTTTGTGTTTAGTTTTTGCTTCTGTCGGCACTCCCGGAGTGCCATTGTGTTTTTATATTTTGAATTGTTTCTTCATTTGTTTGTGTTTTTTTTTACATGGTTCTCACATATAGAAGCAACAAGAATTATGTACCCAGGATTTTGTAATATCTTGATTTAAAAGAGTGTCCATGGAGTTTCTTGCCCGTTCTTCTCCATAGAGATCTACGTTTTGGAATGGGCAACTAGCTTCAACTTTCTGACTAACTGGCCGACTATTTTTTTTGACAATTCAAAAGTGCCTGTCCATGGTTTAATTGAAATAAATGCTTTGAATTTGAATATATCATATTTAAGTTTTTTCTTTCATTTATTTAGCTCAACTGTGGCTAAGGAGACACAATTGAATGTCTATTGTTATAAATCAAATGTTGATTTTTCAACAGTTGAGCGGTAGTTCAAGTCTTATCTTGTTAAATTTAAGATTTTACTTATATTTCCTTGGCAACTACAGCTTTGCGCCGTTTGGGGTCGAAACGCTCGGGTCATGAGGCCCGAGCGCGCGTCTCCTTTTTAAGGAAATTTTTCTCGCCGGCTGGTCGATACTTCACGTGACCAGAGGGCTGGGTCATTCTTTGGCCAAAGAATTAGCGTTGCCATTCAACGTGGCAATGCTGCCAGTCTTCTGGGCACGTTTCCGGATGACAGCGATGCGGACGAGTACATCGACGCCTAACTTTGTTTTTATTTGTGTAGTAAGTTAGTCATTTATTTTAGTATCTAATGTAAATAGTTAGGTAGTTAAATTTTCTCAAGTTATAAAATAATTACAGAATAATAAATATTAACTACCTTTTCTTGTTTAAATTATATTATCTTTTGGTACACCTCTTTTACCATTTTATAATTTGTAATGGTATATATTTTACTTAAAAGGAGGGCCCTATGTAAGATATACTGTAAGAGTTGTTCAAGTTACTGCAATAAACTTTTTGTATTTTGTATTTGTAAAAAAGCCTTCTTACTTGGTATCTGGCAAGTTAATCTAAGTTTTTCGGATTATATTTTTCATTGCCTCTTAAATAGAAGGCAGCTTATGTCTTACTGCTAAAAATTCACTTTGCACGTCCATTTTGTTACCAAGTTTTAGTTTAAATAAACCTTTGAAAGGCTAATAGATTATTTGACTAGTCGGGATTAAAGTTGTTGATGCAAACTAATCCGTTATCAGACTGGGATAAACATAAGAACGTTTCTTAGCGACTTCAAAAACTAAGCCGAACTAGAATTTTAAGTCGAATCTAGTGCTTCTTTGATCAAAATTAGGTTTATGCATGATCAGCCTATAATGTTTCCACTGCTGGGACATGGACCTCCTTTTTGTGACAAGGAGTGGACCGTTATCTACCACGTGGGCCCAGTGCGGGTTGGCAGATGTCACATGTCTTCGAATATTTGGTTCTAAGTAGGACATGCCGGTTTCCTCACGATGTTTTCCATCCGTTTTGAGGGCAACATGAGAATATAATCCTCGAATTTCCGCCTGCAATAGCAGCCAGGAATATTCTAAACACGATAATGCTGAAATACCAAACGCGAATCCAACGTCACATATATAGGGTGACTGGTAATTAGTGACCGATACCTAGACACGTGATTGTACTCATGATAACAAACAACTTTTACTATGGGATCAAACCTGAAATCGCGAAAAAAAAATCAGCTGTTCCCTATATCGTATAACTCGTCAAAATGTAGGGAACAGCTGTTTTTTTTCGCGATTTCAGGTTTGGTCCCATAGTAAAAGTTGTTTATTCATCATGAGTACAATCACGTGTTTAAGTATCGGTCACTAATTACCAGTCACTCTATATAATTTACTAGCTTCTATCCGTGACTTCGTCCGCGTGATATTTCTTTTTCCCTCGACCCACCCCGTCGCATCGCATCGCCTGCCCGCGCTATTACTTCGTTTTCGCTTAGCGTTCTTTTTGACTTTATTTCTCTTTGCTCGGCTCTGCCTAGCGTGATTTTGAGCAGCCTATAGCCTTCCTCAAGAATCGGGCTATCACATGCGAAAAGAATTTTCAATCTAACTGGCGGTTCTAGAGATTACCGCGTTCAAATAGACAAACTAGCATACTCTCCAGCATTATTATTAGTATAGATACAGATAGTTTACCAAATCATTTGCAAATATTAACGTACCAACAAAATGTACACTAGCGAACTAAATTACGGCACCTTAGCTGTCATCTGCGTAATTCCCATTCATATTCATGAGTTAATTAAAACAAATGACTCGAGGTATTAATTTCTAAACTCATTTCAACTGAGAAATAACGTTCCTTTGAGAGAGACAGATGTAAAATATTCATTGTAAAGCTGGAACGTTGAAAATTTTGTTTTTAGGGTTCCGTACCCAAGGGTGCCAACGGGACCCTGTTAATCACTAAGCCTACGCTCTCCGTCCGTCCGTCTGTTTAGGACATTCAGTAGGTACTGATCATTATGTGTGATCGGACGATCGTCCGGTAAATAAGTACGATGCGACGATGGTCGCGCGACGAAAACTAGACCATTTGGTCGCATGGCATGATCGCGCGATCTTCAATGGGACATTCAGTAGATATCAGTATTTTTGAACGCACGCACGGTCGCACGATCATTTTCGTCGGACGCATGCATCATCGCGCTAGCGATGACAATAGGACGGAGCGCCACAGGGCTGTATATTTTGAACCGTAATAGGCAAACACATAAAAAAATACTTAAAATATATAGTGTTAAATATAATGTATGATGGTACGGAACCGTTCGTGTGCGATTCCGCCTCGCATTCGGCCGCTTGTTTGCTTTTCAGAACCTATTGGGCCCAGTTTAGTGAAGTTTTATTGTATTCGACGGCATATTAGATCTTATAATGTGTCCCGTCGATGTCCCTCGTTAGTGTTCGACACAAAGTAGCCAAGTTTAAAGCCCAACGTATTAGTCCCTAGGTTTAGAGAAGTTTTTGTTTATCATTGCGACTTTTTGTTCTATGAGAGTTACGAGTATGCCAGGCATCTGAGGTACGTTTTAGTACCTATGTTAAGAGTTGATGGCCTCAAATGTAACCAAATGCACGATTAATGTTAGTGTCTAAGTAACACATCACTCATAAAAGTGTATAAACATAAGTTTGGTAAAGCAGAAACTAATGAGTTGTTAGTAATGTATAATTAATTACCTTTTGAAAATATAATAAATCACAAGGCGAAAGTTTATGAGTGCGTTTGTATGTTTTTTACTTCTTTGATTTGGATGAAATTTGGCACACAGTTAATTTATAACCAGGATTAACACATAGGATACTTTTTATCCCAATATTTCCACGGGATCAACACTTATGCGGGTGAAACCGCGGGGCGCTGCTAGTAAATAATAAATAAATATAAAGTCTTAATTTTGTCATGAGTAATAAAAAAACCTAACCTTATTTATAGATGTTCTTCACAAAGGTCAGGTGCGTAGTACTTGCAACCGGCGTGCTTGTATGAGCAGATGTATGAACGTAAATGAGGCAAAAGGAGTATGTAAGAATCTAGCAGGTGTCGTTCTGTAGTTTCTTCCTATCCCCATGAGAATAAGACGTGAGTACCTATATAAAATGTATGTGAATAATAATAATAATCTATCGAGGCTTTTTAGGCGGTTGGATCAAGAGCCTGATTCAGAAGGTAGTACTCCTCGATACGGCTCGCATTGTGAGGAGGTTCCTGTCTCTGGAGCCCTAATCACCGGTAGCTTGGACCCTGTTCCCGACACCGGCGGACTACTATTTTTTAAAAATTTTAAATGTTTTTTTTTACTTATTTTTTATATTTTAAGAAATATTTAAAAATGTAATTTAATATGTAAATAGATAAATAAACGAAATAATAATAATAATTTATTTCATTTCATAAGCCTAATACTATAAGGAGAGAGAAAAGGGTCAACAATGCATTATGTACTTATATCTTATAAACCTTATAATAATAGGCTAAGTATGTGCACGTTGTGTGAAACTCCTGACACCCAAACTAGGACATGTTCTGTATCTTAGGTGTCAGCGTTCCTCCCTGCTTTTCACATTTGTGAAGCTCATCTTTCTATTGCATGGCACAAATAAAAATAACAATTATAATCTGAGTTTTAATTTTTTACAATTACAATATAGAATAAAAAAAACTACCCTATTTTATATCTGCTATAAATGTGTGGAGAAGCAAATGTGTGTATGTAATAAAAAATATAGGTATTAAAAAGTTGATTAATCATGCAAAAGTATCGTGACGTTCGTCAAACAATAGTGATAACATTAAAAATACCGGTACCGAAATGAAAAATACTGAGATTTTTGTACCTGAGGTATGTTGGTTGGCCAACCAAGCCCCCATATTTAAGCTAGCAACAACCACGGTAGGTACCGTACCGTTACATAAAGGCAGCGATAACGTCAACACTGTTGCACAAGAACAACGCGTTGATAAGAAATAGCCGGACTCACATCAAACAAAACCATATAATGAACACAAGCTAGGGCAAAATTTAAAACATTTACAGCCTCAGTAACGTAGCGAGATGAAAATATTTATACTTCAAAGTTTGTTTGAGAAACTATAACTTAAAGTTGAGTTCAGAGAAGATCCGTCGACACGTGTAAGCTACAATTTTAGAAGAATCGATTAAATGGAGCAGATAGGTAGGGTTTGTTATCTAACAGACACTATCTATAAAATAATAATATGTACAAGTATATAAAAAGGAGGGGAAATAATCAAAGGCCATCAAAAAATTCGTCCGCTTCGTTGTCTACATCCGCTGTTCCCTACATTTATGTTCGTATAACTCGTCAAATTGTATGGAACAGCTGATGTTTTTTCGTGATTTCAGGTTAGGTCCCATAGTAAAAGTTGTTCATAATGATGAGTACAATGATATCCTAAGAGGTTGTTGGTGTTTTTCCAATAACCCTGTATACTCGTATTAATAGTTGATCGCCGTCTGTTCACACCGCCGGCGTGTACTCGTTGATGGTGAAAACCATATCATAATCCGTTACTTATTACTTAGTTTAGGAGACCAACGCGGCGCACACAGACAGACGTGAAGAGTGACTAAGTTATAATAAATGTATAGAGATACGAGACGGCAAAGGTTAATTTTGGGTCCAAAAAACGTTAGTATACAGAGCCAACCACAGAATCTCATCTACCTATTTAAAATGCCCACAAAAAGGGCCGAGCGGCCGTTAAATCTGTTTAACAGATTTGGTTTAATTTAGGGCAATGCTTCGCTGTAATTACTGCGATAGAAAAGCCTGAACCTTTTTATTTTGGTATCTTTTTAAATTGTAATTTTTAAAGATAAAATTGTTAAATGGGTTTTTCATTATTTTATTTTCATTATCTATTTTGGACATGAGTGTCCCAATGTAAAATGGCCAAACGATAAATATTCATAATCACCGCGATTGGCAAATGGTTAGATAAACCTGCGGGGTAATTGCGTAATACACTATCCATAAGAATCGGTTTCATTTTGACAGTTCAACAACATTAATTGCGTCTTTTACATGTTGAGCAGACAAATTTTTCTAACTTACGAAGCAATGGATTAGCAATTTGCTTCAAAATGGTGCAGATTCCGATTCATAGTGGGTTACGCAATTAGGGTGCTGATTTCATATTGAACAAACGAAGTTAATTACACCGCATAACATAACATAAAATCACGCCTTATTCCCCGAATGGTTAGGCAGAGAAGTAGGTACAGACTCAGCACATCAAGCTACTACAATCTGTCAAATTTCTTTAATAGATTTTCAACTTTATCGCTAAAGCATAAGGTTCAAAGTTGATTGGGAAAATTTGACAGTTTCGGGTAGCTTGATGTGCTGGCTGGCGTCTGTACCTAGGTATAGTACACCCACATTTCGCCAATTATGGTAAGTCTCATATAACAGGGTGCGACCATATTGCCATCAACCAGGCACGAATCCAGACTCTGGACTGCTACTGAGAAATTATTCCAAAAGGAAAAACCCAATAACACTTTGCTCGACCCGGGAATCGAACCTAGGACCATCTTTTTAACGAAATCCGAGTCGATTTTGATGACATCCTTAGATGCGAAAGTTACGTTCTTCTTGAGTACCGATCACATGGAACAAAACAAGAGGTACCTACTTTATAGAAAAACTTAATATATACGTAATAAAACCACATTAACCGCTACATAAAAAAAGTAAGAACAAACGAAGCAAAAGCTAAAAGCCATCCCCTTTCGAGAGCCTCTTAATTAGTAATCGGAACAACATCCTCCAGAATTCGCCTAATTAGGCATCGATCACTATTGTCCCACTTTTGTCACTTACACATTCGCTCAATAGTTCCAACACAAGGAAAATCCTCACTTTATTCAACTTAATTCAAGCGAGATAGGGTATTTAACGTAATTCAGCAGAATTATTAATTACCTACAAGGATAATTGGCCTCGCCTTGTCTTCAGCTCCCTATGTCAGATAACATTAATAATATATTAGCGAAAGCCTTTACATTCTCTGATCACTTTGTTTCTTTGTTGTTTACTTGCCTGACCTAGGTAATGGCAATAAAAGTATTAATGTTTTAGAAACTCCGACGTAGGTGTATTAAGGCGCTGCTAAAACGTAGGACACTGTAAGACGCTCAGTTTTTTTTTCGCACATACATACATAAGCAGTGGCGAAGGCACCATACAACTCGATTCCCACCGGCTTCCCTTCAAAAATTCAGAACATAACCACTCTATAGTCAATTTATCATTGAAATTTTCTTTTGGCATTTCTTTTTGCTCCGGCCTGCCTCTGTCATAAATTCACCCTTCGCCACTGATACATACATACATAATCAGCCTATAATGTTCCCACTGCTGGGACACAGGCCTCCTCTCTGTGAGAGGGAGCGGGCCGTAATCCACCACGCGGGCCCAGTGCGGGTTGGTAGATGTCACATGTCTTCGAATTTTTGGTTCTAGGACATGTCGGTTTCCTCACGATGTTTTCCTTCACCGTTTCGAGAGCAGTGGTGATGAAATAATTTACACAAAGTAAAGCGCCTGTCTGGGTTCGAACCTACGACCTGCAACTCGTAAGTCGCGGCCATTACCACTAGGCCACCACTGCTCTACACACGCACAGTTCGTTTGTCGCACAGTTAGGCGTATTGGCACACAAAAAATTTTAGTGTATTTGTTGGGTGGGTTCACCAAACATTAAAGTCTGTCAATGCAAATGCAAAAAAAATTCAAGAAAACGCAAGGAATGTCAATAAATGCTCAACGGGTATGAATCTAATTGAAAATGTAAGTTGTCCGACTCAAACCACGTCTATTCGAACACTAATTAAATTATGTACAAAAATGCATCATCTAAACTCCGCCGTATGTCAATGCACTCCCAAATGTAGGTCGTGATCAAAGTGCAAATACGCGAGCCTACTAACTAACTTATTACATCAAAAATACATATTTCAACACCATGTACGTACCTACACCGTACTGTATTTTCAAATGTTCGAAGAAAAAACAATGGACACATGACAAAAAAATCGTAAAACAAAAAAAGCACAAAAGAATATTTTTCGTTGCATAATTCTCAAAGTTTTGAGCTTATAATATCATAATTTTTTTTTATGATAAAAAGGGAATTCAATCAACTATAGACATACCTGCACCCTAATTGCGTAAAAACTATCGAACTCAATCTGAATCATTTTGAAGGATATTTCTAATCCATTGCTTCATTTGTTCGAAAAATGTGTCTGCTCAACAACGTAAATAACGCAATGAATGTTGTTGAACTGTCAAAATGACACCCATTGCTACTGATAGTGTGTTACGCAATTACCCCGCTGAAAAATATTCCACTGACTTATGCATTTATTTGTGGATTAATTTAAACAAAACTGCAAAATTACTTTTATATTGATGGTCATTTGATTCAACTAACATCAAACGCGTCGCTGTTTTCAATCTCATTTGATGCCGCGATGCGCAATTGTCGTTTACCTAAAAATTTGCTTCTTGCCGCGCCTTAATACGGAAAATGAATAGGAAAAACAAAAGCCTACTTACGCATTCTGATAAAGTATGATGACTATGCGTCGGTGTAGGTACAAAAACATCAATTCCAAGGACGGCACCTATATAAAATATAATCTGTCCATAGATCAACAAGGCCGTTTCAGCCTTCACCCTTCAGAAGTACCCTCAAAGTTTGATTAAACATCAACACACCGAGAGTGTCCTATATAATAAAAGTTTATATCTTTAACAAAGCGAGATCTTATCGGCCATACTTCAAGGGTAATTACCCTGATACCTACAGAATTTCATTAATTGACAGTAATGGGGGAAGCTTTACGTAATGAGATTTTAATTAGATCCACTAAACAAAATAATTAAAATGGAAGGGAAAGGTCGAGGGTAACGCGATTTATTTGAATAGAAAGTGGTTGAATAAACTAATGGATCTTCTAGACAACGAGCTATCTTCACATCTGTCGCAGATGGATTGTAGAATCCGCTGTTTTACAAAACAGCTCCGTTATGTAAAACATTGTCATTGCGCTACGTTTTACAAAACTGCTACCGACGTTTAGACGTAATGCAGATTGGCTTATTTGCAGCCGCAATAAGCGTCTTTCATAAAACTCTGATAGCTTTTAGTTAATATTGTCCTTAAAATCACTGTTTTCACTTGAGTTAAGGTCTTTTTTAGTACTCGTTTTATTTATTTCTGTTTTGGACGCCATTATTGTTGTTACGACACACAGAGCCACGAGCGAAGAACTAAAATCTACAATCTGACGTTTCATTTCACGCTGTTTTACAACACCGCTAATCATGAAAAAAAAAATGCAAAACGTTTATGCAATTCAGTACCAATTATGGAAAACCGCTGAACGTTGTTCAGTTGTTTTACATAACGGAGTTGTTTTGTAAAACAACTAGCGGTTTTGTAAAACAGCGGATTCTATAATCCATCTGCGACATATCCATGCTAAAATTATACAACAGCAGTGGTTCGGGAGAACTTTAGACAACTACAATTTCGCGAATGAATATTTAAGGTTTAACTTGTGATTGAAATACCTAAGTCTTGGATAATTCTATTGAACTTACCGAACGTATTAGGAGAATAATATAATAATAGACTAGCTGTGCCCGCGACTCCGTTCTCGTGGATGTAGGTAAACAATAATGTGTCTTTATCAAATTATTTTCCTAAAATAAAAGTAGCCTTAGTTGCTCCTTAAAACATCCGCTATCTATCAGTGGAAGTTCCGTCAAAATCGGTCCAGCCGTTTCGGAAATTAGCCGGAACAAAAAGACAGACAGACACACACATAGACAGACAGACAGATAAATATTTTTAAAAAAATTGTTATAAGTACCGTATATATACTTTCGTATGTATTTTTCAAAAGAGACACTTCAATTTTATTTATTTCTATTGTATAGATTTGAGTAATATGAAATGAAATCATTTTCTGTCCAGATATAAATTCATATACCTGTGTAATTCCTCTCAGCACTATATTACTATTATAATATTTCATCATTTTATCAATTCTTAAGACTGTTTCCTCATAGCCTTATCGGGATCTCGCGGTATCAATACCGGAGATTATTTTATCAGAAGCGAGAATAGCAGCGATAAAAATAACGGAGGTTGCTACGTTATCTGAACTATGTGCGACGTGCAATTATGTTGGTTTTATTACTTAGCTACCTACCTATACCTCGTGTGCGCAATATTTTGAATAGCTACAAATTTATTAGCCAAGTAGTTAAAACACGCGCTCTACTTACAACACGCGCGTACAATATTTAATTACCACTGCTCTTAAAACGGCGAAGGAAAACATCTTGAGGAAACCGGCATGGCCTAGAAGCAAAACAATTCGAAGACATATAATAACCAACCCAAACCAAACAGGGCCCGACAGACTCCGGACCCAGGTTGGCCGAAGCAAGGAAAACCTGTTCAGGTGGAAATTTATAGTCGACTCCGCATTGTAATGTAAATGTGGTGCTGTTCCACAAACGATGGAACACTTAATATCGTGTCCTGCGTGTCCGGTCAGCTGCACGTTACAGAAACTGATGAATGCTGGTGATAGCGCCAAACAAGCAGCCAAATTCTGGGCCGAGTCCATTTAGATTGCTATCGACATGCTAAAAAGAAGGGCCCGCGTAGTGGATTACGGCCCACTTCCTCTCACCGAGAGGAGGCGTGTGTCCCAGCAGAGTAGGAACATTATAGGCTGATTATGGAGTCAAAACGTTTATCAATAATTAAAAGAAATAAGTGGTAATAGTACGCGTGTCTTCCAGTAGGTAGGTATATTTGCAACTCAATAAATTCTTAGTCAAACAGACAATGAATACCTCTTTTAGATAGTTAAAAAATCGTAAATTTAACTCAAAAGCAGTACCTATTCTGAAGGATTATTTCTGTGTAAAGGAAACTCAGTTGCAAACTAACAAATCTCTAAGAAAAATGAGCTATCCAACCCAACAAATAAACAACAAAAACTAGAGGGCTCTAAAAACACATTTCCTGCAACAAAGGGCATAAACACAAGGGCTCAAAAGTACAAAACAACAGAAACAAAAGGATAGCAGTCTTTATCCATTTCAACTCGGGAAACGATTACCTCTGACATTACCTACCTATTATTCGCACCATTGACTTCGAGGCCCTTAGTTTTTTTAACACACTTTTTCACACGGAATCCGTATTGGGAAGTAGGAAATGCATCTCTGTCCTCGCAATGCATTGATTTTGTTACGCCCAAGTGCTTTATAAACAACAGTTAGACAATTGGTTCTATCGTACGTACTACGCTACCTTGAATCCTGAGAATCATTCTCTGTACAATTCATAACATAGCATAATCAGCCTAATCGATATGTTTTATTATACACCCTGTCACTAGAAGCTACCGTAGGTGCTCAAAAGGGAATAGAGTTGAATATTTTTATTGTTCCCCTTTGAGCACCACGGTAAAATATTGATTGGTGCTCAAATGGGAATACCCTTGGGTGCTCTAAAAATAGGTGCTCAAACGGGAATACTCCGTTAGTGCTCCCACACAGGCCCAGGAGTGAGCGGTAATCTACCATGCGGGCCCAATGCGAGTTGATAGATGTCACATGTCTTCGAATTTTTTGTCTATGTTTGAGGTTTCGCTACGATGTTTTCCTTCACCTTTTTGAGAGCAGTGGTGATGAAAATTTCCTCAAAGTAAAGCGCCTGCCTGGGTTTGAACCCACTACCTACAACTCGTAAGTCGGGGTCATTACCACTTGACTGGCTATGTATGGTGAAATAATAATATGGTACCGGTGTAATTTTAATTTTCTTATCCTGTTTTACCACCCCCAGATATTAAAGATATTAATATTAAAGAAACCCACAACAAAATTGTACTTCGACCGAGCCATACTCACCGACCGCACAACCCACTTTAATAGACCAGACATCATATTAATTAACAAAGTAAATAAAACTGGGTTTCTTAAAGACATTGCCGTGCCAAATACACATAACTTACAGACTACATATAGAAGCAAAAACTATCCAAAGACACCGAACTAAAAGACGAAATACCCAGACTTTGGCATATTCAAAAAGTCGCAATAGTCCTCATAGTGTTATCTACAACAGGAGTAATTCCTAAACAGCTTTATCCGTCCCTTAGTTCCCTCAAACTACCACCTGCTGCAGAAGGCAGGTGATTCTTAATAAATGCAGGCTAGTAAGAAATTTTTTCCAGTGTTAGTCTGAAAATTTGCATCATAACGTACTCCCACTCAAATACAGTTTCAGTTACCATACAGTCTGTCCACTGCGGAAAACCAAGCCGTGTCTTATATTAAGCCCATGGCTCAGGCCCGTGCCAGCAGTTCTATCCGGCTAGGCCGAGAAAACAAATGAATAAACAAAAAAAATAATAATAATTTGCCCGTTTTGTCCTGATTAAATTCCGTTCCATTTTGAATTTATCTGATAGATAAAGCTGAAAACCAGCGCTGGGGCTCTGTCTTACATAGGGCCGCAGCATAATGCTGAGCGATAGCCGTTTTGCGTGGATGTGACGCATGTTTCCCTTACCTTCTTTTTTTTATTTTAGTTTGTGTTTATGTTCATTTTTGCGTCATGTTCACCGCAAATAAACGTATTTTCTTTCTTTCTTTTCTTTAGATAGTCTGGGAAATTATGATAATTCTACAAAATGAAACAATTTCGAAACCTTCACTTATTCATCACTAGCGAATAGCCGTTGCTTCGCACGGTTTTATGACTTAACAAAAACGTGAATATTTCTTTATTATGTCTACGTTAAATATGAATAAGTATTATAAGTAGGACACTAATAAACCTAGTCGCAACAAAATCCGTTGCGCAGTTTAGAAGAACAACGTCGTCAAACAGTCTGACATGAAAAACGACTTCAATATCTAATATGTTTTTAATTTTTTGCTGAATGGATCTGCTCTTGCGATGAATGAGGTCTATGATGGAACTAGCGCACCCAGAAGATGCCTGAGGCACTGGAACTCCCACGCACCGACGAAACACAGCAGGCTGCTTGACGCCGGACTCCGGTGGGAACCAAACCAGGCGGGCGTTAGCCCTACCACCGCAAGGGAAGAATTGGCCAGTCAAATAAGATGTTGGGTGTGACTGTCCAGGATACGCTGAGCGCTCGGTTCAGTTGAGTAACTGGCGGAATAAACTGCGCTACACGAGGAGGTTTCTTCACACATGTATAGATAGATGTAGATTAGCTGAACATGGAACACAGCTCTGATTAATTACACATCTTGAACAACTTACGAAACTGAAAACCGTCGTAATCATTGCCTTTTTTCAGTTGTTACACTGAACCTCTTATGTAATTTCAGTCGATTGTTACCGGTAGCAGTTTACGCAAGAAAACCATGTTTATCAGCGGTAATAAAACGAGAAAACCGTTATTTCCTCCACCTTAATTATGATTGTGGTACCTAAGTATAGACCAAATGATTGCCACGACAATAATTAAATTACGCACTTCATTTGAAAACGTAGGGACTGTTAAATCAATTATTTTCAGAGAATAGCTTATCTTAACATCGCACAGTAAGGAAAGCGTATAGAAATAATGGTGAGTGATCCTCTCTCCACGCGTAGGTTAAGTAAAGAGGGTCTCAAAGATGATTCAAGCAAGCGGCAGGTTCTTTAGGTATAAGTATGATGGTACCACAGAGTACATCTAGAGACGGTAGTACTTTTTTGTTTTTGTTGCGCCTAATGTGCTTTGATCGCACAACTTCTACCAGACCGCCATTCAAAGCCGTCAGTTTCTAAACGTGATTTGTGTCGATTTATCTTACTAGACGAAGCGCGCTTTTACTTGTGGTAAACAAGTCTACAAACACGCATGCCAATGTGTACGTGAAGACGAGTAGCATCAGCACATAATACACACACACTTCCGACTTCGCCATTGTTTTTTTTTTGGATGGGAAATCATCTAATGACTCCTCCCGCTCTGGGAGGAGCGGAAGGGAGTGTCAGACTCTTACTGACTAAAACCCACCCGTGTTCCTTCCTTAGGTCTTTATGTTCCGGGGCATCGGTAACCCTTTCGGACGATCCCGCTACCCCGGCACACTCATGTCTGGAATAAAGAATTTTAATTTTAATAAATGTCACAAGTTTCTAAAATTAAGAATTGTGATAGGATAATTATTTCTCGTTCAGTTTGTGAAAAACTACTTACTAAAGGATTTACATGGCATATGTACAGACGCCAGCACATCCAGCTAACCGAAACTGTCAAGTTTTCCCAATCAACTTTGAACCGTATGCTTTCGCGATAAAGTTGAAAATCTATTAAAGAAATTTGACAGATTGTAGTAACTTGATGTGCTGGCGTCTGTACGAACGTAAGCGATGCCAAAGGAGTATGCATGGGCGTTCTGTAGTTTCTGCCTGCCCCCATAAGAAGAAGGCGTGAGTAATGTGTATGTATGTGTAGGTACTTCTCATAGATCAATCCAAATCTACATAAACGAAAACAATAAAAATCTCTTCCTTTACCATGCAAAAATAATCCTCCGCATCTTTCCACAACGCAAAATTGCCAAAATCGTCAAAGTCGGATCGAATCCTGTTACATCTCAGCATCACACACACAGATCAACTATCCCTAAAATAGTTTCCCAAGAAAAATGGCGGAGAAAACAAAAGATAGTGTGTATTGAATAATATATGAAGGGGTAAGAGGACGGGGGGGTTGCTACAGGTTTAATCTCGAGTATCAAAGGTAGGTACTAAAAGGTTACAAAGCCCGTATTGGAAGTTTTTAATATAGCACGTGTCAGAGTAAAAGGTTATTGGTTATTAATAACCCTTTTAAATCAAGGTGATAAACATTGTACTGTAACTTTTTCTTGTGAAAATTATTTTCTTTTGTGAGAATTCCATTTTTACAACAATACGTCTCTCCTTCGAAAGTCAAGTACAGAGAAATCTTTCTATTATTAGATTTACTGTATTTCTGGTTATCTCTCTGCAAAAGAAAAAGGTATTTAGGTGCATACCCATTTCTTAGGAAAACCACAGGCAGATATTATTTAGGCAAAATTTGAACAAATTTTAGTCTCAGTGGAATTTTTTGCCCGTTCGTCTCCATAGTAACCTATCACTTTTTGGAATGAGCTAATAGCTTCATTTTTCAGATTTTTCCAACTCCTTGACAATACAAAAGTGCCTACGAGTATAAATGGTTTAATTTGCTTAAAAAATTCAAGCGCCTGGTCCACCAAAATAAATAGGTAACCTTTATACAAAGTGTTAAAAATTAACACGACAAACTTTAAGAGGTGCTTTAGACCATCGAACTGAACAACTTTCACTATGGGACCAAGTCAAAGTCACGAAAAAAAAACAGTTGTTTCATACATTTTGGTCAAGTAGGTATTAAACTTTTGTATTAAACAGCAGATTTTTTTTTTCCTGGTTTCAGTGTTGGTCCAATAGTGAAAGTTGTTCAGTTCAATAGTCTAAAGCACCTCTTAAAGTTTGTCGGGTTCATTTTTTAACACCTTATATAAGGTGCTATAAAAATATCTGCCACGGCTTCAATGGGAGACAGTATTCTGTGCATAGATTACAATAGTAAAGATACTTTATTAATCTTATGTCACAATTTTTTTCATACAAAAAAATGTGCGTATTAATTTGAATTGATTTAGTTGCATGAAACCGTCCCATAGTAATTAGCTATTGCCGCAACCTCATTTCATTTCGCAAAATGTGATGAAGCGACACATCGCGCGTAGTTTGTGAACCACGTTATGCAGAATAGAGTAAATGTTTATTTAATTACTTCATTTTCTCAAAGTGATTTAACTATTTCCGGGACCGTACAAAATATCTTCACTACTGTAATCTATAGGTATACAAAATATTGTCTCCCATTGAAGCCGTGGCAGATATTTTTATAGCAACTTATATATTATGTAACGCACGATTTCCCCAACTATTCGTGTTGAAATTATGTAAAAATTATGCGTTATTTCTGCACTTATACCTACTGTTATTTTTTTTTATATTGCATTGTTTTTACTTGCTGTGTCTATCGTTTAATATTGTTCACTTGGCTTATATGTTTGCTTGTGTTAATTTGCTTGACCAGTATAACGATTGTATATAGACCAATATATAAATGATTTGAAATAAATGCTTTGGGTTTGAATTTGAAACATCACAAAATACCTCACTTACAACAACATCAAGTGCCTTTAGAATTTCATGAATTAGCAGTTTGCACATAAAAGACGCGTAAACAATGTTTGCAGGCCATTGTAAAATGTGCTACCGATACACAAAACAGGGCGTTGCTTAGTATATTGTGGGTTATTATAAAAGGTGTAACATCTTTACTACAGGTAATTTTTTAATCAGATGGTAAATAATTACCGCTTTATTTATAAACGTTGCTTGAAGTTAATAGACGTTTAAACGTCAAAAATGTATGGTTAAACAGCCGCTAAATATTACTTAACCTTAAGCATTATTACTTAACTAGCATCCGGAAAAAAATCTGTCTTAAGTGAACTGTTTCATCGTACCCACTTAGTTCTTTTCAGATGCTGGGAGTGTTTTTCCCAGGAATGGCAATTCTAATTCAGTTAGAGTCTGTTATTGTGAATGTGAATAACTGGTACTCCTCCACTACTCATATTGTATCGCAGATTAATGTTATTCATATTTACGTACATTACCAACACTTCGTGGTGCACATTTTCTCAAAAAATATCAGATTTGTCCGTTTCGAATTCATTATAAATGGTCCTGAATGATGAACCACAAAAAGGATGAATTATAAGCATTTGCATGCAGCTGAGATGAGAATGCTAAGAGGAAAGAAATGAATACGTAAGAGCAAGTCTAAAAGTGGCACCAGTAACTGAACATTTGTGTGTAAATTAGTTGTCATGGTATGGGCATGTGATACGGAGGAATGAGCAAAATATCGTGAAAAAAGTTTTGAGTATGAATGTCGATGGCTATAACAGTGGGAGAAGACCAAAGAAACGATTGAATGGACTGTGTGAATGATGATATCGAGGTGACAACTAGTAGAGAAGTATGGAAGCATAAACATATATTGCGTCGACCCCAAATAAATTGGTACAAGGACAGGAGAACGATGAAACGGCCCTGAAAATATCCACCACTTATCATTTGTAACACCCTATACGTAACAGTAACACGATAGGTATATAATATACTATAATTAGTCACGCCCTTTGGCAACAGCGACCGACACTGATTTGCTTGGTCATGGCGCACCAATTTATCAACTCCTGAACCCCGTGCCCTAACAATGAAAAATCAATATTCTTGCACCCCAAAACTCGGTCGGCGATATTTTTAGATGGCATTGGATTAGCCTAAAGTAAAGTAAAAAACTTTTTTTTGTAGGTTTTCTAGAAGCGACACGCAGTGTGGTTGCAAGGTTTGTTTTGATCAGTTAGGTAAGTAGTGGTTTTTTGCGGAACTGAAAAACAAAGTGCAGTCAATTAACATTAAGGAATTCCTTGAAGAAAACATAAGTACTAGAAATCTCCAGCATTGAGCTTTTTTCTTTAGTTTTGATGACTAGACGGGTTCTAAGGAACGATTAGCCATGCAAAAAATTGACAAGGGAGTTTTAATTTAAGCAAGACTGGTTATTTAAGACTCAATACTTTATGTGCTTTCCACAATTTGTACTTAGGTGGTAACTTAAAATTATATGTGATCACTAAGAACCCTATCGGGGACAGCAAAATAATAGGGGAGAGGAAGCTTTAGAAACATAGAACTTCTGAACTAAGGCCTGATTTTTCCAACGCCAGATAACTTTATCCGAGGAATAATTTTGAATTTGTGACAGTTCTTCCATACAAAAACTGTCCGACGTCAATTCTATTCCACGAATATAAAATATCTGTCGTTTGAAAACACAGCTCTTAATCTAATATTATTATATTGTGGTGGTTGATTGATGTTGAATCTACGCAAAAAACGCAAGTTTTAGAAGCAATAAAAGTATATGATCGACTACACTAAATAAAATCAGAAAAATATATGATATTCTTCAGGATATATGCTAGGTAGATAGTGTATTGAAAACATAATACAACTAATTTGATATGATAGAAAAAAATCATGAAGATACCTCTAAAAACTTTATTTTTACTATAAAAACCATAATTATATGTACCTACATAAAATCATTCTGATTTCTTGTCAGATTATTCTACAACCAACATACTAAAGCACTAGTGTTTTAATTTTTTAGTCCAAATAATATATTTTTTGTAAATAGATAATTGCTTCATATTTTGCAATAAATTACGAGCGTAGTGTCATCGCGCTTCTCTTTCTCTTCTATGCAGTCCGACGGTGACCACGCTTTAGGTCATGTAGTCCCCTTAAAATATCAGTTTTTTTGTGTAAAAGCAAAATATGGAAACAGATTTTCTCAGCTCAAGCTTCAAGTAACAATACTACCAGCGGTAGTTGAGACCCAAAAAACCCCTTTTTTTTTCTTTTTTTTTTTCGTTTTTGGATGTCCGTGAAGATTCGCTATCTAATTTAATTTCAGCCTGTATTTTCTATTTTAGAATCTAATTCTAGCTTGTCCAATATGCTCAATCATCATTCTATGGGACTGCCCTAGCCACTTACAGATGTCCTTTGAAAAGGAATTGTTACAAATTAAATAGTTATATTCTGAAATGCCACACAATTTTAAGTTACCGTTAACTCTCATGCTGACACTAAAACATTAAAGTCGTGTTTTAGAAAGACGACGAATACGTCTTGAAGTTTGTAAAATAAGTAAATGCTCACAAGTACCCACGTAAATACACACAAACATTAATTAAATAGAAATCAATTCATCCAATTAACGCATGTAAAACTCCAACAGGATATTACCAAGCAGCTACTGCATAATTTTCCTTTCATTCCTGAAGGTAATTATTGCTAATAGACGCAATCCACCCCTATGGAAGGGAGTGACGGCTGTAAAAATAGCCGTGTCAATTATGGTAAAATGGCCCCAAACTAACTTTGAAATCGTTTCCTCCTCATATAAGGCCTTAAGGAAAGTTTTTGTATGAAAACGACACTGACTTTAACTTCAATATTAATTACAAAGGACCAACCCGTTGAGTTTCATAAAATAGTTATTAAAGTGATTGCAAAACATTGTGTAATCCTTTCACAACTGAATGAGAAAGCAAGTTTTAATCTTTCGTGAAAAGAACCAGCGGGGGAATTGCGTAACGCGGAGACGGAATTGCTTTCATTTTGACAGTTCAACAACATTCATTGCGTTATTTACGTTGCTGAGCAGAGAATTTTTTTGAACATAATTATGAAGCAATGGATTAGCAATATCCTTCAAAATGATTCAGATTGTGCTTGATAGTGTGTTAAGCAATTAGGGTGCAGTACGCTTTGCAGGGTAGCAGACCTTGCTGCATGATTTTTACTTGTCATCATTAAACACTGTTGGTGCTCCTTACCTATGTTAACCCCTCAAAATAAACTAGGAAGAAAAAGAGGTAAAGCAACGCTTAACCAACTGTCCTACACGATTTAAATAAATCCACATCATCAGATAAACAAATAAGTACCTCTCAAACAAATTACCAAGCAAAAAAATCCGATAAAATAAACAAAATACGCAGCTTCACAAATATTTACCAAAACGAAACTGCCAAAAAAATCCTATTTGCCGAAGTTAAGCGGCTGGGGCTCACGGTTTCCCCTGTACACATTTGCCATGGTTTTTGGCAATTTTACCCTAAAATATCCCCGGGGAATCTTTGTGGGTGTATTAATTCGTGCCTTGGTTTAATTTTAACGGTTTCCCAAGCTCACACTCCAGTGGTGGGTTTAAGAATTGGGGTAATCGCTGTGTATCTGCGTAAGAATATTTAGGGGTGTTAAGGACTGTTAATATGACTGTGTGTGTGTTGCAAGGTAGTGGTGTGTAGGGCTGATAAAGATGAAGATATTATTTATCTTGCAAATATGGGTGGGTATTGGTGGATGTTGGGGGCATGGTGATATAGGGAAGTAGGTACAGACGTGGTTTGAACTGTCAAAATACATGTTGTCTGTACGGTTGACATTTCGTTTCCTTGCCGTTACAGGGGTTTCTACAAGACACGATATTGGCGTGGTTTGCACGTAGCAGGATTACGCGGGGAGCTGGATGGTGCTGGTCCTCGCGTCATGTTCGAGAACAGGCGCCGTCGGTTGAGACTGGTCATCTCTTAACTGCCAAGGTTTATTTTTAATCTTATATTTTGAATTCTTTCTTCATTTGTGTGTGTTTTTTTTACATTGTTCTCACACATAGAAGCAACAAGAATAATGTACCCAGGATTTTGTAATATCTTGATTTAAAAGAGTGTCCAAGAGTTTCTTGCCTGTTCTTCTCCATAGAGATCTACGTTTTGGAATGGGCAACTAGCTTCAACCTTCTGACTAACTGGCCGACTATTTAATTTTGACAATAATTCAAAAGTGCCAGTACATGGTTTAATTTAAATAAATGCTTTGAGTTTGAGTTTGAATTATAATTCCCATACAGAATAGGGGCCCAGATCAAGAATGACAACAGCTTATTCTAATGAATTCAGTTTTAAAAACGAGTGCTCAAACATCCATCTGTCTACACTCCTCTCCATAATTACTAAGCCAGACTGTTGGTGGTTTCGATTATTCGAAAGTTTATTTCTCACTGAAAGTTAAGGCAGAGAAACTTCACTTCTATGTCTTCGCAGCAAGGAATAGTGAATGCAAATTTGAATGAGTTGGGAGCTTAGTTTGAAACGCTTCAAAGAAATAATGGATTTGACTGAACTGCTGTTTTACATTCTGGTCTTACGGAATGTTGCAGGTGGCGTCACCATCGTAATGTGACAATATAAAAGCAAGCGAGTTGTAGGTACGTGTTGAATGAAAATGAAACGGAATTGCTGAATACGCTCAAAATCTAAATATTTTATTTCACACAAAGCTAGGTGCACGGTTCCAATTCCACGTTTTCTATGGTGAAGACCCGGCAAGAAGCTCGGTTACTCTTTTAAAAATAATTAGCTTTTACAATGTTTTCAAATTACAGTGTTATTAGGTATAGGAAAACAGTGTAGGCCTGTCAACAAGTCATCATCATCTGCCTAGCCTTTTCCCAACTATGTTGGGGTCAACTTCTAGTCTAAGCGGATGCAGCTGAATACTAGTATTTTACATGGAGCCACTGCCTATCTGACCTCCACAACCCAATTACTGGGTAATACGATACCTTGGTAAGAATGGTTGTCAGACTTTCATGCTTCTGACTACCCGTAATGACTGTCAAAGCTCCACGAATGCCAGTCGGGACCAACGGGTTAACGTGCTTTCCGAGACACGAAGGGGTTTCGGTATGTAAAGATGGTCACCCATCCACAGACCAAACGCGGCAAGTCGACCTGTGCGGCTGTTATTATGTAGTCACGGACCCCTCAACAAGACCAACAAGTAACAGGTGATTAAAAAAACAGAAAATGTTCTACAAATCTACATTCTATAAGGCTTACAACGGCCTCACATTCACAAAATATAAAATAATCTATCAATTACAAAAAAAACAACCGACTTCAAAAAAAACTACAAAGTGATAAATAACTTTAATTTCGGAAGTCGGTGTCGTTGGTTCCGCATTTTCGTTTTTTGACACCGACTTCCGAAATTAAAGTTATTTATCACTTTGTAGTTTTTTTTGAAGTCGGTTGTTTTTTTTGTAAAAAAGTTTTTATTTTTCACTTTTTAGTTGTACCTACTCCACACAAATTTAAATATCACTAGTGCATTGAGGAATTGAAGACACCGACTAGAAGAATCATCAAAATTCGCATAGAAATGCCGGAGATGCAGTACATTTATGCATATAACATCGTACATAAGAATAATTATATAATGTATTATATACTAAAACCTTCCTGAAAGTATGTAGATCACATTAGTGAAAGAATTATCAAAATCGGTTATCAAAATTAGTTTTTGAGAAAATCGCGGACAAACAAACATACATACATACATACATACGGGTCGAATACAGAACCTCCTTTTTTGAAGTCGGTTAAAAAGATAGATTACTTTATATCTATAGATTACCGGCATGTCCTAGAACCAAAAATGACCCACTCCCTCTCACTGAGAGGAGGCCTGTGTTGCAGCAGTGGGAACATTTTAGGCTGATTATGTTATCTAAAAGATAAGTACAGACGCCAGCACATCAACCTACCCCTAACTGTCAAATTTTCCCAATCAACATTGAACCTTATTCTGTAGCGATAAAGTTGAAAATCTATTACAGAAATCTGACAGATTGTAGTAGGTTGATGTGCTGGCGTCTGTACAATATAAAAACCTATTTAAACAAATCACATGGTTGCCATTACAACCATTAATAAAGAGTTGAAATTATACTTGTAGGTAAGTCATCAGAAGACTAGAATTTTGTAATCGCCGTCTTTATTCGTTCTAGTATCAACTCAATCTATTCTATCACATTCTAATAATTATTATGGTCAGGTTTTTGTAGGGACCGTATTGTCCCATTAAGATCCGTATAAAATGTTCTTGAATCGAAACATATTGTTTATTACTAAGTATTTACCCGGACCGTTGAAGTGCAAGAAACAGTAAATAAAAATGATAAAGGCTTCAATTCGTCTTCATAACTTAAACCAAGTTTTCCTTAAAAATGTCCTCTTGGGTTCCTCCAAAAACAAAATTGATTCGGGACCAGCCATTTATAAAGATAATCCCTCAGGCTTACTTTATTTACATTTATATGAAAACATTAATGGGTTTCACGTGTTTTAATCTTAGACTCTTAACACAATGAGGGTATTTGTGGAAAATGCTGTACAGTTAGGGAAATTAATTGCTTAGCAAATTGACACCCTATGTCAATTTGCCGTGACAGTCATTTCATACAACTATCAAAGAATGACAATTGTGATTTGAATGGACTGTCAACTTCGATCAACAATAACACTAGGTTAAGGATTAGGAACAAAAAAAACAGTGGCACTCCGGGAGTGCCGACAGAAGTGAAAACAAAACACAAACAGAATACTTTGCCATCACTCACTGACATACCGGATATACATTAAAACCGAGTACACCCCGAGGACAGACGAACACATCTGGAGCGGTGTCGGTTACAGTAAAAGTGGCGCGAATTCAGTGGTTTTTTCCCATCTCAAAAAATGCCCAACGCGTCTAAACAAGTTTTCACTTCAAAAACACATCGCACAAGAGGCCGCGATTGCATATAACTTGATTATAAACCCTAAGTTTTAGACATAAAGTATATTATCGTTTGCAATATCTTTACTACTTTAATTTAAACGCAAAATTTATTTTTTAAATAAGAACAAAAATATTTACTTATAGAAAAATAAAACATAATTTCTAAGCAATAAGGTTGAAAAAACTATGTTGCAAAATACCACAACATTATTTGTAGTTTTATTTTTCCGGTCGTTTTTGATGCGTAATCAGCCTATAACGTTCCCACTGCTGGGACACAGGTCTCCTCTCTGTGAGAGGGAGTGGGCCGTAATCCACCACACGGACCCAGTGCGGTTTGGTACGCTTTTTGTTGCACTTATCGGAAATCTAGTAGGTACTATTATTGATTGAAGATTGCCAATTTAAGTTGATAGTGTCAATTTGTTTAACAATTAATTTCTCTGACTTTACTCGTTTGAATAGAATACTAATCTGCTCGCGAAATAATCCGCCTATTGTAAGAGAAAGGCTCGTCTTAAACTTAAGCGCACCTGTTTCAAAAGATTTGAAATGATAAGATGCAAGTCATGAAGACTTTTGAAGTTCTATTATATACGTAAAGCTAAAGAATTTGATATAAGTAATGTGTATTAAAGAGGTAGGATTATTTTAATAGGAATAACTAGAAAACAAGATGAAACTGCAGCATGTTCAAAAACTCAGAAAAGCTAACAGTTATGAAAATCGATAGAGTAGAAAAGAGCTGCAGTGGTGGCCCAGCGGTAACGGCCCCGACTTACGAGTTGTAGGTCGTAGGTTCGAACCCAGACAGGCGCTTTACTTTGTGTAAATTATTTCATCACCATTGCTCTCGAAACGGCGAAGGTAAACATCGTGAGGAAACCGGCATGTCCTGGAACCAAAAACTCGAAAACATGTGACATCTACCAACCCGTACTGGGCCTGCGTAGTGAATTACGGCCCACTTCCTCTCACAGAGAGGAGGTCTGTGTCCTAGTGGGAACATTATACGCTGATTATGTATGAAAATCGATGTCTAACACATGCGTGCACTGTCTAAACAGATCCACTCAAACCTGTGTGAAGCCACCATCACAGTCGTTAAACCTGCATGGTCCTCATATATTATACAATCTGACCATGTATTTGTTTTGACCTTGACCTCTGAGTTTGTTTCGGTATTTCTTCTGAGAGTCGTCGGCTATGTTAAACACCGACCTCAAGACCTCAATTAGTTGATGATAAAAAAAATACGCGCCAAAGTGTTATTTTTAATCAATTTACAAAATAAATTGAAATTAGAAAAAAATAAATTTGGTGAGTCTTTGGTCACTAGTGGTTAGTATCAATAAAATACTTTGTTCTCCTAAGAGATCTCATTAACCTTAATTGACGTTTGTAAATACGAGGGTAACACTTATATAACACAGAGATAAAGACGTACCTGGCGTCTTTATTCCAGAATAAATCCAATTACTGCACAACTCCGAGATTTCCTTAATGATCACGAAAGTTCCGAAAAAGGAAAAAACGCAAGAAGACACGCATCACGCGAGAAACTCCGTGAAATACGTATTTCCTGTTATACGTGAAATCACTCGAATAAGAAACTTAATGATGTAAGTTGTTTTATAATTTACTATTGTATTACAAAACAAATACAAAATTTTTATTTCTGTATGTACCTATAGCGAAACTTTTATCGTTATAGTAGGTACTATTTCATTTATTTATTTACTAGCTGCGCCACGCGGTTTCACCCGCATAAGTTTCGATCCCGTGGAAATATCGCAATAAAAAGTAACCTATATATGTTAATCCAAGGTGTCAGCTATCTCCATACAAAATTTTATCAAAATTGGTCCAGCCGTTTGAGCGTGAAGAAGTAACAAACATAATATAAACACACACACACACACTGTGACTTTCGCCTTTATAATATTAGTGTGATTAGTGTGATAGTACACACAAAACACTTTAAAGTGAAAATACGTAACGTTAGCAAAGATACTGCTTATTTAATTAGAAAGGAGACTGGGCGAATTTGTATTGGAAGTGGTCGATGGACTAATAGCGATACGGTTTTGATATTTGTGTAGGGATCATCTATACCCCTGTGCTAAGGGGCAACTGAGCGACCTTGCCATTGGCTACTCAAACTTCAAACCTCAACATCACAATGCTACTTAACCAAATAACTGATACCTACAACCCGCAAAAGTTAACTCCCGACCCCCTGCTGTTACCGCTCTCCGCGATGACGTCTCAGCGGTGCTATTCTGTAAAAAGATCACCGTGATAACTTAGGTGAAGTGAGCCGTCATTCCACCTGACGCTAGGGATTGACACTATTGACAGCTCACTTTAAGCTCACTTCACCTAAGTTTTCACGGTGAGATTTTTACAGAATAGCATTACAGTACCGCGCGCATCCCAGCGAAGTCTCAAGTTAACTCTTCCGGTTGTATAGTTAGATAAACATGTTATTTACTGCAGATCATCAACGCAGTGTGCAATAATAATTAATTAATTAACATAATTTAGCTGAACCCATAAACTTTAATTAATTATGATTACGACGTTGACGTATGGGCTTATTAATTACATAATAGCTATATAGATCAGCCAATACGGAAAACCTTTTTGAGTGCACTACGAAATGGTGATCTTTCAATTAGTTTGGTATTTGTATAGGCAATACGACAACCAGTGGGCTTCAGGTGACCGATGCGATAGATGGATGGATATACAAACATGGAATGGGCTTTTAGGCTTTGGTAATTTGAAGTGGCACATAGCTTCGGCTCTGATTCGCTTTGACAAGTCCGGTGATGCTGGTATGTTTGTTAGAGCTTCACAATTCGAGGTATTAAACTGAACTTGCAGAGAATATATTTTGAAAATAATGTGTCAAATTCTAAACATTCAAAATCGATTCCTTTTTGCCGTTTGCACATTGCCTTTTTATGGTTTCTATATATTATTATATTATATAACTTAATAGTAATTAAGTCAAAACTGTACATTTCAATCAATCAACTCAGCCTATTGCAGTCCACTGTTGGACATAGGCCTCTCCCAGGCTGCGCCACAACACCCTGTCCTCCGCCTTCCGTATCCAGTCTACCCCAGCCACCTTTTTTAGGTCGTCCGTCCATCTAGCTGGGGGGCGTCCCACACTACACCTGCCGATACGCGGTCATGACATGGCCAGCCCACTGCCACTTCAGTTTGCTTACTCTGCAAGCTATGTCGACCTGTACATTTAATATTTTAATTTTTTTTTTAGATTAGTATTATATACTTTATGTATGTATTTATTGTATTGTGTAAATGGTACACCACAGACTACCTACAGTATTTTTCTGTCCTTCCTCTTTTTAATCCATCCAAAGGTTGTCTTTAAAATATCGCTTTTAGCGATAAGACCGCCCATTGTGTCACCCATAAAGTAAAGTAAAGTTTCTATATTTATGTCTGTAATTTATATGGTGTACAGAATAAAGAGTATTCTATTCTAATCTATTTTCGAAAAAAGTAATTACTTTGAGGTGTGGGAACGAGTCTAATGCCGAAAACATAGTTTTTAGAATTTTTGTCCGTTTGTCTGGCTGTACGTTCCGCATTGGCACAAAAACGGCTGAATGGATTTGAATGCAATTTGGCACACAGATAGTTCATAACCTGGATGAACACATAGGTTAGGTACTTTTAATATTTTCCTCCATCGTTTGTTCCCTCTAGTTCTACTGAACAGTTCTTCGGTAGAACTAATGGGAATTTTTTTTCTCACTAGTACTACGATATTAGGTATAACAAAATAGTAGTTCATTATTTAATTAATTAAAAAAACCTGAATGAAACCTGAAACCTGAATTCCAGGTTTCTTTCTTCGTCTGACAGTCAGTCACGAAACTGTTAAAATATGTTATGTAAACATCACATCAAACTACTACAATCTGTCAAATTTCTTTAATAGATTTTCAACTTTATCACTAAAGTATAAGGTTCAAAGTTGATTGGGAATATTTGACAGTCTGGTAGCTTGATGTGCTAGCGTCTTTACTTTTGTTAAGTCCTGGAAACTTACAGGAATTAGGAAGTTATAAGTGGTTTGTGTACGCGGTAGCAACAATAATGTATGTACTATTTTCTTACATAGGTAAGTACCTCTCTCAGCTGACTTAGAACTTGTAGCGCGACTTCTAAGTAGAGAATCTATTTACTTAGCAAAACCTACTAATGCAATACTCAGAAACGCATGAATAATAATACCTTTCTAAGCCCTTTCAACAAGAGACTAAATAAACATCAACAGAACACAATTCTCTATGCTCCAGATACGTAGAACAAGCATACTAAGTACACGTTAAACTAACCATAGACAATGGTTATTGGATATTGTTTAGATGTTCAAAGCTGTGTGACAGTGAAAACGGCATTATCGCACAGAATTACTAATAGTACTAACGTAATTATGGTAAGAGCATTTCAAGGATCTTAGCCTAGAATTCTCGCGGCGGTCCTCAGACGAAATGTATTGAGAATCGATTCTGGACCGGACTGAAATAATGTATCGAATATCGGAATGGTCGTGTGTCGATATGCTGGTATCTTTTTAGGGTTTTATGAAGATATAGATGCTGTTATGTTTTCTCGCTGAAAATTCAACATAGTACATAGCATTTTTATATTGTGTAATAAAATGTTCTCAGCATGGAATACCATTATCCAGCGTTGGGGCTCTGTCTCGCATAGGGTCGTAGCATTATGCTGAGCGATGGCCGTTTTGCGTGGATGTGACGCATATTTCCCCCAACTAGTTCCTTTTTGTTTTAGTGTTCTAGTTCGAGTAGGCGTATTGAAGGAAAGAGAGAGAACCCTATGTCGGCGAGCGGAGGAGGCGATAGTTTTCTAATTACGAATTATTAAAGGTTGTTATAATTTGCATGCTTACTGGCCAGTAGCCCTAACCGTGAGATAAATTAATATCGCCATTGTATCGGCCCCTTCTATACCTATCGACTCTCGTATCATTTGTTCAAAATTTTCTTCAGATCCTGTAACCTCCATTACAACCGTCCGTTGGTATTCATTTCAGCATAATTCAAAGTTTCTTTTATGTCTTTCACACTTTGAAAACAAAAGAAGGCTGACCTTTGGCACCAAACTCCTTTGTTCTCAAATTACTTTCGTGTCTCTTCAGAAAAATATCAGAACTAAAAATTAATCTCATATTTCCGTACTAGTTTTTGTCCGCGGTTTCGCTCGCATGGAGGTCGGAAATAATTTCTATGGGAACGTACCTACTACCGTGTAGAAGGTATCCTAAGTCGTAACTCAGCGTGTTAATTGCTCCACACACTAACAGTGCCTTTCATTTTGATAATACATAGTTTATAACGCCATTTACGTTGTTGGGCAGACAAATATTTTTACGAATATATGGAGCAATGGATTAGTAATTTCCTTCAAAATCTTTCGGATTGTGATTGAAAATGTGTTGTTATGCAGGCGGGTCACTACTACCTGTTTGATAAAATTTCATCGAAATCCTCTCAACCGTTGTCGTGAAAAGTTAATAGACAGTTACTTACTTACTTACTTAAAGAGACTGTGATCTCTTAGGTTTCGGCCTTTCTTCTCAGAGTAGTCAGATATAGAAACGCCGACCTCATCTAGCTGATTTTTTTTATTTAATTTTATAACATGACGTGTAAAAGTGATCCCGATATCCTATGTACGGAATAAACAAGTTATTTTTATTTGATTTCACGCATTTAAAATATTAAGTGAGTATGGATAGGCTGGGATGTATGAAGAAGCCTCCTCGTGTAGCGCAGCTTGTTCTGCCAGTTACTCTACTGAACCGAGTGCTCGGCGCATCCTGGACAGTCACACCTTATTTTACTGGCCAATTCTTCCCTTGCAGTGGTAGAGCTAACGTCCGCCTGGTTTGTGACTACTCTTCCACCGGAGTCCGGCGACAAGCAGCCTGCTGTGTTTCGTCGATGAGTGGAAGTTCCAGTCCCTTAGGCATCTTCTGGGCATGCTCGTTCCATCTTAGACCTCATCCATAGCTTTCCATCAGGCGTGATCGAGTTCAAGAGCGGGCCCATTCAGCAATAAAATAAAAAAGACTTCATTACAGAAATCTCTGTATCTTTGGAGATAACTATACAGCTGTTTTATCTGTTATCTGTTTTGTGAAGTAAAAAATATCTTTATCTGGAGAAGTGGGTAAGAATTTAGATATTAGTAGATAGGTGTTATTGATGAACGTAAAGGTTTTAGCTGTATCTGTTATATCTTTTTGCAATTTCCACAGTGGCTGGCATGACTTATAAAAATATCTTAATGATCTTAATGCTAACGTGAGAAATGACTCACGAGTCTTTATTTAAATGAACTAAGTACCACAGAAACTAGAAGTTATTTTATCAACCAACGGTCATACTAGATATATGTATATATATTTTTTTAATACAATGATAATAAAATTACGTAATTAATAAATGTCAATAATAATGTAAGTTACTAGCTTCTGCCCGCGACTTTGTCCGCGTGAAATTTCACCCTCCCCCATTCACCCTCTTAGGGGTGGAATTTTGAAAAACCCTTTCTTATTGGATACCTAATCGTCACAAAGAACACACCCTCCAGATTTCAAAGCAAACGAGGTCAAAGTAGTGTATAAGGATCTTAGCAGGTGGGTTCTGTAGTTTTCTGCCTAACCAGGCCTAACCCCATGGGACGAAGGCATGAGTTTATGTATGTGTATATTTTACTTTAATTAGATATCATGTACAGACGCCAGCACAACAAGCTACTACAATCTGTCAAATGTCTTTAATAGATTTTCAACTTTATCGCTACAGTATAAGGTTCAAGGTTGATTGGGAAAATTTGACAGTATCGGCTAGCTTGATTCAAGCAAATACATGATTTGATAAACTCATGCTTTTTTCCCATGGGGGTAGGCAGAAACTACAGACTACATTAAAGTCTATTATTCAAACATTATGTTTAAAATTAATATTATTTCAAGTAAAACAAATATCAACTTTATTTTAATGGTGATTAAGTTAATTTCAGAGGGACTAGCACTATTAAAGGTTATAAAAATGTTTGAAGTTGTAGCGTAAACTGAACTTTGTTATGTAGGATTTAAAGTTATTTTTCCATAAACTTATATTTGTTTATATTTTGGCAAATAAATCGCGAATGCAGATTAAACATTTTATTGAGGGCCTTATCTATAAAGTAAAATTATACAAAATATATGCAACACATATGCTGTAAGTCCACATCTATGGAATATTTTTAGTCTGTGCAAACGAACGAACTACAAACAGACACAACCGTCTATGTGACAGCAACAAAAATGACAGTTTACCGGTCAGTGAACCCGTGTGTGGAGTGGATAGGTACGTATCAAAAACTTTTAAATTAAACTTCAAGAGAAGACTTCACATGACCATAACGCAAGTTCATATAAACGCTAATGCACTGAAAGTTTTGCACTGCATGTGTGACAAATTTTCTAAATGAAAAATGTCTGAAAAGCTGATGTTTTCCAGAAAATTCATTAGCAAAGAGTTTTAAGAGTGTAGTAAGAGGATTGGGTACATAGTTCGCTGCCTTTTTTTTAACCGATTTCTAAAAAGGAGGAGGTTCTCAATTCGGATGTTTATATATATTTTTTTTAATGTTCGGGCATAACTCCGTCGTATATAGACGGATTTGCAAAATTCTTTTTTTTTTTTCGAAAGAAGTTTTGTTGAAAATGTTCTAATTTCTTTTTTTTAGTGATGTGGTTATAGTTAGTTTATAAATATTTTCAAACTATACTTCAGATTCAGATAGCAGTGGTGGCCGACTTACGAGTTACAAAGTCGTAGGTTTGAACCCAGACAGGAACTTTACGTGTAAATTATTTCATCACCACTACTCAAAACGGTGACGGAAACCTCGTGAGGAAACCGGCATGTCCTAGAACCAAAAAAATCGAAGACATGTGACATCCATCCACCCGCACTGGGCTCGCGTGGTAGATTACGGCCAATCCCTTTTTCCAGAGAAGAGGCCTGTGTCCCAGCAGTGGGAACATTATAGGCCAATATTATTCTATTCTAACTTTTTTTTATACTTAAACCATACGATATTACGATATCAATCGATTTTATCCATTCCTATTTTATTACGATTTTGATATGTAATGTTTCCTAAAATTATGAATAGATACAAGCTGATCACACAGATATAATAGGTATCTAATAAAAATAGTGAACATTAATGTTATCCAATTTTATTTCATTAACAAATTGATAAAACATCATCCAGTTAGATATTTCTTTGAACTTATCATTAGCAAATCCTCGAAATCATATTTTCAGTTTACGGAAACATCAAAATTTTGTATATTTGTATAACAACAATTGAGTATCCTTGAAAAATTACTGACAAAATATTTACGTATTCAATATAAGCTCAAAATGCTAGTTAGTATGTTTTTCTTATAATTATTACCCGATATTTTATTTTCCTGGTTTTATTCAGGCGTCCGATTTCCTTTTGAAATGAAGCACTGAATATTGAAATGCGTAGTAAAAGCAAACTGCTTCATTGAGTTAGAAAAACGTATTTTCCCTTGGCGAGTGCCTGTTTCATTCCGTGGCTTTAGAAAAGTCTACTGATTGCATCGCAAAATTAAAAGAATGAGCCATAATTATGGCATCAATTTAAGGCTCTAATAATCATTCACCATCTCAACTAATACTTTTCCTTTCTTTTCTAAAGAATTCGAGCTAATTTAATTAACCACATTGATTTAACTTGCAATTTTATAATGTCAAAACTCTAACTCTGTGATAACTTAACTTTCTATCTCTCAAAGGTTAACTATTAAATAACACAATTCTGAGTTAAGTTCGCCATTTTTAAACAATAACTTCTCTGTACCTCTCTCTTCTTTCTACCTATGAAATTATTTGACTATGATAAAGGACTAAAATAGTTATAGGCCCAATGAGACACAGCTAGAAGGCGTCGCGGCAGACCTCGTAGAAGATGAAAAAACAAACGACCAGTGGTCCACTTTAGCTCTGAATTGAAAGAGCTGGAGGTCATGGGGAGTAACAATAAAGGACTAAAAGCTAATCCTATGTATATAACTATGACGACGCAGCAATTGGCGCCGTCAAGTTTTCTTACGAAGTTACTGGAATCACCGAAGAGGTCGGACAAGAATGACACTGGCTGTTGACATTCTCTATAGCAGAGCGTCGCATCGCTGGCTGTCTTCTGATGACAGCGATGATGTCAGTGGAGCCGCTGTCGTACCACGTCCATGACGAACTGCTATATCTCGGCACAATTCTGATGATATTGAAGCTGCTGAACCACTAATACGATGACCACTTCTGGTAAAGGCTGCCCTGTGCCGTTACCTATGTTTAAACTCGCATAGCAACACAACCATTTATTAGTCATATTCACCACATACACACACAAATCTCACTCACACTCACATTCACTCTCCACTGAACGCAGTGGTACGTAACTTCATTAATTAAAAAAGTAAACTCTTTTATTATTATTACTTTCTTTTCTCTTGTATATTTAGAAAACTAGTTTTTATTGCAGCCATAAGTAACTATAACGTATCTCATTTTTGCTTAACGCGCTTTTTTTATCATATCCCCTGTTAATTGAGAGGCCTGGCTCTTGTGATACAGGAACTCCTAGTACAAGAGACGGGGCTTCACTGATGTTTATGTCTGAAGTGAAAAGAAATAAATTATATTAACATTCTTGTATTTACAATGTCTTGAAAACACAACCGACGACGTACCTACTAAACAAGGCATTATTTATCTTTTCTATTCTCCAAACCGGGCCAAGAGCTTGAATTTTAAACAAACAAGCATAATAAGGCTCGCATAATTCACATAAATATGGCATAATTCCGCGTAACTTTTGACATGTCACAGGTTACGCCACAAAATATAATTATATTAGTTTATGTCAACTCATATGTTTAACACAATACACCTATATAAATCTGTGGTCTGCAAGGTAAAATGAATTATCATTGTTTAGGCATAATATTGTCGTGGTTTCGCAATGATTCAGCAAATATATGTATGTAAAAAACCGGCCAAGTGCGAGTCGGACTCGCACACGAAGAGTTCCGTACCACCGTACAATATTTAACACTACATATATTAAAAAATCACGTTTTTTGTATGGGAGCCCCCCTTAAATATTTATTTTATTTTAATTTCATTATTTTTAAAGTGAATTTACAACTAAGTACCTATTCTGTAAATATTTCAAGCGTCTACCCGTTGTCGAGCAAAAATATCACGTCGGTTGTATGGGAGCCCCCCTTAAATATTTATTTTAATTTGTTTTTAGTATTTGTTGTTATAGCGGCAACAGAAATACATAATTTGTGAAAATTTCAACTGTCTAGCTATCGCGGTTCTTGAGATACAGCCTGGTGACAGACAGACGGACGGACAGACAGCGAAGTCTTAGTAATAGGGTCCCGTTTTTACCCTTTGGGTACGGAACCCTAAAAACTAGATGCATATTATCAGCTGTTTATTTCAAGGTCGCCACGTTGGTCTAGTGTTAGTAGACGCTACAGCTGAGCATGAGGTACTAGGTTCTATCGCAAGATCGGGCAAAGTGTTCTTGGGTTTTCCTATCTAGAATTTCTCAAGCAGCTCGAGTCTGGTTTTGTGCCCGGTTGAAGGCAATAGGCTCGCCCCCCCTATTACATGGGACCTAAACATAACTGGCAAAATGTGGGTGCACTATAGGTATAACATTGCCCCAGCCTTCAGGTAAACATGGCATCTTCTTCTTCTTCATAGCGTCACCACAGAATTTGGCTACGAGCTTGGGACTTTCAGTAGCGTCCATCAACTCCTGTAGCGTGTAGACAACAGTACTGCTATTCTGTAAAAATCTCACAGTGAAAACTTAGGTGAAGTGAGATTAAAGTGAGCTGTCAATAGTGTCAATCGCTAGCATCAGGTGGAATGACAGCTCACTTTACCTAAGTTATCACGGTGATATTTTTTACAGAATAGCACCGCAGGACACGCTGGACACGATGTTACGAGTAAGTGCCCCCGTGCAACAAGGCATGATGTTACGTTATGTAATTAAAGGTATAAAAGAACAATAGGAACAGTGCTCGTCTTTAAATGAAACAGTGATAGATTGAGCTGCAGCGTTCTCCTATATACAGTCAACAAAAGAGATAAGTATGCAGGATCGTCGGATATAGTTGAAGTTTAGTAAGAAACCATAATTGTGTAATTAGGGTAAGAAAATCAAGGTGGAGATTGTTTTATAACTTTTAGGAAAATTATCTACTTTTACAATATTTGTGCACAAAATATGTGAGCAACATGCACGGATATCGAATGTATCTGATTGTATCTATCTCATAATAATTAATTTACCTGTTATTGAGGTATAGTAATTATTATAGGTGCATGGTCTTCATATATAATTAATATGTACAAAATATTGTAAAACATTTTTAAAAGAGTGGTGTAGTTTCTTGCCCGTTTTTCTCCATACGAAACTACCTTTTGGAAGGGGCGACTAGAATCAATTCTATCTTTGTTGTAAATTTTGACGTTCAAATGTGCCTCTGTGTGCCAATTTGAAAAAAAAAAAATATTTGAATTTGAGTTTTAAACATAAGTCAAACTTAAACTCAAAGCATTTACTTCAATTAAACTATAGAGGTACTTATGAGGAATAGGCGGGATATAGGGTGTAAAGTTTACTCATACTCCATAGAAAAGGGAGGATCCTCCGACCAGATGGGTTTGAATTGTTAGGAAGTCGGCCAGTCAGTAAATAAGAAGCTAGTTGCCCATTCCAAAGCGTAGTAGGGTACCAATGGAGAAGAACGGGCAAGAAACTCCATGAACACTCTTATTTAAATTATATTTTTACAAAAATATTTGTTACGAGTACATCATTAATATTGAATTTATAATTATATGTGAGAACGATGTAAAAAAAGACGTACGCGTTAAAAGCGTGCAGAGTACAGCAAATAGTAACAATAAAATAATTAAAAATAAGACGAGGCAGCTAAGTGATGACCAGTCTCAACTGACGGCGCCCATTCATGAACATTAAGTTTTGAGTTTACCCACATTCAATCCATACTATATACTACCCATTCTTAATATTATAAATGCGAAAGTGTGTCTGTCTGTCTGTTACCTCTTCACGCTTAAACTGCTGAACCGATTTAAACAAAATTTGGTATAGAGATAGTTTGAGTCCCGACAAAGGACTTAGGATACTTTTTACCCCGATATTCCCACGGAATCGAGACTTATGCGGGTGAAACCGCGGGGCGCTGCTAGTGTTTCATAAATAAAAAAGACCGTAAAAAGTAACGTTAATATCATTAAAGTTTTCTAGGTCCGGTGATGTTCGTAATTGACCTAACTTTTCCTAGTTAACGTTAGTTTGAGCTAGATTTTACTGAACAAGTTGGGATTTCAAATTATTCTGACTTTAATTCATATTCTGTGATATTTTAGGGCTTGTTTACGTAGAAAGTTTAGTATAATTACTTATTTCACTTTCAGAAATTTGTGTTATTAATTTTAGTGTCCTTTTGTTGTTTTATTTATTTGTATAGTTATTTAGACATTTAATTTATTACGTAAATAGTTAGCTGTATTAAATATTGTAAAAGTTATGTAGGTAAGTAAACCAATAAAATAAAATTATTTACAGAAAATGGTTACAGTTGTTAAAACTAATCTTGTATTTAGATATTTATTATTTATATACTTTACTGGCTGCGCCCCGCGGTTTCACCCGCATAAGTGTCGATCCCGTGAGAATATCGGGATAAAAGTAGCCTATATGTTAATCCAGGGTGTCAGCTACCTCCATACAAAATTTTATCAAAATTGGTCCACCAAAAAGTAACAAACATAATTATAAACACACAGACCCACACACAAACATTCGCCTTTATAATATTAGTGTGATTGTACATCACAAAAATACATAGCAAAAAATAGATCGAACACTACAAAATCTATGAACTCTTTCAGACAACCTATACGGGATAGTCAATCTTTAAATACCATATGTGTACAAGTCGAGTAAATTCAAAATAGCTCATAATGGATTATGTCTCTAATTTTTAGCCAACTGTCAACAAAACAGACTCCACACACTGCTGGCTTGAACCGTCCTTTGTTACAAGCATTATTTGTCTTTGGGCCGTCAACGAAGATACGGCTCCGTTAGAAAATACTTCGATTTTTCGGAATGAACAGTACACCCGATTAAATAACTTTTTCGGACGGGGAAATACATATCGGGCGCAAAGACAAGTATCAGATCTTTTTGACATTCATTTTTAGTTCGGGCCTCGAACTAATCTTAATTATGTTCGTAGGTGACACGGAGTAGAAAACGCCCGTTACTTTGGTCAAAACCCTGATTTGGGGGTACCTAATGTGAAAAGTACCTACTAATATTTCTGTATACAGAATTATTTTTTTACCGGTTCCAAATTTTTACAGGGTTTTCTATCCATGAATATGAACAACTTTCACTAAGGGACGAACTCTGAAATCACGAAAAAAAATCAGCTGTTTCATACATTTTGGTCAAGTAGGTATTGAACTTTTGTATTAAACAGCAGATTTTTTTTCGTGATTTCAGAGTTGGTATAATACAGTCCTATACAATAAACTATTTTTGAGTTCAGCTTTCACTCTATTTGTTTATAAAATTTATCTTCCACACAAAATTTCGTGACACTGCAAAAGGAACACCAACAAACTTACCGAAACAGGAATACAAATTCATCATTAAGCGAAAACATCCTCATAAATCAAAAGATTTTGCCACAAACGAACCGCACTTGCTATGAAACAGTAAGAATATGTAAATGTCCCTATTCTATGGCGGAGCAATCTCGTGTTCGTGACTCCCTTGGCCATTAGTTGTTATTCAGTTAACGAACAATCACGATGGACGCAGATCGGCAGACACCCACACAATTTGATTAACGCTTCGCCGCCACTTTAAGGAAGTTCGTGCTCCTTGTGTAAATCAATTATGTACAGACCTATCGAAGTATAGTTACCTACAAAATATACTAAGCACAATCAGAAGAAAAATTGAGAAACTGAAATCTCTATATACCTATCTCTCGATGACACCGAAAAAGAAAAATGTTTCCTGAAAATATCGTAGACCGTGTGGAAAAACTTCATTCGATAAACGTTACGATAACAACAAAAGTTAATAGGAAAAAAATATGACCCAAAACTTTTCCAATTTTCATATCTCAATAAGGAAATGTGTCCCTTCCCTACGTAAGAGGACAACAGTTGAACTTTGTATCCGCACGAACGCGGCTACGACAGCCGTGCTACGAGAAACCGTAGTCAACGTAGCAAGTATTAAAAGTAACATTCAGTATTGTAAGTATGTATCGGCCGCCTAATCACGACTAGTTATGTCCTTAAACTTGTCAAGTGTATCAGCGCGGTAGAGTGGGCAAGTGCAGGCCCAGTCCCCGTGACCTACATCCGACGACCCTCGCTCGGGAAGCTGCTAATTTCCACCATCGCGGGCTGTTGCCGACGTCACGGCGGGGGCAGGGAGGCACCTCGACGGCTCGCTGGCTGCCTCGATCAGTCCACCGCCCCACTCCGAGCTGTAAGCACGCGCCGGCCGCGAACCGACGCCGCGGATGATCGCGAATAAACACAAGCTCACAGACGCCGCCTGATTAAAATATTTTAAGTGTTGCATCCGTATTTTTGTAAAGTGCGAAAACGGTGAAAGTATTTTTTTTTTAATAGTAAACTGTGATAGCGAGTCAGGCGGGCGGAGGCTCGGGTGGGGCGCGTTCCGCTGACACAGTGGCTCAGTCCGCCGCCGGTCGCCGAGTGGCAAGCACCATCGATTTTCTCCATACGACAGTTCGCGAGGTACGTAAGCATCACGTGCTCGTATTTTCACCGCGGCTATTTCCACGCGCCGAGTATTTCAGGCGATCTGCTTAGCGTTCAAGGCCGCGTTTGTTTGCGTCCGCGTATACGTTCGAAGTACAGTTTACGTTGATGTTTTGATCGATTGTTTAGATCGTATGAAATGTTATCAGTTATCACGCGGTGAGTTAGGGAGGAAAACGAATCGTTTTCACGGCTCTACGGTGGTGGGCGCGTGCTTAGAATAAGTAATGCGATAACGTTGTTATACCAAGGTTGTGGTGCGGTTGTCGACGAGAATTGCGTTTTTTATTGTTGTTGTGTGACAACAGATGTGTTGAAGTAAGTAGAATGCTTATTAGAGCAGTGTAGTGTGGTTGAAGGTGAATTTTTTTACCTGTAAAGTGATGTAAAATCGGAGTTTGGGTTCCAAGTAGGGCCAGGTGTTAGTGATGTGGTCTTGAGAGTGATCATGACCTACACAGTGGGCACTAATTCTGACCGCTTGATAGGCGATCTGGCAAACGTTCAGACAGGGATTCATTCAAGCGATGTGCGAATGTTTGTGTTCATTACATCATAATAGTTCTGACTATTTAAAGAGCAAAGTCGACGATGTTATTTATTATAATAATTAAAAACTTCTTATAACTATGCATAATGTATTTGCAAACGCTACTTAGAGTCAAAGGTACGATAAAATACTGAAAACTTAACAATTTCTTTTTTTTTTTTCACTGAATTCAATATCATTTTCTTAATCACTGAACCAAATCTACCTTACCACAAAATAATCCACATACATTTTCATCCTCATTTTCTCCGCTTGCAAAAGTGAAATTTGATAATTAACGAAGGAACAAAATATTGTGAAATTATGAACTCGGTGAAGCTAAAACACCGTCTTCATGTACTTAGGTACATCATAAAATCAGCTAGGTATAAAAGTAAACGAACATTAAATGCAAACTGCATTTGTGCATAAAACGCATGATACCAACTGGAAAACATACTACCTACTCTCTGACGTCATCAGACCCAAGTAAACGTGTATACGTACTATCTACTTCATTACTGGATTGCAAATTTTATGTTCTGTATAGTTTACGTTAAACAAATTGCTTTTACCCAATCTCATAACGTTTGCTGTTGAGTTCTTATCGCTTTCTGTCAACGCGTGCGCAAAAATAATACCAAAAATATACATATTCATTTTATGTAAATATTTTGCTCGAGTCCCGAGAGTTTTGTATGAAAATGATGGTTTATAAAACTGGTTTAGGCACTCATGAATTATAAAAGGATATTTTGAAGTCTATTTTCTGTTTATGAAACGTAAATTTTTAGTCGCCAATTTGCAACTTTCAGTTTTAGTTAAGAAAAGTGTAGCATAAGTTATGTAAAAGTTCACTATCTTTAATACGTTCAGTATCTACCTACCTCTATTGCATTAGTTGTGACCGGGTATTTAAAAAAAAATTAAGTCTGGCGAGTCATATCAATCACACGCTAGGCTAGGAAATAATCCTTTCAAAGGGTCGCCGTTATCGAACTCGATAAGGAGGACTATATACGAGTACATGATCTAATATTGCAAAGTATACCTAAATAGGCACTTCTTTTATAATAATTCCATAAAAGTAATAGGTACAAAGAGTTTTCTCAAAACCTTCATATTGGAACATTCTTTTACGTAAAAGAAACAAAAAACACACGAAAATGTAGGTATTATACGCATTACATTTCTCCGTTCGAAGAGATAAGGCCAATTACATTGTTCCTTTATAAATTGAAATAAAGAAAAAGCCAAACTCGTAACTGAAAAGAAAATAAAGCTGTTGTAATGAAACAACACTAAATACGTCAGTACGTTGTGTAACAAGCGACCAATCAAGCGGCAGTGTTTAATAACATTCTGAAAACGAAGGCACGTGATTGGTCAAAAACTGTCAACATTTGGTAACAGAAAACATAGCAACAAGCCCTTAGGTACCATTAGCTTTTTGACATAATAGTTTGGCAAGTTTCTCTGAGAATGAAATGTTAATTGTTTGGCGATTAAACGAAACGAAATAAGTCATTTTAATATTTTTATCACGTGACTTTAACGAATAAGTTAGATTTTTATTTTTATTAAACCTTTCTCTTTGGGTTATACAATCTTACTTTGAAATCGCACTAGATATCATTTACAGTTCTTCCGTTGTTTCAATGATATGTTTATTTGTTAGAACGTTTTAATTATAAATGATAATAATTTGTATCAGAATTGTTTTCAACTATTTTAAGACAGAACGGAAACATACGATTCCTTATATCATTTAGGCAACGGAGCATAGTTCCGAAACACAACCGAATTAATAATTTCAATGTTAAACATAACCTTGATTTAAATAAGTACTATACTATAATGTTATAACTTTTGCGTGATTCTCAAACATAAACAGCTGTTTATTTATCTGATTTCCTGAAGCTACAACACGAAATCAAAACTGCTTTGACTGAAGATGAAAATAACTATGATTTGAGTATTACCTGAAACGGCTGAAACCTTTTCTGGAAATAGAAGCAGAAGTGAATCACAGTTGATAATATCTCAAAATAATTACGGCGAACAATTCCTTGTAAATTATGTCGTTTAAAGTTGATTTAATGGACTTGGAGCTTATGAGTTACGACTTTATTTTTCCTAGCTGTCAAAACATATAGAAAAGTACCTTCGTAGGTACTTCAGTCTAATCTTAAACCAAATCTCATCTTAAACTAACATATAGCCACATTTACACGATACAATTCTTGCCTATGGCATACAATAAAATTGAAGCAACAAATGACTTGACATCGTCTAAACACTGTTTAGACCAGGGATGCACAGACTTTTTGAGACCATGGGCCACTTGGACAAATGATGAACTAATGGCCCACCAGCACAAGTTAAAAACATAAAAATAGCCAAATTTATTTAAAAAAATAATATACTTGTTTGAAACGTGGCACTGCATTGTGCTTAGAAGGCTCAAATTTGCACCATGCACCGGACAGCGAGCGCACTTAGTAACGCGCGCGATTCAAATTGATATTGTTTGTAAACCTCAGCAATATTTTTCCTTCAAATGTACGACGGAATATTTTTGCTGGCGGGCCACTGGCATATTGCCGGGGGACCGCATGCGGCTCGCGGGCCGCAGTCTGTGCATCCCTGGTTTAGACGATGCTATTTTTATTGCTGTTTCAACTTATGGTATGCTACAGACAATTAGATCGAACCATGTAAATCGTGTAAGTCAAGTACACAAAAAAGTCCTGATAAAACTTGTACCGTATTTCGATTATTTTTAGAACCTTTGTTATCGCTTCAAACGATACTGACACTACAGTTCAAACTCTGTTCCACTACATATCATACAGATACACCACTTCAATGAACTAGCAACGCTAGTATTAATGTCAAGGTGTCGTCACGAATCATCTGGCATCATCGGACCGATGGCAACGCCAAAATGCCAGTAAAAACACCAGATAGCATCTATAAAGGGGCTGCCAGATCGATTGGCCACTTGGTAGCAGCCAAATTTGGGAATGTGATTAATTTAATCGCCCGTTGAGATGTGCTACTTAGTTGCTGATGAGTTATGTGTTAAATCATACTGTATCTTAAGTATAAAGAAAAAGAAAGAAAGACTAAACACAGTAAAAAATAAAAAACCAAATCATATAAAAAAGTAACAAATAGATAAATGAAACAGAATGTTACTCATCTCCTTTGGTGACCGTACGGTTTTTAATACAATAAATAAAGAAATATATATCGTGGGTTAACTGGCTTTTAATTCCAGAAGATGACGACACATTTCTTTGTTAAACAAAAAAAAATTGTATAGTTTCATCAACACTCGTATTGATTATCGTCCTTCCAGCATCAGTAGGTATTACATTATGAGTACTAACAGTCAATTACCAAAACACGTGTAAGTAAATTAATTCGCTATAAGATTTTAACTTGAACCTCTCGCACGTAACCGATTTACCGTGAAAGGCGCATTCGTTTCGGACATCGCGTTACATAATTCGGTTTTTTCTTCCTTTATTTGTAGTTTTGAAAGAATTGTTAATTAAATTGTGTTTATTGAAGCCAAAATTAGGTTTAATGTAATGTGTTTAGGTCACTGGCTGAATCAATGTATGCTCATGTTTTTAAATTGGCTCTGACTATCCTGTCAAATCGAATTATCACTATATTTGGTTGTGATAGAAGCGTTTCGTTTCATTCTCTTGACATCAGAATAATATCAGAATCAGAACTACATACATACATGAACTCACGCCTTCTTCCCATGAGGGATAAGCAGAAGCTACAAAACGCCACCTGCTACGGTCCTTTACATACTCCTTTTGCCTCGTTTACGTTCCCAAATCAGAAGGCCAATTCCTGTAATTAAAACGTTCAAAATCTAGTCGCAGACTCATCTCGGCGACAAACAAATGTCAAAAACTTGTCAAATGTAGGGAAATTAGTATTTTTGACAGATTGAGACTGAGTTTTTAAAATTACGAGAATTGCCCCTCAGACTGTAAACGTTCTTAAAATTACGAGAATTGCCCCTCTGGTCATACACGCACGCTGCTGGTTGCGAGTAGTACGCACCTGATCTTTCTGAAGAAGATCACCAACAAGGTCCACTATAATTATGTTCTCCTAGGGCGCCCCCTCCCGGCGTTTCTACTCTTGCCTTGTAAACCTTTTGTAGTCAGAACTACTACTTTTAATAAATAGATATTGCATTTTAGGTGCTATCTCTGTCATCCTCAGAATAGATAGAACAATAACTCGTTATAATAACCGCTTTTATTTGAACTGAAAATAGATCTATCTGTATTCAGCTGAAAATTATCTGCTAGAGTTGTCAGTAACAGGGCTCGAGGAATAAAGATCGGCCGCAGCTCCGAGACGGGTTTTCATTTTCAAATTCAATGAATAACCGACCCTTGCATTTGATGGGCATGATAACGATAGATATATAAACCAAAATCTACATAATGATGTCGCTAGATCGTAAGCGATGCGGGAGAAAAAATATATCTAAAAATATTTGGGGCACGGCCGAGATTCGGGCCCATTTTACTAGGTACTACAATGACGATCCAAATTCTAGAGGATAATTCAGCAGACGTACCTAATTTAAATTTCTGATGTAGCCCCAAGTTAATAATAGGGTTATCGCAATGCAAAACTTGTACCTATTATAGATTTATTCTAATAAATGTTCGTTGAAAATAATTGAAAAAGTTTTATCACCTGAAGATGTTAATTAGTTTTGTTCAACCAACATTTTTTGTGTATTTGTAATTGAGATTTTTGTTTTTCCGCCCACACGGTAACCTTGAAACGACAAGGTTATGTTAACCCTCTGATGACATGTTGTTTCTATGACAGTTCTGTGCGCGCTGGCCTAATTTATACCTCCTTCATTTTACCTGCGTAGGTCACGCAATCACGTTATTGGAGGCCTTTTCCTTACACAGTTTTTTGTTTTCCTTACAACGTTCCTTTTCTTCGGCACACAATTTATTTACCTCCATGCCGTAGCGAAAGTAATACGTTACAAAACTGTTCTATAATTGAACATAAATATGTTTCAGCCAGCCCGTCTGAATAACCTTTTAGGCAGATTATAAAGGTACTCGTGCCTGTATTATCCTGTGACGGTTACAAGAAATTGTTTCTAGATCGTTACGAAATATTACGTGACCAAAATACAGTTGGTGGAAGTGCCTCTAATATACACGTTCTAGATGGAGAGATTAACACGCAATACGACTATTTACTCAATGAAGTTACGATTAGGTTTTTTTTTATCGTTATCGAGAGTTTTTTGATAGATGATGAATAAATGTGTTGTAGGTATCATCCAATTTTCCTCAGCAACATAAATATTCACTAACCTGGGTACCAACTTCAAATTAGGCATAAATATAACGAAACCGAGCCGTTACTCGGGACCCTTTTAAAATTAAAAAGGTAATTAATATGAAACGACAGTATTATCTACTGAATTTCAAACATAAATTACGCTTTATGAAATTAATTTCGTTTCGAGTAGTTGAAAGCACTTAGAACTAAATAATTAATACTTGAAGAGTGAGAATGAGCCAAGTCTGACATAATACCTACGAGAGATATGAGATTGCCAAAATCAAAACATGAAGCATCACGAGACCATCTTTCAATTATGTAAGAGTTTAAATGTTTTGCGTTAGTGTATTTTTTTTATTTATTTACATAATCAGCCTATAATTTTCCCACTGCTGGGACACAGGCCTGCGGATTGGTAGATGTAATATGTCTTCGAATTTTTGGTTCTAGGCCATGCCGGTTTCCTCACGATGTTTTCCTTCGCCCTTTTTGAAAACAGTGGTGATGAAATAATTTACACAAGGTAAAGCGCCTGTCTGGGTACGAACCTACGGCCTACAGCTCGTACGTCGCGGTGGTTACCACTGGGTTACCGCTGTTCTTTTTAACATTATTTTAAGTTTTAGAAGATAATGATGTGCGTACAAAATCAGCATAATATTTGCAACGTATATTTAGTTTTATGCCCCTCCATATATTTCGAAATGATTTTATCCTTGAGAATATTTACCCATCTTAATACGCTTTAAATTTCGAGCGGACACTAATAAATAATGTCTTGCGCCGAAATATGGTCGATATTTAACTAAAATGGTGAAACTATTCCGAGTCTTCTATTTATATTATCAAACGATATCATTATAATCTGGAATTGAATTGTGAATATTACAATGTTAAATATCCAATTTAGTTACGCCAAATATTTGTTATGTGTCTCGTATTTGGTATTTGTGGGTAAATGATAAAACATCTCTACCAGACATGTTATTCGTACGAATATTCATTTATAATATACTAGCTGTGCCCACGAGTTCGTTCGCGTGGATATCGAAAAACAATAATATCTCCCTTTAGTTATTGTTTTTTAAAGTTTTTCCTTATAACACAAGTTATCAGCCAGTGAAATTCCCGTCAAAATCTGTCCAGCCGTTTCGTAGATACGCAGATACAAACAGACAGACAAAAAAAAAGTTTTTTTTTTGTTTTTGTTATATTTACGGCAATCGGACAGATTCTACAAAAAATGAAAAAAGATATTAATACAAGAGAGAATGAGTATCACCATCAACGTTAAACGTAAAAATAAACATGACAAGTCACTCGGCTGGATTATTTGCAAAAAAGATCCATAGTTTCAAATATCAGTAACAACGAATTGAAATTAACAAGCTGGCATTTTAAACAGGTATCTTAAGAAAACGAATTGCCTGTCTCGAGAACAAATGGCGACTAACCAAAGATTGATGAAGATATAAGCCAGAAATGAGCCGATTTACATAACAATCTGTGTTAAAACACCAAACCAATACACGGTATAAGCCTAATTATTATCATCACATAATCTCGAAAGATGTTACATGTGGTACAGTTTAAAAAAAAATGGCAAACATGATATTTTATGTCAAAAACGATGCGTGAATGTTACGACACATTTTCACAATTCACATTTTTTTATTGCATTCCAAAATTTGGTAAAACAGTTGGTAGGCTTAAAATTAATTAAACAATTATGGACCCTGTAGGTCACAGAATAGTAGGAGAGGGGAGGAAGAGCGCATACATTTCTTAAAACAAATGTGAAAAAAAACGACTAATTTCAAATATTTCCACTCAATATAAAACAAATATGGAGTATTCAAACGTTAAATTAAAAAAACCGGCCAAGTTCGAGTCGGTCTCGGAAACGAAGGGTTCCGTACCACAAGGAAAAAAATCACTTGTGTTGTATGGGAGCCCCCCTTAAATATTTATTTTATTTTGATTTAATTATTTATTTTTAAAGTGAATATACAACTAAATATTCTGTGAAAATTTCAAGTGCCTACCTGTTGCCATTATTCATATCGAGCAAAAAAGGGCAAAAAAGTCGCGTTTGTTGTATGGGAGTTAAATATTTATTTTATTTTGTTTTTAGTATTTGTTGTTATAGCGGCAACAGAAATACATAATTAATTGTGAAAATTTCAACTGTCTAGCTATCGTGGTTCTTGAGATACAGCCTGGTGACAGACAGACGGACGGACAGACGGATGGACAGACAGCGAAGTCTTAGTAATAGGGTCCCGTTTTTACCCTTTGGGTACGGAACCCTAAAACTATGTATTCCAATTTCAACGAAATCACTTCCACGAACTCACATACGGCTATAATTCAACGGCCTGAAGGGTCGATCATTAATCCATATTACGTAGGTACTGCGCGGGATATTAAGTCGCAGGCGTTAATAAAAGTTGTTTAACTAAGCCATTTACTTAACTATATTACTTTCCCACTCTGCTTCACCTCTACAGTGTTTAACCCTCCAAAAGTTTGGGGATTTACGGAGTACCTACTCGTATAGAGTATTTGTGAGAATTGATATAATTCACAAGTGCGCTAAATATAACTTTAAGGTGAATGCGCAGTGGTAGCCCGCGAAATTCAAATTTTCTTACGTTTTTTGCAATTTGCAGGTCAGTGTCAGGTTTTATCTTGATAAAAATTTGATTCGCGACTAAGTATAACAGGTAACAGGTACGTATTTATAGAATTATAATCATTAAGCACTTTTCCATAAGAGATTTGTTGTTATGGTACAAATCTAACTTAGAAAGATGTATTAATGATTCTAATGATTATAATTCTGGAAATACGTACTTTTTATATAGTCGCGAATCAAATTTTGATCAAGGTAAAGCCTGACACTGACCTGAAAATTGTAAAAAACGTAAGAAAAATTGAATTTCGCGGGCTACCACTGCGCATTCACCTTAGCTTAACCAACTTTTAGATTTAAGCTTCATTTCGAAAGGTATACAGGTATAGGTACCTACTATGTTTTCATAATATTTAAACTAATAATTATAATAAAGAGAAAAGATTTGATTTTTTGTAGGTTATTTTGTTACGCTTTCACACTAAAACGATTGAACGGATTTGACACATGGGTGGACCATGATTAGGACATGACTTGGATTAGGACATAGAAAGTTTAATCCCGATATTCCCACGGGATCGAGACGTATGTGGGTGAAACCGCGGAGCGCAGCAAGTATCTTCATAAAATGGTAGGTAGTCGATAAAACTAATTGATTATTATCGATAAGCCATCTTTTCCGGAATATTAATATTAAAACAGCTGATATGAAAACTGTTTGCTTCCATGTCGAATGCAAATCAAATTAATACCTAGTGCCTCTAGCTTCAAAAATTACACGTGCGTAAAAACTAGAAAAAAAAACACGTGCCTGCCATGTAAGTAGTATTTTTCTTAATGACCCTCAATTTATCATTGAGGACAAGGTAATAAGAAAGAAACACGATGACACTCAGTTTTCTGTTAATAGCGCAATTCGTCCTTAAAATCTATTAATAAGGTCTATTTTCCATACAAACAAGTTGATTCTGCAAATATTTTACCTCCATCTCACGGTTGAAGCAATATATTATTGACTTTGGTATAATCAGTGATATTCAGGTTATCTCGCGACGCCATTGGAGGAGCAAATTAGGGTCAAACATTTGAGGTACCTAGGTACAGACGCCAGCACATCTTTAAAGACAACCTACCACACAACACATACAACAATAAGTACCTACTTATTTGAATTTTTTACAAAATACATTTTTAATTCAACTCGAAGGTACTTTTCTGGTCTCTTAATACTGCGCTAGCGTTCATTATTTCTATTTAAAAAATAATGCTGAAAGTAATTCGCTTACCTATTCTTAATTGGGGTAAATATACGGTAATCTTACGAAACTCACGACGTTACAGCGAGCTCTTGGCTACAGTAATATAGGTTGCTAGGTCAACATTATACGAATCAAATAATTTCTTACTTACGTAAAGTATATTTTATTATAATTTATTGTCATTATTATAGCTGGAAAGTGTTCACCTATTTCTATTTGGGTCACAACGAAATTTTTATGCCAAAACTATAACACATTCGCTTGTATTCCCATTTGATACTGGCAGACGTTCAAAATTCCATACAAACGCTTCCGATTTTATATTTTAGTTTGTATAGATTTCCTCGTATAAAGCGAGCGTAAATATCGAAGTTTTATAGACCAAGAAAATAAACATTAATGACTATAACGATTTATAGTTTTTATTGGCCTTATTTTTAAGGTCGTATAATTTATTAGGTCAAATTAAAGCCACGTGAGCACGGAAGGGTTATTTAATTTGAACTACAATCAATGTAATTCTGGACTCATTAAAAGCACATTAGTATTTTATTTAGTGTAGGTACAATTTTTCAGCAATTAAGTATTGTAGCCTACTAATAGATAAATAACAACATTGTAATTACGATGTTTGAAAAATTATTATGTAGGTAAATGAACTGGACTCCTTTCATAAAGATTGGTCCTTCTTGGCAGCTACAGAAAGAGGTGGAAAGAGATAGGTATAGGTAAAACAATTTTCAGGTTTTTGCCGTCATGATTAAGTAGTAATAATCGAAGTATTCGGTAACTAACCAATCATAACCCTTAAGAAAATTAACTTAGTCTTAAAATCAATAATCTGAATCAAATTAATAATCAGTCTAGACAAGTTAAAATCAAATTAAAAACAAACTAGTTTATTTATCCGAACAGTAAAGGGTTTTTATAAATACACCAGCCAGGTGTTGTTTAACGCGTACCAACAATTGTGACGTCAGTACACAATCCAGGAGTTTGTTTTCCAGCTCATTTGCAGTGTAAAGCCGACTGCTAACTGTTATTGAGTCAGATGGTTCGAACGCAAACACTGATGGACTGTGACATTTGAGTGGTGCTTGTGACACTGTGCAAGATAGTAAGCGATCGCGTGTTGGAATTTTTGAAAAGAGAATATTTACAGTGTGACTTGAGATTTGTAACATAAAGCCCGGAATAGACAAGCCTTTAACTTGCACAAAGGTATGCAATTAGCTTGCATGTCATTACGGTATTCACCAATCAGAAAATGTTATGACACATGGCATGCAAGCTACGTCCATACTTTTGTACACTCAGGCATGTGTATTCCGGGCTTTGCATCATTGCATTCGCCGAAAGGTTTAGGCAGAGTACACCCACATCTCCCCAGATTGCCATCAAGACAGGCTGGGTATATGCTTACTGCCTTTCCCAAAAATAGAAGCGTATAGTTTCAGCAATGCTGTTAACAGATTGTAAAACTTTATTTTCAAATTATATTAATTTTTGCATTTCTACGAATTGACCGACCATGTAGGTCAGTAGGTATATTTTTTGTTGTTAAGTAGCTACAATATGACTTCATCTTTTGCTAAGCAAATAATTCTGATAACGGTACGTAGGTACCTACCTACTTTAATTATTTCTGCAACTCAATAATTACTTGTTATGTTAGTTAGTGAAGAATCTGTTGCCAAGAGTTGGAAAATCTTTCCTCGATCCCCTGAGTAAAAGAAAATTCTTAAAACTCCTTTAAAAATAACTTGTTTTAAAAGAAAGTTCTTTTATAGCCGTACTTATTCATTTAATAAAAATTCCCATTCAATGTTTTGGTCATAACAGAATCCAGCTCGTTATTTAATAGATTTATTTTAGTTAAGAAATTGCTAATTAAATCAAAACAAAAAAAAAGATTCTGTTTTTAAATACAACAAAATAATTGTGTTTCGATAAAATGTTTTCGTGTGAAATAAAAGGATTTTTTTTAAATTTGAATTTATTTTTCTTTCAAAGTTTTGGTTAAAATTCTCCAACTAGAGATCTAGAGATAGACAATAAATAATTAAAAACTATTGAAAAATATGTTTATCCTACTCCTACTACCTAATATTATAAATGCGAAAGTTTGTGAGGATGGATGGATGGATGTTTGTTACTCTTTCACGCAAAAACTACTAAACGGATTTTGATGGAACTTTACACTAATATAGCTTATACATCAGAATAACATATAGGATATTTTTTATCCCGATATTCCCACGGGATCGAAACTTAGGCGGGTGAAATCGCGGAGCGCTGCTAGTCTTTTTATAAATTCCAACCGGCCCTTTAGTAATGCTACTGCCTTTCAGATAGATTAGGCCCTAATCTACATGTATTCATATCATCACGCATGTATTCTTCGAAGGGTCAGACAGAGGTGTACTAGTACACCCATATTTCGCCAGTTAAGTTTAAGTCCCATATACCTAAATAAAAATGAATCGCCGAAAAGTATGTACGCGCTTAACTTCCCAACGACTGCATTAAATTGGATAAGTGTCTAAACACACTATGCCGAAGTTACACGACCGAAGTTCGGCATGATTACGCCCACAATGCTATTTCAATTACTGACGACACATTATGCCGCGCTTTATAGCGTACAAAAAAAACCAGCCGCGGAACTTCGGTCGCGTATCTTCCGCATAGTGTGTTTGGACACTAATTCTTTTTTTGTTGTGTTCGGCAATGCTAGGACAGTTTGTATGAAAGAAAATTTGAGAAATTGAAAAATAAAATTTTCACCTATGCGAAGCTAAGGCGGGCCGCTAGTACCTATAACACATATTATTATTATGCTCATACACTTTTAATATCAACCTGATAGTGCACATTAATCGTCCTCTTTTATCTTACTAATCATACTCTATTACGCCTCACAGTACCATTATGCGACTATTATTACAAAAACAACATCCAATGCCAAGTTCACTTTCTACTGTGGTCAGGAATCAGGATCACCTATCTTTATATTAAACTCAGTTCAGTGGACACAAATGAGTGAACATTTGTGTCCAGTTGTTGGCAATCTCGCCCCCTATTACGTGGGACTTAAAAACATAACTGGCGAAAAATGGGTGTATTATAAATGTGCACCTCTGTCTAAGCATTCGTGGACTACAGGCGTGATGCTATGAAATGAAATGTAAACACAGTTATAAACTATCCAAATTACCAACTAAACTGACATTTTCACTCCCGCGATATCATCAGTAATTACCAATTTCCTGCAAGTACTTACCGTTACTGAAATATACAAAAAGTGGTCCGGAAGTTCTTGAGGAAATCGCAGAATTACAAACATAAGGGGTGAATACAAAACCTTTTTTTTGTCGAATAAATAAAAACGAAAGATTTGCCTCCCTGTAGAAAGATAGATAGAATACTTTTTTTTTTTTTGCCGTTAATGTCCCACTGCTGGGCAAAATCCTCCCTACTCTCTTTCCACCTCTCTCTGTCCAGAGCTGCCAAGGACCAATCTTTATCAAAGGAGTCCAGCTCATCCCGCCATCTCCGTCTGGGCCTGCCGCGATGTCGTTTGCCATTAAGCGGGACCCACTGGGTCGTAAGTTTGACCCACTGATCGTCTGGCATGAGGCAGATGTGTCCAGCCCAATTCCATTTAAGCGTGGCAGCTCTCAAACTCTTTACTATGTACACCATAGTAATAGTAGTATTTTTCAATTACGGCCATTACGAAACAGAGCAAAGAACTCGTAAAACGCTGCATCCAAACATTGTCAGATGTTACCGGCTAACAAGGATATTGGATGATGAGCCACAGCCGCTCTCCATCCGCCTAACTAGTCGACTGTCAACACATTGGATGACTAGATTCATATAATTAGTTAAATGGGTCTTTGGAAGCAAGTGCATTATCAAATTCGGTGTCAGACAAAATGTTGGTATCAATAAATCAAAAATCTTTGTCATGTATCGCGAAATTTGATTCCCAATTTACTTTTAACTATCTTCTGTCCGCGACTCCATCCGCTTGGAAGTCAACTATAGCCTCTTCATAATTGTAGATTGCTATTGTTCATTTGTTTATGTCTTTAATTGATTGCGTTCAGGGTTGTAGAGGTCACATAGGCAGCCTCTCCATGATATAATGCTGGTAGTCAGCTGCATCCAGTTAGACTGGAAGCCAACCCCAACGGGCCCAACATAGTTTGAAAAAGTCTAGGCAGATAAAGATGTTTTGACACATTTACGGAAACCCCAACGTTTATGCGAAGAAAACCTCTGCATTTTAAACCTATAAATAATTCTAAGTAATATCAAGAACAAACTATAAAATATGATCGGCTAATAATCAATTATTTATATCGATTCTTGCTACTACTGCCACAAGTCATAACTGTTTCATATTCTGACTTATTTGTCAACTTTCAGAATAATAATTGATCATGTTTAATAAAATGTTCGGGTAACTTTCAATATTTATTGTCTCGTTTCGCAAAATTCAATTTTCATAAATTAATCTGAACTTTATATCAACTTTGAAAAGTCATGCTCATTTACTGATATACGCACCTATAGGTATATACCTACATACGTTACGTTGTAGTATCAGCCATATGATATTTTGCAACGCTTTCGTAGCAAAATTCTAAATTAAATAGTCTTAGGACCTTTTCGTGTTAGTTGTATTTCAGTATCGTTCGATAGAGTAGAGAAATAAATGGCTTATTAGTCGATCCGCATGAATTTGCTCTCCCGAAACGGGCGAATCGTCGATGTTAAGAAAAAAGTGCACGTTTTATAATATTTAACTCTTATCACTTCTGTCCTCCAGTGTCCATTTTCTTAACTTCATTGCATAAAATTCGAAATGTGCCAATTGCGTAATTAACACATATTTCTGGAGTTGTCGACTCGCCCAAAAATAAATTAAATCGTGCGAGTCGCCTATAGAAAACAATATTATTCAAAAGTGACGATTTGCCCGTTTCGCTCGATTAAATTCGTGCGAATCGACTAATAAGCCAAATAAAGCTTAATGATAAATTTTCTTCTGATTCTCAATTTATAATTTACTACTAAAGCTATAAAGAATCCATTTTAATTAAACGTCAAAAACAGATGCACGTGAAAAAATATTATTTTATTTAGGTACAGACGCCAGCACATCAAGCTACTACAATCTGTCAAATTTCTTGAATAGATTTTCAACTTTATCGCTAAAGCGTAAGGTTCAAAGTTGATTGGGAAAATTTGACAGTTTCGGGTAGCTTAATGTGCTGGCGTCTGTACCTATGTAACATGAACATGATGAATCAATCTAATTTATTTCAATAATTTTCGCGATTTTATTCCAAACGTAATTCCGAATCAATTTAAAAACGATTATATCAATATGTATCATGTAATAAGAAGATTCAACAAAAAAAAAAAAACAACTGTATAAGGTACTCTTTGCTAACTTAATTTTACAGATTCGGCCATGATTACATGGACGGTGAATGGTTAAAGTTTTTCTCGACAGTGTACACCTTGGCTTTCCGGTGCACTAATCTTCCTCCGCGGCCGCGCTCGTGGGAAAAAATAAATAGAAATAAAATCATGCCACGCACCGCTGACGATGAGTGCGTGCCAAATACAGGGCTGCCATTAGCCGCATAATTTAGATACAAATTGTTGAAAGATGTATGATGAACTTTTTGTTTGAGTACTATCTACTTAAAATCGTTGAGTAATTTCGAAGTGAGAGATTAGAAACACAATGTTGAAAACAATTTGCTAAAATGTAAATTGTGAATTACCTACAGATTATAATTATCGTGGCCTGTATCAACTCCTATGTCAAATACGCTACTGATATTTTGCGTTCAGGGGCAAAATGTCCAATTCTCAAAATGTCCAACGGTGTCAAAATGTCCAAATACCCAAAATGTCCAATTGTCAAAATGTCCAAGTCTCAAAATGTCCAATGGTCAAAATGTCCAACTCCCAAAATGTCCAATCTTTGAGAATGTAGCAAATTTGTTCAATAAGTCATCAAAGCACTTTTTTAATACTTTAGTTCATGACTTTATGCCCTCTAGAGGGCACCATATACAATTTAATGTGAGTTCGCATAGCCTATAACAAGCGAACGATCAAGACGCTCCCAACGATACCTCACTTGTCAAAATATGATAATACAGTTTAGAAGTTATGAAGGAACAGATGAACATACATACATACATACATACCCGTCAAAATCATAACCCTCCTTTTTGCTTCGCCATAGTCGGGTAAAAAACACATCGCATCACATCGTATTTTAGAGACTAGCCCAAACTCGCGCGAAATGGATAAGTTTCGTAGGTACTTTGAATCCACATGGTACCCAAAGAAGTCGCCAGCTTTATTGAGCTGTGCTGGACAGCGTCATAGAACTACTAACGCATTAGATTTCATTAGAAGGATGGCACAGACGATTAAATAGCCGTATACAGAAAAATCTTAATTTGTACTTCTTTTTATATAAATTGAGAAATGAAAGTAAATATTGGGACTGTCGTTTAGAGGATTCTTTTTTTCTGTTTAGAGGATTTTTTATGTTATATATACACCGTGTTCTTCACGTTATCCATAAACTTTGTCAAACGCTTTTATAGCTTTTACAAATTAAATCTAAAAAGGAAGTAGTACTTAAAAAGGCTTCGTTACAAAGATATTTGTAATTTCATTTAATGAAATTTAATTGAGCTATGCAGTGAGAAAGGATCTTAACTTAGTTTTGACAAGTTTCAGCCCGCCAAATCTTATGAATTAAAATTACGTCGTTGTCAATTCGAATAAAGAGGCATGCATATCGGGTGATATACGTCAAGGTATTTAGTTTGTATGAAAATTAACAAAAACTAAAAAATAAGAATTCATTAATGTGTCCATAATGAAAAATGCTTATTTCCATGGTCTGAACATCAGGTGGAAGTTTATGTATATCGTCCGGAACACGGTGTATATATAACTATGTTTAACGTTTGATTCAATTTATAATCTTAAAAAATTATGATGTTGATTACTGTATTTTTATATATTACATTATGACAAAAATAGTGATTTCGGGTATGTTGTGGTCTTCTCTGGTCTTAAATTGTTATTTATAAATAAAACATATTTTGATTTTTTCAGTATTTTATATTTATTATTTGTCATAAGTATTAAAAAAAACGTTTTGATGAGTTATTGAACAAATTTGCTACATTCTCAAAGATTGGACATTTTGGGAGTTGGACATTTTGACCATTGGACATTTTGAGAATTGGACATTTTGACAATTGAACATTTTGGGTATTTGGACATTTTGACACCGTTGGACATTTTGAGAATTGGACATTTTGCCCCTGAACGATATTTTGCATCTGTTTAGCTAATTAATTTGGCAAACATCCCAACTAACTAAAATATGTCGCTTCTTATTACTACTCCACTCTTTTGTATACTTAACGATTCACCATCTGATCTATAACGTATGAAATGTCAATATCATGTTACTGACATTGTCATTTAAATTTTGTTTGGTTGGCAACCCTGCCGTGACGATGAATGGACACCGTGACATTGTGCGGTTCACGTGCGTCTGACGTCATCAATGATTTTCTTTAACAGTTGTACGATTCGATCACAACAATAGCTAAATAGTAGCATGTTTTGCAAAAAAATGAGGCGTGATTTCGATTTAAATTCAAAGTAACTGCTTGTTGTAAAAAGTTTCATGCACGGTATAAATATTTTTTATATAAATTGTATATAAAATGATAACCATTAATGTGGTTTACAACTCCCACATAATACCTCTGTAGGTACCTAACACATGGACCATAGCTGTTATTTAACCACAAACAATACAGCAACTTGCCTCTATAAATAAACAGCAGACCTCAGTGCTATCGGAAACAATTCCCAGCCAAGTAGTTAAACAGTCCCCTCAAGGCTGAGAGGGCCTACTCCTCTACAACCCGACTTCCCTCTAAACTAGCCTCAAGACAATAATCACCCCTGGCCTCCTCTCTCCCCAACTAAAACAAGAAACACTTTTTCATAACGCACTTTGCGTACTTAAAGCCTCAGTACTAATCAGAGCCGACCTTACTCTGACCTCTAAGCAATGAAGGTCTTATGTTTCATACATAACATGCTTTATTGTGATCACATACAGTACATAATTAATTACTACTATTGTGTAATTTCCATGGCCTTGTGACGTAATGATGTGTCGTCCCAGGTGCAGTCTTAGAATTTTTATAGGCTTTACGACTGAATTGTCTTCTTCGGTATACAATGCCGTGTTGACCTCGTCAATGTCAGGGCCATTACTCATTGTGTGGTCAAGCGAAGTGGAGCTTGTCGTTATTGTTGTTTCGTCATTGATGCTCTTGTTTATATAGTGCTATCAATCTATCATCAGTAATTGTGGATATAACATAACATTATATTATGTGAATAATGTAATGTAATTATATTTTGGAGGTTGAATAGTACCTATTCGTAAATAAAGCATTCGCTTTTTCAGTTTCGTGTAAATTCAAATAGAAACACTCTATTTAAATAGGACTTGAATAAATGCAGAGATGTGTTTTATCATTAAAATGAGCTTCTAAACTTCAGTTTTCAGGCTGCAACGCTTTTAAAACACATTCAAAGCGTTTGGATAGGGCTGTCTCAAACAAATGAATAGAGCTATTCATCCAAAAGCGTATTATCTCACTAATCTAGTTAATCACGGCGCTATTTTCGCCGACTCATTAGAAGGGATAATACTTTTGTGAGGCTTCTAACAGTTCGTGTAAGTAAGAAGGTCGTCGTTGTATTCAGTTAATTGTTTATTAGGTTACCGAAGTTTTTTGGCTTACTTTGCGGTCGGAATCTTTAATCTATTTTTGCGGCAACCTTGGAGAACTTGTGAGTTTGTTTTAGTTAGATTTTAATGGCTTTATATACTTAATTAGGAAGTAATTGCGGAAATTGCTTGTGGGGAAAATAATGAGGCATGTCAATTTTAGGTAGATTTGAATTTAATTACGCCACAAAGTTAATGGAGTAAGACAACAGTAAAAACAGACGGGATCTAAATAATAATGAGAAGTTTTTTTTTATGTATAGTCAACAAGAGATAAGTATGCAGGGTCGTCGGGTATGGTTGAAGTTTAGTAAGAAACCGATTGATGTTCTCGAATTAAATGTAATTTTATTAATAGAAAACAAACAGCTAATTAATCAAATTAAATTTCAGTCGACAACATCCATCGGTTTCTTACTAAACTTCAACTAATATCCGACGGTCCTGCATACTTATCTCTTTTGTTGACTGTATGTACGTAGATTGGTATACCTACAGTATCATTATGTATGTGCGTTGTACCTGTATTAATGTACTGACAAGCAAGATACAAATCGCGATTGACGTGGTTAAGCTACACCTAATCCGGCCATCACTTGGATGGGTAGTTGTTAATGCCTAATCCTATTCATGCTCCAGCAAGCAAATTAAGCCATAAGCGTCATTTCCGACTTATAGCGTAGATTGAACGGTGTATGTTTCCTCTACCTTTTTGGGATAAGCAGGGGTCTAGCCCTATCTACTTTAATTAATCAGCTACCCAAAATGCGGGTTGTACAGGGGTGAAAGGTTTAAATCGGATTTAATTATGTAATCCTTTGTTACCCCATTTCTAAAGAATAGACCACCCACTTTCATACCGTGGGTTTATTTTTTGTGTTGCCAACGAGATACTATATCCTCACCGATATTTGGCCCGTAGCTAAATAATAACAGCTGCACAGGTTGATCGATCAGGTTAAGCTTTGCTTGCCGCGGTTTGTCTGTGGATGGGTGACCATCTTTACATACCCGATACCCCTCCGTGCCTCGGAAAGCACGTTAAGCTGTTGGTCCCGGTTGTCATTCGTGGATCTTTGACAGTCGTTACGGGTAGTCAGAAGCCCGAAAGTCTGATAACCAGTCTTACCAAGGGGTATCATATTACCCAGTAATGGGGTTGGGGATGTCAGATAGGCAGTCGCTCTATGTAAAATACTGGTATTCAGCTGCATCCGGTTAGACTGGAAGCCGACCCGAACATAGTTGGGAAAAGGCTAGGCAGATGATGATTTGGCCCAAAACAGGCCATTGTGTGATTTCATATATCCAATATTTACCCTTGAAAGATTATGAACTCGACGTTTTTAGACCTTTCATTAAACAACCATATCTATCATTATGATCAATCCGTTGATCCTCCAGCCATCAGTAACTTGTAATTTCACAAAAAGACTTCTAAGTTGTCGTTAACTGAAGGATGTTTCGTAACAACAGGTATTTTATTGTCAACAACAACAACACAGATATGAGCAACACTATTGTGAAGATCAAGACCTTATTGTGCTCTCAGCGCATCCCTAGCCATGACGTCAATTTGTTTCTATGTAAAAAATGTTCCCATTCATCACGCTGAAAAACAGTTTTAAGATAAACAACATCGTCGAACAGAGCAAGGGTTTTCCACTGCGGAAAAAAAGAACTGAAAAAGCGTATTTAAATATGAAATAGGCAGGCTAATATGCCATCATTAATAACATCCTGGACATTGGCCCCAGTCTTTACTGTTAGGGCAAATGATTGCGATGGGATATTTACTAAAATAGGGCTTCTATAAACCCCGTTGTTCAATGTGATACCACAATTAATCTACATATTAACATGGGTACCTACAACAAACAAACAAACTTTTTAATGCCCTAAATAAAGCAATTACTTACTTATACCGTAACTCACATTTAGTATTAACATATTTACTGAAGTATAACCGGGTAACTCACATAAATAGTCTGTGTTCCTACTCCGTGTTTATAATTTAAATTTCTCCGACATTTCGAGGCCTTTCAGCTTGTGGTCACGGGAGGGTTGACCTACAAGCAATGTGGGCATAAACTGGAAAGGCCGAAGTATCGGATAATTTTAAATAACCCTAAAGTTTCGTGTAAATACGTCGCCAGCTGTATTTATCTTTGCGTCCTCTGTTTAGGTAGGTTCATGTATTTATTTTAGTAGGTAGGGCAGGTAGGGGACTGTATGCTGCGTGGGGGTTGGTACCTACCAACCCCCACGAAGCATACAGGCCCCGCAGGCGTCCGTAGTCCATAACTAGGTGTGTTTATCTAGCTTGCTACTGCCAGTCATAGAAGCCAAATTGTGATTATATTGGCATCCAAATGGTAAACCACCCGCAGTACGTACTTAAGTACCTTCATAAAAAGTACATACGATTTCTATACCAACCCTTCTTTCCCCCAACCCTTACTAGGTCATCTCAGAAATCGCTACATCATCCTATCGATCGCGTAAATCGCGTCACCCCCTCAAAGAATAAATAAGCCCAATAACCCACATACTGAAATACCCACATTTGGAAAGAGGAAATAGTTGGAAAACCCACTAACCCTCGCCTCTTCATCAATCAAGTTTTTCTTTCCATCCCCCGGGTGTGTGTGGGATGGATAGGTAGCATTAATCATTATAGATGGACGAGCCACGGACTTACAACGCTTTTATCCCAAAAGATATCGTACACCATCATAAGTATCCATGTTGACGACAATATGTCAAAACCGGAATATTCCATTTTCGCGGATTTCGGTTGCCTGATGAATATAACATTAGATACGGGATTTTGGGTCGCGAGTTAGTGGAGATATTTTATTTCGAAATCTCTAGGGTTTTTGTAGGATTATTTAGATTAGGTATTCCATGTAAATATTAACGCCTATTGTTGTGTTTATTTTATATGTCAGTGCAAGCAAGTCAAACATTTGTAAGTAACCGCTAAAATACGTCATACATCGCAGAATTACTTCAAAATTACGGTCCATTTACTGTAAAAGTATTATAAAATCTGCAGGGCAATTGCGTAACACACTATCAGTAGCAATGGGTTTCATTTTTACAGTTCAACAACATTCATTGCGTTATTTACGTTGTTGAGCAGACACATTTTTCCAACATTTGGAGCAATGGATTAGCAATAAGCTTCAAAATGATTCAAATTGAGAGTAATAGTGTGTTACGCAATTAGGGTGCTGGTCAAACTATCGCAAATGCAGGATGTTTAAAATTCAACCTACATCCAACATACGCTTTTTGCATATTAAAGGCTCATAAAATCTCGAACAACCTGGCACAAAGTAGGTAAGTAACTATAATAACAGACTGTGAGATGATCTGGGTACATAACCTTGCGGAAAGTCGTATATTTGTAACCTTACCGTTTCCAGTATGGAAATATTTTAGTATGAATAAGCTGTGATTAAAATTATTTTTCCGTTGTGATAAAGCAAATTACTGATGTTTGTTTTTAGTTTTTTTTTTCTTGTTAGTCTTTACTGTCCCACTACTGGGCAAAGGCCTCCCCCAAATTCTTCCAGTGTTACAACATCAAATCTAAATGGTAGCAAATCGTAACCGCTGTAAATTACATTCGCGATTTATTTGCCAAAAAGTAAACAAACATGAGTTTATGGAAAAATAACTTTAAATACTACACAATAAAGTTCAGTTTACGCTACAACTTCAAGTATTTTTATAACTTTTTCAAGTGCTAGTGTCACTCTGAAATCAACTTAATTATCATTAAAATAAAGTTGATATTTGTTTAACTTGAAATAATATTAATTTGAATAATAAGTTTGAATAGACTTTAGGTATTCCTTCTATAATCATCATCATCCACATCCCGACTTCATCCACTGCTGCTAGGCTTCTTTTAATGTGTCAATCACATACAATTCATTCTCTACATATTATAAATCAAAATCGAATTTCGTGTCAGTCTGTACGACCTCGTTGTTCTTCTAAACTTCGCAAATGATTTTGATTTAGTTTTAACGATCATTTAGATATTTTTTTCCGAAAAGTTTATCATACATTCTTATTAAACTTGCATAGGTACATAATATAATAAAGAAATCTGGATGTTTTGTCATGTCGTACAAACCGGGCGAAGCAGGGGCGGGTCGCTAGTGATAGATAAACTAATGTTCGTGTCAGAAACAAACATAAATCACACTGAAAACCAAGTTATTAATCCGTTAAACCCACTCTGGCAGTTAATTAAACTTATCAAAGTCAATAAATGTTTAAATGTCATCGATGGCTTAATTTATTGGAGCTAAGTCTAAATTGACAGAAAAGGACAGCAATTATTAATAGTTAGCCCAGATCGTTAATTTACTAAAGATATATTTTAGTCTGCAGTGGCTTCTAGACAGGTATTTACTGAAGCTCTAGTTGCTGTTTGATATTCGTAATCGAATATTTTACTGAAAATATCAAGTTTGAAGTAGGTATCAAATACGAAACTTCAAGAATTGAATCACGATGGACGGTTACTTTGAGCCGCAGTTATTTCCAACTAAAATTCTAGGTTATATAGAACCGAAAAAATCGCGTGTAGCTAATAAAGATAGATTACTCACCGACCAGTAGTGCTCAGTGGTAACAGCCGCGACTTACGAGTTCTAAGTTCGTAGGTTCAAACCCTGACAGGCACTTTACTTTGTGTAAATTATTCCATCACCTCCTTTGAAAACGGTGAAGGAAAACATCGCGCGGAAACCTGTCCTAGAACCAAAAATGTAAAGACATGTGAAATCTACAAACCCGGACTGGGCCCGCATGGTTGATTACGGCCCACTCCCTCTCACAGAGAGGAGGCCTGTGTCCCAGCAGTGGGAACATTATAGTCTGATTATGCTACCCACTGAGCTATTTTAGTCCGTTTTAAAACTACAGCAAAACAGAAAGGTTACAATCGATCCCTTTATACCACGATGAGGCTTAACTGGTAAATCAATAACCTAAGCACAGCCATTAACGGTAATCACCATAATCCAGCCACTCCCACAAACTGGGTGGTTGAGAAATTTTCCCAAACATGTTCTGGAGTTTTGTAACAAATTACCTACCTACATAACCCAGGGAATATTACGCAGGAATTTGCTCATTTAAAAACGTCATGTCGGTACATTGTATTATGCTGGAGGCGCTTCAAAGTTGTGGAAAATATTTGATTTTGTAGGTACTTCCACAACACATGTTTGATGTTACAAAACTGGGCCCAAATATAAAGATATTGAGATAAGATAGTAACAATGTAGGTCTATAATCTCGTTTATCTCAGAAAAGTTCGTCGCACTTGAGAAATTCCTGTTTTTTCGCTGTACCTAAACAGTGCTAGAAAAACGTCGTAACTTATACTTACGACTATTTTCACCGACCCAAATACCAAAGAACTGTAGTTTTAACTAAAACGTGAAGTATGTTTACTGAACAATTTGCGTCACATCTGATACAATGCATGCGGCGTAGACAGGGTTAATTTCAATACGTCTTACGTCATTCCCATGGTGTTTTCATGGGAAATTGATCCTTTCGCCCCAGAATTTAAGTGTCATTTCCGCGTTAACATGGTGGGGAGTCGACCGAGACCTACTGAAGTTCCTAATGTGAAAAGTTTGACGTCAGTGCCCCACATTACTATACTTTGACTAAACCGTGGTTCGATTTACCCTAACCGTATAGCCGTGTAGTTTGTTTTTATTAGTTTTTGTTCAAAAATGAGATCGAGACACGCACATTTATTGGTTGTCTGCCAATGGGCTTTCCTCGGTAGTCTCTTTGTAAAAACTTTCCTTGCGTTACTAGGTATATAAAATTCTCGATCAAGGACAAATCCAAACAGTTGAGCTAAGTTCAAGATCTTTTACTAATAGATATTGAAATTGTGCATTTATGTATGTGTATCCAAAATCCATACTAATATTATAAAGCAACTCTGTATGTACAGACGCCAGCACATCAAGCTTGTACAATCTGTCAAATTTCTTTAATAGATTTTCAACTTTATCGCTAAAGCATAAGGTTCAAAGTTGAATGGTAAATTTTGACAGTTTCGGGTACCTTGATGTGCTGGGGTCTGTACTATGTATGTTATACCCTTTCACGCCTAAACCACTAAACGGATTTCGATAAAATTTGGCAAGGAGATAGATGGTATCCTGGGGGAGGAATAGGCTACTTCTTATCGCGGTAGCACGTTCCCGTGGGATAATTTCCGAAATCCACGGCGAAGCCACGGGCAGAAGCTAATGTTAATATATAATAGGAATGAACGAAGATCATTATATCAGTTTTAATAAAATAGCGTAAACCGCTAGATTTCATAACACAAAAAGTTAAGTGTGCTAACAGTCACAAAATGATAGTTCACGATGAGCAAACATTAGGTTGCTGTCACATCATGTAATAGTGTCTAATAAATAACCCTGAAAAAGTAGTCTTATGAAATTATAGTCCTGAAAACTGAGCTACGACTGTTGAAGTCACATAGTTACATATATTATTAACTACCTGCGCCCCGCGGTTTCACCCGCATAAGTTTCGTTCCCGTGAGAATATCGGGATAAAAAGTAGCCTATGTGTTAATCCAGGGTGTCAGCTACCGCCATGCCAAATTTTATCACAATTGGTCCAGCCGTTTGACCGTGAATCTCGATGTTTTGACAAGTCATGAAAACCGTGCAAAGTCGAGGCGGGTTGCTAGTATAATACAGCGTGTTACGGAAAGGGTATATACATACCAAGGGCACGGCTTCTTTGGATGATATCAAACGTTATTGGAAGGGTTTCAACTCAAAATAAAATACTCTAAGAATTGATACCAAATTTTCGGTTTCGAAGTTTCTTAAATTGGAATCATAACAAACGTGTCACCGCACTACGTAGGTCAATAACTTTCCACGTTACTTGCCAATATCACGATAAATCTCTTCCGTAATTCTGCGCGCCTAGTACTGTAGTAGCCTACACGGCGGCGGTGTTCTTTTGTCGGCGCGAACTGACGAAATAAAAGATGCCGCCGCTGCGCCGCGACGCGCCGCCAAAGCGATTACGCGCGCGCGCAACAAACCATACCTACTTTACCGTGATGTAAAAATTAATGCGTAATTATTGATTTACAGTTTACTCGTTAATATCAAGCCAGAAATTGCACGTAAACACTGAGATAACACAACTTAAGTAAAAAAATCGAAACAAAGTTTAGGTAGGTTAACTAGTTTCATCCCTTATAATTATTTATCCGAGTAAACAGTAAAATCTTAAATCTTTGCTTAATTTAATAAATTGACTTACATTTTAAAGATGGGGTTCGATGTGGTGACCTTGGTATTGTATGCACAAGGCCGCTCGCTTGTTCATGGATACCTGAACATTGCGTAGCCTGTCTGGTGTTATTGTCCTGAAAGCGGCCTCAATCCGCACTTTCATTAGGTCCATTGTATTACACTGCACTGCATACACTACATTTTATTGTACCCCCACAAAAAGAAGTCTAACGGGGTTAGGTCTGGGGATCGCGGAGGCCAAGCCACGCTTCTACTACCACGCCCAACTCACTGGGGAAAGTGCCCATCTAAATAATGGCGCACATCTCGAGCGACCCTCTGAAGCTGGTGCGTGGAATGACCCAGTTTGGTACAGACGATGTACCATCCGACGAAGGCAGCTGTCGACGCTCAGCATCTGGTCTACCCTCGATAAAACGGCAACGGTACAGTTCTCGGGCAGCTCGCAAATTACCATCTTCTGCTCCGACACACATTATCATTTCGTAATATTCGCTATTACTTAACGATAACGACACTTTGCAAACACAACAAAAAAAAGTCATTTAAAACACGAGTGCACTAGACGCGGAACAGGACGTCGACTGACGAGCAAAGCAATAACAATAATGCTAAATAAATAAAGCTCCTATTCCCTGCTATTCCTGGTACCTAAATATTATTTCGTTATAGGGTAGCTGTCCTATTAGTGTCCACTACTATTAAAAAATAATTGTTCAAGAATTCAAGATTATTTTACATCCTAATAATAATTTCAACTAAACTCCGTACACACCAGAGCAAACTAATTACGCAATTCAAATTCAAAATTGAAAAAAATATTCTTTTTTTTTGGTGGGAAAATCATCAATGACTGCTCACGCCCTGGATGGGGCGGAAGTGTTAGACTCTAAACTAAAAACCACCCTGTTCCTTCAGTTGCCCTTGCATTCCGGGGCCGCATTATCTCGTTAGAACTCTGAATTAGAAGTAACAGTTGTATTTACCAGGAGTAATCGAAACTACACGGACTGCAATTGGTTCACGTACCCTAAGACCCTAACCCATTAGGTTTACACACACATCAAACATCAATGGGTGTCATTGTGTGTGTAATAACGTAATCAGGGTTCTGTGAGCAAAGGATTTGCAATTCGGCATTAACAATTCCTGTTACTCATGCGGTCCTAGTACTTTTTATTAATTTCTTTCCACAGTCAGATGCAGTTTTGCGACATTTTTTGTTGACTTCATTTTGAATTAAATAAAGACTAAACATGCTCAAACCTCAAACCAATAAAACCCATGTACCACTCAAACAGCACCGACAGACCGTGAACTTCCTATAATTCTTTCGGTTAGTCCTACAGACAAAAATTATGCGTGCGTGCTATTATTTTGTAATAAAAAAACTATTAACTTATTGTTAATAGTTTTGGTCATAATTATTAAAAAAAAAACCATATTTAAAAAAAATATGAACGGAACCCAATGTGATTTTATTTGTACTAGGAGAAGAATAAGTTGCGAAGAGGTGAATTGAAATGATGTTTCGGGTTCAGTTGAACATAAAAATTGTTACTAAATCCTTTTTCTATTCTAAGTTTTAATGGCATAAAATAATGTTTATTTAAGCAATTAATTCCTGGTAGGATGCACGTAAGGATTCGATTTTTATTATCAATTAAATGGTACGAGCTGACGATTTTTCGAAACAATAACCAAATCGATTCAATAGTAAGGTAAATCGAATCTCCTGGATCGTATGTGTAAAAATTATTATGATAAGGGCTCATAATACTTCAAGTTCATATTTGCCCAAAGTATTGTTCTGACAATCATAAAAAGCGAATAGCTAGGTTTATTTATTTCAAACAAGATCAATTACATAATATGCCGACACTTTTTAACTTGTCCGCTGTTTACGTTAGCACTAACACTAAGCAAAGATTGAAACATTTGACGGTTTGATAGAAGTTCTTATTTCGAATGACATAGCTGTATTAATCGCTCGGCGTCGATCGTATTCTGTATTAGTTTAGTTAGCATTGTGATTTTAACTGAGTACATCTGTAGCTGTACTATCTGTATGAAAGTCATTGAATTACGCCGGAAAGATTATCAATTATTATTTAATAAAAGTTGTTGTTGTTGTTACCTGACTGGCAACTGGTAAATAATTATGTCTCAAAATAAATGTGTTAAATGTTGTTTACATTTTTTATTACGATTTTTAATGAATTTTTAGAAGATCGATTCAAGGGCACAGGATTCGATCTGTGAGTCGAATAAAAAATCGATTTTAAACAAAACATCGTTCATCCTGCCACCAAAATAAAAGGTTAGGAATAGTGTTAGGGAATTTACAGGAGTATTGTTTTTGAATTAGGTATTTACTGTGTTGTAGGTACGATGGTAAGGTGGGTGGTGGGTGGAAGATTACTACATTCCTATGTAGATAATAATTATCTACAAAGTAATCTTCTACAAAAGGACAACTACCTACGTAAAAAACCAACAAGTGTGTAAATGATACGTGACAATGCAAGCAGGTATCTAAATATTATTTCGTTAAACCTAGACTAAATAATTGTATTGTAGCTAGTTCCCAAACATAATCAAAGTTTAGGAAAAGTCAGTAATAATATTTTTTAAACAAAAAATAAACATGCGGAACCTTTTATTCAGAAATACCAGGAGTAAGAGGTTGATTTTTACTTACAAATAGTTCGCTGACACCGATCAGCTGACTTAGTGCTAGTGATGTGTTTATTTCAATTTGAAAAGTTTGGTTTCTGGTATCAATGTATTAAAAAATCTCATGACTTCCGAACATTTAGAGATAGGATTCAAAAACCCTTCCAATAACGTTTGATATCACCCAAAGAAGCCAAAGAACCTACTAACTATCTTTCAACCTACCTACATAAATTGTACTTAATCTTTGTCCAAAAGTTTCTGATAAGGGGTAATCAATCATTCATGTCATATATCTTCGTGAAATTTTACCTGTTATAGAAGCGGCTAAATATAACTCGCACGTGTTTCGAAAAAGGGTTTAATTATATAATTTTGAAATAGATTTTGGCTTTACCAGAAATCGTCCAGCATCAGATACTAATAGGTAATACGGGCTTGTGTCCGCAACTCCACGTCAATGCGCGTATTTTGCGTACGGGTGGGAAAATCGATTAGGTATTCGATCCACCCCAGCTCCGCAAGAAAGGCCAGATACTATTGCACTAAGTAATCCTAAACTTATAGCTAAGCTAAAGATGCAAACGTTTATAACTTTATTACATTCACATGAACCTAAAACAGAGAGCAGGGAGAGGAGTGGTGGCCCAGTGGCAAAGGCCGCGACTTACGAGTTGTAGGTCGTAGTTTCGAACCCAGACAGGCGCTTTACTTTTTGTAAATTATTTCATCACCACTGCTCTCAAAACGGTGAAGGAAAACATCGTGACGAAACCGGCATGTCCTAGAACCAAAAATTCGAAGACATGTGACATCTACCAACCCGCACTGGGCCCGCGTGGTGGATTACAGCCCACTCCTTCTCACTGAGAAGAGGCCTGTGTCCCAGCAGTGGGAACATTATAGGCTGCTTATGTATGTATGTACATATGTGAACCTAAAACTAGGTCCCTCTTTACATACGATACAACCATGATCCACTCATTCCCACTTAAATCTTACCTTGACAATAATCCCAGATTATTCCAGAAGGTTCCAGAGACCAGGAAGCGATAGTAGGTACCGCTTTATTTCTCTAGAAATAATGACATAACCGCATTATATCTTGCTTGTCAGAGACTTAAAGACAATGCATTAAATACGTAAATTATGGTGACCTTGAATGAAATCGTCTCTATTACGGTGACTACGATTCTCACGACCCATTTGTGTTCAAATAACTCTTGAATCAGCAAATAAATAGGGGAAAATAATGGGGTTTAAATCAATGGGTATTAAGCCCTTCTATCACCAAGAGACTGTCCATCTACATAAATGATTTTATTTCTGTAATTAGGTTTGTACAAACACTTTTACACGTCAATCATATTTTTTTTAAGCTAGATGAGGTCGGCGTTTCCTATCTGACTACTCTGAGAAGAAAGGCCGAAACAAACTCTTAGCTTGTATATTTAATTTTCTATGTATTTATACGATTTATTCAATGATTTTATTTCTGTAAGTACTTGTCAATCATATTTTTAAAACTAGATCTGCGGGTAATTGCGTAACACACTATCAGTAGCAAAGGGTTTCATTTTGACAGTTCAACAACACTCATTGCGTTATTTACGTTGTTTAGCAGACGCATTTTTCGAACATAAGTATGAAGCAATGGATTAGCAATATCCTTCAAAATGATTCACATTGAGATCGATAGTGTGTTACCTACGCAATTAGGGCGGAGCTCGGCGTTTCCTATCCGACTACTCTAAGAAGAGAGGCCGAATAAATAAACTCAGAGGTCACAGTCTTCTTTAAAGTCCAGACATAATCTCGGTCAGACCTTTTGAGGAAAGGACCACACAGATTTGAATGGACCTGTCCAATCAGTGTTCGCATTTGTCAGTAAAAACTTCGTTTCATTATTGAAACGAAGTTTATACACCGCTTCATTTGTGTATGTACACAGTATAAGGACGGGCTTTGACCTTGGCAGAACATTCCCGGGAATGTTCCTTGACAGAACATACGCAGAAAATGACCTTGAAAAATTTCCCGGGAATGCAACATAGCAGGACATTCCCAGGACTGAACCTTGACGGAACATTCCAGAAGGTTCCAGAGACCAGGAAACGTCACTAATAATGACATAAGTGCATTGAAACCTGCATGTATGAGACAACGCGTATATTATAGTGACCTTGAATGGAATCGTCTCTGTTGCTAGTACTACGGCAGTCACGTGAGCGTTAACAGTCTGTTTCCGTTTAACCGACGACAAACGTGCGTTTTGTTTAGTTGTATGCGTTGACTGACAATGTTTTTATGCTACTGATGTTAGAACTATAATTGGTGACCAATATTGCTAGAAAGATTGTTGACTTCTTTTATTCCTGATTGATACTTACTTACGGAGCGATGGAAGCAGGATTTGGGGTTGGGAATTCTGTGCGCTGAAAGTTTTATCCTGTATTTATGCCACCACATACAGGGTGACAGCAGGCGCGGATCCAACCCTCAAAAAACTCGCACGCGGTTGATCACAGTTCTAACCTAACCTAACCCATTTGGTCGGGGTGCCCTGGCTTAGTTACTGCAACCAATACGGCTCGCGCGTGATTGGTTACAGTTCCAACATAAACCTATAATTGAATATCATTCAGGCCGTTAGTTGAACGGCCGCCGTTTAGTTAAAAGACTAGGCGGTTAACTAAACGGCTAATTAAACTAGTTGGCTGCGACATAGATGCTAAATAAGATTATAATTATTCTATATCCATTCCTAGTTTAAGAATTTTGTGTAAGTAAGTGTAGCTACATCCCACAGATATAGGTGGACCTTGATAACGCAAGTATCACGATCTGTATGAAAACCAAGCGTGCCATTTTTTGACTACCTACTATGACGTCCCAAGCTGAAAATATATAGCTATTTAGTGATGGGAAAGTCAAATCGATTCAAAGACGCCGCGGCGTGCGGACTAAGCGCGAAAGTGGCGGCTTACGATTTTTGTACGTAAGCTGGTGCGATTTCTGTCACGCGAAGTAGTTGCTCTTGCGTTATCTAGGTGTATCTGATCTATATCTGTGGTGCACATCCTAATATTCAGACTTTGCATCATCATCTTCATTTCAGCCCGGAATCAACCACTGCTGGGTACTGCCTCTCCTTTCTTTTTCTTTTTAGAGTCTGCATGCGTTAACGTTAACATTTGGAAAAACAATAACCAACAATTGCTTCCTTTAAGCACCTAAAGCTATAATATACAAGTTTTTACCAAAATTATATTCCCAAAAAGTTTTAGTCTATATCCAACCAAAAAGAATAAGAGTTGGTAGGTTTTATTAAAACCTTTATGAACGTCTGGTACCTAGTAGTGCCAAGGTTACCTAGGTACACCGTTTCATCTCAATATTATAATGTACTGATAAATATTTAACTGAATGACTGAAGGCTGATTTTACCAAATTCAGATATCTTTTACACGTGGAATAAAACTGACGTCTGACAGTTCTAGCACGGGTTCTACTCGTACTAAGGCAAAACTGTCAAAAAATAAAAATGTATTCGTAGGATAAGACTTATACAAGGTATAAAAGTTTGATGAATTTCGCCCTAAATTTATTATCTTAGTGTCTTTGAACGCAAAGCACTAAAATTAAAAATAAACGGTGCTAGGAGGCTATATTCACGACAACACTTAATAAAGTATGTAAGCAGATCTACTACTTGTAATCACAGTCATAATTTGTTGGGATTGAGTCCGAGACTGCTCGTTAGTTTAGTGGTAGAAAGCGCGATTGCTGAATGGTGGGGCTCTGGATTCAAACTCTGAATCGGGGAACAGTAGAAGCTCTTAGTCTGTATTAGTCACACATCCATGAGAATTTCCACAAGATAAAAAAAAAGGTAGGTGACGTACTACCTACCTACCGGGTCGCACAAAACTTTTAGCGTGTTCATTTTATCAATACGATGACCATGAAAAGCAATGTTACATAATATTGACATAGAGGACTACGTCACATAAAAACAGCTGAAACATTATAGAGACGGCTCTTACGCGATCCATCTGCGGTAATGACACATGCCATTATCGTATTTACGTAAATATAATAACGCCTATAATGGCGAACGTGATGTTGATAAATTATGGCCAGTTAGGGATAGAAAGGAATATTAAACAATTTGATATTAGGTATATCCAATATTGTATTATTAATAGTTAATTTAACGTTTCAACTCCTTGAAAAGTTCTCAACGGTTTATTTTTAAGAAAATGCTAACAATTTTCTCGGAAAAACAGGGAAATGAGATTAAAAAAATTAACGCAACATTAAAAGAGATTCACCAGTCCAACATTACCATTCAACATTCAATTGAATTTTTATCAGCTCAAAATGAAGAACTTAAAGCGAAGATAATACACCTTGAGAAGCAGTCTGTGGAAGATAAGAAATGTATCGCTATGCTGGAAAATAAGATTGAGGAAACACAGATGGGAGCGCGAAAAAGTAATTTAGTCATAAAAAATGTACCAAGAAAAAAAGATGAAACTAAAGAGGATCTTCTTGAAATGACTATGTGTCTCTTTCAAAACCTTGAATGCAGTGTAAAGAAACACGACATCAGGGATATCTACAGAGTACGTGGAAAAACAGCTGAAAAACAAAACACCCCTATCGTTGTAGAAACTGGCTCCACAATCATGAAAACAGAGATCCTGAAAATGGCCAAAGCATACAATATAAAACACCAAAACAAATTGCGCTGTATTCATATGGGAATGAAAGTTCAAGAAGACACCCCAGTCTTTGTATCTGAGCATTTAACACCTAAGGGCACTCGTTTACACTTCCTGGCAAGAGACCTAACTAAATCTGGATTGTACAAGTTTTGCTGGACTGCATACGGAAAAGTTTACGTGAAAAAGAATGAATCTAGTCAAACTATTCACATTAGATCTGAAGAACAGGTACAAAAACTTTTACTAGATCAATGACTATATTTTCTCGATTTTTTAGATTGCCTTAATTTAACAGTTAAAACCCTAAACCTGTGTTTTGTCGTGTGGAATTTTCAAACTGTCTCTGATTTATTTTTTAATTTTTTTTCCACTCTGTATCGTTGTATTCTGTTGCTCATTATAAAATTAAGTTATTTACACATTAAACTAACCTACTCTCGCACACACAGCTCAATCATGTACCCTCACACATTTTCACATTATAGACAACATAATCAAACACTCAATTTCACTTACACTTGCGTACTTATGCTAAAAATCCACAAAATACAGTCTTCCAATGTAAGCCTGATTACAACTAAACTATTTGCAGTTCTAAAACCAATTCATCTTCATATATGCACCTACTTACTTGCGATGAAATTTCTACCAATTTACTATATAAATGGATAATACACATCAAACCATATCTGACATCGATAGCATTAAAATAGCCCGAACTGTTGAATGCGATTCTTCAGAGTTACACAAGCATTTAAAAATTAATAAAAACGATCTTACTATTGTATCACAAAATATTCGTAGTATATACTGTAATTTTGATAGCCTACTAATCACTTTATCTTCTATTGATTTCGATCCGGATATAATAATTCTAACAGAATGTAGATTAAATATCAATAAAGCTATTCCCCAAATGAATAATTATCAGTCTTATATAACGTCTCGACAGCTGAATCAAAATGACGGAGTAGTTGTTTATGTCAAAAGTTCCCTAAAACTTAAAGTAGAGGAAATACAGCTTACCCAGGCATCCTGCCTAAAATTGGATTTATTGGGCATCATTGTGTACTGTATCTACCGCTCTCCCTCGAATACAAATACTGACAGTTTTATTGACTCACTTAGTTCACATCTAGAGACTCAAAAATCGCAGAAAAACATTATTATAGCTGGCGATATAAATATTAATATCAAGCCAGGGCACAATGAATCGTCCCAAGATTATAAAAATAGAGTCAACTACCTTAATATGCTTTCATTATTTGGCATACTTCCCGGACATTTACTGGCAACTAGAGAACGCAACTGTCTTGACCATTTTATGTTGAAATTACATAAAACCAAGTTCTCGGCAGCTATCGCCATTTTACACACTTCGATCTCTGACCACTATACTACTCTTCTTTCCTTATCTAAGTTAAAAAATGTTCAGAAACCTATTCAAACAACTATAACAATAAATTTCGAACAAGCTCTGAAAGATCTTCAGGAAAAAAACTTATCAAATCTGTTGTTCTGTGATGATCCTGATTTTTTAATTAATTATTTTGTTAACATTCTAACCAGTGTAATAAATGACAACACTCGTTCAAAAAATATCCCAAACAGTGAACGCATCATCAAACCTTGGATGACCACCGGCATCCTTCGATGCATCAGAAACCGCAATAAAATGCAAAGGCAATGTCGTAATGATCCACACAATGAAGTTGTAAAAAATAAAACTACATAGTCGAAAAATGTATGTAGGTAGTAGCTTAACTTGACAGTCGTTACGGGTATTCAGAAGCCCGAAAGTCTGACAACCAATCTTACCAAGGGTATTACCCAGTAACTGGGTTGTGGAGGTCAGATAGACAGTCGCTCCATGTAAAATACTGATATTCAGCTGCATCAGGTTAGACTGGCAGCCGAACCCAACATAGTTGGGAAAAGACAGGAAGACGATGATGAGGATGAGTACCTTAACTTCCATATTTGATGACTGCAGAAGGCATGCAGAATTTATAGTACCTAGTTAGAAAACTATAGTAGAAATACTATGTTCTACAGTATGCCCACAATCTCATGGTATGTAGTAACTTTAGTTACTATCAGGATCTATACTAAAGAACAGTTTACGTGTAAGTAATGTGAACATGCAAATTATCATAACAAGATAGTCGTGAAATACACAATTATATTTATACACGTGATGAGCTACAGATGCTGCTAGTAACTGAAACTATAACGCGTGCAGTCGTGCTGTCGTCTTTTAATTAATTACACTGTCGTACGTATATCGAAATAAATGTTCCAAATGGCGGAACACATTCGTGGCTAATTGGTCTAGAGTACCTACTCTAGAGATACTACGGTGTCAATTTATTGTGTGCAGACTCGTGTATGTTATTTTAAGTTAAGAACAATGTTAAAATAAAGAAGTGCAGGTACTTTTCTGAATCAGTAATTAAACGGTTTTATAAGCTGTTTCCAACAGATAACGCAATGGTCGTGATGGTCTCTCATGCACGAGGTTGTGGGTTCCAATCCGACCAAGTAGGCAAGTACCAATGTGACGTTTTCAATTCATATGTACAGATAACAAAAGAGATAGGTAAGTATGCAGGATCGTCGGATATAGTTGAAGTTTAGTAAGAAACCGATGGATGTTGTCGATTGGAATTTAATTTGATAAATGAGCTGTTTGTTTTCTATTAATAAAATTAAATTTTATTCGAGAGAGTTTCTTACTATACTTCGACTATATCCGACGATCCTGTATACTTATCTATTTTGTTCACTGTACCTTCTGGGTTTATGTTGGAGATTACTGACTTCGATGTAGGAAAAACATCGTCGTCTGAAATCGTCAACCCGTCTTGAGCAAGTGTGATGATGAATGCTCATACCTTATCGGTAAGAGAAGAGGACTTTGCCCTGCAGTGGGATAATAATAGGCCGGGATAATTATTATATTATATCGGTCTTCAGAAAACCACTTGTTCTTTCTTCTTTATCTAGGCTGAAGTTAGTTCCGATTACTATACATTTTTTAAAGTTTTAGACGCTATCTAGACTTTATACAAATCGAATCTCGTCAGTCCAACAGCACTTTTTATCTAGCGCCATCAATAACCATCGTGGAGTGGCTTTTCACACCCAAAAATAATGCGTCAGTGATAAATTGATCGATGTTGACAGGCTTATCTCGTAGTTGTCTATTTTAGTGAGTCAGATTATTTAAAAAATCGTGATATCTCTAGGGGAATTTTACACAAGTTATTATTAAGTTTAACTGCTGTCTGACAATTCAATCTTGTAAACGAATTATAACTCATTTTCGATCAAAATAAAACTTTGTGAACACGTCCCAGTCCTATGATTTTATATTTATCTGAGATAGGTTTCAATTTTATTTGAGATGCCTTAATATTTTAGAGATGACTTAATACTACATCCGGGATCACATACACACGAGATAACTCTTTAGCAGCTTCTGGCATTTTCTAGTGCTCTATGCAAGCTGAAGTTTGATAGAAAAACATAACCATTGGCGACTGGCAGCATTACAAAATAAAAGCTCCTCCTTAAAAACCTTTTTCATTTAGTTTCAATCTACTTACCATTCAAAGTAATCGTAACACTTTCAAATGACACATTTAAATATAACACCCACTTTTATTTAGGTCAATTTATCAGCCATTCATGTCGACTCCGTGTCAAAACTTTAATAGGGAAACGCCTTGACATAGTTGCTTCGGTCTATAGTTTCTGCTACCATTGTCACTTTGAACCGGCAATGTATTGTGTAGGTATAATTTACGTCGCCGTGTCCGCTGTCAGAGGGAGAATAGATTTGTATGAGTATGTAAAACTAGGGTGTTTATGTGTGTGTGATAAGATAATATAATGCTTTTTTATGGGGCACTTAAAATATATTGAAGTACCTAGGTACATGTAAACCTTTTCCAGACTTAAAGTTATGAATAGAACTATGTTTCAGAACCAATAAATAATAGAATAGAATACTCTTTATTATGTACACCATATAATAAATTACAGATATTAATAATACCTCAATGGTTGTAAGTTCTATGGGCAGAGGAGTAGCTCTGCGGGCCTAACCCTTTGGGGTAAACGGCCGTGATGAACGTATAGAAAGAAAAAGTATTTATTGCGACTAGTACCTACAGGGAGATCAAAAACTGAAGTAAACAGTCAAAAATAAAAAAAACAACTTACTTATATTTTTTAAAGCGGTCAAGTACGTACGAGTCGGACTCGCGCACCGAGGGTTCCGTACAAATTTGTAGGTATATAAATAGTTTATCACGAGATTTTTTTTTGTGATGTACTTCGGTTTTCTTATTGTTTCCTGTGCTTGTGCTACATGATCTTGCTTCTAGCCAAATTTCATGATTCCCGGTCAACGGGAAGTACGCTATAAATTTTAATTCCCTTGAGAGTGTCGAATACGTATACGTTTTGCGGCATAAACGGCCGTATCTTTTTATGTTAGCTTAGAAATTTGATATTTTCACAGCTTCAAGGGCCTGTAGGCGTGAGTATATGGCTTTAATGTCAACTCAATACTTCCACACGTTCCCGAGATAAAGGTTATTGATAGATAGACAGACAGACGCACAACAAAGTGATCCTAGAGGTCAGAGTTCCGTTTTTTCCTTTTGAGGTACGGAACCCAAAAAGTAACAAAAAGAAAAATGAAACAGAAAGTCCTATACGAGGCCAAAAGGCTCTTATCACAGCATGATGTATGATAGTGAGTACTGAAAATTGATATAAAACTGCCTTAATAAAATTAAATGTTCCTAAAAATAAATAGAAAGCAACCCTCCAGTAATAATATATGCACCCTTTTTTCCTCTATTTTTGATGTCGGCTCCACACATTATTAATACATTTACAAACGGAGCCCTTGGAATTAAATAAATGTAGCTGAATTAATATGAATTTTAACCAATGAAACATGCTTTTCCCGTTTTACCCTGTCATTTAATAGAATTTGACGTAAAAGCTGAAAGATTAAGGGTTTTTTTTATGAATCGATCAAATATTCGATTCTATTTTTTTTCTCTTTTGTCCAATCAAATGGCCTTTTTTGATTCCATTGAAATATTCTTTCATAAATGGCTGTAACGGCTTATAATTTAACTTTTGGTATTTTGGTAGTATCTTGAATAAATTTGTGTTTTTTTTTTTGCTGCCAGAATCTTGTGTATAAAGCGTTGAGCTGCCTCGTTGGTGCAGTGGTCGCAAGCGCTTCTGCTGAGCATGAGGTCGTGGGTTCGATTCCTGCATCGGGCAAAGTGTTGTTGGGTTTTTCCATCCGAAATTTCTCAGTAGCAGCCCGGAGTCCCGTGGAATTTGTACCCGGTTGATGGCAATAGGCTCGCCCCTTGTTACATGGAACTACAACAGACCTGGCAAAATGTTGGCGTACTATAGCCATAGGGGCAGCTCTGTCTAACCCCTCTGGAAATACAGGCGTAATGTTATGTTATTGTACAGATGCCAGCACATCAAGTTACTACAATCTGTCAAATTTCTTTAATAGATATTCAACTATCGCTAAAGCACAAGGTTCAAAGTAAATTGGGAAAATTTGACAGTGTCGGGTAGCTTGATGTGCTGACGTCTGTACAAAGATCAATCAAACCTATTTGCAGGGTATTTCAATCGATACTTTCATGTTAAACCCACGATAAATCGGTCAGATAGGTAATATACTGCGCCCTACATTCTATCATTGATTTTACATCAATCAATCAATGTCGTCGGCTGTAAATACGAGTATTATAACTCTGTCATATGTGTCTGTTTCAAATACGTAGGAACAAACCTACTAACTATCTTTCAACCTACCTACATAAATTGTACTTAATCTTTGTCCAAAAGTTTCTGATAAGGGGTAATCAATCATTCATGTCATATATCTTCGTGAAATTTTACCTGTTATAGAAGCGGCTAAATATAACTCGCACGTGTTTCGAAAAAGGGTTTAATTATATAATTTTGAAATAGATTTTGGCTTTACCAGAAATCGTCCAGCATCAGATACTAATAGGTAATACGGGCTTGTGTCCGCAACTCCACGTCAATGCGCGTATTTTGCGTACGGGTGGGAAAATCGATTAGGTATTCGATCCACCCCAGCTCCGCAAGAAAGGCCAGATACTATTGCACTAAGTAATCCTAAACTTATAGCTAAGCTAAAGATGCAAACGTTTATAACTTTATTACATTCACATGAACCTAAAACAGAGAGCAGGGAGAGGAGTGGTGGCCCAGTGGCAAAGGCCGCGACTTACGAGTTGTAGGTCGTAGTTTCGAACCCAGACAGGCGCTTTACTTTTTGTAAATTATTTCATCACCACTGCTCTCAAAACGGTGAAGGAAAACATCGTGACGAAACCGGCATGTCCTAGAACCAAAAATTCGAAGACATGTGACATCTACCAACCCGCACTGGGCCCGCGTGGTGGATTACAGCCCACTCCTTCTCACTGAGAAGAGGCCTGTGTCCCAGCAGTGGGAACATTATAGGCTGCTTATGTATGTATGTACATATGTGAACCTAAAACTAGGTCCCTCTTTACATACGATACAACCATGATCCACTCATTCCCACTTAAATCTTACCTTGACAATAATCCCAGATTATTCCAGAAGGTTCCAGAGACCAGGAAGCGATAGTAGGTACCGCTTTATTTCTCTAGAAATAATGACATAACCGCATTATATCTTGCTTGTCAGAGACTTAAAGACAATGCATTAAATACGTAAATTATGGTGACCTTGAATGAAATCGTCTCTATTACGGTGACTACGATTCTCACGACCCATTTGTGTTCAAATAACTCTTGAATCAGCAAATAAATAGGGGAAAATAATGGGGTTTAAATCAATGGGTATTAAGCCCTTCTATCACCAAGAGACTGTCCATCTACATAAATGATTTTATTTCTGTAATTAGGTTTGTACAAACACTTTTACACGTCAATCATATTTTTTTTAAGCTAGATGAGGTCGGCGTTTCCTATCTGACTACTCTGAGAAGAAAGGCCGAAACAAACTCTTAGCTTGTATATTTAATTTTCTATGTATTTATACGATTTATTCAATGATTTTATTTCTGTAAGTACTTGTCAATCATATTTTTAAAACTAGATCTGCGGGTAATTGCGTAACACACTATCAGTAGCAAAGGGTTTCATTTTGACAGTTCAACAACACTCATTGCGTTATTTACGTTGTTTAGCAGACGCATTTTTCGAACATAAGTATGAAGCAATGGATTAGCAATATCCTTCAAAATGATTCACATTGAGATCGATAGTGTGTTACCTACGCAATTAGGGCGGAGCTCGGCGTTTCCTATCCGACTACTCTAAGAAGAGAGGCCGAATAAATAAACTCAGAGGTCACAGTCTTCTTTAAAGTCCAGACATAATCTCGGTCAGACCTTTTGAGGAAAGGACCACACAGATTTGAATGGACCTGTCCAATCAGTGTTCGCATTTGTCAGTAAAAACTTCGTTTCATTATTGAAACGAAGTTTATACACCGCTTCATTTGTGTATGTACACAGTATAAGGACGGGCTTTGACCTTGGCAGAACATTCCCGGGAATGTTCCTTGACAGAACATACGCAGAAAATGACCTTGAAAAATTTCCCGGGAATGCAACATAGCAGGACATTCCCAGGACTGAACCTTGACGGAACATTCCAGAAGGTTCCAGAGACCAGGAAACGTCACTAATAATGACATAAGTGCATTGAAACCTGCATGTATGAGACAACGCGTATATTATAGTGACCTTGAATGGAATCGTCTCTGTTGCTAGTACTACGGCAGTCACGTGAGCGTTAACAGTCTGTTTCCGTTTAACCGACGACAAACGTGCGTTTTGTTTAGTTGTATGCGTTGACTGACAATGTTTTTATGCTACTGATGTTAGAACTATAATTGGTGACCAATATTGCTAGAAAGATTGTTGACTTCTTTTATTCCTGATTGATACTTACTTACGGAGCGATGGAAGCAGGATTTGGGGTTGGGAATTCTGTGCGCTGAAAGTTTTATCCTGTATTTATGCCACCACATACAGGGTGACAGCAGGCGCGGATCCAACCCTCAAAAAACTCGCACGCGGTTGATCACAGTTCTAACCTAACCTAACCCATTTGGTCGGGGTGCCCTGGCTTAGTTACTGCAACCAATACGGCTCGCGCGTGATTGGTTACAGTTCCAACATAAACCTATAATTGAATATCATTCAGGCCGTTAGTTGAACGGCCGCCGTTTAGTTAAAAGACTAGGCGGTTAACTAAACGGCTAATTAAACTAGTTGGCTGCGACATAGATGCTAAATAAGATTATAATTATTCTATATCCATTCCTAGTTTAAGAATTTTGTGTAAGTAAGTGTAGCTACATCCCACAGATATAGGTGGACCTTGATAACGCAAGTATCACGATCTGTATGAAAACCAAGCGTGCCATTTTTTGACTACCTACTATGACGTCCCAAGCTGAAAATATATAGCTATTTAGTGATGGGAAAGTCAAATCGATTCAAAGACGCCGCGGCGTGCGGACTAAGCGCGAAAGTGGCGGCTTACGATTTTTGTACGTAAGCTGGTGCGATTTCTGTCACGCGAAGTAGTTGCTCTTGCGTTATCTAGGTGTATCTGATCTATATCTGTGGTGCACATCCTAATAGTCAGACTTTGCATCATCATCTTCATTTCAGCCCGGAATCAACCACTGCTGGGTACTGCCTCTCCTTTCTTTTTCTTTTTAGAGTCTGCATGCGTTAACGTTAACATTTGGAAAAACAATAACCAACAATTGCTTCCTTTAAGCACCTAAAGCTATAATATACAAGTTTTTACCAAAATTATATTCCCAAAAAGTTTTAGTCTATATCCAACCAAAAAGAATAAGAGTTGGTAGGTTTTATTAAAACCTTTATGAACGTCTGGTACCTAGTAGTGCCAAGGTTACCTAGGTACACCGTTTCATCTCAATATTATAATGTACTGATAAATATTTAACTGAATGACTGAAGGCTGATTTTACCAAATTCAGATATCTTTTACACGTGGAATAAAACTGACGTCTGACAGTTCTAGCACGGGTTCTACTCGTACTAAGGCAAAACTGTCAAAAAATAAAAATGTATTCGTAGGATAAGACTTATACAAGGTATAAAAGTTTGATGAATTTCGCCCTAAATTTATTATCTTAGTGTCTTTGAACGCAAAGCACTAAAATTAAAAATAAACGGTGCTAGGAGGCTATATTCACGACAACACTTAATAAAGTATGTAAGCAGATCTACTACTTGTAATCACAGTCATAATTTGTTGGGATTGAGTCCGAGACTGCTCGTTAGTTTAGTGGTAGAAAGCGCGATTGCTGAATGGTGGGGCTCTGGATTCAAACTCTGAATCGGGGAACAGTAGAAGCTCTTAGTCTGTATTAGTCACACATCCATGAGAATTTCCACAAGATAAAAAAAAAGGTAGGTGACGTACTACCTACCTACCGGGTCGCACAAAACTTTTAGCGTGTTCATTTTATCAATACGATGACCATGAAAAGCAATGTTACATAATATTGACATAGAGGACTACGTCACATAAAAACAGCTGAAACATTATAGAGACGGCTCTTACGCGATCCATCTGCGGTAATGACACATGCCATTATCGTATTTACGTAAATATAATAACGCCTATAATGGCGAACGTGATGTTGATAAATTATGGCCAGTTAGGGATAGAAAGGAATATTAAACAATTTGATATTAGGTATATCCAATATTGTATTATTAATAGTTAATTTAACGTTTCAACTCCTTGAAAAGTTCTCAACGGTTTATTTTTAAGAAAATGCTAACAATTTTCTCGGAAAAACAGGGAAATGAGATTAAAAAAATTAACGCAACATTAAAAGAGATTCACCAGTCCAACATTACCATTCAACATTCAATTGAATTTTTATCAGCTCAAAATGAAGAACTTAAAGCGAAGATAATACACCTTGAGAAGCAGTCTGTGGAAGATAAGAAATGTATCGCTATGCTGGAAAATAAGATTGAGGAAACACAGATGGGAGCGCGAAAAAGTAATTTAGTCATAAAAAATGTACCAAGAAAAAAAGATGAAACTAAAGAGGATCTTCTTGAAATGACTATGTGTCTCTTTCAAAACCTTGAATGCAGTGTAAAGAAACACGACATCAGGGATATCTACAGAGTACGTGGAAAAACAGCTGAAAAACAAAACACCCCTATCGTTGTAGAAACTGGCTCCACAATCATGAAAACAGAGATCCTGAAAATGGCCAAAGCATACAATATAAAACACCAAAACAAATTGCGCTGTATTCATATGGGAATGAAAGTTCAAGAAGACACCCCAGTCTTTGTATCTGAGCATTTAACACCTAAGGGCACTCGTTTACACTTCCTGGCAAGAGACCTAACTAAATCTGGATTGTACAAGTTTTGCTGGACTGCATACGGAAAAGTTTACGTGAAAAAGAATGAATCTAGTCAAACTATTCACATTAGATCTGAAGAACAGGTACAAAAACTTTTACTAGATCAATGACTATATTTTCTCGATTTTTTAGATTGCCTTAATTTAACAGTTAAAACCCTAAACCTGTGTTTTGTCGTGTGGAATTTTCAAACTGTCTCTGATTTATTTTTTAATTTTTTTTCCACTCTGTATCGTTGTATTCTGTTGCTCATTATAAAATTAAGTTATTTACACATTAAACTAACCTACTCTCGCACACACAGCTCAATCATGTACCCTCACACATTTTCACATTATAGACAACATAATCAAACACTCAATTTCACTTACACTTGCGTACTTATGCTAAAAATCCACAAAATACAGTCTTCCAATGTAAGCCTGATTACAACTAAACTATTTGCAGTTCTAAAACCAATTCATCTTCATATATGCACCTACTTACTTGCGATGAAATTTCTACCAATTTACTATATAAATGGATAATACACATCAAACCATATCTGACATCGATAGCATTAAAATAGCCCGAACTGTTGAATGCGATTCTTCAGAGTTACACAAGCATTTAAAAATTAATAAAAACGATCTTACTATTGTATCACAAAATATTCGTAGTATATACTGTAATTTTGATAGCCTACTAATCACTTTATCTTCTATTGATTTCGATCCGGATATAATAATTCTAACAGAATGTAGATTAAATATCAATAAAGCTATTCCCCAAATGAATAATTATCAGTCTTATATAACGTCTCGACAGCTGAATCAAAATGACGGAGTAGTTGTTTATGTCAAAAGTTCCCTAAAACTTAAAGTAGAGGAAATACAGCTTACCCAGGCATCCTGCCTAAAATTGGATTTATTGGGCATCATTGTGTACTGTATCTACCGCTCTCCCTCGAATACAAATACTGACAGTTTTATTGACTCACTTAGTTCACATCTAGAGACTCAAAAATCGCAGAAAAACATTATTATAGCTGGCGATATAAATATTAATATCAAGCCAGGGCACAATGAATCGTCCCAAGATTATAAAAATAGAGTCAACTACCTTAATATGCTTTCATTATTTGGCATACTTCCCGGACATTTACTGGCAACTAGAGAACGCAACTGTCTTGACCATTTTATGTTGAAATTACATAAAACCAAGTTCTCGGCAGCTATCGCCATTTTACACACTTCGATCTCTGACCACTATACTACTCTTCTTTCCTTATCTAAGTTAAAAAATGTTCAGAAACCTATTCAAACAACTATAACAATAAATTTCGAACAAGCTCTGAAAGATCTTCAGGAAAAAAACTTATCAAATCTGTTGTTCTGTGATGATCCTGATTTTTTAATTAATTATTTTGTTAACATTCTAACCAGTGTAATAAATGACAACACTCGTTCAAAAAATATCCCAAACAGTGAACGCATCATCAAACCTTGGATGACCACCGGCATCCTTCGATGCATCAGAAACCGCAATAAAATGCAAAGGCAATGTCGTAATGATCCACACAATGAAGTTGTAAAAAATAAAACTACATAGTCGAAAAATGTATGTAGGTAGTAGCTTAACTTGACAGTCGTTACGGGTATTCAGAAGCCCGAAAGTCTGACAACCAATCTTACCAAGGGTATTACCCAGTAACTGGGTTGTGGAGGTCAGATAGACAGTCGCTCCATGTAAAATACTGATATTCAGCTGCATCAGGTTAGACTGGCAGCCGAACCCAACATAGTTGGGAAAAGACAGGAAGACGATGATGAGGATGAGTACCTTAACTTCCATATTTGATGACTGCAGAAGGCATGCAGAATTTATAGTACCTAGTTAGAAAACTATAGTAGAAATACTATGTTCTACAGTATGCCCACAATCTCATGGTATGTAGTAACTTTAGTTACTATCAGGATCTATACTAAAGAACAGTTTACGTGTAAGTAATGTGAACATGCAAATTATCATAACAAGATAGTCGTGAAATACACAATTATATTTATACACGTGATGAGCTACAGATGCTGCTAGTAACTGAAACTATAACGCGTGCAGTCGTGCTGTCGTCTTTTAATTAATTACACTGTCGTACGTATATCGAAATAAATGTTCCAAATGGCGGAACACATTCGTGGCTAATTGGTCTAGAGTACCTACTCTAGAGATACTACGGTGTCAATTTATTGTGTGCAGACTCGTGTATGTTATTTTAAGTTAAGAACAATGTTAAAATAAAGAAGTGCAGGTACTTTTCTGAATCAGTAATTAAACGGTTTTATAAGCTGTTTCCAACAGATAACGCAATGGTCGTGATGGTCTCTCATGCACGAGGTTGTGGGTTCCAATCCGACCAAGTAGGCAAGTACCAATGTGACGTTTTCAATTCATATGTACAGATAACAAAAGAGATAGGTAAGTATGCAGGATCGTCGGATATAGTTGAAGTTTAGTAAGAAACCGATGGATGTTGTCGATTGGAATTTAATTTGATAAATGAGCTGTTTGTTTTCTATTAATAAAATTAAATTTTATTCGAGAGAGTTTCTTACTATACTTCGACTATATCCGACGATCCTGTATACTTATCTATTTTGTTCACTGTACCTTCTGGGTTTATGTTGGAGATTACTGACTTCGATGTAGGAAAAACATCGTCGTCTGAAATCGTCAACCCGTCTTGAGCAAGTGTGATGATGAATGCTCATACCTTATCGGTAAGAGAAGAGGACTTTGCCCTGCAGTGGGATAATAATAGGCCGGGATAATTATTATATTATATCGGTCTTCAGAAAACCACTTGTTCTTTCTTCTTTATCTAGGCTGAAGTTAGTTCCGATTACTATACATTTTTTAAAGTTTTAGACGCTATCTAGACTTTATACAAATCGAATCTCGTCAGTCCAACAGCACTTTTTATCTAGCGCCATCAATAACCATCGTGGAGTGGCTTTTCACACCCAAAAATAATGCGTCAGTGATAAATTGATCGATGTTGACAGGCTTATCTCGTAGTTGTCTATTTTAGTGAGTCAGATTATTTAAAAAATCGTGATATCTCTAGGGGAATTTTACACAAGTTATTATTAAGTTTAACTGCTGTCTGACAATTCAATCTTGTAAACGAATTATAACTCATTTTCGATCAAAATAAAACTTTGTGAACACGTCCCAGTCCTATGATTTTATATTTATCTGAGATAGGTTTCAATTTTATTTGAGATGCCTTAATATTTTAGAGATGACTTAATACTACATCCGGGATCACATACACACGAGATAACTCTTTAGCAGCTTCTGGCATTTTCTAGTGCTCTATGCAAGCTGAAGTTTGATAGAAAAACATAACCATTGGCGACTGGCAGCATTACAAAATAAAAGCTCCTCCTTAAAAACCTTTTTCATTTAGTTTCAATCTACTTACCATTCAAAGTAATCGTAACACTTTCAAATGACACATTTAAATATAACACCCACTTTTATTTAGGTCAATTTATCAGCCATTCATGTCGACTCCGTGTCAAAACTTTAATAGGGAAACGCCTTGACATAGTTGCTTCGGTCTATAGTTTCTGCTACCATTGTCACTTTGAACCGGCAATGTATTGTGTAGGTATAATTTACGTCGCCGTGTCCGCTGTCAGAGGGAGAATAGATTTGTATGAGTATGTAAAACTAGGGTGTTTATGTGTGTGTGATAAGATAATATAATGCTTTTTTATGGGGCACTTAAAATATATTGAAGTACCTAGGTACATGTAAACCTTTTCCAGACTTAAAGTTATGAATAGAACTATGTTTCAGAACCAATAAATAATAGAATAGAATACTCTTTATTATGTACACCATATAATAAATTACAGATATTAATAATACCTCAATGGTTGTAAGTTCTATGGGCAGAGGAGTAGCTCTGCGGGCCTAACCCTTTGGGGTAAACGGCCGTGATGAACGTATAGAAAGAAAAAGTATTTATTGCGACTAGTACCTACAGGGAGATCAAAAACTGAAGTAAACAGTCAAAAATAAAAAAAACAACTTACTTATATTTTTTAAAGCGGTCAAGTACGTACGAGTCGGACTCGCGCACCGAGGGTTCCGTACAAATTTGTAGGTATATAAATAGTTTATCACGAGATTTTTTTTTGTGATGTACTTCGGTTTTCTTATTGTTTCCTGTGCTTGTGCTACATGATCTTGCTTCTAGCCAAATTTCATGATTCCCGGTCAACGGGAAGTACGCTATAAATTTTAATTCCCTTGAGAGTGTCGAATACGTATACGTTTTGCGGCATAAACGGCCGTATCTTTTTATGTTAGCTTAGAAATTTGATATTTTCACAGCTTCAAGGGCCTGTAGGTGTGAGTATATGGCTTTAATGTCAACTCAATACTTCCACACGTTCCCGAGATAAAGGTTATTGATAGATAGACAGACAGACGCACAACAAAGTGATCCTAGAGGTCAGAGTTCCGTTTTTTCCTTTTGGGGTACGGAACCCAAAAAGTAACAAAAAGAAAAATGAAACAGAAAGTCCTATATGAGGCCAAAAGGCTCTTATCACAGCATGATGTATGATAGTGAGTACTGAAAATTGATATAAAACTGCCTTAATAAAATTAAATGTTCCTAAAAATAAATAGAAAGCAACCCTCCAGTAATAATATATGCACCCTTTTTTCCTCTATTTTTGATGTCGGCTCCACACATTATTAATACATTTACAAACGGAGCCCTTGGAATTAAATAAATGTAGCTGAATTAATATGAATTTTAACCAATGAAACATGCTTTTCCCGTTTTACCCTGTCATTTAATAGAATTTGACGTAAAAGCTGAAAGATTAAGGGTTTTTTTTATGAATCGATCAAATATTCGATTCTATTTTTTTTCTCTTTTGTCCAATCAAATGGCCTTTTTTGATTCCATTGAAATATTCTTTCATAAATGGCTGTAACGGCTTATAATTTAACTTTTGGTATTTTGGTAGTATCTTGAATAAATTTGTGTTTTTTTTTTTGCTGCCAGAATCTTGTGTATAAAGCGTTGAGCGGCCTCATTGGTGTAGTGGTCGCAAGAGCTTCTGCTGAGCATGAGGTCGTGGGGTCGATTCCTGCATCGGACAAAGTGTTGTTGGGTTTTTCCATCCGAAATTTCTCAGTAGCAGCCCGGAGTCCCGTGGAATTTGTACCCGGTTGATGGCAATAGGGTCGCCCCTTGTTATATGGAACTACAATATAACTGGCAAAATATGGGCGTACTATAGGTAGCCATAGGGGCAGCTCTGTCTAACCCCTCTGGAAATACAGGCGTAATGTTATGTTATTGTACAGATGCCAGCACATCAAGTTACTACAATCTGTCAAATTTCTTTAATAGATATTCAACTATCGCTAAAGCACAAGGTTCAAAGTTAATTGGGAAAATTTGACAGTGTCGGGTAGCTTGATGTGCTGACGTCTGTACAAAGATCAATCAAACCTATTTGCAGGGTATTTCAATCGATACTTTCATGTTAAACCCACGATAAATCGGTCAGATAGGTAATATACTGCGCCCTACATTCTATCATTGATTTTACATCAATCAATCAATGTCATCGGCTGTAAATACGAGTATTATAACTCTGTCATCTGTGTCTGTTTCAAATACGTAGGAACAAACCTACTTATCTATCGACCTACCTACATAAATTGTACTTAATCTTTGTCTTAAAAGTTTCTGATAAGGTGTAATCAATCATTCATGTCATATATCTTCGTGAAATTTTACCTGTTATAGAAGCGGCTAAATATAACTCGCACGTGTTTCGAAAAGAGGTTTAATTATATAATTTTGAAATAGATTTTGGCATTACCATAAAAAAAAATACTTGTGTATTTCCAGAAATCGTCCAGCATCAGATACTAATAGGTAATACGGGCTTGTGTCCGCAACTCCACGTCAATGCGCGTATTTTGCGTACGGGTGGGAAAATCGATTAGGTATTCGATCCACCCCAGCTCCGCAAGAAAGGCCAGATACTACTGCACTAAGTACCTAATCCTAAACTTATAGCTAAGCTAAAGATGCAAACGTTTATAACCTTATTACATTCACATGAACCTAAAACAGAGAGCAGGGAGAGGAGTGGTGGCCCAGTGGCAAAGGCCGCGACTTACGAGTTGTAGGTCGTAGTTTCGAACCCAGACAGGCGCTTTACTTTTTGTAAATTATTTCATCACCACTGCTCTCAAAACGGTGAAGGAAAACATCGTGACGAAACCGGCATGTCCTAGAACCAAAAATTCGAAGACATGTGACATCTACCAACCCGCACTGGGCCCGCGTGGTGGATTACAGCCCACTCCCTCTCACTGAGAAGAGGCCTGTGTCCCAGCAGTGGGAACATTATAGGCTGCTTATGTATGTATGTACATATGTGAACCTAAAACTAGGTCCCTCTTTACATACGATACAACCATGACCCACTCATTCCCACTTAAATTGTACCTTGATAATAATCCCAGATTATTCCAGAAGGTTCCAGAGACCAGGAAGCGATAGTAGGTACCGCTTTATTTCTCTAGAAATAATAACATAACCGCATTATATCTTGCTTGTCAGAGACTTAAAAGACAATGCATTAAATACGTAAATTATGGTGACCTTGAATGAAATCGTCTCTATTACGGTGACTACGATTCTCACGACCCATTTGTGTTCAAATAACTCTTGAATCAGCAAATAAATAGGGGAAAATAATGGGGTTTAAATCAATGGGTATTTAAGCCCTTCTATCACCAAAAGACTGTTCATCTACATACATGATAAATGATTTATTTCTGTAAGTAGGTTTGTACAAACACTTTTGCACGTCAATCATATTTTTTTTAAGCTAGATGAGGTCGGCGTTTCCTATCTGACTACTCTGAGAAGAAAGGCGGAAACAAACTCTTAGCTTGTATATTTAACTTTCTATGTATTTATACGATTTATTCAATGATTTTATTTCTGTAAGTACTTGTCAATCATATTTTTAAAACTAGATCTGCGGGTAATTGCGTAACACACTATCAGGGTTTCATTTTGACAATTCAACAACATTCATTGCGTTATTTACGTTGTTTAGCAGACGCATTTTTCGAACATATGAAGCAATGGATTAGCAATATCCTTCAAAATGATTCACATTGAGATCGATAGTGTGTTACCTACGCAATTAGGGCGGAGCTCGGCGTTTCCTATCCGACTAATCTAAGAAGAGAGGCCGAATAAATAAACTCAGAGGTCACAGTCTTCTTTAAAGTCCAGACATAATCTCGGTCAGACCTTTTGAGGAAAGGACCACACAGATTTGAATGGACCTGTCCAATCAGTGTTCGCATTTGTCAGTAAAAACTTCGTTTCATTATTGAAACGAAGTTTATACACCGCTTCATTTGTGTATGTACACAGTATAAGGACGGGCTTTGACCTTGGCAGAACATTCCCGGGAATGTACCTTGACAGAACATACGCAGAAAATGACCTTGAACATTTTCCCGGGAATGCAACATAGCAGGACATTCCCAGGACTGAACCTTGACGGAACATTCCAGAAGGTTCCAGAGACCAGGAAACGTCACTAATAATGACATAAGTGCATTGAAACCTGCATGTATGAGACAACGCGTATATTATAGTGACCTTGAATGGAATCGTCTCTGTTGCTAGTACTACGGCAGTCACGTGAGCGTTAACAGTCTGTTTCCGTTTAACCGACGACAAACGTGCGTTTTGTTTAGTTGTATGCGTTGACTGACAATGTTTTTATGCTACTGATGTTAGAACTATAATTGGTGACCAATATTGCTAGAAAGATTGTTGACTTCTTTTATTCCTGATTGATACTTACTTACGGAGCAATGGAAGCAGGATTTGGGGTTGGGAATTCTGTGCGCTGAAAGTTTTATCCTGTATTTATGCCACCACATACAGGGTGACAGCAGGCGCGGATCCAACCCTCAAAAAACTCGCACGCGGTTGATCACAGTTCTAACCTAACCTAACCCATTTGGTCGGGGTGCCCTGGCTTAGTTACTGCAACCAATTCGGCTCGCGCGTGATTAGTTACAGTTCCAACATAAACATATAATTGAATATCATTCAGGCCGTTAGTTGAACGGCCGCCGTTTAGTTAAAAGGCTAGGCGGTTAACTAAACGGCTAATTAAACCAGTTGGCTGCGACATAGATACTATATTTAGTTAGGAATTATTATAGTTAAGTTTAAGAATTTTGTGTAAGTGTAGCTACATCCTACATCCCACAGATATAGGTAGACCTAAATAACGCAAGTATCACGATCTGTGTGAAAACCAAGCGTGCCATTTTTTGACTACCTACTATGACGTCCCAAGCTCTATTTAGTGATGGGAAAATCAAATCGATTCAAAGACGCCGCGGCGTGCGGACTAAGCGCGAAAGTGGTGGCTTACGATTTTTGTACGTAAGCTGGTGCGATTTCTGGCACGCGAAATAGTTACTCTTGCGTTATCTAGGTGTATCTGATCTATATCTGTGGTGCACATCCTAATATTCAGACTTTGCATCACCATCTTCATTTCAGCCCGGAATCAACCACTGCTGGGTACTGCCTCTCCTTTCTTTTTCTTTTTAGAGTCTGCATGCGTTAACGTTAACATTTGGAAAAACAATATCCAAAAATTGCTTCCTTTAAGCACCTAAAGCTATAATAGGTATACAAGTTTTTAACAAAATTATATTCCAATAAAGTTTTAGTCTATATCCAACCAAAAAGAATAAGAGTTGGTAGGTTTTATTAAAACCTTTATGAACGTCTGGTACCTAGTAGTGCCAAGGTTACCTAGGTACACCGTTTCATCTCAATATTATAATGTACTGATAAATATTTAACTGAATGACTGAAGGCTGATTTTACCAAATTCAGATATCTTTTACACGTGGAATAAAACTGACGTCTGACAGTCTGTTCTAGCACGGGTTCTACTCGTACTGCAAAACTGCATGTCAAAAAATAAAAATGTATTCGTAGGATAAGACTTATACAAGGTATAAAAGTTTGATGAATTTCGCCCTAAATTTATTATCTTAGTGTCTTTGAACGCAAAGCACTAAAATTGAAAATAAACGGTGCTAGGAGGCTATATTCACGACAACACTTAATAAAGTATGTAAGCAGATCTACTACTTGTAATCACAGTCATAATTTGTTGGGATTGAGTCCGAGACTGCTCGTTAGTTTAGTGGTAGAAAGCGCGATTGCTGAATGGTGGGGCTCTGGATTCAAACTCTGAATCGGGGAACAGTAGAAGCTCTTAGTCTGTATTAGTCACACATCCATGAGAATTTCCACAAGATAAAAAAAAAAGGTAGGTGACGTACTACCTACCTACCGGGTCGCACAAAACTTTTAGCGTGTTCATTTTATCAATACGATGACCATGAAAAGCAATGTTACATAATATTGACATAGAGGACTACGTCACATAAAAACAGCTGAAACATTATAGAGACGGCTCTTACGCGATCCATCTGCGGTAATGACACATGCCATTATCGTATTTACGTAAATATAATAACGCCTATAATGGCGAACGTGATGTTGATAAATTATGGCCAGTTAGGGATAGAAAGGAATATTAAACAATTTGATATTAGGTATATCCAATATTGTATTATTAATAGTTAATTTAACGTTTCAACTCCTTGAAAAGTTCTCAACGGTTTATTTACCTCTGCAGAAAATAATTTTTCTTTCATCTTTTCATATCTGTTGTAGGGATAAAAAGCTAAAAAGATTAAGTGATTTCAACTCATTGGAATCATAAAATTGCTGATAATCTGTTTTGATAATCCTCTTTGCCACACTAGAATATCGCAAGCAATCTGAATTTTTGATTAATTTTCTTATTTTGGAACAAAATAATTTACGAATACCTTAATGGAAGCAACATCTCAAAAGGTATTAGTTAGGTACTGAAAAACTTTCAGTTTATTTTAATAAGAAAACTCAATTAAAACAACAAATTCAAAACACAAACAAATAAATTTGTTTACGTCTAAAATAACGTTGAATGAAGTTTGGGCGAAATAATATAATAGAAGACTAAGCCTTGATATGAAAATTCCTTCATGACGTAGGCTTTTGGCGTCACAATGTTTGGGTAACTATGTACGTGTTTAATATATCTTCATGTACAGTCAACAAAAGAGATAAGTATGCAGGATCGTCGGATATAGTTGAAGTTTAGTAAGAAACCGATGGATGTTGTCGACTGAAATTTAATTTAATAAATGAGCTGTTTGTTTTCAATTAATAAAATTAAATTTTATTCGAGAACATCCATCGGTTTCTTACTAAACTTCAACTATATCCGATGATCCTGCATACTTATCTCTTTTGTTGACTGTACCTAGCTAGTTTCAGAGGTAAGAGAAGTTGGTATAAGTACCTACGTTTCTCAGCTACAGTCCGACCGTCGCGTCGAGAGAATGCGTTCCTGAGACCTGTCAGTGCGAAAATTCCAGTAGTTAATAAAGATCAAATTCGCAAACACGTATTCGTTCGTATGAAACTGACAGGTGTCAAGACTCAAGAACGCATTCTCTCGTCGGCGTCACTGTAGTTTTTAAATGTCACTATTAAAAATATATCCGGTAACTAGTATCTATTGTAATGTTGATGTTTTTACTACTAGGTGTGATTTCAATATATTGTGAAACATATTTTTATTACCATTACCTGAATTTCAATTACATTAGATAATTAAAACATCTGAAACCACGTTTTGCTTATGAAAATTTAAAAAGAAATATTAAACTTATCCAAACATTAATTACATACTCATTGCATAATAATTAATTATATTTTACATACACGTGTTTGAGCACGAATGTGAGAATACATAAACGGCTAAACATTAACTTTCAAGGCCTCCACGTGGTAAATTATTGATGCCCAAATAATAATGTCGAGCAATTTCTAAGAAAAGCTTTAATTTTCTTAAACAACACAAATGGACTCATTTAAGTATCTCCTAAAAGTGGAAATTATTTAAGTATAATTTTTAATTAACACTAGATTTCTTTACCGAGAAATTCCCGGGATTTTTGTGATTTTTTTGGGATTTTATAAAAATCCCGGACCCCGGCAATTAAAAATGTCTGTGAATTGATCATCCTTAATGAACTTACCTACACTAACCGCTAATTTCCATCATGAATTAATTTTAATTATGAACGTAATTTCTTTCTGATAAAAACCTTCAGTGTATTTTCTGAACGAACTTCACGAAACAAAAGAAATGATTTCATATTTTAATCTCAACAAGACTTTTATATTTAAATAAACATTTTACCGGACCCTACGGTATTTTAATTGCAGTCTTTGGTTTATTTGTAAAATATACTCTATATTAATAAACGTGATACCTACCTTCTAGAATATTTTATGTTTCCACCTTTGTTTTTATACGACAGGATGGCACAGCTAGAAAGAACATAGGACCTTAGGTACCTATGATATATGTAATAGATATCTTACCAAAACCCTAATTTAAATTAAAACCTTTAAAAAAACTTTCTTTTTACAACAGCCTTTACGAAAAAGTATTTACTTAATTAGCAAACACGCCACGAAGTTACCCTGACTCGTTAAACAGGTGATACGGGCTCAGTATCAGTACCAAACGGGCAGTAAACAAGATAACCCACATGACTATCACCTTTTATCCCAAAATTTTTTATAGTCTGCACCTAACCTAAAAAATTTGCATGGTTTCTAGTTAACTGATAGTGAGGCAGCGTCATGTTACTGATAACGGATCGTTTCCTGTACCCATGCTGCAAGTTATGACGATATTCGGTAATTTCATACGTATTTAGTTGTTTTTATTTTTATGGGCTTTTAACAAAATGAGGGGGAGTAGCAATCTTGATGACGTAAATATAATGTTTTTGATTTCATTCATTCATAAATTAAACGCATAAATAAAGTGGTTCATCTACTTTAAAAAAAACCAACACATTTCGCTACGTATCCAACCGTATCTTTCTAATACCTAGTATTAATAAGACAGGCTCAAGGCTAGACAAACAGTCTGCCAATTGAAAACACTTACTTACCAATCCAAAATAGATTTAAAACATAGAAAATTTACATGAACTACTACAGTATAAAATAGATGTACTGGGTACCTATTAGTATTCACCACTGCACTGCAGTCATTGAACTCAAAGCAGGTAGTATACTTGTATACCTATAAATATTTATATAAAGGTAAGTATCTATAGATCAGACGAACGCCGGAAGGGTCGAAATATGAACTCCGTTCGGTGCTAAGGACCAGACATATACTCGTATCATCCTTTGTTATAACATTGTAGATAAACGGATAAGAACAAGTAAGCGGAATATCATGATAGAGATTGTTAGATATACCTAACAGTTTCATTTTACATCTTTTCGGTTAGAAAATTGACGCATCACACTAATATTATAAAGGCGAAAGTTTGTGTGTGTTTATATATTTGTTACTTCTTCACGCTGAAACGGCTGGACCAATTTTGATAAAATTTTGTATGGAGGTAACTGACACCCTGGATTAACATATAGGCTACTTTTTATCCCGATATTCCTACGGGATCGAGTCTTATTCGGGTGAAACCGCGGGGCGCAGCTAGTTACCTATGGGAAAGAAAGGAATGAACTTCAATGTTATAAAAACTTTTACAATATATAACACAACTATTTACACTAGGCACTAAATTAAATAAGTAACTATACAAATAAATACAAAAACAAAAGGACACTTAGGCGTCGGAGTACTGGTCCGCATCGCTGTCATTCGGAAACGTACCCAGAAGACTGAACGCATTGAAACGTTGAATGGAGCTCGTAAAATAATTTAAATCATAAATTCGTATTAAGATTTTTTGTAATAATAATATTAATCATAAATCTCAATGTCGCTTCTAATTTTAAACAAACAATAAACAAAACTATATTTTAACAAAGCCTCATCTAAATACGCAAAACTGAAATAGAATCAAAATTAAAACAAACAATTTAACAGCTATAACCATTTATCACAACGCACAAACGAATGTTAACCTTCTTGAATTTAAGTTGAATAAAAGTTTTTCTCGAAAAGCTATTTTCCAAAGGCCGAAAAAACAGACGTCAGTCACACTACAAAGCCTTGAAGGACCGAAAGACCAAATAAAACCGGCAAATCTAAATTGGAGTTTGGATTTTATGAATCACTATTACGCAGCTGAGCCTTTTCAGCGATAAAATCAAAAGCGGGTCTGACAGATAGACAGAAGGAAATATGGGTCGTACTTAAGCATTTTTATGTCCTGAAAACTCTTGTATAAATAGCCAATATGAAGATGGCTTAAGGATAATTGAGCAAAAAAAAATAGAAAGTATACTTGAAAGAGGTCAAAAAGATAATACTTATGTGTTCTTTTCGGAGTAAAATCTTTTTTTATCTAGGAGATTAGTTTTTTCCTGAAAAACGGGATTAAATATCCAGTTTTAGCGTCTAGAAAGGAACTCTGTTTAGTTAGGAACAGTAGCTCATGTTCACGCACACATTCAGAGCGTGTTTGCACACTTTGTAACCACAAGTAAAGCGCGCGTCGCTTCGTGAGATAAAAATAAGGTACTAGAAAGCTATTTTTTATTCCAAATACAATATTTACTCATTCAGAAACTTCCATTGACAATACTAGGTTCTATTTTAGCCCCTAAACTGATTCAATCGTAAAGTTAAAACGAACTCGCAACGCTCCCTCATAAATAATACATAGATGTCCCACAATCAGCTGTGACTACAAATCAACGATGATTGTCACAGATAAACATCGGCCATGATTGCGACAAACCATTAGTAACCTTGATTTAATTGCGGTAAAGTATTTTATTGTAATTCAGGATGCGTTGTTGTGATAACATCTTTCGTAATTGAGTTACATCTTACGTGTTCGCTTTTGGTTTGAAGTTTTCCTGTAAAATTTTCTACACCGCCTTCCATATACCTATCAACATAAATTCGATACAGTTTACGTATTGGTCTACTTATTATTCTGCTTATTGAGTAGGTGAAGTGTAGAATTGTTTCCAATGGTCGAGGAATGTATCTATACTAATATTGTAAAGAGGTAAAGTTTGTGAGTTTGTATGTAAGGGGTAATCTTCAGAACTATTGATCCGATTCTGAAAATTCTTTCTCTAATGGTAAGCTACAGTACTGCCGAGGGTCATAGGATATCATCATCTGCCTAGCCTTTTCCCAACTATGTTGGGGTCGGCTTCCAGTCTAAGCGGATGTAGCTGAGTACCAGTATTTTACATGGAGCGACTGCCTATCTGACCTCCACAACCCAGTTACTGGGTAATACGGAAATCGCTGGCATAAACTAGTCTATTATAAGCATAACCATCTCCTGCAATACCACTACATAACAGTATTGTAGAAGTGATAACAGGCAACCGCAATAGTTCTCTAGGTAAGTTCTCTCGAGATTACAAAAATGACAAAAAGCCTTGTCTAATAATACATACGGCCCATCTTCCGTCAAAACTGAAAGGAGGACGTGTTTGCTTGCGAAAGATGGAAGGAGTAGAGGGCGGCCTTTGGCAAGGAGTGAGAAGAAAATAATAATACATAGATATTAAAGATGGCGAAAGCTAATTTCAACAAGGAAGAGAAACTCAATAGATTTAGGTCATCATCCGCCTAGCCTTTTCCCAAGTATGTTGGGGTCGGCTTCCAGTCTAACCGGATGCAGCTGAATACCAGTATTTTACATGGAGCGACTGCCTATCTGACCTCCACAACCCAGTTACAGGATAATACGATACCCCTTGGTAAGACTGGTTGTCAGACTTTCGGGCTTCTGACTACCCGTAACGACTGTCAAAGATTCACGAATGACAGCCGGGACCAACGGCTTAACGTGCTTTCCGAGGCACGAAGGGGTCTCAGTATGTAAAGATGATCACCCATCCACAGACCAACCGCGACAAGCGTAGCTTAACCTGATCGATCGACCTGTGCGGCTGTTATTATTTAGCCACGGACCCCTTCCCAACTCAATAGATTTAGGTACAAAATATAAATATTTGAGGATCAATATTTCTCAATATTTCAGGGCTAACATTCACGCAAAGGCATCAAGCCGTCCTTCGAGTTAATAAAACCTTCCAAAACTTTGATTTCTTCTTGAAATTAACATTAAACAATGATGGTATAAACGTGATCGCGAATTGAAGGATAACATCCTTTCGTAAAGTGTTTATAATCCAAAACTTATGTCAACCTCGTTTTCAACCAGAATTGTAATCAGCGCGGTTGAATATTCATGAACTAGGCATTCAGGATTTATTCAGCACTTAGATATAACAAGATTTCATGCAGGGTAGGTATTTAGGTCTTATAAAGCTTTTAGTGTGAAAGCTTTTGTATGAGGAGGTTTAAAAATATTTTCTCTGCGTATGCTATAAAACCATTGTTAATTATATGATGTACTAGCTTGCGGCTTCGCCTTCGTGGATGCCGGAAAATATTCCACATGACCGTACTACCATCGGGATTAAAAGCACCCTATGTGTTAATCCTGGTTATTAACTATCTGTAAGTATGCCAAATTTCATCCAAATCCGTTCAGCCATTTTTAGGCCAATCCGGAACATACATCCAGACAAACAGATAAACGGGCAAAAATTCTTCGTTACTATATTACTATAATTATGTACAGAAGTATAGATTAAAGCGTGTGAGTTATCTATCTTACAAAGGTGACAAATTAATTAATGTTTTATATAAATGGACGTCCGAACAAAGTGTGGAATAAAGGTGTAATTTAATAGATAAGTACTTGATAAACTATCAGGCTATATAAGTAATTGGAATTACTTTCATGCATTTTTCCAATTTTATTACACGTCTCTAAGGACTTAATATTTATTAATAATTGCAATATCAATTAAAATTCTCCAATAGTATTAATTAACCAATTAGTGAGCCGTCATACTCAATTATTAGAATGATAATTAGTATCTTAGGTTTACAGTAATTGAAGTCCCTTAGGACCAAAATTGTCAGAAAGTCTGACAATCAGCGGGCTAATTGCGTATCACACTATCAGTAGCAATGATGGTTTTCGTTTTGACAGTTGAACAACATTCATTTCGTTATTTACGTTGTTGAGCAGGCCCATTTTTCGAACTTAAGAAGCAATGGATTAGCAATAACCTTCAAAATTATTCCGATTGAGATTGATAGTGTGTTACACAATTAGGATGCAGACACCAGTCTTACCAAGTAACTGAGTTGTGGAGGTCGGATAGGCAGTCGCTCCATGTAAAATACTGGTATTCAGCTCCATCCGGGTAGACTGGAAGCCGACCGACCCCAACATACTTATTTGCAAGGCTAGGCATATAATGAGGACTAAAATTGAACTGCAATCTATTCGATTGATATAATTCCCTATGACTTTATTATGACAATACCTTCAATTGAATGCCCAAGTAAAAAGTACTGTACAAAGGCGGAGTTAATGCCTGAGGCACTTTCTACTGGTCAATCTATTTATCTAAGTTTAGAGCCCCAAATTCTACTAGCTAACTTCACTCAATTAACTGGCGTCTAGCCAATAAAATGGAGTTTACCCTACTTATATAACATCAAACATTAAGTCCTATTGTATCTACATACGTGTACGACTCTCCTAGACAATACATATGTTAATAATAACGGCGACTAAGGGACTAACTACACAATAAACAGCGCAAACACTTTACGTGAATTAGGACCTTTTATATGTAAAACGTCTCACGAATTCGTGTCAAGGGAGGCCCTATAGACATGATTTCCATTTAAAAGTTATATGCTCAGAATATTCGCTGAAGATCGATTACGTTTGAAATGTTTGTCGAATTATACCTCGGCAGGTTCACATAACATTAAATTTAATGAAGAAACGTTGCACAATCAAAATACAGCAGCACTTCGTGGTTTCACCCGTATTAGTTTCGATCCCGTAGGAGTATCAGGATAGAAAGTATCCTACTTATATATTAAGCCAGGTTATACCGTTATAAACGATATGTGTGCTAAGTTTCATCCGAATTTGTTCAGCCGTTTTTGCGTGATTGAGTAACAAACATACAAACTTTCACATTCCTAATATTAGTAGGAATATACAAGACTACCAACCCGCGTGCCTGCGTGGTGGATAATAGGCCCACTCCCTCTCTCTCACCGAGAGGAGGCCTTTGTCCCAGCAGTGGGAACATTATAGGCTGATTACGTATTTTATGTAAACAAGCTGCTTTCAGCTTCATAAAAAACCTAGGTATAAAAGGCCGCCTATTCACGGAGTAATGATATCCAGTTCATTCAAGAGCAGAAAAGAAACGGTTTTCTATGTACATTTATTAGCAATAAAAGTATTTATATCAGCTATATAAACATCTAAATCGTTTTTATTTCCTTGCTTTTCACATCGAGATATCATTACTTTTTATATTACGGAGATAATCGAAGGATACAGTACACACGGCGGCACATCAACATATACATTTCCAGTTTAAGCTGACCTTTCATTGTATAGATTTTTCCTATACAATCAGAAGTTATGTATAGCTTGATGTGTAGCCGTGAGTACCTGCCCGTATCGTGAAATAAATTCTATTGACGTATTTACAATCTCACAGTATATTATGGGCTATTCTCCTCTGCCAAACGATGGATATTGATAGCCGTAGCCTTTTATGTGGCCGCAAAATCTTCAAAGCAAAAGATAGCGTGAAAGTTCAATAACATCTTTAACACTTCTTCGTCTTACTTAGTAGATAGGTACAGTTGGTTAAATGTGAATAAAACATTGACATAAGATAATTTTCTCTCTCGCTTCCGAAATGCGTCACTCTCCGTTTTCGATCAACGAAATAGGCCATCGCACTTCGGGGATTATAAAAATGTATTCTAAGTACTTTATCCGCCTACATCGATAATATGGTCAGAATTCTGTCATTACCAGATGGTACAGTCACGACCAAAAATAACTTACAAATACGCATACTTCAAAGTTTTTTCGCGTGAAATAATATTTTCATAACGGTTTGGTTTCGATCTTTCTAGCAGTTCTTAACACCATAAAAAATCCACCAATGTTTTATGAGAAAATCGTTTATTAATCTTGCGTAACTGTTACGTGGTCGTACCTGTACAGTAGGTACATACTTTACAAACAGTTTTTGTTACAAAAAGTACCAAATCCTCCAACTTTAAAATCCTTATGCAATAACTACTCTACATCGCTTCATCCATAAAACATCAACATTCTAAGGAAGATACTCTTTCACGGTTGATCTAACCGGTCATAACTTAGCTCCACTTATCCACAATAAGAGCCAACATTTTTACAATCAATTTACTTCTCGGCTTTAAAAGCTTTTCAGAGAAAAATCGCCGATCCGACGGCCGTTAAACTTACTTTGTCTTGTGCTGGAGATATTGAAGAACTGGGCAATGCCGATAGATGTCCGCGTAGAAAGGTGGCGAAAGATTATTAAGTTGTTACAATACATCAAGCTATTACGAGTGAGAGCAGTGTAACGTAGACGAATGCAAGCCATTTGTTCTGGATTGGTACAAATGATAAGCGCTAGCGAGTTTGGAGTGGAGCAATAATGGAGATGATATTTTTTGTTTAGTTTCAAGGTTAAGATAGTCAGTTTGGTAAAAACCTTTTTCTGGTTAATAAATGGCGTCGAACTTTGTCACTATTTGAGGAGTCATGTTGATACCTTATCATGATAAGGTATCAACATAACTCTCTCTGTCATGACAGAGCCACCTATTGTCACAATATTCATTTCATTTCAATAGCGCAGAGGCTTTAGATACATAGAATTCTCTTTATTTTACACCTAGGTTGTAGCTGCTAATCCGAGTCCACAGTAACCAAACAGACGTGATTTTGGCAAAGACAGCTTAGGCATTACAAACAAATAGTGATTCTAACATAAACAACTATTTAGTCAAACATCAAATTGTTTCTCAAACATAAAATTTCACACTTAAAGGCAAACTCGCTAACTTAAACAAAGCGTTTATTTCAAATAAACCAATTACAGGCCCTTTTGACAAAGGGTCGGTCAGTCAGAAAGATGAAGCTTAGTTCCAAATTCAAAATGTTTTGCCTTTTGTGACATCTTTAAACGGTTATTCAAAAATCGCTCCCACTATTGCTTATACCTTGCCCACGGCATTATTCAGTACGTTCTGTAAATGATCGCAACACTTTCTGCAGATAACAATAATAGGTGCTCCGGCGCAGCGTCTCGTGTAAATAGTGTATTTTGTATCTAGCTGAGGATAACTGAATTTTATGGCCAAGACTGGTAGTAACTGGCCGTCTTCGTATTGTCTGCCTTTATTTAATGATAATGAAGAACCAAGAATTATTTTCTTTTTGTTTATTCGAAGTTATTTTCGTCTAGGATCTACAGTTAAACTCGATAGATTTCTGTCCATTCCAAAGTTGCCTGGAAGAGATCGCAGAAAGCGATAAGACCGGTCATTATATGTATGTAGTGTTAAATGCATTTTTTTTTATACATGTATTTCTGGTATACCTACACTAAAGTATATACAGGGTGATTGGAAGATGGGTGCAAAGCTTTAAGGCGAAGATAGTACAGACAATTTAAAACCATTTAAGCCATGGTTGTCTTAGACGAAGTCTTATCATTTTTTTTTATTAGTCATACAAATTCCCAAATTTTTATGTAAACTGCTTATTTATGGCCAAATTGAATGATAAATGAATTCATTTTTATTTGATTTAATTAAAGTAATGTGTAAGCAATCTAGGAAAACTTGTTTTAAGCCTCTCTGTCATTAGACAAAAAAACATAAAAATTAGGTAAAAAAAAAATGGGAAGATTTTGTCTAAGACAACCATGGTTTAAATGGTTCTAAATTGTCTGTGCTATCTTCGACTTAAAGCTTTGCACCCATCTTCCAATCAGCCTGTATAACTAAATAAATGTTACAAATAGTTATTCATAGGACACAAAAAGGTAGACAAAAAGACAAAAAAATATATACGCTGCGTAATCGTCCAAAAACAGAGCTGAACCATTTTATTATAATTGAAGATTTATATCGAACCTACCACAAACCTTTGTAACATTTAATAAGGTGCATCAGACCGTAAGAAATTACCGATAACTTAACTAAAACTAACCGTCTAACGTAACGTTCAATGTTACGTCTTTTTGTCCTTTGTTTAATGACCCAAACCACCGAACACGAATTAATAAAGCAGAAAATAATCTCTTTAAGTGCGAATTCGTAGAGCTTCGTATCCATATTAAGACTAACCTAAATCTCTTTCCGATAAAGTGAGGAAACGGTTGGATGAATCGAAGAATTCGTTGAGAATAAGGCCCACTACGAAAATTTTTTTGTGAGATTATTCCTCAATTTTCAATAGAATGGAAATTACTAAGCGCCCACGTAATGGCTTCCAGTTCGATGGAGTTCGTCTTAATATTATTTATATTGGTCCTATATTATAAAATATAAGGAGTTTTTCATTGAATATTAATAATGCTTTATTAGAAATTTCCCAAGGTAAGAAAAAGATTTGTATGTATGTAAATATGTATATTCTCATATTATTTGTTTAGTTTTATTAAGTGAATTGTTTTTAGATTTTTTTTTTTTGTCTCCTTTGCTCTTTTACACGCTGTCTACATCTCTCTATTTCTTGTCCTACCGCAGGTATGCTGGAAGAGATTTCTTATGAAATAAGCATCACCTTTATACCTATTTTTCTGGTTCTGTTTTTTTCTTGTCTGTTTATACACCTATGTGTGTACATAAATGGTAAATAAATAAATTTCTTAAAATACATTATTCATATAGAAAACAGATATAGTTATTGAGAGTAGTGGTGGCCCAGTGGTAACAACCCCAACTAACGAGTTGTACGTCGTGGGTTCGAACCCAGCCATACGCTTTACTTTGTGTAATTTATTTCATCACCACTGCTCTCAAAAACGGTGAAGGAAAATATCGTGAGGAAGCCGGCATGTCCTAGAACCAAAAATTCGAAGACATGTGACATCTACCAACCCGCAATGGGCCCGCGTGGTGTATTACGGCCCACTCCCTCTTACAGAGACGAGGACTGTGTCCCAGCAATAGAAACGTTATAGGCTGATTATGCATAACCAAAAAACACCAAAAAAAAACAAAAAAAAAACCAACCAAAAAAAACCAGAAAAACCAAAACCAAAAAAAGCCATCTCTATAGCTCTCAATTCGAACTATGTTTAAACAATACACCGCATCTACCTACATGGCAACATTATTAAGTAATACAAATCCAACTACAAACCATAGTAAATCGCTTGAACCGCGACAAAATAAAAGCGTATTTTCACGGTGACGTATACTATTTACGTCACCATATAATTCTCGCGTCCACAATTTCCCGAGCGAAAACAAGAAAAAACAAAACCAAACCACACCAAGAATAATACTCGAATCAACAGAAGTTCGCCTCGGCTATTTAAAACCCATGTAAGTTAGTCTACATAGGGATTTGGACTTTGTAACTTGGGGGTTAAGTGATAAAATCGCGTGTGTATGAATAGAGGGTTGTCGGCTAGTGGGGCGACAGATCGATACCGGGTTACCGATATAAATAGGACGGGTGAACTTAAAGGCCGTATGTCCTCAAACGCTCGGTTTCGTTGGTAGGGATCGATTGTAATACCTAATAGTATCGAGAGCAGACTCTGAACTGGCCTACTTAAATATACCCCGCGTTTTGGATTGTAAAGGGAGATGTGAAGTGGAAATTTTGATTCCATTATCGCTAGGATTATGCAAAACTGGCAAGTTTAGAAGTAGGGGAGGGATGGGTTCGTAACAAACTTTTAGGGCGATAATATTATAATCTTATTGTGGTACTACTTCCTTTACGTACATGTAGATAGCGGCGTACTTTACTAGTTGAATATTCATTTTCACATGTTGTTGAAGTAAAGAGGATTCCTTTTATACTTTTGGCTATCACTTTCTTCTATAAAAAACTCAATAGTTTGGAAAGTTGATCTTCAATTTGCCTATCTAGATTTCATTAACCGTCAAAAACGCCAAAAAAAACACCCAAAACTGGAATTAAAACGTGAAAACCATCGACACCTCGTAAATTAGCTAAAACAGCTGAACATCGTGTGTTTATTGTGTTCAAACTATCTAATGCCAGATAGCGTGACAGTCCGCTATCACATCAAATACATTCCCTTTTAACGGCACAACGTATGCGAAACGTTTCGTTTTGGATCCCGATTTTAACCGTTTATTTACGTAACGGTTTAATTTAACTGCTACATTCGAGTTATATTTGTGAGCTCCTAAATAGAGCAGTCATCTATTTTTGAGAGTTTTCGGACTGGGCAGTTGAGTTTAATCTATTTCTGAATTTGGACTCCGTTTGTGTTTTAATGGATGTCTGGGACTATACATATTTGAATCTAGTTCGTTGCGGTTTTAGATAGTAAATGGATAGCTTTTTGCCGTCTAGACAACGAGTTTCTGTAACATTAGGTTACTCACTTAAACTTAAGTTTTATTTTTAGGCTTTGTAAGAAAAGCGTTCCTCTTTGCATCTTTATGGTTATGCTTGGAGAAAAGTTCATCCAGCATGTCCAACAATAGACGTGTTCTGGCTGACATGATAAAGATGGTATATTATTTATTAATAACCAACTTATATTCACAGTTTGCACCGTACATACAAGTTATCGGACCATCTTGGTAAACACCGTCCATCCTTAACATGGACGTCAAAACACCAAATGGACACATAATCTTTAACCACAATACCGTCTAAATGGGTGGTCTATCTATTGTACCCAATCAATAGAACAGGGGTGGTGGCTATAATTGAACCTCTGCCAGCCTTTACAAGTCGGTCATTCGAAACAGTATGTTAATTCCAGTAAGAAACTTGCAGCTAAGTAATCTACTTCCGGAATCTTGACCTACTTATAATAATTTGATTTTATGTACTCCATTCCGATGTGACAGGTTTATTAGGGTGTTAAGTACTGTATTTTGAGGCACGTAAGCTTCCTTATAATTATAGGTATTTATAAGTGGCTAAGTTTGGTAGGACTAGTATTACTCATGTAACCATGCATGAAACATTTTCATTTACCATTGTGAAAACCACGCTAGAATCCTAGATACCTTTTCCGGGGTTCAAGTTATAGTATTTTTATCTCACGAAGCGACACGTGCTTTATTTGTGATTAACAAGTGTAAAATCACGCTGTGAATGTGTGTGTAAGCGCAGGAGCTCTAGGTACCGTCCGAGGCAATGGCGAAGTCGGAAGGGTGTGCGCGTGTGTGTTATGTGCTCACGCTGTTCGTCACAACACACAAGTAAAGCACGCGTCGCTTTGTGAGATAAAAATACTGTACCTACCTACTGCGTTTTATCAAAATTTGTTCAGCAGTTTAGTCGCAAAACAACCAACAAAAAGACATAAGTCGATTTAATTAAAAATTTTATCGTTAGACCTAGTCACAATTCATAGTTGTACCTATCTACCTGAAACATAAAGGGTTAGCAACCAGTAAAAGGTAAAAAACGATTAACCTTGTGTCAGTATCGGTTAAAGTTTTGGTTTTTACGATATATGTAGGCAAGTAGGTGAGCCGTGGCAACCGTACCACGGAACTGGGGGCTGGGGGACTATATTTACTCGAGATTTATAAGAGGGGAATGGATGAAAGTTCTAGAAAAAAAGAAAGAAAGAAAGTGATTTTAATAAAAAATAAATATTTAACCTATGTTGTCCCACTGCTGGGCAAAGGTTTCTAGTTTTCTTTATGTTGTGCCATCTCCGGCCAATCAAGGTCAGGAACGAGTCCGGATTAATTTTAAATAAATATTTAATTGAAAACTTCTTAAGGCGCGTTGGCAATTTTTTGAGATGGGGAAAAAACCATTGAACTCGCGACACTGTTACTGTAACCGATATCTCTGTATATAAAAGTATGATGATTCAAAAAATACACACGTAATTGTTCAAGTTTTACAAAATACATATTAGGTATTAAACGTTAGAGCTGCAAGTTACATCGCGCCCATCTTACAAAGGGGTTAACAGTTTAAAGTTTTTTGGTGGCAGCTTTAACTTACTCATAGGTACTGGACTGATGTAATCTTAATCCCTTAAGAGCAAATCCCTTATACAAAATCTTTCTGTAAAAAGCCAAACACCCACACATTTTCTGTAAAATACATAACATGATTACTTGCTACAACACCCTCTAACCGTACCTACAATATCAGTTCGTACCATACCTCAACTTTATAAAGGTTAATTCCGACGACCCCATCAATGTGACCCTTTGATCCAAGGCACTGACGCTTCCTAAAGCCCTTAGGAGGCTTTAATCGCAAATCAGAAGCACCTATGTGATTAATCTTAGGTAAATTAATTACCCCGACCTTCATACTTTACGGCTCACGTGTTTAGGCAAACTGCCGTGGCTTGGGAACCCGATATATTGCTGTTCTGAGGCATAAGCGATAGCGGTTTGAGTTTAACATTTTTTGTGTGTGTGTGTGTTATCAAAAGGAGGTTTTTATCCATATGGTTATGCCAACCCTATCGAACCTTATCAACTATTTAACTTTTAACTGAGATAACTCAAAAAGATAGCTAACATACGATACTATGTATTCTACACTGATAATATTAAAAAGCCATACAACATGGAGTATTTTTACAATATATTGTGGATCCACTTTTGGATAATAAATAATTATGCTTAAATATTTAAAGAAAATTACTTATGTACAGTTACAAGCATTTAAAATACCTTCTTTTACGCTTGATACAAAAGCGATTTCCTCCAAAAATATTGATAACATAGCATTTTCGAAAGCGTACTTGAAATGAAAATGGTCTTTTTGCAAAATTGCAATCGTTATTCCACGAGAAAATCGATTTCAAATTTTGCGTGAATGTAAAGTTTTAGTACTCTGCTATGTAAAGAAAAGAAATAAACCGTGTTGTGTGTTGTCGTGTTGTTACATGTTAAACTCGATTATCAAAACTCTATCGTTGTTTACACGGCGCTTAGTAGCTTACACATAACTTACAATAATCCAGAAACTAACACAGCCTACCACAAAATTCACAAAATAATTTCATAAATCGCTATTCACTCACACTTGTACCACAGGCGTAGGCCGCCATTTCTCATCATGACCTTCCTTGTGACAAGGGTAGCTTTGTTTGAGATATAATGGTGGGAACCATTTAGCTGGAAAATGTGCCTGTAAGCCTCATTCCTCTGTATTATGTTGGTAGTACGTAACCTAGATATTTGTGCTGAATTATTGTCTCCGTCGCATCCGTGATGTTGATGGTTTTGTAGTTATATGTCGTCACAGTTGGAACGTAATTAAAGTTTTTGCAGTTTGCTGGTCTGTTAAGTGTTTTAAATACTATGTGACACATCTGGATTGTTGTAAAAAAAAGTGATTTATTATAGGTATAGAGGGTACATAAAAATAAGACCTAAGATTTACCGCAAAATTATTTCTATATTTTTCCATTTACCTAGAGCGGTCGGGTAAACTAGGGTAAACTCGATACTACTAATGTTCTTTATATTTTCCTTAGCATTCTCTTTATTTCATAATCATTATAGACAATGAAATGATCATCATCCTCATCATCATTATAAAGGATTATTACCTACATTAAACGTAGGAACTAAGTATGTAATAGGAATTTCTTATGCACCTACGTTAATTAGGTCGTATTTAAAAGCAAACCACGTAAAATAAATAAAACTAACGTCTTTGGAAGTTCATTATAAATAATATAATATAAAATGGATATAATATATAATTAAACCCTTCATATGCAAACCTGAATCCACGCGAGACACAATGGCTTTTTAATAGTTTCTGTAATTACGGCATTCAAACGGTTAATGTTTTGTAAAAAAAAAAAAAAAATTTTTAAAACCTATAAGCTAGATGAGGCCAAAAAGGCATCGATTCACAAAATAATATTGATTGGCATTCAAAATAGAAATTGGTCTCGGCAAGTTTACGTGTCGCCGAAATTTTACGATCTTTTTATACCTACCTTTTCAAAAGTCGCTTGAAGGCATTATGTATATTGAGGAGACGGTAGACCCTTAACCTAAGCAAATATATGTAGAACATCTCAACTCCTTTCAGAAGTGAATGTCAAATCGTTTCTTTTCGTGGAAAGTTTATTCGACAAAATAAATGTCATTCGTTTCAAGCAAACTTATCTCGGTACTCGAAATTTCTGGAGAGTCCTTCAAAGGGTTTCGGGTCCATTTCGTTTATTCCGCAGAGACTATCTGTTTGCGCCTTATCTAAAGTCCCCTGCTGCTGATTAGGACGCGAGAGTAGTTCAAAACGATGTGACTTCCGTCTAATACAGTGAGGAAATTGAGGAAAACTCAGGAAGTATAGTAGATTCAAGCATTTCGATGTTTTGAAGAAAGCCTTTTGCAAAAACAACCTGTAAAATGTTCTTAAACTACCTCATCTTGTCATGTGCCTAGCCTTTAGCGTCAGCTTTCAGTCTAACCAGATGCAGCTGAGTCACAGTATTTTACATGGAGTGACTGCCTATCTGATCACAACCCACGTAATACGATACCCCTGGTAAGACTGGTTGTCAGACTTTCGGGCTTCTGGCGACCCGTAACGACGGTCAAAGATCCAAAAATGACAGCCCAAACAACCTAAACGTCAGTTCCTAAACTACCTGATTTACCAAATAGAACTGTGTTGCAGCCTTCACGATCAGGTCACGACATATGAGTTCATTTAAAAATAAAGTAACTTCGCAAAAGAGTATTGATTTTAACTTATAGGCAAACTTTGCGTGAGTCGAAAATAGTAGAACGATCCGCTCTGATGTCGCGAAATCTCCTAAAGAGCGGTAACAATAGAAAAAATAATTGTGTCTCATTAGTGACAGTTCAGCTCATAGATATTACGAAAGTCTTAAATAAGCAATGAAGTTTCTTAAATCTATTTGATCGTCTTCAAGAAACTTCGTCGGTTAGATAAATATTGTGTTTTCCTCCGTAGCGTATCGACGATTGATCTCAAAGGGGAAAAATATTTTTTTAGCAGCCACCATGTTTTCCCAATCTATCTCCACGATATTTTTATTATGTCTTCAGGTTATGTATCTTTATCGGGCGAAACGAATAGCAGTAAATATTCGAATGTAGGTACGTAAAAAAAGAAAGGTATATTGGTAGAGGTAGTTACGTTTCGTTGATTTTGTACCAAATATTAAGATTTTTCTTCTTCATATTCATACAAGACTCTCTCAGTCTCTCGAAGTTCATCATTTTGACAGTTCACCAACATTCATTGCGTTATGTACTTTGTTGAGCAGAAAAATATTTCGAACATATGAAGCAATGGATTAGCAATATCCTTAAAATGATTCAGATTTGTGGGTTTGTTCTTTCATAAAATGGACTCTTCAATTTGAATACAACAAGTAATATCTGTGTATAACCACAGAGTAACTAATAGTAATAAACTCGGTTTTAGCATGAGTGATTTTAGAAACGACGACCGCGATAGGATAATTAAACTGTGTAGGTATATGCTAGCTTTGGTAATGAAACTTTTACGGCCCTTTAAGTACCTATACAGCCTATACTTGATTACTTATGCCGAAATTGAGTGCCCGATAAGAAAACCAACCAACATATTTCCCTAGCTTAAGTACATTGCAATAAAATGTACAACTAAATAATAAATATACGGACTGCATCGTACAATGATCGTTCACACGGTTCACACCATCTCATGCACCACAATCACGTACGAATGAAATAACTAGCGACATTTTCTAGTCTGAAATATATACTAGAACCGTCTAGAACTTTCCAGCTGTCGGCTAAACTACGAAATAGTACCTATCCACTAGATAAACGTAGGATGTAATAAACATGGAGGAGATAGTTGCAATAGCATTGTATATTTTGAAGCTAGTTTACTGTTATACATTTGGTTGGAGTTTACAAGACGGGTAAAGACATTTTCGTTTGTGGAAAAATGTTTCAGGCGTTTGGGAAAATCCGTTTGTGATCTGTTTTTGAAAAAGCCGCAAATAGGTCATATTCCCTGAAGTCATATTGTAGCAGATTGATTAACAAAGCAAGAGGTTAGGTTATGAAGATGATCTTCATCTAAAATCATGGTAATACCATCACCAATCCGGTCTTCTTCTTCATGTCGCTGGCACGACTTTTTCAGATCTTGTTGGCTCAAAACTTTGCCAATTACGCGTCGTCGATGGCAAAGCAGAGGCCACTTTGACCGCAAGTTTTAGGAAAAGAGGGCAGGATAGGAGGTCGAGCATAGTTTGCGACATAGCTCCACTCCACACCACACACATTCCGTTTACTACCAGGGATAATAATGGCAGCTCTCCCCAACTGTTTATAATTAAAGCTAAGGACGATATTTATTAGTCATGACCACGAGCTGACATGACCCTATGCCCATTAAAATAGGGTGACCAGACCACTCCTCATCTATTAATAAGTATATTGTCTGTGATGGCATCATGAGCGTCTGCCTTGTGCCATAAAACGGAATGAGTACAGATAGCACATACAGACCTGTCAAAGTTATCTATCAATCTAAAATTGATGTTTCAAGGTTAACTGTCGGGTACTAGATTCTATATCCATTTATTGGCGTGTCAGTTAAAGATTGCGTATGCGTAGTTCATCATGATGATTTTGCTGATAAGTCTGATTTTGACATTGGGTTTTTCTTTTTGATGATTTTTTTCTGTTATTAGTAAGATGGTGAGTCGAATTAAGTTTTATTTTAGTAAACGAATTGAACTGTTGCGGTATTAAGTATCAATCTTTCATGATAAAACATTTATTTCAGGCTACAATGGCCCATATAGACATAATATTATGTAACCTTACAAAATAACATTTAAATTATAAAACAAAACTTCTGTTAAAGATACCTAGCTTAAAACTATGTTAGTAGCACATCACTTCACTGGCTTGTTGTTATAGTCTACCATGGTTTTTACTGAGTTAGGTTAAGGTGAATGCGCAGTGGTAGACCGCGAAATTCAAATTTTCTTACGTTTTTTGCAATTTGCAGGCCAGTGTCAGGTTGTATCTTGATCAAAATTTGATTCGCGACAATAACAGGCACGTATTTATAGAATTATAATCATTAGAATCATTAATACATCTTTCTAAGTTAGATTTGTACCACTAAGCAGTTTTCCATATGAGATTTGTTGTCGTGGTACAAATCTAACTTAGAAAGATGTATTAATGATTCTAAAGATTATAATTCTGTAAATGCGTACCTGTTATAGTCGCGAATCAACTTTTGATCAAAATACAACCTGACACTGATCTGCAAATTGCGAAAAACGTAAGTAAATTTGAATTTCGCGGGCTACCCTGGCACTTCCCCCTTAACAAAATGCGTAGTACATTCCGTACTACGCATTTTGTTTTCGCATTATATTCCTTATCGTGCAAGCGCTACGTAAGCTACAAAACAGTCCATTTCACCTGTACCCACGTAAATAAATCACAAAGAAAAAGCATAAGCAACATAAATAGAAAGAATATAATTATATTTCTGGTGATAGTTCTTCTAAAATATACCTAGTCTGTTGTAGGAAAAAACCAAGGCGACAGTCACGGCCGTCCCCGCACGTGACTTTTCACGCAATAATGAGCACGGGATGTCCCTTTTACTATTGTACCCTCCTACGTAAACTATGCTATATTTTCTTTGACACGTATTTTTTTATAAACGGATGGCAAATAAATAATGAGAGACTAGTTACAACTACTCATTCTTTTCAATTACAAGTTACGCCAAGATTGCAACTGACTTTTTCGAAGAGCTCGTATGTCAGTGTCCTAACCAAAAGCGATCGTCGCGCGTCGATGGCGTATCGACGCGATCGTTTGTATGAACTATGACGAGCGATGGTAGGTACAGACGCCAGCACATCAACCTACACCTAACTGTCAAATTTTCCCAATCAACATTGAACCTTATGCTTTAGCGATAAAGTTGAAAATCTATTACAGAAATCTGACAGATTGTAGTAGGTTGATGTGCTGGCGTCTGTACAAATGTGAATTGATTGATCGCGTGACTACTGACTATGTCATATTTACAAGGCCGTGTCCTAACCAAAATGATCGGTTACACGAATAAGCTTTCGAAGTAGAAGAGGAGTTTAAACGAATACCTACTGTAAACTAACAAGATGTGTTCTAAAAGGACTTCGATATTTCGCGTCTCATGAAAGGAAAAACTAACATTAAAAAATACATATAATACATATTTGTCAGTTATTATCGTTTATCTTATATTCGTTCCGATCGGTCTTCCTTTCTGGATAATCAGGCCAAAAATCTGAAAATGCGTACCTATCTTAAAAGGAAATCGTCGCTGTAGATTAGTAGGTATACCTAATGTCGATATGTAGTATTATGTAGTTACAACACTATTCGCTAACGAGTCGCGACTCGCGACACGCTGGAAGGCCAAAGTTAATTCAGTGCGGAAACGTTAGCCAACATCCAGACCGGGGATCGACGACCGGATATCACAACAAACCACCGTAACTATATCTACCCGTTTCGCGACGGCAACTACGTACCTATTTTTGTCTTATCTCGACTTAAATAAATCAACAAACGTATTTCTGAAATCTAGGCCACATTTGCTTACCCTAATTTAACTGCAAACAACAGCGCAATTGACTCGTTAACTAGGTCCTCTAGCATACAAAAAAATCGATTGATACGCAGAATCGTCTTCAAACTAATCGCCATTTAAATATTAGATCTGCAAATCACCGAGGAACGACTATTCTGAGTAGCCAATCGATTCAATTTCATAGATTTGTTTCGATTACCTACGTTGCAAAGAAAATCGATTTGCGAGTTTAGTTGCAATACAACCGTTGAGTAAGGAAATGTATTTTTAAGTAGGTATTATTTATTTGTGTTGCTATGGACCGTTTGGTTTCATTGTTACGGCCATAAGCAGAGGCCATCTTGAACGTCCAAAGTTAAATGTTAGCTCTATTTAACCTCCAAAAAATGCAACCGAAACACAGCGTCACGACCGTTGATTTTAAAACGGTTATTTTATTTTTTTTCTACGTGAAATGATCATTCAAAACTAATAATATTTTTTCTTTTGTTTACAGTGAGACCAAAAATGCATATTGAAGTGCAAGTCGCCCTAAATTTCGTCATATCCTACCTGTACAACAAGCTACCAAGACGGCGCGTCAACATCTTTGGCGAGGAGTTGGAGAAGGCGTTGAAAGACAAGTTCAGGGGTCACTGGTACCCCGACCGGCCATGCAGAGGGTCTGCCTTCCGGTGCCTGAAGACTGGGGGCCCATTGGACCCCGTGCTGGAGCGAGCGGCGAGAGAATCCGGAGTGCCAGTCCGGGATGTTCTTGAACATCTACCGCGGGATCTCGCCGTCTGGGTGGATCCAGGTGAGGATAAAAAATTGACCTACCTAAGTATGTTTTATACAAAGTAATCTGATGGAATAGACAAATGAAAATAGGGTTAGGTGTAGGTGGTAGGCACGGATAGGCATTGTTACAGTCATAGCATTTTATTCAATTCAAAAGTCTAAGAAACTTTGTTTCTGCTACAATACAAATCAAAAACCACCCCGACCCAAATAGAATTCCGCTGTGAAAAGTTAGAACTGTTCCCCAGTAAATTGTTCCTAGTTTTGCTGTGGGAAAATTTTGACAAACGTCACTACCACTGAAGTTCTGACGCTATCCCAGCGTCGCGGCGTCGTTCCGCTTGACTGCGTCGTTTGCCAAATATGTGACGTCACACACAATCTTTGTGGACCAAGTATTATCATCATACTAACTTTGTCCGTTGTCGAAATAAAATTACCTTCATTTCCCATTATACTTAGTTTTAATTATGTCGCCGTGGCGATAACTGATCGGTTTACGCACGTTACTAAAGTAGATAATAGTCAGAACAAACGGTGTAGTAATAGCAGTAATAGCCAATAATTACCAACAGTCGACCCGGAATTCTAATTGGCTTTCATGTGTTTAATGATAATGTAAAAGCGTGGATTCTTCATAAACAAACAATGCAATTACCTACTTAGATGGACGTAGAAATGACGCAGTCGCTGTAGCGCTTAACAATGTTCATAAATAATGGTGCGTTGCATACCTACCTAATGCGCAAAATAAACGAGGTCGACAAACAGACAAATGCTCCGAGAACGATATTATAATGATTGTAGTACGTCACTTGCAACTAGAACGTAATCTTCACATTGAACTAGATACAGGCCGTCCAGTCCTGTTACCATAGCTTTGTTCTAGAAACAAATCAAAAAGTTAGAACAACTCGCGGGTGTAACTGGATAACTTTCATACTCGAAAACGCTTTGGCATAGCTTTGTAAAAACATGTAAGTACTCGCGTCCTCGCGTGCTCAATGCGAAACCAATATCTCGAAATGAATCTTGAAAAAAGATCGAGACCAAAAGTAATGTAATTCCTGACACAATTTCACGAGGTTGAGTGCCGAGATTGGATGGCGAACGAAATAAAGACGAGATTTTCTCTCGTGTTTCAGGCGAAGTATCATACCGCATCGGAGAAAAAGGCGCGGTGAAGGTGCTCTTCAGTAGCGACGAGCGAGCTGCTGATGAGAGGACCGATAGAGAGGTAAGGACCACATTCAAACCCGATAATAGGCTAGAGCAGCAAATTAATACAGCTGATGAAGGTGTATGGCGACACTGACGTACTTCCTTTGCTTCATCTAAGTTCATACATCTGACCTTATTGGTGATGTCCTACAAAAGGTCAGGTGCGTAGTACCTACCTATTAGGCAGGGTTTACATTATGAAACTAGTGTCGTGGAACAGTATTGACAGTTCTGTTTCGGGATACCTATAGCCACAGATAATATAATACTCTAGCTATAGCTAACTAACGCCCAGTTTTTGAAAAGCTAATTTTAAAACTTAAGTGGGACTGGGCCGTCTGCCGCATGTCAGATGACAATTGGGCTAAGAGAACCACCGATTGGGTCCCACTAAACGCACGACGCCATCGCGGCAGACCAAGACGAAGATGGCGGGACGAGCTTGACTTCTACCTTAGGGACTGGCCGGCACTCGCAAAAGACATAGGGAGACCTTTGCCCTGCAGTGGGACAATACAGGCTAGTTAGATTAGAATAAATTCAACTAACACCGATTAACACTGAACTGAAATAATTGTTATTATTTCACTAAGTATATGACAGCGTGTTACTTGAAATTATCAATTTTTTTTAAACCAGGAGTAAGTTACTATATCCCGAAACAGAACACTCAAGCTACTGTTTCACGACACTATTAGTTTCACACGCTCACGGTATGCGTGTGACACCAGAGTGGAAACATCAATCTATAACATTTATTATTTCTACACACAAAAGCCGAATAAATTAATGTTGTCTGGCTATGTGTTTTGGCATTAAAGCACGTCAGGTGGTGCACGGCGCAACCCAGTTATCAATTATAAATAAGTCATTACACGACTATCGAGAGGACAGCATGCGTATTTTGGCCTTACAACAATGTGTATCTAGTATAAAACGAAGGTGGAAATAGTTTCTTCTTATATAAACTTCACCTCCGATCCTTCATCTGAGTCAGCTATCCCAGGTTTGCCCTGGCGACCGGCAGATGACGAGAAAGCCATCCAACTGGCCAAGGCCGATGACTGGTCGGACCTCCGCCAGGACGCATTAGAAGCGTCACCTGTTCAAATAAGTTAGCAGTACCTAGATAGTTTGCCCAGTTTGAGTGAAGGAAGAGGGCTACCTCTATTTTATGTTCCCGCTATAACTCCTAATATTGTTATATTGTAATAAATACTTAATTACTTATTCGATAAACATGAGAGTAGCCTATATATTCGATAAATATATAGACTACCCTCTTCGTCGTTACGCAAAAATTACGCGTAACACAGCGCAGCGTGCGTTTTTTTTGCGCAGTAGCATTTGATAGAAGCCTCTCCCAGATAACGCTGGCTGGACCGCTGGCCAGCAGCCGCCCACAATAGGTAGTTAATGATGTTGATTATAATGTTTGATGGTATTGTTTCAGGTGACCCGCGCGTTCAACCCTGAGGCGCAGTGCTTCCGGCCTGTGGAGCCTGCCGCGGCGCCTTCGCCCCCCGCGCCTGCCGCTTTCTCTCCAGCGCCGCCTTTCCGCGCGCAGCCTCTCACCTTCACCACTGCGACTTTCGCACAGACAAAGTTCGGAAGCACGAAGCTGAAGACGAGCAGCAAACGTGCGAACCGTATGTCGCCCACCGAGTTCAGCAACTACATCAAGCAGCGCGCGATGCAGCAGCAGCTGGCAGCGCGCGCACTTTCCCCCGCCTCGGACCCCGCGGCGTACTTCGTGGCGCGGCGCGAGCCCGCCCCGTCGTCCGCACCCCCCTACCCGCCGGCGCCGGCGCACCTGCTGCTCGCCAACTGAGCCGCGCATGCGCGCTAGCCGCACCGCGCGACCCGCTCATAGAGTCTTTACTTTTTTACGAGAGAGACGCGCGCCGCGATTTATTTTTTTATTTTCCGCGGGGGCGTCCCGCGCCGCCCGCCGCTTGTGATATCCGTACGATTTTCCATAACTTTTTGTATTCTCGTTCGTTACGTCGATGTGTAAATTTATCGATAGGAGCAATAATCTGCCGCGCGACTCGCCGGCGATTTATTTTCGTAATATTTAATGCTGAGTCAAGTTTTTGATGTCTTCGTTCGATATCGATATATTCGTAGGGTGTAAGGGAGCGAGAGGCCGAACGGCCGCGTGCGCTTACGACGACGTACCTTCTAGAGCGAGCCTGTATACATACGTCCTCCGATCTAAGAGAAATACTGATATTTAAATATGTATACATAATATATATTCGTACGCGATAATCGTCTAATTTTTCACGTGGAAACGAGGCCAATAGAGAAATTACGTATTTTTAATATTGAAATTGATAATTCATACTTACTATTATAGTGTACTAGTACCTATGTATTGTACTCGTATGTTGTAATAAATGTTTGCATATCCGGTGGGACGTGGTCGGACGGCGGCGGGCCGCCCGAAGGCGTCGGAGATCTCACATAGTGTAATCATCACTCGTACGATTGTACCCTTATAATAATAATTATTATAATACTATACATAATATATTATAGGTTTAGCTACGTTTCAATCTAACAGTATTTTTTTAAGAAGATATTAGTCCTTGTGTACATTTGTCGGTCGACCGCATCGCGGCGCCCGGCCTTAGCGTGTATGGTATACTTATATTGTTATAAAAGACATGAATATGGATAAATGATAGAAAAAATATTTCTCAATTTCATTAAGATAACGGGTGCATGCAAATTCATGAAAAATAAATACTATGTGTTATTTATCTTTTTTATATTTCACTTGGCGCTCGGTTCAGTTTTTCAATGGAGGTCAGTAGTGGTGTAGGTGCAGGGTAGGCTTGCTAGTGTTGTGACTGCCGCACTGCTCGCTCGGGTTCCATGCACAACACTCACAATCTTGTACCTAAACTGATATATGTACAACTATTTTTTACTATTTTTATATTTTGATTTAGAATTAAGCCTAGTTGTATGAGTTCAACCTTAACATGTACTTTATTAACACCCTATGATTAAATTATTACGTAATAAATGTAATAATATCGGTATGATTGTCGATTGAGAAACTGAACGAAATGCTACAGTATTTTGTAGATAAAATCTATAATGTAAGTTTAATAATAATACAACTTAGCGTAATGAGATTTTTTATTATAAAGATACTTTTTATTTTTCTTTCTTTTGTAAGATATATTCGATGGAAGTGTTAAAGATAATATAATATTTGCATAATATAGTAAATGCGGCTCTCCATGTCCGCTAATATAATTAGTCAATAATAATTTTTCATATTGTTGTACGACTTTTTAAGTTTATATTAAAATGTTTTGTGCAATCTATAATGTGTGTTATTTCGAGTACCTAAACCCCATGGCTCACCAGACCAGGTGGGATCAGAAAAAAAAAGTTTAAAATAAAGAGTCAAATTATTAGCAAGCGAAACTACAGGCGTGATGAGTATCGATGTCTAAACACGTTTAAATTACAATTAAAAAGAATTGATGCTCTTTTTAGGGGTCAACGACCGCTGGTAGTTTTGTTACTTGAAGTAAGTATGAGTTGAGAAAATATGTTTTATCGTGTTTAGGTACCCATCACTTCTGCGGAGTTTCGCTAGCTGATTTAATTTGACCCGTTATACAGAAATCAGGGTAAATATTAAATTAAAGTCAAAAATAATAATCATTAAGTCACTTTATTATCAAACCACAAAGATGACAAAAGTGAACCTCATCTATGGACAATTTTAGACGCCGTAAAGTACAAAAATATTTATGCAGTATGCTATGTAAAAATAAGTTTCTGGCAGCTAATAATATAATCCTAATAAGAGCACAATAATTAAACATAATATTGGATATTTATAATAAACTTGAGAAAATATTAAAAAAAGTGAGTAATTGTCTGTTTTGTGTGCGTAGGTATATTATTTTTTACATGATAAAAAAAGAATTTGGACTTAAAATAATAATTTAAAAAAAAAAAGTTGATTTTAATAAAATGTAATATATAAATAAAGTAGTCGGTGTGGGTTAACTGTTTGTGGCTTAGGTCTATGACTCAAAATTTAAAACTGGTTAATTAGATTAACCAATGAATAATTCTCAGCTAACCACAAGTCAACATATATAATTTAAAGATTAATTGATTTTAAGGTCTCCTCCCATTTTAAGATGATCTGCTTCATTAGAATCCTAATAAATGTACTGATACACATAAAGTAGGCACACTTACCTTTTTTTTTTTGTTTTCGGAGGGAAACCTTCAAAAGGCGCCTGGTCTTTGGGGATAAAACCAGGGAGTGTGGGATTTTTACCTCACTAAAACCACCCCGGCGGTCACCATCTGCACTATGGAAGGGGCACCGTTACCTCTCAAAAGACCAATCCGGAGGCACACTTACCTACGCTGCACCTATGTACAGCCACCTAAATTATATGGCCAATTTTCCTAATTATTATTGCCATTGGAATAAGGTTTGTTTTATAATAGCGAAATTATGTTTTTTTTTTTACGCCAAGTAAGTGTAGTACCGCCTTTAGCCCCTCGTATGTTAAGCAAGCTTATTAATTTCGGTAAGAATATAAAATAATGGAGGAATATAAAGTAATAGTCTCATTAGTGATAGTTGAGCTCTTGGGTAAATAAAGACATTTCAACTGCAGTAACAATCTTTATATTTCACGGCGTCTCAACCAGTGATCGACAATTGACTATTTTATCAACAAGTTTCAACTTTGATATAAAATCGCACACAATCCAGGACATCTTTACATTTTCATATCACTTAATTTGTACATTACTCAATAATGTATTGAAGTGTGTCTTTATTTATCAAAATACCTTCTTATTTAGAAAAAGACCTTTTGCCGGCCAATTACTACAAGTCATCTATTTGTTTTGCTCCAATTTATATAATATTTACAATTAATGTTTCTGGAGTTTTAAGGCTATTGGGAAAAGACGACCCAAGCATTTTCTGAAACCTCACTATTACAATTTGCAGCGGTCGCTGAAAAGGTAATGACTTTGATACTACAGTTAGTCTGTCAATACAGTACTAAAAACTAAATATAAAACATAGTTAATTCCATAGTATTATTATGAAGGAGTATATTTATTTACAGTGTACAATTTCAAGAATATACACTATTAATTTACAGGAACATTTTATATCTATTTAGTATTCTTGATATTATATTCAGTTGTGTTACTGAGAAAGGAAGATACTTTTTTGGCACTGATTGACAGCGAAAACAAAACAATTTGTTGTATTAAAAGTATAAAGATAATATTAATAGTATCCAAAATCTTACATAAGTCTTAATTGTATATTTTACATAACTATTATTAATTGTATTTCCAGATTTTTAGGCCTTTATCACCAACTAGTTTTTACAAAATTATATTTGTAACCATAGATGAGGAGATATGCCCTTGGTGGTTCACATAGAATATATATTAAAAATTACTAAAAATAATCAGTACATTTTAGTGAAACACAAATGACCTTACCATTTTTATACCAAATCAATAACTCATTGAATCCCAAAATTACAATTAAAATAACTACTTAATATTTACAACGTAAGAAACTAAAAGTAATTTAAAGAAAAACGCCTAAGACCATTATATTTGTCGATTTTAAAAATAATCATACAATATAAGAAACAAATTCTTACACACAAGTAAACACTGGTTGACTGATTTTGACTATGTTTCACAATTTTGGCCCGTGATTCCAATATTCAAAAATAGAATAGTTTGCTATCATTACTTACTTACTTAATTATCATAATTTATTTAGTAAATCATGATAAGTACTTACATTTCTATAGACATTAGTGCCCAAGTGAGTCCACATAAACCATTACATCAAATTGAATCTGTAACAGTCTTCATATCACTATGGACAGAATAGTAATAATAAATAACACAATTCGTGAGCAAAGGCTTTACGAGAACAAACAATGAAAAATAAAAACTTGATTCTCATTTAAAATCAAAAGTCAAGGAATGACGTCATCATAATGATAAGAAAACAATACCATGTTAGTACAGCCGAGCTGTAGCATTCGAGAGTTTGTATAAAACAAATGTATGTACAATGTAAAGCCGTCGGCATCAAGTCATTTTGACACCACAAAAGAAAAAAGTAGGTAATTTAAATTACGAGTAGTCGAAACGCGTATCGCTTTCCTTCACTTTCAATTATTATACTAGTCACGAGTCACCGCTCGGATCAGACAAAGATCAGTGCGCCATCTCGATGTGCCGCTGTAAACTCTTCTTGTTCATGTAAAACCTGTCGCACATGGCACAAGGGAAGAATACCTTTTCGTTGTCAGCGTGTCGCGCCCGAGTGTGCGAGGAGAGGTCGAGCGCCCGAGCGAAGTACACCTTGCATATGTTACAGAAGAATTTGGTGGGAGTAGCGTGCATTGTGCGATGGGCGATGAGGTCTCTTGGTGTAGCCACGCCATCGCCGCATTGCGCACAGGTGAACTCACCGGGAGGAGCAATAGGAACATTTCCGTCGTCACTCTCTTCTGCCGACTCTTCATCTTCTCCATGGTGCCGCGCTCTGTGCGCCCTCAACGCCTGATCATTGTCATACTGAGCGCCACACAAATCACAGGAGTAATCATCGTCCCCTTGACCTGTAGCAGAGGAACTGCCCTCACCGCTCTCGTAGTGTTTCTTCATGTGAATGAGCAATGTGGATTTCCTTGTGAAACTCTTATCACAGACCGGGCAAAATACAGAGTTCGGTTGATGTACCTCGTCCATGTGGCGCTGATACGCCGCGCGTTTTGTGAATTCCTTGTCGCAAATCGTACAGTACCTATCCTCGATTGCACCAGTACTTTGCATATCCAGATCGACAGAGTCGTCTGAGCGCAGTTTCTTGTTTGGATTTACGACTGTCACTTCGACCTCTGGCGGTAGTCTTCTTTTTGCTGCGGTAGCAGTGACAGGAGGGGGAGTGGGGGTATGTGTGACCTTAGCAAGTTGTGACGGGTCGATGACCTCATGTTTGCTTATTTTGCTAGTAACTTTGTGCTGAGGCATCCATAGGCCAGAATTGTTGGCGGCTGCTTTTCCGTCGGGTGAGCGTAAATGCCACCCACGATGGCTTTTTAGCGCAGATATTGAAGTGTAGCTCTTGTGACAAATTTCGCAGTCAAACGTCTGTGGTTGTGATTGTATCTGATTAATGCACTGGTGGTTTTGCAACGCTAACAAACCCACAAATTGTTTGCCACAAGTATCGCACGGGTAGCGCGCTTGGTAATCGACGCTGGGGTCGACAGACTCCTGATCATTTTCATAATCGGGTTCAATCTCTTGTGACACATCTTGTGATTTACTGGAACCTTGGTTAGCATTATAACCCAGTAGTTCCCTTGCATGAGCGGCTTTCAAATGCTCGTATAGTTCCAAAGTTGAACTTAGCGGTTTGCCACATATTTTGCACATTTGAACGGTAGATTTGTGGACATTCTTTCGATGACGATAATAAGATTTCTTATCTGAAAATGTGATTCTACATATAGTGCAGCTAGATCTACTACTGCCTTCCCCACTAGCGGACGGCGTGGATGTATCGTTGCTACTACTAGCGCTAGGGTTTACGATTCCGTGTTTAGCGCGCTTGTGTTTCCATAAACTGGTCCTAAGCGGGAACCGTTTGCTGCATAAATCACACGCATAAGGCATTGTATCTTGTGTTGGCGTTTGTTGAGCATTGTTCGGGAAGTTCGTAAAGTTAATAAAACTATTAAATTGTGGCGTTGATAGAACGGCACCATTCTCATCAGGGTTGAATTCCTCTTCTTCTGTGGAAGCTTGCATAGTGTTCTCTTCACTGTCATGTCTATCGACTAAAATATCGGCATGCAACACTTTCTTGTGTTTCCATATATTCTTCTTGTGCATGAATCCTTTACCACAAATGTCACAAGAATAAGGAGCGTTAGGGATGTTGTAATTAGGTTTAAATGACACAAAACCAGGTTGAACCATAGGATATTGTTTGATAGGTTTCCCGATAATTTGAGGTGCGAATCCTTCTTTACCTGGTGGAGCCGGTTTCCTGTTAGTAGTAGGTACTTTGGCGTGAATACGCATATGATTTGAGTAAGCTTGGCGACTTTTGAATGCTCTAATACAGATGTCGCAGAAGAATTCCGACTCAGTTGCCGCGACTGCACCGATTCCTGGATGTGACTGCTGCACATGCTCAGACAGTTTTTGTGGAGTGCTGTATGAGTTAGGACATACACTGCAAGGATAGAATTTAACCCTCAAGTGAGTGTTCTTGTGCTCTGCCAGCTCTGAAGGACGAAGGAATTTCTTTTCACACTGGTCACAGTGATGGGCAACTTGGTTATGTTCGGCGACTTGGTGATCAGTCCACGCATCAACAGTTTCGAATATGGCATTACATTCCGTACACGAGTAGTGGTACTCCTCTGCTTCTTCCTTAACTATGGACATATCGGGTTCAGCGGGCGCCATGCCTAATGTTCTGTCAGAATGCTCCATGTAAATGTGTTTGTTCAGCTCAGTAGCTTGTTCGTATTTAGCGTCGCAATGCTGGCAGTAGTGGGGTTTCTCTTCCGCATGTATAATTTTCAAGTGTTTCACTAAATTCGGATAGCTGCTGTTTTTCTTTCCGCACAAGGGACAGTCTGTTGGTCGACCGTCAACACATTTGCTCTGATTATCCGACTGATCGAAACTGCCAGCGTGGATAGCTAGCGCATGGTCGTTGAAGTCCTGCATGTTCCCGAACTTTTCTGAGCACAAATCGCAAGCAATATAAACTGTACAATCACCTTTACGAATGTGTTTTTTTAGTAAGCTCTTATCTTTGAACCTAGAACGGCAGTGCACACAACAGAGCGGCACCCTAGACTGACCATCCTCATGAGTATCCAAAACATGCTTCATAATAAACTGTTTCAGTTGAAATTTAGCTGGGCAGAGCTTGCAAGCGTATGACCTGGCATTGAAAATATCTTTGTATGCAACCTTGACCTCTTTCGGCTCATCTTCGAGAACCAAGTCGTCAGTAATGCCATTTTCATTGTAAATAATCTTCCACAAATTAGTGCAAGAATTCGACCTCATATGACTGAGTAGAGCGCCAATATGTCCGAACGTAATGACACAATTGTAACAAGTGTGTTTTGGTACCTTATGTCCGTTTTTCTGCAAGTGTTGTATAACAGCTTTTCTGCGCGGATGTTCTCGATCGCAACATAAACAACGCTTCGTGTTGATTTGCTGAATGATGTCGCGATATTTCTGGATGAAATCTCTTTGGGTTTTCGTAACATATGTTTTGTCGGGGTCAAGTTCTTTGACTTGCTCCTCATCTTCAATGGCTTCATTGGTATCGACAGTTTCATCGAGTTCCTCGTCATCTTCATTGACTTCGCTGTTAAAAGAGTCGGCTTGCAACCCCTCACTTATTTCGACGACGGGCGCTAATGATATTGGAAGGTCATCATCGTCTTCTTCCTCGTTTTCGTTGTGATTCATTTCTAATTCTTCTTGTTCTCCCTCCTCTTGGCCTTCGTCGTCCTTCATTTGGTCTTCAGGTTTAATATCAACACTATCTTCTTCTTCCATATTCTCTTGACTTTCAGCTGTATCGTCATTGCCGTCTTTCTCGTTATCGCTCTGAGCGCCTTCCATGTTATTATCATCATCATGGTCGATATTCTCTTCCCCATCAACTATTTCTTCACCTTCGTGTTCAATGCCGTGCTGACGAGCAATCTCTATTTCATTCTCAGAGTCCATATCGACTGTGTCATAGTTTTGACTTTGATTGTTCTGCATTTCTTCATCAACTTCTTCGTCGCCTTGCTGTGGATCATCGTATGCATCGGCATCGGGTTCCGTAAGAATAGCTTCGACTTGAAAAGACGCAATTTCAGGCTCAGATATCAATGTTTCTGGACTTTCAGGCCCAGAATTAAGAATTTCTGGTTCGGAAACCAGAACTTCAGGCTTAGAGGTTAACAAAGTCTTCAGAATCTGAGGCTCCTTTTTCTTAATTTGTAAATCTTTTAGTGCTTTAATGCGTAGAGGATAAGGCAAATTATTTTGTGTCTTTGACGTCTTTATTGGAATGGGTTTCTGTGGCGTTATAACTTTGTTTATGGGCATTATTTTTGTTGACATGTTCTTGCTGAAGAACTGCATCTTATGACTAATAGGATTCGGCATCATCCGTGCTTTGGGATTGAATGGGTTCGGTCTGAGTTTGGGTTGTAGATGATTGAGGGTTTTTTTAGGAGTAATTTTGTTTGTATATCTGTCGAAGCTGTGAGAGGTAAGTTCATGTCTGCGTGCGTTGTGGGAGTACCTGTAGGAGCGCCCGCAGACGAGGCACAGTTTCGAGGCGAGTTGGTGAATACCTTGGCGAGCATGCAGGGTTTCACCAGTAGGCCTCATCACCGTGATGGATACCTCGGGCATGTGGGGCATTTTCGGGAAATTTTGCGCGGGCTCGTTCGTTTCTTCCTCGTCTTCTTCATTGTTTTCACTCTCCGCACCCTGTAATTGATGATGAAATTGTTTCAAATATAAAAACAATAATTTATTAAGTATTAAAAATCAACGATATGATAAATATGAGCTGCATTGTAACATTAAAAAAAAAAGTTAAACATTTTTTTTTAATTATGGATTCAATGCGTAATTTGCAACATTTAATAATTTGACACTTCAAACATAAAACCAACACCTTAGAATTATTCTAAACATTGAGTAAAACTCTCAAGTTTTTATAAATATTAATAAAGTTGTGTAGAACCATTGTAAAAGATGTAAAACAATTTAAAATAAGTATCCTAAAAAATATTTATCTCTTTACAATAGCACAAAACATTAAAAAGACATCATAAAAAATAATCATAATAAGTTTTGATTTCTTCTGATATAAAGTTATGATATTATTGAACTATATGTTTTACAGACTTAATGGAAAAAAAGAAACATTACTTAACAATAGTATATAAATTATGTACTTAAATCTATATAACCTGATATAAAGTTATGATATTATTAAAAATAAAAATTAACAAATTGAATATGAATAATTATGTACAGTCAACAAAAGAGATAAGTATGCAGGATCGTCGGATATAGTTGAAGTTTAGCAAGAAACCGATAGATGTTGTTGACTAAAATTTAATTTGATAAATGAGCCGTTTGTTTTCTATTAATAAAATAAAATTTAATTCGAAAACATCCATCGGTTTCTTACTAAACTTCAACTATATCCGACGATTCTGCATACTTATCTCTTTTGTTGAATGTACATATCTACTTAAAAAATTTAAACATACTTCAATGTGCACATGAAGTGCAAATACTGACAGCATGCTCTTTACAAATAAATGTGCCGCACTTTACACAGAACTGCCTCGTTCTCCTATCTCGTTTCGTTGTCTTCACACATATCTTGCACCTTCTCCTATTCTTATAATATGGTTGTATGTTACTGCGTACAAGGGAAAATCTGTATTTCCTTTCTTCTAAATCATTTATCGGAGAAATTAACAATCTTTCTTCATCTAGTTCTAGTAAACTTAAAGCCAAATCTTTAATAAATAAGCGACGCTGCAACACATTCGAGTTTTGAGAGCACCACAAGACTTGAGCATTTACAGAGGCAATATTCAGCAATGTAAAGAATAAGGACAATGCCCAATCATTTGTGTGTTGCATTGTAGTATAGTAGTTCATGAGAACATCCACAACTTCTACGGCAGACTGATTCTTCTTATACACTGATACAACTGTAGTGTGGTTTATATGACCTTTCCTGTAATATCTAGGCTCATTGGTCAATACATTTACTGATTTCCCCTCAGTATTGACATAAGATGTCAGTGATACTTCATGATCAATAAATCCAGACATGAATGTTCGACATTTCCTGTTTTGAGAGAGGAATAGTGGCGGAATCATATCACTGTTTGGGTTCAAGGCCGCGATAGAATACAACTGGTACTCATTTCTAAGGCTATCCATCAATGAGGAAGATGTGAACCAACTATCCATAACAATAGATCTGCCAGTTCCAGCTAAATGCTGAACCAACTTTTTCGTTATCTCTTCGGCGCCAAAATAAGGATCAGTAATGACGTCTAAATTGCTCATATAGAAAGTGGATGAATCAACTAGCAATACCATCTTTATGCCCCGCTTCAGCGGCTTCTTATCAATATCGTATCGAAATGCGCAAGGTCCGTAAACTGGAACGATGATCTCATCAATAACCGCGACATTCTCGATCTCGTGAGATGTTCTGCAATTCATGGCGAAGATTTCGAATACTTTACGCATACGCTTCATTATATCGAACTGTATAATGCTATCGTCGTCTTCTTTATCGAAGCTCATGTTTTGAAGCAGGAATTTGAACCTTTCGTATTTCATGATGGTTCTGACGGAAGGAACACCACATTCACTGTTCCAAAGGTCACTGCATTTCTGATGCGTCGGCCGCATTATGCCGTGCAGATACAGAATACCGATAAGCGTTTTAATTTCGCTGACACTAGTTGACTCCGTGAAATCTTTCCCATTTGTCACAATATTGTCATTAGTAGAAGCAACAATCAATTCTAGTAGGTCATCGGTGAATAACAACTGCCACGCAGTTTTAGGTCGTGAACAATGTTTACGAACTTCTGATTTGCGTTTCCTAAGTTTGAAAGCTTCTTTGACTCTGGCATTATTTACAGAAGTTGACAGTTTAGGAACTTTTGATATAACTTTTTTATTTTTGCATATGTATCCGCTTTTGCAATCAACGTAATCATCATCAATTTCTGGTTGGAGTTCGGCTTCTGTATCCGAGTCATGATCAGAATGTTGCAAAACATCACACTCTTCCTTTGTCTGCAGAGAGTCAATCACCTCATTGTCTTGAACCATGTCCAAAATTGCATGGACCCGATGCCAATCCATTCGTGGGTCCACACATTTCTGTGGATGAAATTAATTCAATTGAACTATTCTCACATGGGTATTCTTCACACACACAATTGGCCACAACATTGCATATCAAACCACTAAGATTTAAAAACATAAAACAACAAAGTATTAAAATCTATATATAACATAAAACTAAAGTTTGGAATGTTGAAGTGTCATATTAAATGGGAGTATATGATACAAAACAAGCGCTTGTTACATTCAGTGATAAACTATATTGGGTAATCTCTACCTTATCACTTCTTGGTGTGAGCCCCAACGAAGCCAAGATTGGGGGACCTTCAGGTTGTACTTTGTTTGAGAAGCCAGCATTCTGAAATATTATACAAAATTATTACTTTATGAAAATAAAAATAAACAAAGTTATGGTTACCAAGTTTGGATTAGTGAATTCTAGTGTTAGGTAAAAACAAAGTTAAATAATGAGACCAAATTAAATGCATAGTTTTCGATTACATCAACTATAGTAAGTGAATGTAAGAAAAGTCAGGGACTTGTGTGCAAGGTATTATGGACTTAACACACCGCAATGTAATACAATGTTTTAATATTACATAAAAACCTGAATGTCATAATGATGAGTGAAGGTTATTTATTCAATGGAAGTGGGGAACAGCAGGAAACTAGAAAAACTTTACTGAGCAACAAGTAATCAGTCCCATAAACTGAGCCATACAAGGAAAACATGCAATAACGGTTAACATTTCATTCTGGACTTATCATAAACACACAGCATTCATAGCTGGCTCATTATCACTTCACACAAGTTCCCTGTGTGTAATTTACTTGACAACTGTTCACATGTCCTTGACACCAATGTGTAGCAATGTCTTAGTACATGTTGACCTGACCAGAAGTGCTCATAAACTACTACTGCATATAACTCTACTAGATAACAGCATACCATACCAACTTACTTTGCTGACTCATACATACCTCAATGACAGGATATGAGCCATCAATGACCACTCCATCATCATAAGCCCCATCAGAGAGTGGTTCACTTTTTATTTTCACCTGAAAATACATATTTCCTCCTTATAAACAAGCCACATAATGCTAACTGACAGTTCCAAGCTCAAATACCCAGAAAGATAAACCCACCTCTTCTAGTTGGCTGCCATCTTTTAGAGACTGTAGTTTGTTTTGTGTCCTTTCACATACATTTTTAAAAATATGCCAGTTATTGACATTGTCCATGCATTTCCTGCAGACATTAGTGGGCAGGTCATCATTTTCGTTTATCTGAAAAAAACAATCATACGTAATCATCGTACGGTGGGCAAATAGGCGCTCTGCACGACGCGCTCGTTTCATCAGAACGAACGAGGCGAAACCGCGCCTCGTGTATAGATAGCTACGGCGAGGAGAAACTAAGTAGGTAGGCGTAGGTATAGCCGAGCGCCGACGACCGGCTACTCCTCGACCGAATAAGTAGAAGCGAGTCGAGTGGCAGCCAGCGAGCCCCTCGAGGGTTAGCGCTCGATATACGCACACAAGTATAGCGCACTCACGCCGACAGCGACGCTCGACCCGTCCGAGGGACGAGCTGCAGGCTGGTCTCGTCCAATAAATCAATACGCCCGACGGCCAAGCCAACGCGACCCAAACCTAGCGATACGCAGCCCCCTCCCGATATGACCCCCGGGAATAATGCCAACCCGACCCTCATGATATGCGCCATTCCTCGCCGGCTGCACGGAATGCGACGCGACGCGGCTACGAGCCGAGCGATAGCCGTGGTACATTACAAAATGGTGGACGATCTTACGACATCTCCACCTAAACGCGCTGCCTGTCATTGCTCGAACCGAGGCGGATGACGAGTTCTCACGTATGCCGAGGGTCTACTTTCACTCAAAACTTCACTGTATCCCTTATTTTACACATTACGTACCTGTACGGACACACAATCCTTGATTTTCAAAGCGAGGACGGGAGGTTCCGAGTCATCCGAACTGGTGGTAGGAAAAATCGGCAGTAATTCGCCTCGAGATGACAAGCACAGTCTACAAACACGATCGTAGTTCACATTCATTGTAAATAAACGATATTTTGAAGGTATTAACACCTTCCACAATCTTTACAAAAGGGACGCCATGTCACCACGAGCACTTCAACACAAAGCACTGCACATCGTTCTTGTCTTGCTAGAGCACGAAAGCGGCTGATGATGAGGATGAGAAGTCGATAGGTTCGGTCGGGACGGCTGGTTCGAGTCGGCGACCACCTGTCGTTCTGCGCATGTGCGCGTAAAATTGCGTCAGGGTGGCCAACATAACAAACACAAAATGTAGTTTATCTCAGACTTCACAAACCTTTTAGCTGAATTCATATTTTCGTATTAATGTTATTCACTGCATTTAACAGTGTATTTGAATGTATATCACCTAGGTAAAATGACAATTTAATGAGTATGTAATCATAACATCGGTTTTAAATTTTGATAAAGAATACATAGTGATACATTGAATTGTTAGGGATCACTTTAATAGTAAAACTAAAAAAAAACATAATGTTAAAATATATAGTTTAACAAATAATAGGCACTCCGTCTCTGTGTCTGTTGTCAGCACACTAAAATATTTTTAATTTTATCTTGCAGTTCATTTTCACGAAATTTAACACACGACATATGACATGTGTCCTTGTTAGATATTCGTATTTTGCATCAAACGTTTTATAAACCACACTTATAATTATTTGCATACAAATACGTAACAATTTAATGTTATGATATTAAAACAGCAGATGTTAAACTACTCGTGCAAAATTGTTTGTAATCTCTGGATCGTGTAACAAAAGTAGTTCCGTCTCTTTCTAAACCACTGAATCAAGGCGGTAGATTCAAACTTCGGATAACTTCGCTCTAGATTTGTAATGGCGGGAGATTACAAAACTCTGACTTTTGTTTGTTTTTATTTTATTATCTTCGTTAATAAAAATATTGTTTTGTATGTACAAACGTGGAACAATACAATTTATAAGCGTTTAAAATCATCTAATTACAAGATGAAATGAAGCTGATGATGAAAACAAACTTAAATGCCCAAGTTGTCGTAAAAACAAGGTAGTGCCAACTTTATGGGTGTCTATTAAAACCAAACAGAATAGAAAGAAATTAGTTTGGTTCATTCATGGAAAGGTGGGGAGAACAAAATTATGAATGAAAACGTAAATGTTTGTTTACTATACGTCAAAATATTAAAGGAAAAGAGTTCAAAAATCGGTCGTTGACCCAAAAAGTCACGCACTTTTTTTGTTATGATGTCATTCTCTAGGCAAAAAAAATCTTTCAATCGAGTTATTATCCAATAGTGTGTTTTTTTGACACACAAAACAAACCTATTCTGTATTATTTCTTTATTTGCACCTCACATTGGATTATGATTTCGGTCCAAGCTTGACTTCGAATTGAATGGCCAATTATTGTACGGATTGTACCCAAAATTTGCGGCCAAGACCGATCTACACATTGGTGTATTGGATCCAAGACTACAAACTTGTAGCCAATATACCCAATGTGAGGCGCCCGGCATGAGCCTAGCCTATAGGCACAGATTACTGCTATAGGTAAGTAGGTAGGTAGGTACCTAGTTGAGTACATTTTGTGCTTACCTACGTGGTACCTATGTGTGCATACTAAAGTTTGAGGTTCATTTCCGCAGCGCACGCTCTACGCGCGCACGTAGGTAAATAGGTAGGTACTATTTACCGTTTGTCTTCTGAATGAAGAATGGATGCGTGCGTTGCGTAAGGTAGGTGCTGAATCTCAAACCCTTTTCGCAAGGCAGCCGGCAAACCGATTACGCAGTGACTAATGACCATTTTTAGGGTTCCGTACCCAAAGGGTAAAAACGGAACCCTATTACTAAGACTCCACTGTCTGTCTGTCTGTCACCAGGCTGTATCTCATGAACCGTGATAGCTAAACAGTTGAAATTTTCTCAGATGATGTATTTCTGTTGCCGCTATAACAACAAATATTAAAAACGGAATAAAATAAATATTTAAGGGGGCCCCCATACAAAAAACATGATTTTTTGGCCGTTTTTTGCTCGATATTAATAACGGCAACAGGTAGACGCCTGAAATATTTACAGAATAGGTAGGTACTTAGTCGTATATTCACTTAAAAAATAAATAATTAAAATAAATTAAGGGGGGCTCCCATACAACAAACGTGATTTTTTATATATACCTATGTAGTGTTAAATATTGTACGGTGGTACGGAACCCTTCGTGTGCGAGTCCGACTCGCACTTGGCCGGTTTTTTATAGGTATCCCAAATGAAGAGCTGCGAAGTGATTGGTAGATATTAAATAAAGAAAGTGCAGCAAGCGCGATGATGTTCATAAACATACCGTAATACATAAGTAGGTAAGTACCTACCTATTTTCAAACTGTGTCCCCAAAGTGCCTGAACATACCTACTTGCATAATTCCTACATTGTTTATTATGTAAGCAAGAACGGTTGGATGGACGTTCCCTTCACTCAAGTCACAAGTCGCTGCGTCCAAATTACTGGTCCGGTTTTGATACTTTTGATAAATAGGGTGCCGTTGCCGCGGCCGCCGTTCCCATTCACTGGGGTTCTGTAGGCGCGCGTCTTGGGGTCCATTATTCCCCTTTGAGCGTCCTTTGAGCTTTGTAGCGAAACTAATGTAATGATAGGTATTGTCAGCTTAGCTTCCGTTAGCGACTATTTGGTAGCGTTCGGATGGTGGTGTGGTGGGGTGGCGTCCATGTTCCTCGTTTCGTAGGTAATAATAAGTTTATTTTTACGATGAATGATGTGTAACAATTAAGATTATTACTTCAGTTAGGTCTGTAATCACATCGAAATATTATTAGAAGCTTTCTGATTTTAAGCGATAAACTTTTCATGGCAACTGTAAACCTTCTCATAGAGGTATGGCTACCTACCTAGTCACTTCCACAGTTCCACCAGTTCCACAAGAGAGAACCAGACATGCTCTGATGACTGTAGGTAAGTAGAAATTAACCCTTTCGAATATTATGGTCATGGACTCATGGCTAATTCATACCATAAGACTCGCTCAAACCTGCGGAGTAATTGTGTAACACACTAACAGTAGCAATAGCTTTCATTTTGACAGTTCAACAACATTCATTGCGTTATTTTACTTTGTTGAGCAACAAATGATAAATGATAAATGATTTTATTTCTGTAAGTAGGTTCGCACAAACACTTTAAAGGTGGATCCACACATTGCGAGGCATGCGCTCCGCACGGCGCACAACGCATGCCTCGCCAAGTGTGGACCTGTATATTCGTGGCGAGGCATGCGCTCCGCACGCGCGAGGGCGAGCCAACGTATGTCGGCAAATGCTTCAAGATCAAAGTGCCTCAGTGCGAGCATTACGTTAGGTGTGGACGTAGCCGCGCATGCACGTTCGAGGCGTGCGCCGCGTAGAATATCAACGCACGCCTCGACTGCGAAAATGAAACTGCGTTTTCTCGGGCCAAACAGCGCGCAGCGCATGCTCGGGCCGATCCAACCCACACAGCAGCAGTCAAGATGGCGCCTTTGCATCGCGTGCGCGTATCCGCTGCTGCTTTTATAATTATTAATTCAGTTATTGAAAAGAAAAGGAAAGAAAAAAGTCGTCGTTGGTGGGTTAAAAAGTTCTTCCGCCTGCGTTATGAACACGGAAATAAGCTTTTCGATGATCTCTCATTTGAAGAAAATAAATAATGATTATGTTTAGGATCCCATAATAATCTATTACTTTCGTATAATAAAACTGCTTTTCTTAACATTTCTTTGTCGTTCATAATGCGCGCGTACATCCGCAGCGAGGCGGACACAACCATCCAAACGCAACGCACTGCTCGCAATGAGCCGGCCGCCACACGGCGCACAGCGAATAGCGCGTGTGCGGCGCACACGCGCTGTGCGTTGTGCGCCGTGCGGAGCGCATGCCTTGCCAAGTCTGCGCGCCTACTTGCCTCGAGCATTTGCTTCGCACGCGATGGCTCGACCCGAGCATATGTTGGTATAATTTGTCAACACGCACGCCTCAAGCCGAGGCATGCGTTGTGCGCCGTGCGGAGCGCATGCTCGCAATGTGTGGATCCACCTTTACACGTCAATCATATTTTAAAAACTAGATGAGGTCGGCGTTTCCTATCTGACTACTCTGAGAAGAAAGGCCGAAACAAACTCAGAGATCACAGTCTGACATAATCTTGGTCAGAACAATTTTTTGAACTTAAGAAGCAATGGAGTAGATTAGCAATATCCTTCAAAATGATTCATATCGTGATTGATAGTGTGTTACGCAATTTGGGTGCAGGCAGGGAAGCATGCAAAAGGAAGGATGCCTATTACCTATAGGTACAGACGCCAGCACATCAAGCTACCCGAAACTGTCAAAATTTCCCAATTAACTTTGAACCTTATATTTTAGCAATAAAGTTGAAATTTGACTGATTGTAGTAGCTTGATGTGCTGGCGTCTGCTACACGTACTCAGTAGTGAGAGAAACAAGGTTGCCACGTTGCCATTGATGTTGATGTGATGTAAATTTTGCTAGCACCCATCTCATCTATCATAATATATCTCATCTATCTCCAGAAATATGATGGTAAGGTAAATAAAAATACATAAGTAATAATACACATTCATTTATTTATTTTAACCCACATAGCATAATCTAATCAGCCTATAACGTTCCCACTGCTGGGACACAGACAGGCCTTCTCTCTATGAGAGGGAAAGAGCCGCAATCCTATAAGCGGGCCCAGTGCGCGGGTTGGTAGATGTCGTCATGTTGTCTTCGAATTTTTGCTCCTAGGACATATGCCACTTTCCTCACGATAATTATGTTTTCCTTCATAGTTTTTAAGAGCGGTCGTGATGAAATAAATTACTTACACAAAGTAAAGCGGCTGTCCGGGTTCGAGCCCACGACCTACAATTCGTAAATCGCGGCGGTTACCACTGGGCCACCGCTTGCATTTATTTATTTATTTTATACTTATCGCATATCGTTTCGTATCCTGTCGTGGGTAATGGATGTAAGGTCGTCACAGTTACCCTTTCTTTTTAGGGTTCCGTACCCAAAGGGTAAAAACGGGACCCTATTACTAAGACTCCACTGTCCGTCTGTCTGTCTGTCTATCTGTCTGTCTGTCACCAGGCTGTATCTCATGAACCGTGATAGCTAGATAGTTGAAATTTTCACAGATGATGTACCTATTTCTGTTGCCGCTATAACAACAAATAGGTACTAAAAACAGAATAAAATAAATATTTAAGGGGCTCCCATACAACAAACGTGACTTTTTTTATTAACTACGGTGTTAAGTTTGTGTTTGAGATAAATTCATCCCAAGTACGGAACCCTTCATTGTGCGTGGTCCGACACGCACTTGGTCGGTTTTTTATATAAAGGTACTTGTGTACCTAATACTTACTACACTACCTAGGCACAGATGCCTGCACATCAAGCTACTACAATCTGTCAAATTTCTTTAATAGATTTTCAACTTTATCGCTAAAGTATAAAGTTCAAAGTTGATTGGGAAAATTTGACAGTTTCGGGTAGCTGGATGTGCTGGCGTCTGTAAACTTTTAGCTTTCCTTTGCCTCGCCGGCGCCGCGCGCCGCCTCGCTGCCTTGCTGATGTTTGTCGTTGTTCCTTTCACCAACATCACGGCACGCAAACTTAAAACAAAAAATTTCAACCGTATACTCTATGGTTGGAAGAAATGAACATGACAGGTCTCCTCGCCCCCTTTTATCATTCTTCACCCCTCTTACACCCGGTGCCAAAACTATAGACAATTTACAAATATCACTGTCAAAATATGGCGGTTGTTGACTAAGTTTTGTTGTTGATCGAGTGAAGTCTGCGTTGATTAATTTCCGTATTTAGCCTCTCAGCGATTTTAAACTGTAATATTTTGTATCAGTAGTGCAAGATTGCAACAAGTGTTGTATCGAACATTGTGGTGCTAAACGAAAGGACGTTAAAATGCATCCGTTTCCGTGTAGTGAGATAAGACTCAAAAAGTGGCTTCTGAGCATTAACAGTGATTATTTGGGTGCTTAAGCGCGCAAGAACTTCAAAAACTATGTGTATGCCAGAAACACTTTGAAAAAAGGTTCATCAGTGAGAAGTATCGGCTCAAAGTTGGTTCTTATCCAACCTTGTTTTCGGCCGTAAATAAATCATCATCATCATCATCTGCCTAGCCTTTTCCCAACTATGTTGGGGTCGGCTTCCAGTCTAACCGGATGCAGCTGAATACCAGTATTTTACATGGAGCGACTGCCTATGTGCCGTAAATAAATATAAAACTAAATTAAAAAATAAAAATCTTAAGAAGTATTTGTTGTGTTTAATTTACATATTTCTCAGTAGTTCTATAGATGAGCTCATCGGTTTTTTGCTGCTAAGAGCAAAAAAAAAATTGAGATCCGAATACAGTACCAACGGCAACGGGGTAATTGAGGCTGTCTGTGTGAGCCTTTGCCAAAAACTCAACACCTAAATAAAAAAAAAATTAACTGTCATGTTCTAAACTTCCAACTTTTGACAATCCGCTACTAACCATATTTTCTCTATGGGAGTGGGTCGTCTGATACGTATTCTCTAAGTAGTCTGTGTATCTCTAAGTAGTCTGTGACCAACATCAAAGTCATTATGGTCTGTGGTAAGTGGTAAGTGCCTTTCTTACCACATGTCACATCGAAAGCTCGCTACTTGAACTTGAGACGGACAACCCTACCAATCCATTTTTTTTAATCATTAGTAGGTAGCTAGTTGTTGTTGTTTGTTAGGCATCGTTCACACCAAACGTATTGTCCGCCGCTGACTGTGAGCACGCGTTACGCAGTTTATCGCTTTTCAATATATATTTAACTTCTTGTTCATACCGAACCTACTTACTATACGCTATTACGTAGTGCGTTGTCGCTGACTCTCGGTGGCCGATTATTGTACTACGCGTCTATGCACGACGGACGCGGATTGGCTACGTTGCCGAACGTAACAGCGTATTAGATTGAAGCGCGCTGTAGCGTATTGTCGGCTTGGTGACTTGGTGAGAACGCGTACTGCAGACTGAGTCCATTATCACACTGGGGCAGACAGTGAGCATACTCACAGTCGGCGGCGGACAATACGTTTGGTGTGAACGATGCCTTATACTTATGTTACTGAAGACTTGCAACACTATCGGTGTTGCAAAGTCTTTAGGTCATAGATAGGTATAGTACAGTTAGGTTGCACTTCAGTGGTAAGAAAACTAGTAAGTACTTATAAGTTGTGAAACGACCAGTACCATAATTGCGTGGGTAACACACTATCAATCATAATCAGAATCATTTTGAAGGATCAATTATAATCCATTGCTTCATATGTTCGAAAAATTTGTTTGCTCAACAACGTAAATAACGCAATGAATGTTGTTGAACTGTCAAAATTAAATACATTGCTACTGATAGTGTCTTACGCAATCAGTCAAGCTTTTGAGGCCTCTGACAGGGCAGTTAAACCAACAGGCTGGTGCGGTAATAGGACCTTTTTATGTCATCATTATTCCAGTGCAAGAGAGAGACGGAGCTAAATTGACCGATAACACCATCCCTTTTAGAGCGCATTGTTCCCTTTACAGGGTCAGGGTTATTGGAAAAACATTAAGGTCCTTGCACTCAGCATTATGAACAACTTCTACTATTATTTATTTCTGCAATCATTGCCCTTCTACCGTAGAGAAGCCCTAGGGCAAGAATTAGGGCAAGATTCTCGGATCGCACTTTGACTCTACTTTGCTAAGTACATTAAACTCAAAGCATTTATTTCAATAAAACCATTTACAGGCGCTTTTGAACTGTCAAGGAGTCGGTCAGTCAGAAATATGATTTGAAGCTAGTTGCCTATTCCGAAGTATTCCATAGTAGGAGGTACCCACGGATATCGACTATGGAATAGAACGGGCACGAAACTCTATGGATTCTCTTTTTAAATTATATTTTCATATTCATATGCGACGTTTGCACACATTCGCATATACGAATACTTAGTAATATTATGTTCGTAAAAAAATGGATCGGTTTTCGGTTCATATTCGTATGAAACGTTTGCTTTACTTCATAGATATATTTTTACATTTCTATGCTTTGCTTAGAAAAGTCAAAGTGCTCTCTATGAGTAGCGGGATCGTCCGAAAGGGTCACCGCTGCCCCGGAACATAAAGGGCTAAGGAAGGAACACGGGTGGGTTTTAGTCAGTAAGAGTCAGACACTCCCTTCTGCTCCACCCAGAGCGGGAGAAGTCATTAGATGACTTCCCATACAAAAAAAAAAAAGTGCTCTCTATGAGTCTTATCCTAAGACTCTGCTAATAGGAAGCACAGCATCATTTGATATCATGATGGAGAATGAGTAGACCGGTAACAAAGGTAAATAAAGAACGCCTTAATTAATTGGATTTATTAATTATTATTTTCAGCACAAGCAACATTCAACGCCATACAACATTTAAACATAATTTGAAACGACATTAGAATATTATACAATACTTTACAAGTAAGTAAATATACTTATTAGTTTTTTATTCATTGTGTTTGTCATCATCATCCTTTAAATATTACACATCATAGTACCAGCGAGAAGAAATAGATACAATTAATTTAGCAGAAACGATAATCACTAGGTACCTATAGTTTTGTGGCAGTAACAAATAGGAAAAATTCTAGTATCTACCCAATATACCTATATTGAGTTTAAAAACAAACAAAAAAAACTTTTTTGTCAGTTTATAGAACAATACTAAATTATAAAATCTTTTTCAGGGGCAGAAAAGAACGCAGTGCGAAACGTGAAAACCTAAGTGATGAGAAAACCTACTTCAAGCCTACAGCCCGTTCAGTATTTTACCTCTGATATCACATCACTGTCCAAATCACTGTGATCTTTATTCTAATTCCAATAAGGTTGCTGTTGGGTTGCTGGCACTGACAAGTCTGTCAAAATCATTGTGATCTTTATTCTCGTCATAATAAGGTCGTTGTTAGGCTGCTCTTGTAAGAGGTAAAATAACTGTGTTCGGACTGTAAAAAGGTTTACTAAGTTACAGCAAAGACTTTTTGTCTCAATAGAAGGTCCAAATGTAAGTAGATAATTATCTAGTTAGGGACTTAGTAGGTCCAGTCGAATAAACTATTAGGTGTACAGGTAAAAATATTAGTAATCTTTCCATTAGGCACACCGCACACTGCCGATATTCATTTTTAAGTTGTGCGTGCTTACGGCATCGATACTTTAAGTCGAGAGTGATGTAAAGAATTGACTACCCACCACACTCGTAAAATTGTTTGACAATATAGTTGCAAGATACCTACCTATACAAAATAGCTTGTTCGACTGTTCAGTCACGAGCTCTTACGCAATATTCAAAAGCGATTTTCTCATGAAGTATTTTATACTTAGTGCTATGAACACAGTGCTTTATCGAAACTATTTAAGAAATAGGTATTTTCTCAAAGTTGGCATTTTATTTCAGGTAAAAAACGCTAAATGGCATCTTCTGGGTACGCTCGATCCATCATAGAGCTCATCCATCGCTTTCCATCAGGCGTGATCGAGGTCAAGACCGAGACAATTACCTAAGCAAAAAAAATGCTTCTGAATTTTGAAGTACCTTTGCTACCTGGAAGGTATTTATGCTCGTGACATACATAAAAGCTTACGCTTTTTGGCTTCTCGCAAGCCGGGCTTTCAGCTTCATCGCACTTCGTTCAATATTCTCTTTTATGTAAGTAAGTACAAGATTGTCCTCCTTTGGCATAATAGTAAGAAAGATTACTATGTTTTCCTATTACGGCTGATTTTTCCAACGCCAGATAATTTTATCCGAGAAATAGTTTTGAATTTTTGACAGTTCTTCCATACAAAATCTGTCAGACGTCAATTTTATTCCACGAATAAAAATGATCGGCTGATTTATCTGTAAGCAATGTTTTATATATCATAGATACAGTCCGTTCATAGTTATTTTACTCTATGCTCATTCTAATAAGGTTGTTGTTTTGGTTGGTTGGGGCATTGTGATCTTTATTCTCGTCACAATAAGGTCGCTGCTGTCAGAGTTAAAATAACTGTGGACGGAGTGTACCTACTTATTTGATTTTCGTTTGTATTGTTTTAGTACAGACGCCAGCACATCAAGCTACCACAATCTGTCAAATTTCTTTAATAGATTTTCAACTTTATCCTTAAAGCATAAGGTTCCAAGTTGATTGGAAAAATTGACAGTTTCGGGTAGCTTGATGTGCTGGCGTCTGTACAAAAAAAAAAGCTCTTTGATACGAGATTGATTCTCTTTGAGTAATTTTCTTCGATATGTTATTTTATAATGCCCTATATATTATTAACACACATAGTATATACATATATTTGAATATATAGATATCAGTTATCACAGGGATAAGGGTTTGTCACTTAGTTTCTACTATAAAGTATTTGTACCTAATTTAACGGCTGTCATTCGTAGATCTTTGACAGTGAAGTGATCAAGTCCAAAAATCTGACAACCAGTCTTACCGAGGGGTTTACTGGAATTACTAAGATTGTGGAGGTCAGATAGGCAGTCGCTCTTTGTAAAATATTAGTATTCTGCTGCATCTAATGAGACTGGAAGCCGACCCTAACATATGTAGTTGGGAAAAGGCTAGGCAGATTGATGTGTGGGGTGTTTGGATTTAAACTAAGTAGATTAGATTTTTTGTTTTTTTTTCTGGAATGTCTATGCCAATCGGCAATCATGACTTAGTTCCTATAGGCTCCAATTAGAAGTGTTTCAAACTCAAAACGGCACTTTTCATGAGCAATCAATGAGCATACTTAGTCCAAGTAGTCTCTATAAAAGTTGGGCCATCGGAAATTCATTATGGCTTTTTTCCCTAGAAAATTTAACTTGACATGAACACACGGTGACTTATGAAACCGCATGGTAGATTGACCGTGAGAAAATATGCAGTTGCGACACTAGGTTGTTTTTCTTTTCTTGGAAACAATACGTGTTCCAACTGTTTCGATTATAAACCATACGATCGATTAGCTATACAACTACCATTGTAAATATTTTCCAATAAATATATTTAATATATCAAAGTAGGTACATTTTAAAAGCCTTTTCATGATATAATTTCAAATAAACTAAATACACTTTAGTTAAACTTCCAGAACGCCAATTCTCGTAATTTAAAACGTTCAAAATCTAGTCGCAGTCTCATCTCGGCGACAAACAAATGTCAAAAAATTGTCAAAATGTAGCGAAATTCGAGTTTTTTTTTGACAGATTGAGAACGAGATCAGACTGTGAACGTTTTTCAAATTACGAGAATTGCCCCTCTGAACTAAACTTCACTAGGAATAAGAAAACAAAGCAGACATTCTTGAAAGTTTTCATTTTAACAATCAAGTTGAATCAAGGGTAGTTTTTCGGAAAAAAACAGGGAAGTTAGGAAAGGAATTACTTCAGTTTGGTGTTTAAGTTACACCTTAATTTATACATTTAATTAATTATTATACATTTATCTATAAACAATAAGTACCTTATCAAAATTACAATAGAAGTCGGTACTTTATACTATAATAAAATCAATTTATCTTTGTCACATCATAGAACTGTCCAACGCATGCGATATTTTCAGCTTTAAAAAAGCATCTTCTAACACACACTCACTTTAACACGTCTTCTCAACACAGCATTAACTTAACAACTGACAAATTAAACGTTCACGAACTTTTGGAGTTTTGGTCCACATTCTGAATTTGAATTTACCGCGAAATTATGAACATGGCGGGCACGAAGACCGTTGTTCCTGTGTTGGCTGCGCGCGCACCGCCAGCCTCGAGGGGTCGACGGGGTTTGCTTTCGCTACTAGAGAGCGTGCCACATGGGCAAAGGCAGCTTCGACATTCAGTCCGGTTTTGGCTGATGTCTCCATAAACGACACTTGGTATTCTCTCGCTAAGCGTTGTCCCTCCTCCCGCCTCACCGCCCTCTCTAGGCCGCTATCGGATTTGTTACCTGCAAGCACAATGTTACTCAACCTCCGTGTCCATTCATGTGACCTTGTTCAGAATTGAGGGGACCTAGGTACCGTATTATTGGTGACAGTTGTGGCAGTTTTTTGGTATTACCATAGCATAGCAGTTAATTTTTTTTTTGCGATTTTGTAGGGATTAATCTGCCTGGATGTTTCAACTTATATCTTCGAGCAAAGAGAGATTAATGTTAGAACCCGTTGTCAAGAATTTGGCTAGCTGCACAGCCAGCGACAGTGTGTAATACCTACTGAAAGCCTTTAATTAGGCTGTGAAAAGGCAACGATAGTATAATTCTGGAGGAAAGCTCCAGCTCTTGATACAAAAAAGGCATAGAAATAATATAATATTAATATAATATTGATAAAATCACCTAATAACATGATGACCACGTCGTCCTGCGCATACTCCCGGATCTCGCCGAGCCACGCCCGAATGTTGTCGAAGCTGATCTTGTTGGTCACGTCGTACAGGAGCAGTAGGGCTGATGGACAAAAGCATTAGTATGATTCTTCAAGATAAAAGATATTGGAAGATGTTGATATACGTAGAAAGTAAGTACATAGATTTTTTATTTTATTTTAGGGTCGTTCCGTAAATTACGTCACACGTACGTGTCGTATTAAGTTTTCACAGTCGGTCGTAATTATGTGACCCCCTCTCCGCTGGTGTGACGTTACATAATTATTTTACGAGGCGTCTCTATTTTTTTAAATGGCACTAATCGCTTCCCTGGTGCGTAGGGTGTGGGGCGGCTCCAACATGGTTGCGAGTCGCCTGGACTGTGTACGTGGGTCACTGTTGTGCCGTCTCTCATGGGATGGGATATCGCAACGGTGACCAATTTTTTGTACTTATTGTTTTCCTTGTTTTTGTTTAATGTCTGTGCCTACTAACATAGTCGTAAGTTTTACTAACAATCTTGTTGCCTTGGTTATTCTAATAAAGAAATTCTATTATTATTATGCAATAAATGCAGATGCAGTGCATGCACAATGACGAACAGGTGCTCGCACTGTGTACAATATTCTTAGGTTGGTACACCTAGAGCTCAGGCACAGACCAATATGGAAGGATCGATACATATTCTTATTTTATTTTAAAAATATGTGGCACCAACATCTGTGATCAATTCTTCCAGAAAAAAACTCAACTTCATGAGTTTGGGAATGTTTTTTTTTCTATCTTAGCCTGTATTCAGTTTTGACAGATGTTAAAACTGAATAAGTACATGCTAAGTTAGATGCAGACGTATAATAATGCCGTTAAAGACCTCTATTAGACCATAAAACATACTTAAGAAGTAGGGCCTACTTAGGTTCTTAGGACTAGCAATGAAAGACAAGTAGATATTGGACCTCTTTTATCTTTTCGTGGTTGGGACCTAGTGCAGTAGCACCTACCGAGTTACTAGGCTACAAGAACACACCAGTAGTTACTTGGGCCGCGTCAGATTGTTTGCACAAGGTTTGTACATTATCGCACAGCACGATAGCGATTTTTACAACCTTTCATAATATATTTTACCAGGCTCGCGTCCTTGAGCTGGTTCTCTTCATAATTATTGTACTTTTAATATATCTAAAAGCAAACAAAAATATTCAACAGACTCACGCAGTCGACTACGCGACACAAAAATAGAGGCCTACCATGAATCAATTAAGAACAGGCCCGATAAGGACTATAAGCTATGACATGATGTGGCTATGACTGGTTGAGTATAGCCCAATCTAGTTTTAGGTACCTACACACGTGTGCGAATGTGTGATCCGGTTTGCCGTCTCAGAAACGGGTCGAGGCCAAGCCTTGGCAGTTTCTGTGCTCCTGTAATGCACGTACCTAATTAGGTAGGTATCTTGGTGGCTAGGTATAAGTAAGTACATAACATTGTCTTAGGATGAAAATGTTACGATAGGTAGGTACTATAATACAGGGAAATTGGGAAATTAATTTTATTGCAGTAGGTAAGTATACAAAACGTAGAAACGAAATCTCCGTGACATTAATTTCACATTCACATTGTGCATAGAATTCTCAGAAGTCGGTTCCGTAACGCCATGTGGGAAGTTATCAGGCAGCGGTTCAAGAGGTGAATAGAAATCCTATTCACCTCTGGAACCGCTGATAAATTCACATGGCGTAACGGCACCGGCTGCAAAGTTTTACCGATAGATGGCGTTACTTGTTTCGAATCGAAAGGATATAATTACGAAAAAAAGTTAAAAAAACAAAGGAAGCCATTTTTTATACCTAACTGATACTTAACTACACAATTTAATTACTTAAAATATATTACCATGTGCGTCCCTGTAATATGCATGTGTTACGCTACGGAAGCGCTCTTGCCCAGCAGTGTCCCAAATCTGAAGTTTCACCTTGATGCCGTCGACAGTCACTACCTTATTCTGCGAACAGATGGCGTTAGTTGTACTAAATTGCGTGTGAATTTTATGAAGAGTTCATTGGGATGTTCTACAAATTACTAGTAAGAAGATGGGCAAGTTGTTAACGCAAAAACAAGATCAACAACATTTACTTATATTTAACTTAGGTTATTTCACAACCGTTTGTGTAGATAAGTACCTACTTACATACGTACCTAAAGTTATAAAAAAACATACTAATAGCCAGTTATTAATCATAAAATAATTATTTTAAATCATTATGAGTCACTTTTTTCTCGTTTTATAAAAAACTTGGACGTTAACTTGTTATTGGCTACTCAGGCACTTTTTCTAGCCTACAAAGACAGCTGCAATAAATCAAACTGCAAAAACCAAACAAGCAGACAAAAAAGACCTTTTCAACCACTTTGCAACAATAAATCACTCAGGCGAGCAGTCGATTCAATCACAGCTGTCATGGGCAAGGGGCGGGAACGGAAAAAGCGCGCCAAACTTCGAACACCAATAGCGTTGCGGCGAACCGGTCGCGTGCAGCCACTCACTGGCCCATTTGAACTTGGAACCCTTGACGGTCATTAATTACTTTTTTTGCGAGAATTAAAATTAATAATGGCATTATTAACTTTTTGCCTATTGATATCGGAACTTTTTTGCGCTTCGCTCCGTTGAATAAAACTTGATAAACCTTTTTGCTGAACATTCAATTTGCTTTTTCTGTCTTTTCTTGTTTGTAACGTTAATGAGTAGGTGGAATAAGTATGTAAGTAATTTAATTTCGTAATATTATAATTAAAAGTTTTTCAGCACATTCAATTAACTTTTTTGTGAAAAAAAGCTAAGAAATTATTTCTGGTATTTTTAATAAACGCCGACATTCATGGTTTCTTTTTTTTAAATGCCAAAGGTTAGGTATGAGGACGTATACGTATAGAGATTACAGTCGGCACGTGCTGCGTGAGTTATTGTACCCGGAAGTCGATGCCGACGGTGGATATGTAGTTTCCTGCGAGGAATGTGCCGTCCCGGAAGCGGACTAGCATGCAAGTCTTGCCGACGCCGCTGTCGCCTAGTAGCATTACCTGTGAAGATTACAATGTATTTTTAATATTAAGATATATCTTATGCAATCGTAACGATAAAAATAAAATAATTAGTAAGTAAGTACCTAATAAATATATTCTTTTCTGTTGAAGTTTTAACACGATTCGCCTACCACAAGTAAAAGCTGCTTGATCGATGCATAATGAGACACAATTAATTATATAGACCGTAGGTATTGATGTGCAACCCCAGGGGATCCTACGCGCAAGAATAAGTAAATCCTAACCTACATAAAAAATATATACCTAGGTACTTACCTACCTATGCTTAGGTACGTTTGGACTAAAAGCACAACCGAAATTCCAAATACTTTTAGGTATGCCGCTCGTATAAGTAATGTAACCTAACCTACGTCTTAGTCAACATAGAAAATAGACTGGACTGGTCTAGGTTTGGACTTTTCCAAGTAGGTAAGTAAAGATATTATTATATACATAATAATTTCCCTTAGGAAATTTTAATCTTTACTTAAAATTAAAATTTCCTAACTGGCCTCTGCGAGTTGGCTTCGGCCCCTCGTACGCCTTCCAAAGGAACGGGACCCAATGGTCCCGAGATATGTAAATCTTTACTTGGAAAAGTCCACGGTTATTAATTGATAGACATGTCAAACATCTAACATACCTACCTACATACAAGGCGATTGAAATGTCACGAGCAAAGTTGGGAAGGTTCCGGCGGAGGCTCTTTAATTAGTTCAGTCAGTTTCGGGGCTTCTAAAGCTCACTGGCGGATAGTAAGCATACATTTAATTAGTCCTTTAAACGTAGCACGTACTTAGTTAGTAGGTACTGAAGCAGGTAGATATGGTACAGCCTCAATAAGATGTAGGTAGGTAGGTACCTACCTATAGTTAAAGGTTGTGATGTGTAGGTAAGGTCCAGCCGCGCCAAATTTGCCAAAGATGTAAACAACAATGGCCGCTCAAAATTGAATAAAATCGATATACAAGAACATTTATTATTAGTAATGTTTGTTTTCGTCTAAATCTCCGAGCTAATTGACGAAAACAAACATTACTTAAAATAAATGTTCTTCAAAATCTATAATACATCGAATTTAATATTCAAGTTGGAGCGGCCATTGTTGTTTACATCTTTGGCAAATTGGCGCGGCCGGACTTTAGAGGATTTGCCCTGCATGGCGTTTCCATGCAACCTCCTCAAGTTTTTTATAAGTTGATGGCATAATATTATGAGATGTACATAAGTACTTATTTTGAATTTAAAAGAATAGTAATTACTAGACTCAGCTGGGAGAGCTGATAGAACGCGTCATCATGTACATAGAAGAGATGAAAATAGGCCTTTATTTTGAACTACAGAAATAACTAAACTATAAAAAACGCGATTCATTTCGTCCATTGACGAGAATTCGTTGGATTTTCTACAATTTGTCTTCCATACCAATGTGTCGCTACAATGAAATACCCAATGTGTAGATAGTACCTATATATTGTTTTGTGGCTACACTTTGATACAATAACAGTGGCGTACCTAAGTATATCGTTTGGGGCCCGTGGCAAATTCAAGGGATGTGGCGCTCCCTCAATGTAAAGAAGCTCAACCAACGTTATAGTTTTTTTTCTTTTTTACTAGCACTTCTCCCACGACTTCTTCCGCGTAGATTGCATATTTCATATTACTGACTGCTTCGTTGGTCTAGTGGTCGCAAGCGCTACTGCTGAGCATGAGGTCCTGTCCAAAAAGTTAGACAAACAATGGGGAAAAGGTACAAAATGTTCGAAACCTGAATGATGTCCTTTGTTGCACATTTTCAAAAAAAGGTTGCTTTTATAAACTTATGTTAGGATCCTCCTGTGCTCATGGCCCTCTCGGGCTGGGGGCCCCTCTGGCTGGGGGCCCCCTCTGACTGGGGGCCCGTAGCATTTTGCCTCAATGCCACCCTTGTAGTTACGCCACTGTACAATACCATATTATTATTGTAGACAGTCAAATAAATTCCTGTCGATGTAGGTATAGGCACAGATTACTGAATAGTTACTCATCGTTTTGAGGCTAACTGTACCTACTTAGTGTTTTAGACTTTACGTAAGTACGAGGATCGAAATCACGACTAACTTTCAAAGAAAGTAATTTAAGTAGGTAACCTAATGTCATTCTGAAGTGTCTTTGATACCACATCAAGCTCAGTAAGTAAACCTTAATCTAAAGCAATTACATTATAGTTCTTAAAATTGAAATAGCTTGAGGGTTTTCTTTAGCGAAACGGAATTATTTTTTCTTTTTATTCCGTTTTAGAATATTAGGTCTAGGTACACTAGAGTCGTTTATTACGATACATAACATATATTCACGCATGTATATCCTAAGGCGTCTAGGTGTTTACACTAAGGGTTAGGCAAAGTTGTACAGACGCCAGCACATCAACCTACTACAATCTGTCAAATTTCTTTAATAGATTTTTAACTTTGTCACCAAAGTATAAGGTTCAAAGTTGATTGGGAAAATTTTACAGTTTCGGGTAGCTTGATGTGCTGGCGTATGTACCTACACTTAGTTGGTACACCCAAATTTCGCCAGATATTTTAAGTCCCATGTAATAGGGGGCGAGTCTATTGCGATCAACCGGGCACAAAACCAGACTACGGGCTACTATTGAGAAATTCCGTATGCCGAGAATCCAAGCACTTTGTCCGACTTGGATATCGAACCCAGGCCAAATCTGGGACACAAACCGATTACCTCATGCTCAGCAGTAGCGCTTGCGACCACTAGACCGACAAGGCAGTTCGGCAGGTTCGTAATAGGTACCAAAGTATAAATATTGAGGTCAAGAGATGGCGAAATCTATTAGAATACTCTTTATTATGTACAGACGCCAGCACATCAACCTACACCTAACTGTAAAATTTTCCCAATCAACATTGAACCTTATGCTTTAGCGATAAAGTTGAAAATCTATTACAGAAATCTGACAGATTGTAGTAGGTTGATGTGCTGGCGTCTGTACATCAAACGTATACAAAAGCCTACGATCCTAATGTATTTTCATTATGTATCGTAGTTGCTCATAAAAGTCTCCTAAAATTAGAAAGAGGCCTTTTGTGTCCCTTTTTACCTTATAAGGCTTATATACTAAAAATAAACGACAAAAAGTTTTAAGTAGGTACTCACTTTTCCAAAAACATCATATTTGTCTTCTTGTTTAGAGTGTTGTTCCCAGGTGTCTGTAGGAGAAGGTGGTTCACTATGAGGCATTACCCCAGCTTCTGTCTCACTCTTCTCGTCATCTTCTCTTGCTTCTGGCAGGTTCCTGGCCCATGTTGGCCTCACTCTGCCTACCACTACTCGTTTCTCCATCTGCCTATTGTCTGTGGCGTTTGGATTCCACATCTTTATGTTTGGATTTTAGGACATCACACTAATAATCTTCTTTTGTTAATTCTCTTGCTTGTTTGATTAGTATTTCGGAAAATTTATTTTTGTATAGTCCATATTTTAAATCACTTTTTCGCCACTGTTAAATTTATTTTAGTTCTGTCTCAAGGACGCTGAACAATGAGATTCCAGAACAATGATATTTCTATTTTCGGCAATCGTCGTTTTGTCTTCAGTTACAGAACTCTCTTGTTCCCAGCTGTTTGTTTTGGATCACAAGTTCTAAAGATAAACCAACAGATAAAGAAACATAATACTAGATTTCATAAAGTTATTTACTTTAAGTAATTGAGTATTATAATTAAATTAAAACCGTCTGTCTAATATGAATCAAAGTATATTAGTTTCAAGAACAGAACTAATAGAGACAGGCAGAATGACAAAGTTTAAGTTTTATATAACGAAGTTGGTAACAATCTGAGTTTTAAAGCAGAAGATTTAATTTTATTAGTGGAACAAGGGATTGTTGTTGGAACTTAGAAAGACAATAGTGTTGTGGAATTTGTTACAGAGGGTAAACTAAGTGCTGTAAGTGTCGGAAGTTCTCACTTAGTTGACTACACAGAAAATATCGAGAAGTTTCTATTTTCTGATATTGTACCTATATCTAAATCCTTATGCTATAATTATGTTTCCAACAAACTTTTTGTTGTTAAGTTTCATTGAAGGTTTCATTTTACCCTATTACCTAGAAATTTCATTTGAATTTTTATTTCCGCAAAATTTCTAGTATTAGTTTACCGGCTTTCATATCCTCGGTCCACGGCACTGATAAATTAATCAGGAAAATCCTAGCCCCCACACTGATTAATTCTGATGTGCCGTGTTTCACCGAGGCTATGGATGCTTGGAGACTCGCTTGCCCGAATACAGATCCACCCGACAATCCATCTTCCCAGAGACGGTGGGATGAGCCGCTCTGCAGAGTAGTACAGAATAATTTACTTGACTCGTCTGCTACTACTGCGGAACGTGCGCGCCTGCTGGCTGTGGGTAGGTGGGAGTCGGGTCTTTGGCTTCATGCACTACCTTCGTCGAACATAGGCACTTTGTTCGACGACACTACTTTTCGCCTCGCTGCTTCCCTACGACTAGGAACTCCTTGCTGTTCTCCTCATCGCTGTCACTGTGGCGAAGATGTCAACAGCCTCGGACATCATGGCCTATCTTGCAGCCGCAGTGCGGGTCGCTTAGCGCGCCACGCGAACATCAATGACATCATCCGACGAGCTCTTGTTACCGTCGGCGTTCCAGCTGTATTAGAACCCAATGGCTTGGCACGCGACGATGGCAAGAGACCGGACGGCATGTCTTTATTTCCATGGAAGGTGGGTAGGCCTTTAGTGTGGGACGCAACGTGTGTCGATACTCTTGCGCCATCCCATCTTCCTGGCTCGGCATGCTGTGCTGGCGCTGCTGCTGCGGCTGCTGAAAACCTCAAGCGGCGAAAATATAATAACCTTATCGGAAATTATATTTTCGAGCCGTTTGGGGTTGAAACCCTCGGGCCGTGGGGTCCGAGTGCTCATGGTCTTTTTAAAGAAATTTCAAAACGGCTGGTTGACACTTCCCGTGACCCAAGGGCTGGCTTTTACCTTGGCCAAAGGCTAAGCATTGCCATACAACGTGGCAATGCCGCCAGTCTCTTGGGAACATTACCAGTCGACAGCGATGCGGATGAATTTTTCGACGCTATATTTTAGTTTCTGTATAGTTTTAGTTAAGTTAGGATTTAATTTTGTAATTTTTAATTGAAATAAATGCTTTGAGTTTTCATAATTTGAAAAAAAAAAAAAAAAAATTACCTAGAAAGCTTCTCTTAGGTATACCTAGAAAGTTGATTTTGCAAAAAATCTTAAACCTATTTGAGCGTTTCTATCTATCATTTCATCTGTGCCTATTACTACCTGTGAGTACCTACATATTAGGTTTTTTTTACTAGCCATTAATGTCCTACTGCTGGGAAAAGGTCTCCCTACTGTCTTTCCACTTCTCGCTGTCAAGAGCTGCAATGCAAGGACGGGGACCAATCCAAAAAAAAGGAAAAAGGAAAAGAGTCCAGTTCATCCCGCGTACATCTTACACGTGCTAGTGATTTTATGATATCCTACATTTGATAAAGACACGAATGCCAAAGTTACATACCATTTGTTATACTTTTACGTTTATACAATACCTACCTTAACGTGCTCATAAACTCATTACCAACTCTGTCTCTTTCCCTTGACATTAATCTAGTTCTGTTTATTGTGTAATCTGATGTATCCCTCTCGGGGATTCGTCAAATGTTTGCTTAACTCCTATTTGTTTAGTAGCAAACTTCAACGGGATTTGTAATATCTTTGTTACGTATTCGTATTTGTGTTTCTGGCTTCAAGTTCTCATAAGATTTGTGATGTTAATCTTGAAATGCTAGTGTCACTGTTATTGTTTTAGAGTGGTTCATCATCCTCCTGCCCCTATCCCAAATTTATTTGGGGTCAGCGCTACATGTCTTTTCCATACCTACTTCTCTATTTATCGTCATTAGTCTCACTCCCTTACTATCCAAATCATCTTTCACACAGTCCATCCATCGTTTCTTTGGTTTTTACCTACTCTTTATATGTCATCCACATTCATAGGTACTGAAAACTTTACTCACGACTATTTTATCATTCAGTGTTTCAAGTTACGAATTAGAAAACAAATGTTGGGGTTTACTTTATAAGGTGGTGTAAGTACCTATAGACGAAAATTTCATGAGAATTCGCTTTGATATGTCTCTAGTACGGTAGCGCATAGGCACATAGGCGCGCGATAGGCAGTCGCTCCATGTAAAATACTGATATTCAGCTGCATCCGGTTAGACTGGAAGCCGACCCCAACATAGTTGGGAAAAGGCTAGGCAGATGATGATGTCTCTATTAGCGTTTCAGAAAAAATAGAACCTGCAGCTGCCTACACCTTTGTTTGCCCTTTGGTGGTTTTATACAAGAATATAAAGGTATTTATATTTAAAATTATTATTTAAAATAATACAAGTTATATCCTTATACAGTTATCGATTTCCACATCCTTTCTTTTCATTTCCTATGCCTATTAACACTGTCCTCCTATACAAATACCCTGACCTGACGATACCAAAGCATTTACCTATTCATTATTATCACTCAATCACAATAATTTCCTTTTATGTTTACGAATTCATCTCTTACTTCAAATGTACCATTCAAGAGATAACAATCACAAAGACACTCATAAATATTTCTTAGTCAATTTCAAAAACACTAATGGCTGGTTTGATAAAATCCCCTTCAATTATTGTACATAGAATTTATCCTTAATTTACCCTGTCATCTAAAAGGGTAAAGCCATGAATTTATAAAGCGCAGTGATTTCCCGGTATTACCCCTAAGCTGTTTATATTCATGCAAAGCCTTTATACTTGACGTCTTAAGGACCCGGTCCCCGATGGGCCATTAAAATTTCGCTTTATAGGGAAACTAGGATTTTACAGGGAAAATATAGTTGTGAGTTTTTATTAGCTATTAAGTATATTTGGTTTTATATGTCGGGTTTGAGAACAACTACCTAACTTTATACAGGTAAAGTACTTGTTTAAAAGGTATAGTCTTACTTTAAAGGTCATGTTTTAAATGTATTATGATAGAGACAATGATATCAGAACTAAAATGGATAATAAACGACTTAATTAGAACTAATATATTTACATAAGGAATGCTGCAGGGTAGCGTTCTTATAACCACGTTAATAACTTATTTCAATTAACTTACCCTCAAAATTGCCGGGTTTATTTATCTTTCCCCTATTAACAAAAAACTTAATGTTAGTTATAATACATTTTTATAAAAATGATGACATAGTTTCAGTCGAGTTTTTTGGTTTTTCAATTTTTGTTTCGTTTTCAACCTGTTAGTCTAAACTAATATTACCTGTAAGTATCTAAAGAGAAAAGATATGATTTTTTGTAGATATGTCTGTTTGTCCAGACTTATGCAAGTGCAACCGCGGGGTGCACCTAGTAAGTTTCGATTCCGAAAAAAATCTGTAGAGAGCCACCCTTATCACCTAGGAGTACCTATAAAAAATACCTATTCTCAGACCTACCAAATATACACAAACAATTTCATAAAAATCGGTCAAGCCGTTTCGGAGGAGTTCGATAACAAACACTGTGAGTACTGTGACACGAGATTTTTATATATAAGATAAGATTATATTGATAATAAACATAAGCAAACAAACTGACAAACACAAACCACAGAGGAATCAATATTACGCTGCACGCTTATTAGTTATTAAATTACTATGGAATTAATTGACTATCTAGTTGCATATTCATATTACAAGTACTGCGTTAATCGAATCAGTGTCGACGGTTCGAGCAGTGATGTCAACGATCAAACTTTATTATACCTACTAATCGTGAATCTCAACTTGACTATGGTCATAGAAATACATAATTTATTCTTTACACACACACTTAATCCGCATTCGCGATCTACTTGCCAAACATGTAAATAAATATTAGTTTATGGAAAAATAACTTTAAATCCTACACAATAAAGTTCAGTTTACGCTACAACTTCAAACATTTTTATAATTTTGGGTTTCATTTTGACAGTTCAACAAAATTCATTGCGTTATTCGCTCCGAATCAGAAGGTCTACGTTGTTGAGCAGACAAATTTATCGAACATAATATGATTGGATTGAATGGATTAGCAATACCTATCCTTCAAAATGATTCAGATTAAGATTGATAGTTTGTTACGCAATTAGGGTGCCCAGTCCTGTTCTGGCCTGGTCAATTTATTATTTTAAGTGACAAAATACATTTTTGACGCTTCAGATTTATTCCTACCTGGGTTGGTAGCGTTGGTAGTAAGATGAGCATTTTCACAACGATCTGCTCAATTAACTTACACCTATTCATATAGGTTATCTATTATTATTACGCAAAAAGACTGCGTCGCTTCTGAGGAAAGTGAGGGGCAGTCATAGATAATAGCATCCTGAAAACTGTAGCCGAGAGCTTCGGCTCTCCGATTGTACAGCAGTTTGTGCGGAGGTTGATTTTTACTAACACTAGGCAATAAGTTTGTAACTAACACTATAAAATATGCATATTTGTATCCGAAATAAAGCTATTCTAAAATTAAAGACACATAAAACACATACATTAGACAACAGATACATTATAAAATGAAAGTCGGTTTTCGTATCTGTCTGACTGATGATCGCGTTGACCTTCTACACTACGCTGCAAATTTTTATACGGTTTTCACCACCATTTATAGAATTTATTCCGGAAGGTTTACGTGTGTAATACATTATTAAGATTAAACTTGCATATAATAAAGAAATCTCTATCTTTTGTCAAGTCTTAAAACCGTTCGAAGCAGAGGCGGGTGGCTAGTTTATTATAAACTAGCAGCGCCCCGCGGTATCACCCGCGTAAGTTTCGATCCCGTGGGATTATTGAGAATAAAAATATCCTATGTGTTAGTCCAGGAAATGGTCTATCTATGTGTCAATTTTCATCCAAATCTGTTCAACGGTTTACGCGTGATGAGTCACAAACATCCAAACATCTTCACAAACTATCACATTTATATTAGTAGGATAGTCGGATAAGGATATTTCTATGGCCCAATAAAGCTTAATTCAACAAAAGCTTTATCTAGATTCGGGCAATCTCTTGTCGCATCACTAAGCTTAGTAACGTAAAGCGATGTTAGCTAATCGGCTTACCAACTCGATTACCGTGATTCGTAATACTCTATTACCTACCTACTTATCAAGTGTAAACAACGAAATGATAATGTAATTATCTTAAATCTCTATTAAGCGATAGTTGGTATATGTTACCTAATTGAGAGATGAGAGAAAATATCCTCAATATCATAAATAACACCATCACCACTTGTTTTCCCAAAGGGTTAAGTAGAGGTATACGGTCCGTATAAATTACCTCTCCTAAACCTTCGGGAAAACATTTCGGGAACCTAAACCCGGTTTAGGTTATGGGTTTACTATAGGTATATCGTATACCTATAGTACACCCACATTTCGCCAGTTATGTTTAAGACCCATATAATAGGGGGTGAGCCTATTGCCTTCAACCGGGTGTAAAACTCTGGGTTGCTACTAAGAAATTCCAGATGGAAAAACCCAGTAACTCTTTGCTTAGATGAGGTCAGCGTGTCCTATTTTGCCGTGCTAAGCTCAAAAGCGGTAGGTATCTCAAAAAAAAAATCGTAAAGTTGATTTTTGTGACATCGGATAGCTTAAAGAAATACTTATGCATCCAATGAGCTAAGCCAAATAGCGGTGTCTTAATAAAAAAGCACTTAGAAAAGTGTTCCCTATCTCAGCTTTACCTCAAATCACTTAGAGCCTACTATTTCTTTGGAGTATTTCGAAACTATCAAATAAATCCTAACATCGAAATTAAAAAAGTGATTTTTTTATATAAACTAAATAGTATTGACGGGCAGACTAAGGTCCGGCCGCGCAAAATTTGCCAAAGATGTACTTAAACAACAATGGCCGCTGGAAATTGAATAAAATCAATATACAAGAACATTTATTTTAAGTAATACGAGTATTTGTTTTCGTCTAAACCTAAATCTCCGAGCTAACTAGACGAAAACAAACATTAGATACTTAAAATAAATTATGTCCATTCGCGCAACACCACACATCCCTCTTAGCATTCTCATCTCAGCTGCATGCAATTGCCTTTCATTCATCCCTCTGCTGGCCCAAAATTCTGATCCCTACAAGACAGCAAGACCAGAAAGATCACTCGTAGCAGTAATATCATAGTCAGCCTATAATGCTCGCACTGCTGGCACACAAGCCTCCTCTCTTCGAGAGGGAGAGGGCTGTAATCTACCACGCGGGCCCAGTGCGGTTGGTGGATGTCACATGTCTTTGGGTCTAGGTCATGCCGCTTTCCTCACGATGTTTTCCTTCACCGTGCACCGTTTTGAGAACAGTTTTAAGTGGGCAGTGTTCTGGGTTCAAACTTTGGAAAAACGACCGTCAACTCGTAAGTCGGGCCCATTCCACTGAGCCTCCACCGCTCCAATACCTACATTCACAGTTATATTCCAACGACATAATCTTATTAGAAGGTACTACCTCCAAGGCTCACCTGCACGCCCCGATTACTCTCGATCATAATTCCCGTGCAGATAGTTCGCAATATCTTTACGCTTGGATAAACCGATTTCCAAGTATCTACATCTCATTTATTGATTGGACCCAATTATGTGAGATGGGTTGCTGTGAGAACAATCTGTTTGACAGTGTATTGTGTGTCTCTCTCTGGGGAACGATTATAATCGTTCCTCAAAGACACAATACACACAAGGGTGCTTGTCATGGCTTAGAAATGACTTAAACTAGTCGTTAGTAGCAAAATCTGACGACGTCCGATTTTAAGGGTCAACAATCTACTGTGCAGCGGGGTAATTGCGCAACACACTATCAGTAGCAATGGCTTTCATTTTGGCAGTTCAACAACATTCATTGCGTTATTTACGTTGTTGAGCAGACAAATTTTTCGAACATATGAAGCAATGAATTCAGATTGTGATTGAAAGTATGTTACACAATTAGGGTGCTGATTTCCTGAAGCTCTGCTTATACACTAGAAAGAACACTTAGATACTTAGTATAAAAAAGGAAGGATAAGCGATAAGGCCGCCCATTGTATATTTTTAGTTATCGATAATTCTTTTTGTTGTGTATTTTTGTGGTGTACAATAAAGTATATATAAATAAAAATAAATAAATATTAATATAATCCATAAACATGAACAAACCAGTCTCTAGGTACCTACCGTTTATCCAATGAATCTAGATAAATTAAATATTCTACCTTTATTTATTCTTGGTATTAGAAATCTGATAACTGTTATCACGTAAAGCAAAATCTCTTACTATATAAATATGGACACATTTAATGTAATATCTAAAGGTAAAGCAATATTTCAGCAAAATGTAGATATATACTCGTAAATGGTTTACATTTTATTTATCTGACACAGATCGCCGGGGGCTAGAAATATTACAAAGATGATAGATAGAATTTAGGTAAATAGCGAGCAAAATTTAGGCAATGACGTAATATATTTAGGTACTTTATTTGAGAATTTGTAGCTTTGTAAATAAAATGTATAAATGTGTGTTGTGAGGGTGTGAGGGTGTGTGTATGAGTATTCTATTCTTAGTTAATGTCTAATATGTTATTTACATAATTTAAAAAGCTAACAGTCTTAAAATAATAATGTACAAGTATATAAAAAGGAAGGGGAAATAATCAAATCAATCAAGGAAATATTCTATTATATTCTATGTATCTATCTTAAAAAATATGGTCTGATGAATTCACAAATACCTGATGAAAATGTAATGAACGTGTGTAATATGTGTTGTGTATTTAATTTCATCATCACTGCTCTCAAAACTGTGAAGGAAAATATCGTGAGGAGACCAGCATGTCCTAGAACCAAAAATTCGACAGACAGACATGTGACATCTACCAACCCGCACTGGGCCCGCGTTGTGGATTATGGCCCATTCCCTCCAGCGTTGCCAATTTTTTTTCGGGCAAAGCGGGATTTTTAAACCCTTTGACTATAAAAAGCAGGATTCTTTCGTCTAAAGCGGAACAAGAAAAAAACGTAATTAATTGTCCGACCGTCTCGCGTCGCGTCGCGTCGAGAGAATGCGTTCCAACAAACTATATTGCTTATTTCAACAAGATCCATTTGAAAGATTCGTCCCGATTCACCTCTGCATCCCTATTCACCCCGTTTGTACGTAGCTAAATATACAGGTTTCATGATTTCCTCATTCACAGGACTATAGTTTTTTACCACATCACTAACTATATTCCAAGTCAACTTTCTAATAAAACTGATACCTATATATGCAAATACTACACAATATTGAAAACAAAGTCGTAGTACCTAAGCCTTCAGCCAATTTGTCCGGATATTGAAAGGGCTCATGTACTACCTATGAGCACTAGATTGCAGACCCGCTTCTCTATAAAATATCTTCCTTCGTAAAGGCTTTGAATCAAAAAGAGGAGCAAAGCTTTGTATTACTGTTGTATTGGAACTCGTGTAAGCTTGCACAAAATTATTGCGAGCATTTTATTTCTTTGACCGAGAAACTGAATAGTATTTGTAATGGAGCTTCTTGTACAGACGCCAGCACATCAATCTGTACTATAATCTGTCAAATTTCTTTAATAGATTTTCAATTTTATCGCTAAAATATAAAGTTCAATGTTGATTGGGAAAATTTGACAGTTTCGGGTAGCTTGATGTGATACAAGGAAAGTCCTTATACGAATGGACCTATTTCTGCTGGCTAGCAATAATCCATACTATAATAATATTATATAATTATACTAGTTTTGCTCGCGGCTTCGCCCGCGTGGCCTACAGGAGACAAATGACAGATTTTTATCAGTTAAATTTTTTATACATCTTGATACCTAGGTTGAGATTGGACACCGGTAACGAAGATAGAGACATGTACCGGTATTATGTGTCGTGAATTACGAGCAAACGTGAAAATCGGGATGTCATATATATTACAGATCAATTCACAGATACACCTCAGAAAAATCCTACCTACTTACTACACAGGTAAAGTAAATCCCCGCGCCACCCTGCGCGCCATGAGATCTACCATGCCGTGTAGGATTTTCGAAGCCCTATTTGACTCTGTTGGGGGATGATTTTGGATAAACTGTGATACACGTGTCTCATTATTTTAATTGAAGAGTATGTGTACTAATTTTCGAGTCAATCGACTCAGACAATAAAAAGTTTCACAGAAAATCCAACCCCCCATTTCATCCTCTTAGGGGTGGAATTTCGAAAAACACTTTCTTATTGAATACATACACTTCTCAAAGAACACACCCTCCAAATTGCATATTTCTAGGACTAGCGGTATAGGCTGTGCGTTGATATAGGTATATCAGTCAGTCAGTCAGGACTTTGAATTTTTATTGTATTTTTTTTATATACCTACAGAGTATACAAGAAAAAAAGTAACCAGTGCGCAAACTGTAATCATGAATTCAGCATAATTATGATTCTAGACTCTCTTAGCGTAAAAAAAAATTCATTGCTTTCGTAGAAAAGTGCAATACCTACGCGGTCAAATGTCCGGAAAACTAATATTTTTATATATAATTTCATATTTTCAAAATTGTTTATATATTATTCATACATCCCAATTAATATTATAAATTCGAAACTAACTGTCTATGTCCTAGTTAGTATAATATCTATGTATATCTAATACTAAAAATAACAAAATTAAATCCTAACTTAACTAAAACTATACAGAAACTAAAATATAGCGTCGAAAAATTCATCCGCATCGCTGTCGACTGGTAATGTTCCCAAGAGACTGGCGGCATTGCCACGTTGTATGGCAATGCTTAGCCTTTGGCCAAGGTAAAAGCCAGCTCTTGGGTCACGGGAAGTGTCAACCAGCCGTTTTGAAATTTCTTTAAAAAGACCATGAGCACTCGGACCCCACGGCCCGAGGGTTTCAACCCCAAACGGCTCGAAAATATAATTTCCGATAAGGTTATTATATTTTCGCCGCTTGAGGTTTTCAGCAGCCGCAGCAGCAGCGCCAGCACAGCATGCCGAGCCAGGAAGATGGGATGGCGCAAGAGTATCGACACACGTTGCGTCCCACACTAAAGGCCTACCCACCTTCCATGGAAATAAAGACATACCGTCCGGTCTCTTGCCATCGTCGCGTGCCAAGCCATTGGGTTCTAATACAGCTGGAACGCCGACGGTAACAAGAGCTCGTCGGATGATGTCATTGATGTTCGCGTGGCGCGCTAAGCGACCCGCACTGCGGCTGCAAGACAGGCCATGATGTCCGAGGCTGTTGACATCTTCGCCACAGTGACAGCGATGAGGAGAACAGCAAGGAGTTCCTAGTCTTAGGGAAGCAGCGAGGCGAAAAGTAGTGTCGTCGAACAAAGTGCCTATGTTCGACGAAGGTAGTGCATGAAGCCAAAGACCCGACTCCCACCTACCCACAGCCAGCAGGCGCGCACGTTCCGCAGTAGTAGCAGACGAGTCAAGTAAATTATTCTGTACTACTCTGCAGAGCGGCTCATCCCACCGTCTCTGGGAAGATGGATTGTCGGGTAGATCTGTATTCGGGCAAGCGAGTCTCCAAGCATCCATAGCCTCGGTGAAACACGGCACATCAGAATTAATCAGTGTGGGGGCTAGGATTTTCCTGATTAATTTATCAGTGCCGTGGACCGAGGATATGAAAGCCGGTAAACTAATACTAGAAATTTTGCGGACTGTCTATATTTTACCTTTTCGGACCTAAACCAGTGAACGGATTTCGATAAAATTTGGCAAGGAAATAGATGGCACCCTGAGGAAGGAGGCTAGCTGGCTTTTTGTCCCGGTATCACGTTCTTGTGGCATAATTTCCGTCATCATCAGAAAAACCATCAGAAGGCAGAAGCTAGTACTTTATAAATGCTGCTGGACTTACAGACATAAGACTTGTCGACCTTTTCTCTGGGTGCTGAGAGCGTTCGCAGACGGCACACAATCGGTGGCCGATTTTTGTAGGAGCTAAATGAAACAGATCAAATGTATCAACGCACATGTCCTACAAAATGTAGGTCTAAATAACCACAGAACAGATAAAAGAATAACCCGACCGATTGTAGGATCTACAAAAATATGACGTGTTCGAGCGTGCTTCACATCAAAAATTAAAATAGAAAATGTAGATATTTTTACTCACGTCCTTTACCTACCTACTAAGCGCTTCGTTCATAAAAGTTATTTCCAAAGTAGACCCCCTATTGTTCACTCAGTGCGTGTCACTTGTCAAAGCGCCCTCGCTTTTGACACCCCTGCCTATGAAACTCGAAACATGTACCAAGTCGGGCAAAGTTTGGACTTCGCTTGTCAAGGTACTCATATTAATTCATTTATGTTTAGAATTAGATACTCCACAACGATGAGTGACGGTTAGAACTACATACTATCAGTAGGTAGCAATGGCTTTCATTTTGCATTTTGACAGTTCAACAACATTCATTGCGTTATTTACGTCGTTGAGCAGACAAATTTTTCGAACATAATTATGAAGCAATGGATTAGCATTATCCTTTAAAATGATTCAGATTTTGACTGATAGTGGGTTATTAGTGCGGTGTAGCTCGTATTTGATTACGGAATGAAGACCTACTCTAGTTATAGGTTAGTAAGCTGCCTACCGAAGCACCCCCATTGGAACTGGATTACTGCCGCCCGAAGGCTCACTGTGAGTCAGGGGATTTCCATTGCCTCGGTAGAAAATGTTGGAATTTTTCCAAGCATAAATTACCTGCCTTTCAAACTGGAATACAGTTATTTTGCTGAATAGCAAACATTTTTGGTGAACTAACGCAAAGTACGCGGAAGGAGGATGCACGGGCTCGCGAAAGATGGAAGGAGTGGAAGGAAGCCTTTGCCCAGGAGTGGGACAATGTAGGCTAGTAAAAAAAAGCCAGGCAAACTTATTCATTCAAAATATTTTCTTTTTCAGTTTGTCCTATCAATAGATTCATATTGTTACGTAATTTTCTTTGAGCAATATCAAAACCTAATAAGAAAGAAGGTCAAAACAAATTGGGTCTTACGAATTTAAACTTAGGGTCTAATCTGACAAATCCCTCCAACACAATAAAACTCAAATTCTAAAAGATATAATTTTACCAATAACGATTACAATATTCACAATTTAAATACGTTTTACTTCTCCAATAAAGGACAAAAGAACGCAATCTGCGAATTATTACAGGGTCCATTATTGAATTCTCGAGCGAATCTGCATATTTAATTTTACGCTTGATAAACCGATTTCAGGATCAGTTGATTACGCCGTATACTGTCGCTACTCACCCTACGGCCTGGTTGGAGATATATACCTAGTGTGACAGGGATTTCGACGCACAAACTAATACAATATATTCGGCACATGATTCTAGACTGAACACTAGCGTAGAAAGTTTTTTGTCGGTTATAATAAGGCTGTTCGTTTTTGTTTCATAGAAAAATGCAATACCTACGTGGTCAAAATGTATGGAACAGCTATTTTTTGGTAACAGGTTGCAGGGACCTGCGACTTTGTGCACAGACGCCAGCACATCAAGCTAATCTGTCAAACTTCTTTAATAGATTTTCAACTTTGTCGCTAAAGCATAAGGTTCAAAGTTAACTGGCAATTTGACAGTTTCGGGTAGCTTGATGTGCTGGCGTCTGTACCTTAAAGCTTTTGGACGTAAATTGCTAGTGTGTATGTGGGCAGAATTTAATGAAACTCACTTTATCGAATATTGTGCCTGTAGTATCTTGATGTTTACTTATATAATTTTTCGTGTATCGCTTACATTTTCCGCTGGCGGAAAAAATGGTTTTTTATTAAATTTTTTATGTCCCCGGAAAGTCAAAGAAAAACGTGTTAATAATTGATAATGTTCAGTCCGTGTTTCCTTGGTGTTTGATCTATTTTTCATGTTTAAGGATATTTTGTGAACATGAGCTTTTCTAGCTCTATAGGTGCATAGTCGCTGTATATGAGTAGGTACTAGACGTACCTACACTAACTTCTTCCCGCGGCTTCTTCCGCGCGGACTTCGAAAATTATCGCACGGGAACGTACCTACTACCGGGATAAACAGTATCCTATGTCCTAACCCATCGAAATCTGTGCAGCCGTTAAGACATGAAATGGTAACAGACAGATAGACAGACAGACAGAGTAACCTTTGCTAAAATATTAGGTAATATGGACGTTAGCACTAGCGCAGGCGCCGCCGCCGGTGTCTATTTTTATAATAAGTATTGACCAAAAAATTACGTGTACTATAAGTGTCCTTAAGGGTCTACAGGAAGCGGGATCGTCCGAAAGGGTTTCCGCTACCCCGGAACATAAAGGGCTAAGGAAGGAACACGGGTGGGTTTTAGTCAGTAAGAGTCTGACACTCCCTTCCGCTCCACCCAGAGCGGGAGGAGTCATTAGATGATTTCCCATCCAAAAAAAAAAAAAAAAAAAAAAGGGTCTACAGGAATAAACATAATTTCATAGCAAATGGTTCGATGTGATTATGATCAACAACAAAAATTTTATTAATTTTAAGTTACAACACCGAACATGATTGTAGTAGCCATTTAATAATTTTAATTAAAACCTTTATAGACTGGAGCGTCATAACCAAAGGTCATAATAATATGTACCTAATATTTCGGAGTGTCCCGGCTCAGTTAGTAAACACTGCCAAACTAAATTCTCGTACCTACATAATTAAATTGTTTAATGTTATTAATTAGTCTGAGCAGCGAACCGGAAATGGGATTTTGGTTTGTTTGATACGGTTTATATATTTAAGTTTCTATGTATATTTATGTCAGTAATTTATATGGTGTAGACTACATAATGAAGAGTATTCTATTCTATTGAATGATAATGTAGGCTCTTTTCATAATATTCTAATCCAATTCGTAACTAATTACTTACTCATAAAAAATGTATATTTACATTTTCTAATAATAGGTACTATGGAGACTATGGTGGATCACACAATACAACGCGCTACGCGAAGGGTCGCAGATAATGCGTCCCCGCGCGTGATTTTTTACATGCAAATTCAATAAAAACGCGGGGAATTTGTCTCCGTTTACCGCGCCACGTTGTGTGGCTCATTGTACCTATAGTGTGTGATCCGCATAAATCATCACCTACTAGCAAAAAGACCTCGCTTTAGCACACAATACCGTAAACTAATTTTGGGTAAAATAAAAACCTCAGGCCGCTGAGAGGTTTGGTGCTGTAATGCACAGATTTTTATTCGAGTAATTTTGGCAGCCAGGAAAATGTAAGATTATTCACAATTTTTTTTTATTTTTTTATTTCGTTAGTTCAAAAATTCTTCACTTTTCCTCAAATTAGCCCACGTCTGCACGGACGTAAAAATATCGTGGCGGGATTTTATCGTGCACTGGATTTTGAACTCTTAGTGTTGAGCCGAGCATTGAGAATCCGACAGAGCGCATCCTAGCGCGTCATAAAAACACACTTTTGGATTTTTAGCTCTCAGCCCTAAGCAGTGCGTTGAAAATCCAGTACGCGAAAACTAAACGCCGCGGGACAAATGCGCCCGGGGCTAATGTACCTAGTATCTTCCGAAAATAACGTAATATTAGGATCAAAGGATCGCGATCTTTTGAATAAACTTCGCAAGCAAGTTATCTCTAAGGAGTCGTTAATCGAAATTTATTAGATAAGTAGCTGACAAGACTCTTGAGAATATTAGATACCTTGATAAATCGACGGTTTATCAATACTTATGGCTGTGTGCCAAATTTCATACAAATTCGTTCAGCCGTTTTTTGTGTGATTGAGTAACAAACATTCAACAAACTTTCAATATTAGTAGGATTAGGTAGTTATCATACTTCATTGCGTTTTTTATTTCACTGAGCACCCAAACTCATTAAAATAAACAACTTTTATTCCACGACTTTTGCAAATAAGAAATATAATTATCTCCCATCCGATTGGTATATAGTAACTTTCTCCAGGGAATTGTAACTTTTCCTAGTTTGAAAAGTCGTCATACGAAAGATATTTTTGTCACATCACCCTTGACTTCTTTTCCTCATTAAAAACGCGTTTTTCTTCCTTCAAAAAGTCGAAAAGATTATGTTTTTTATGCAGTTTTAATTAAATATGAATGTGTACTTAAAGGGGCTTGTGGCTAAGTAATAACAGCCGCACGGGTCGATCGATCAGGTTAAGCTACGCTTGCCGCGGTTGGTCCGTGGATGGGTGACCATCTTCACATACCAAGACCCCTCCGTGCCTTGAAAAGCACGTTAAGCCGTTGGTCCCGGCTGTCATTCGAGGATCTTTGATAGTCGTTACCGGTCGGCAGAAGCCCGATAGTCTGATAAATAACCAGTCTTACCGAGGAAGGGGTAGGTATAGTATTACCCAATAACTGGGTTGTGGAGGTCAGATAGGCAGTCGCTCCATGTAAAATACTGGTATTCATCTGCATCCGGTTAGGCTGAAAGCCGACCCCAACATAGTTGGGAAAAGGCTAGGCAGATGATGAATGTGAACATTATAAGAAGAGAAACATACGTACCTACTAAAGAAAAACAAAACGTGTGCGGTCGGGGACCCCCATCAAGAACGTATAGAGTACAAATTGTAGATAATCAAATTCATTTTTGTCGATGCATCATCCTCATCATTTCATCCTGCTGACTTTACATACCTACCTAGCTAATGGTCGAAAATTGCGCCGACCATAAATAAATTGAGATATAAGCTGAATTATGATGCAGTAGGTAAAAAAAACTGCTAATCCATTATATTCCAAAGTCATACTGCCGGATCGATAATGATGTCTATAGAGTATTTTATTTCCATGTGGATGAACCGCGGGAGTGACTCAAGTATAAAATCAATTTCTACGCGAGTGACGCCGCGGGGAACAGCAGCTATACGGTATGTTTATAATACCTACTAAGTTTTATTAGCAATAACTACTTGTAGAGTTGGGCAATTTAGGGCTGATTTTCCAACGCCAGATAATTTTATCCGAGGAACAATTTTGAATTTTTGACAGTTCTTCCATACAAAATCTGTCAGACGTAAATTTTATTCCACGAATAAAAATTATATGTCGATTGAGATCAGCCCATAATCAAATTAATCAGTATTATATGTTTTGTTTCAATTAATGGCAGAGATTCGAAGGCACAGAATACCTACTCAATCTGAGTTACCATTCTCTTCAATTAATTGTTATTTTAATGAGCAAACAATATAACAAGCATCAATTTATCATACAGTCCTCGAGGACGCTGGGATGCAAAACAGGTAACAGGTGTCTTGCCTTTTCCCAACAAAAAAAAATAAATTCCTCCAGACCGTATTTCAGCCACTGCGGCCAAATAAGACCAATCTCAACGGAGACTAGCCTTTGGCGCGGGAGATATAATATTGCACAAGTGTGCGCGCAGACACAGGTGCACTCCCTCTTCCCTCACTCTCATAGTCCGATGGGACGGAAATCCGACACGACCGGAGAGAGATCAGGCGCAGGACCAAGCTTTCCGAGGCACGGGGGTATCACCCCGCCAACTTCCAAACTCCGGGCTGTTACTAAGAAATTACTAACTACATTGCCATTTTACATACATGGTTACTTATCCCAACTGCATTGGATTCGGCTTGCAGTATAACCGGATGCAGCTGTTTATTTTAAATGGAGCGACTACCCCTGACCTCCATAACCCAGTTACTAGGTAACACGATACCCCTTAGTAAGACTGGTTGTCAAACTTTTGGGCTTCTGACTACCTGTAACGACTGTCAAAGATTTACAAATGACATCTGGGACCAACAAGACACGGAGTGGAGAAGATTCAAAACAGGTAGGTAATGAATTACTTACTTACCTAATCTAAACTACAAGCAAACTGTCTGAGACTCCCGAGATCGGTGATCTTTAAGCGTCAAGCGTCACTTAGCACGACGTGCTTTGATTTGGCATGCTCCCGTCTCTATCATGCAGTCGTAGTTTGACAGTAGTGCGACAGTGACAGGAATAACGCTTAGCAAAGTACATACGTGTTAAGCAACTTTTATACTTAATAGATCTGGGCCTCAGACTCTATTAGTTAGGACAATCAAGATCATGCTAAAGATAAAGTTGAACAAACAGGCTGACCAACCAACTGACAAATAAATCTATAAACAATATCTGTGTTTTTATTTAATACTAGTTTCTGTACGCGACTTCGTCCGCGTGAAACGGCCCCATCGCTCGCCCGTGCTACAACTTCACTTTTTGGTTTCATTTTTGAAATATTAAATACCTACTCAAGAACAAGAAGTATGTACGACCGAGGAGTGCAACTAAGATTTTATACTAATAAAGACATATTTGTGGGGAATTTTATACGTAATTTTTACGAAGATTTACGAGTTCAACCCGTGATTCTTAAAATCCTAATTAAAACAAGCCACCGCACCGCAAGAGTTCGCGCGAAAATATCAAACCAACTGATCGCATCCGCTTCGCTTCGCACCGCACCCACGTGCGGTTGGTCACGTAGGCCACCGCAATAGAGTATCATTTGTTTGTTCTATTCGCGCCGCTTTGCTTCGCGATCGCGTTCGCATTGCATCGCCCACGTAAGACACCGCGTAAGTGTCAGCGTGATTTTAAATAGCCTCAAGATTATCAAGATTTTGTTTTTGATTTTTCTCAAGATTTGGGCTAGCAAATGGAAAAAGATTTTTTCGAATCCGACTGGTAGTTCCGGAGATTACCCTCAACATACAAACTTACACACAAACAAATTGTACCTCTTTATAATGCGACGAGTATAAGTATAGAAAAAGCCGAATATTTAATTTAAAATTGCACGAAACTTTCATAACTGAACAAAACAACAGTTTTCCTTTGACGGGAAATGTAATCCGAATACAAATAAAGTAACGTTCTTTTACGTTGTCATGAACATGCGCGGAATGTGACGTCACGCGAGAGTTGCGTTTTGCTCCTATTTTCAGTTCGTTAGCACTTTTTAAGATTCGCGGAAAATGTTGCAATTTAACACATGACAAAACGCCTGTTTCGAGGGGCCATTGGCTAAATAATAACAGCTGCACAGGGCCATCGATCAGGTTAAGCTACACTTGCCGCGGTTGGTCTGTCGATGGGTGACCATTTTTACATACCAAGACCCCTCCGTGCCTCGGAAAGTACGCCCAGCTGTCATCCGTGTATCTTTGACAGTCGTTACGGGTAGTCAGAAGCCCGCGAAAGTCTGACCACCAGTCTGACCAAGGGGTCTCGTATTACCCAGTAACTGGGTTGTGGAGGTCAGATACGCAGTCGCTTCATGTAAAATATTGGTATTCAGCTGCATCCGGTTAGCATAGTATTCCCCAAAGGGTTAGAGGCATTAGGCACATTTCGCCAGTTATGTTTAAGTCCCATGTAATAGGGGGCGAGCCTATTGCCATCACTAGGGCTCAAATCTAGACTCCAGAGGGGCAATTCTCGTAATTTTAAGAACGTTCACAGTCTGATCTCTTCTTTCATATATTATATCTATGGATCTCAGTCTCAATCTGTCAAAAATACCTTTAATTTTCGATTTATTCCGGTCTGATCCCCTGCTAGTTCGTCTTCTGTTTTACACTTTGTCTTATCCAGTTTATGCTAGTCCTACATTTTAACAAGTTATTGGCTTGGCATTTGTTTGTCGCCGAGATGAGACTGCGACTAGATTTTGAACGTTTTAAATTACGTGAATTGGCCTTTAGGCTGTTACTGAACGCTACGGGCGTCGGGAGCCGCGTGACGACTCCCGGCCACCGTAGGCGCGGGCCTGCGGACGGAGAGTAATGGGTAGCTCTCCGTCCGATCAGGACCAGGCCCGTGCCGGACGGCGCGTATGTGTTCCACGCGCGCCTCAAAGAGATGTCAGCATAAAGGAAGGGGCCCGCCAGGGCCGAAGCCTGCCGGGGTAGCGGGATCGTCCGAAAGGGTTACCGCTGCCCCGGAACATAAAGAGCTAAGGAAGGAACACGGGCGGGTTTTAGTCAGTAAGAGTCTGACACTCCCTTCCGCTCCACCCAGAGCGGGAGGAGTCATTAGATGATTTCCCATCCAAAAAAAAAAAAAAAGGCTGTTACTGAGAAATTTCGCGAATTATTAAAAGTGTTTTGTATTCAATTGAGTGGAAATTAGGTATTTATAAATTTTTTGTTTCTTTTGTATTTTCAACAAGGATTTAGAAATTGTTGTTATCTCGAAAATAAGGAGATCTAAGTAAAAAGTAAAAAAACTTGATTAAAAGAGACACTGAAAAAGTTTCGGTCAAAGAACTAAGAAACTAAACAACAATCTGAAATGTTTTTGAAATGAAATAAAATCTAAATCTTTATTTCGAGCGAAAACCATAGACAAATAGGCTTCGTATATAGCAATGCAAGTTATTAGGGTTTTGATTTTTTAACCGACTTCAAAAAAGGAGGCGGTTCTCAATTTGGATGTTTATGTATATTTTTTTATGATGTTCGGGCATAACTCCGTCATATAAAAACGGATCTGCAAAATTATTTTTTTATGGAAATGTATGCCTCAGGGGTGGTCTCATGTAAATTGTATTAACTTTGTTTTTTTGAGGTAGCTTCAATAATACGATTTTTTTCAAGTTAGTTTATATTGATGATGTTTTAATAACTTCCTGTCACTGATTATTAATTACACAGCAAGTAGTGTTATATGAATTTGTGTGGAGTTTTGATTTTCGTTTTTTGACACCGACTTCTGAAATTAAAATTACTTTTCACTATATACTTAGTGTTTTTTTTAATTTCATTATGATCAGTCATCAATCAGCAAAAATCTGAACTATTTATCCTTCGTTTTCACATTAATGAATAGATACCTAAATCTTTTATTAGGTATACAGTTTGTAAAGTAATCTTTAGTTAGAAAGCCATTAATATAGTTCATCAACAATATGAAAGCTAATCAAAACTTTTCTTCTAACTAATAAACGTTTTTAACGATACAAGTTTCCCAGACAAGTAAATATCAATTTATTAAATGGTTTACTCAAGATGGTGGTGATGGTTTTGGTTTAATTTACCTTTAAGTTTTGAATTGAAATCTATTGATTTGTTTATGATAGCAAAACGTCCTAAGGCAAGATAATTATACATTTCGGGTTCAATACTCAGTATATTCGACAATGTGAACTTAGGTGATAGCCTTTGCAAGACAAGATAATTGTGGACCCTGTCGGGCACAGCAAGTCTAGGAGAGAGGAAGAGGGCTTTATATATATTTATTTAGGTAGGTACTATCGCGAACACTGGCGGTGGACCACTTTTCAACCTTATTACCAAGGGCATAAGGGTGAAAAGTGGTCGACCGCCATTGTCCGCGGTTGTACATCCCACAATGTGAACTTAGGTGGTGGGTTTTGCAATTTAGACGTGATCATTGTGGACTATGTCGGGCACAGCAAATTAGGAGAGAGGAAGAAGACTTTGATTAGAGGTGTTTATTTCGATGCGATCATTTGAACATCATCATCATTTCACCCGAAAGACGTCCACTGCTGGACATAGGCCTCCCCCAAGCACCTCCACTTCGACTGGTTCCGTGCTTCTCGCATCCAACGGGTTCCTGCGGCCTTCACAAGGTCGTCGGTCTACCTTGTGGGAGGCCTTCCAACGTTACGTCATCCGGTACGCGGGTATCATTTGAACATATTAAAATAAATGTAAATAAAGCTGAATGTTCACTGTTGTCTGCGGCAGTGCTTGTCGGGATCTGCGTGTAAAGATGTTTAATTTTTCGGAATAAAAGCACTGAACCTTTAAAACCCGGAAAGGATAGGGGTACTTCCTTTGTCCTTTGGAAGTTTCAAGTTTTCCTCACAAGGGAGAAAGAAAAAGACAAACTCTCTTTCAAGTTATAAGTACAATGGATTAATTGTTAGGGCTTTTCGATTGTTTGAAAAGAGCTAGGCCGGAAGGCAAAACGGATGGCAATTGGGTAGGTTTAAAACAAAAGATGGTTTAATAACGCTTTCATGCTAGCATGATAAACATATCTAAAGAAAGAAAGATACATATTTTATTTGAAACACGCATAGGAAATACAAATACTTAGTAAAGAAAGGAGCATTTAAAACTAACAAAGTTAAATTAAAACAACCAAAAAATACATAACAAAAAAAAAACCCGCGCGAGGCCAAAAAGGAAGAATGAAGCTATCCTTACCTTGCTAGATATCCTTATCTACATAACTAATACAAAAAAGTTACATAATATCACGTTTTGTAAATCCCCAAAGAATACGTAATAGTACCTACACCCACATTTCGCCAGTTATGTTAAAGTCCTATGTGATAGGGGGCGAGCCTATTGCTATCAACCAGGCACACATCCCTACTCTAGACTGCTATTGAGAAGTTCCTGATGGAAAAAACCCAATAACAATTTGCCCAACCTGGGACTCAAATCCAGGACCTAATACTCCGCAGTAGCTATTGCGAAGACTAGGCCAACGAGGGTCCCGTAAGTCACATAAAAGGAAAGTGCTGAATTCAACATAAGTCTTTCAAATGCCACCTGTAATACAGAACATACGATTCAAATAAGTATTCATCAATACGGCTACGCGAACACGTAGATAAGAAACCCCATTGATTAATGGATCTTACAGCCTGTTGCTCTCCAATCCCTTTCCCTCATCACTTTACAAAGACTTTGCGAAGACAAAAAGGGGCAAAAAAGGGTAATAATGCGCTGGAATCGAAAGGAGCGGAACGAAAACGTCACGGCTTCGTAATGAAGTCAAATAGACGTCGACGTCAACCTCCACGTCAAGATGACGGCTAATCTTGTTAGTAGGTACAATGTTAGCACTTAATTCCGCTGTTGTAAACTCGGTTTTATTGGCTTTCTGATTGGTTTGGTACGTGGTTCAATTGTATTTTGTTTTATTCAGCATTTTAGTGACGTGGTTCTTTTTATTATCATTTGAAATCAGACGAAGTAAGACACTTCGTATAATAGGTTAAAATAGTAAAATAATATCAATTTTATACTGATTGTATTTATTTGTTTATTTAATACTTCAAGCACAGAAATGTACAGAGGCGCACTTAATGCCATGGGAATTTTCCACCAGTCAATCTTTAGGTGATGCAGGGACACACAGTGGTAGGTGTAATTACGAAAAATTGAGGAATAAATATTTATAAATAGTACCTATAAAGATATATAACCTATACCAACTATAAATGTAGGTAAATTATATGAGTATGTAATTAAATATAAGCACCAATAAAAATATAATACACGAATATACTAAAACAAATGAGAGAAACAATGTGAAAACATTAACGTTGTGATGATACCTACTGCCAGTAATGCTATTCTGTAAAAAATCTCACCGTGAAAACTAAGGTGAAGTGAGCTTAAAGTGAGCTGTCAACAGTGTCAATCCCTACAGGTTGAATGACAGCTCACTTTAAGCTCACTTCACCTACGTTATCACGGTGATCTTTTTACAGAATAGCACCGCTGCTCATTGTTATATGTATATCAAGATTACCTATAAGTGTGTATTGTGTCTATTTTGGTTTTAATCATTATAATACAGTATATTTGTTTAAAAAGTGGTTTTATTACTGAACTTAGGTAGGACGTAGGTACTTAATAAAAAAAATCTTGTTTACCTGAATGAGAAATGTGAAAAGATAAAGAAAACAAAATGACTTATTAAAAGTTAAATAAGTGTCTTTTTTAGGGCGCCCTAGCAGTGGCAAAGCTTCATTGTCTTTTTTTTATAATTTGAAAACAATTTTGAAACAACATATTCGAAGTACCTACGAAAAACAATGGCTGCTTATAAAATTCTACATAAAAAAGTTGTTCAATTCATGTGTTCATTTTCTCGGCATCATTAGAAAGCTCTTGAGCAAGGTTATTTCTGTAACTACTTTCACTGTATTATTATGTAGATGGTCTGGGCCCTAGATGATATAATTGGTAGCCCATAGAAGCCGTTTGAGTACCAAAGCGTTTACAGGGTAATTGCAGCAGTTAGCGGTTACCTAATTCTAACACGTTTGATAAAGCTCTACTTATGTAATTATTTATATATTTTTTCGTAATTGTGTGTAGAATATTGCATGTTTAGAATTGTCTAAAACAACATAACATACAAACCAATAAAAACAACACAATTCTAATAAATTGACATACCTAATGTTCCCCGGCTCATTCCGTTCATCCGTGCCTCGGAAAGCACGTTAAGCCGTTGGTCCCGGCTGTCATTCGTGGATCTTTGACAGTCGTTACGGGTCGTCAGAAGCCCGAAAGTCTGACAACCAGTCTTACCAAGGGGTATCGTATTACCCAGTAACTGGGTTGTGGAGGTCAGATAGGCAGTCGCTCCATGTAAAATACTGGTATTCAGCTGCATCCGGTTAGACTGGAAGCCGACCCCAACATAGTTGGGAAAAGGCTAGGCAGATGATGATGACCTAATGTTCCCCGGCTGACACCAGTCCCCTAGCTGCTGCACTGACGGACAGCTCAGTGAACCGCCCGAACCTGTTCCTTATCATCGTCTACCTAGCCATTTTCCAACTATGCTGGGGTCAGCTTCCAGTCTAACCGGATGCAGCTGAATACCAGTATTTTACATGGAGCGACTGCCTATCTGACCTCCACAACCCAGTTACTGTGTAATACGATACTCCTTGGTAAGACTGGTTGTCAGACTTTCGGGCTTCTGACGACCCGTAACGACTGTCAAAGATCCACGAATGATAGTCGGGACCAACGGCTTAACGTGCTTTCCGAATCTGCTCTTTATGCGCGCGAGAAATATTCTTTGGTAAATATAACGATGTACCTATCTACCTATGTAAAATGCTAAATAGGTTAATAAGTACATCTATTTATTAACATTTCCAATAAAGTTGAATTTTGAATAATTTACTTTATGTTTTGTCCTAGTGATCCCAATATCGACTATTTGACCTACGGTCTTTGAAACGATGTAGGATTGTGCGATACATTGATAGTAGTGTAGTTGTAAAACAAAACAATGGCCTTATTAGAAGGCGAAAAGTCACCCAAAAGGCAATGGAGAGGGCTATGCTTGGAGTTTCTCTGAGTGATCGAATCAGAAATGAGGAGATTTGCAGGAGGACCAAGGTAACTGACACAGCCCGAAGAATTGCCAAACTTAAGTGGCAGTGTGGAGGGCACATTGCTCGCAGAACAGATAGCCGATGGGGCCGAAAGGTTCTGGAGTGGCGACCGCGTATCGAAAGACGTAACGTTGGTAGGCCTCCCACAAGGTGGACCGACGACCTTGTGAAGGCCGCAGGAACCCGTTGGATGCGAGAAGCACAGAACCGGTCGAAGTGGAGGTGCTTGGAGGAGGCCTATGTCCAGCAGTGGACGTCTTTCGGCTGAAATGATGATGATGATGAAAATAAAACAAGCTATCTATGTATAATTCTTAACAATATTATAATATTTATTACGAAATAATAAAGTTTAAGATAAAAGTCAAGTCTCATCTTTCGTGGCGCGTACTATAACAGACCATGACCCACTCGCTGGAGTGTCCTAAGTGCCCGTTCACCGAAAGACCTAAAGAATGCCACTGATGCCGCAATCAACGTGCCCACATACCTACTGGGTTCAAACTATAAAAAAAATAACGAGGAAGAGTACCATAGGTTCACTTTATATGAATTCATTTTAATAGTCAGTTCTTGTATCAATGCAAGCGAAATCGTTTCGCGTTTCCAATTGTACTTAAATATCGTTTGTCGCAAGTTCCAAAAGCATATTCATTGCTCGCTCCAGTTACCCGAAAAAGGTAAACAATCAACGTTTTACTTACAATATACGCAATGGAAATATTGGAAACTGCTCTGCTTTGAAGAGGAACCTTTAATAAAGTCGAAATATCAATTTGAAAATGTTGCTTTATTAAAAATCTGTGTTTTCCTTCATCTTTATGAAGCTTTGAAGATGGCGGATGAGTCTGTATTTGCATGTTTTTTCCTGTTATTGGGATTGCTCGGTATATGAATATTATTTTGGATTTATTTGTTTCTACAGCCTACGGCTTTGTACGGAAAGATGAGACCAATATTTGATGAGGTAAATAAACAGTAGTTATCCTTTACAAATATAATCTTCTTATCGTATCTAAATATGCAATGATTAATATGACGTATATTATATCCCCTTTACCAATAAACGCTGTATAGCGTCTCTATAGTTACACAACGTGTCTTCTTTTTTCGAAAGTCAAATTACTACGACTAAGGCTCTAGACAGACGGACCGCATTTCAACTGCAATCCAACCGCAAATTGCAGTTCGGATGCAGTTTGAATGAGTTGAGTTCTATTGCAGTCGTGTCAACTGCATTCAAACTGCATCCGAACTGCAATTTGCGGTTGGATTGCAGTTGAAATGCGGTCCGTTTGTCTAGTAGAGCCTTAAAGAGAGAAATCGGTGTATACCACGTAATACGTTGTAATTAAGTAAATTGAAGTCGCTTTTCGTGCCTATCTGTGTGACTCCGTTGTTCTTTTGAACTCCTTAACGGATTTTGATGCGGTTTTTAACCGACATTAGAGAATTTATTCCGGAAGGTTTATGTGTACCTATGTATAAATAAATTAAGATATAAGTAACAAAGAAATCTTCATGTTTTTTATTAACCGACTTCAAAAAAGGAGGTTCTGTATTCGACCCGTATGTATGTATGTATGTATGTATGTATGTATGTATGTTTGTTTGTCCGCGATTTTCTCAAAAACTAATGAACCGATTTTGATAATTCTTTCACTAATGTGATCTACATACTTTCAGGAAGGTTTTAGTATATAATACATTATATAATTATTCTTATGTACGATGTTATATGCATAAATGTACTGCATCTCCGGCATTTCTATGCGAATTTTGATGATTCTTCTAGTCGGTGTCTTCAATTCCTCAATGCACTAGTGATATTTAAATTTGTGTGAAGTAGGTACAACTAAAAAGTGAAAAATAAAAACTTTTTTACAAAAAAAACAACCGACTTCAAAAAAAACTACAAAGTGATAAATAACTTTAATATCGGAAGTCGGTGTCAAAAAACGAAAATGCGGAACCAACGACACCGACTTCCGAAATTAAAGTTATTTATCACTTTGTAGTTTTTTTTGAAGTCGGTTGTTTTTTTTGTAAAAAAGTTTTTTCAAGTCATAAAAACCTTGCGAAACAGGGGTAGGTCGCTAGTATAACAAAAAAAAAACAATTACTAAAGTCAGTCATTGTTAGGTTCCGAGACAGATTGTTTTCAGGAATAAAATAAAATCCTGTTTAATTTTCAAATGTGAACGAAAAATACAATAGCATTGGAAGCAGAATGAAATAGACAAAAGGGAATACAAAACATTCTTTTTTCACACTAAACGGACGACTGAACGTTGAATGACACGATTTTTTAACAATAGATAGGGTCATCGTAAAAATGTAGATGATAAAATGAAAAGTTGAATTGAACCGTGGAGGTTATCAAGAGAACGATAACATCCTGTGACGTGACCTTTGTTTTCAGTCTCACGCACGGACGAGAATTACGAATTTAAGTTACGTAAACTTAACGTAAATTCGAATGTTTTCAAACTAAGTATAGCATATCATTTTGGTTTAAATTTATCCGACAAGCAAATTAGTATCACCCATACATATGAAATAATAATAAAGTCTTAAAACTAAATGTATGCGCGAAACGACTATTTTCAGTTCTAAAATCGTTCCAATCTATGTTAGGCGGATCACAACAGATATTGTATTATCAACGCGCCACGCGACGGGGTGCGGGAAACGGAGCCAATTGTCCGCGCGGAATCGCTTTTTGTTGAATCTTTATGTAAAAAATCGCGTGGCGCGTTCCAGTGTGTGACCCAACTTATGTTTAGGTCCTCCACGGGGTCGTGCTAGACCCACTGTTTCCTAGGTATCTGAGTACTAGGTACCAACTCCAGTATTTACAGCAACTTTATTATTCTGTATGATAATGAAAATTACCTACCTATAAAACGTTTGACCTGGGACTGTTTTATAACCAATCAAAAGGCTTGTATTTTTTTTAACATTACACAATAAACTTTACATCCGTCGGATAACGAGAATTCAGAATAATTCAGTTATTTTTCAAATTGTTTTTCGCGTAATCCAAACAAGTTATATTTGAATACACTGAGTTTATATGCAAGCCTCGAGCAAAAATTATATTCAATGGCAACCAAAATTAATTTTAATTTTAATGAACCTGTGATCGGCAATTACGGCCTTTTTGACCACAGTGTAAAAAAGTGAGATGAAATGTTTAAATGGTGATATAATTCAATTAAACCAAGTAGGTACAGGCCATTTTGAATTGTCTAGGGGTCGGTCAGTCACAAAGATGAAGCTAGTTGCCCCTTCCAAAGCGTAGTAGGTTCCTTTGGAGAAGAACGGGCAAGAAACTTTAAAACTCCTCAGTAGGTATAATAAAGGCGATGTAAGAAAATTTAATTTACTTTTGTATACTTAATTTACTTAAAGTAAGTATTAGATTTCGCACTTAAGAGTCCATCAAACTAACTTTGCAAGTGGACGTCTGAAAGCACCCGCGGATGACTTGTTAGTCGATTCACACGAATTTACTCGCCCAATAATATTTTTTTTCTATTGGCGGCTCGCACGAAGATAATTTATTTGTGGGCGAGTCAACAACTCGTGAGAAATGAAAATGCAATTGGCACATTTTTTATTTTATGCAATAGGTACATTACAAAATGTGCCAATTGCCACACCACATTTACTACAAATAAATTAAGTTTGTACGAGTCGCCTATATAAAAAATAATATTATTTAAAAATGACGATTCGCACGTTTCGGGCGAGTAAATTCGTGAGAATCGACTAAAAAGCCGATGCGATTGTAGAACAATTTCTATGAAAACTTAATTGAAATTGTTCTACCAGCATCGCGTCGCACCGCGCCGCGTCGCACCTGTCTGCTACTTGAAACAAGTTGAACGATTTCATTTTGTCCGAGAAAGCAATCTTGAAATGTAATTCAGGACTTTCTTCTGCTAAGTTTTACGTTTTTAAAGTAATTTTCTATTGTGATTTTCCTCAATTAGCTGATTGCTCTTTAATTAACTAGAGATCTTTTTCAAATGGTGATAATTAAATTGCTTTGTGTTGATCTTAAAAAGGCAATGGGGAGTAGGGATGACTCTTTAACGTCTTTTTTATTCGTAAAGGTTTCATCACTTACCTAGGTGTACCTACCTACTCGCGTCTGATCTGCGAAGTAACTGTGCAACACACAAAAAATTGCCATGCCTTTCATTTTGACAGTTCGACAACATTCATTGCGTTAATTACGTTGTCGGGGAGGTGAATTTTTGAAACATATGAAGCAATGAATTAGGAGTATCCTTCAAAATTCTTCAGATTGTGAAAGAAAGTATGTTACGCCGTTGGAGTGCTGGGCACACCCACGCGTATTAGTTAATCTTGCATATCTTATAGCCAAGACAACTTATGTAACTGGCAGTGGGTAAACGCGAGCTGAATATACAAACACTATCATAACCCTCTAATTTTCTTTATAATGACAACTACTACTACTAGGTACCTACAAGATCCATAACCTGAAACCACTGCTCCACTGTTCTCAAAACGGTGAAGGACAACATCATGAGGAAACCGGTATGTCCTTGAACCAAAAAATCGGAGACATGTGACTTCCACCAACCCGCACTGGGCCCGCGTGGTGGATTATACAGCCCACTCCGTCCCGAAGAGAGGAGGCCTGTATCCCAACAGTGAGAACATTATAGGCTGATTACATATGTTATGTAAGATCAACAACCTATAAACGAACTCCCTTAACCACTCACAAATTATCGCCATAAAACCAAAAACATGGCTTTCATAAAAAAACGAGAAACGCCAAACCTATTTCACAAAACGCAATAACAAAAATCTATAAACAGACTACAATGGTTCGATCCCCGCTGTTGTTCGTCCGTACGCGATAATTAATCCAATTTGGGGATAAAAGCCGTCCACAGGGGACGCTTTCAAACTAGTGACACTATACTCACTGTGCAAAATTCTGTAGCTATACATCGTGTTTCAGAAATGTGTGGTCATATTTAAGGGTGTGGTACCGACCATAAGGTTGGATTTAGTGATCGACCGAACGGCGACGGACGCTGACTATTGGTCGTGACGGTCGGTCGCTCGGTCAGCGTCGCACTTAATGCCCGCGCATACCGACATGTCGCGTCAGTCGTGAAGTGCGTAAGACTGCGTTTTGTAAAACAAGAAAATATAATTTTCTCTTGACTGTACTTACCTGTCAAAAAGAGTAAGGGGATCAGACTTAGTTATAGTAGATAAGGCTGAAATTAAAACCTAAGAATAACTATCAGGGGATCCGGGGGGGGGGGTTCAGGGGATCAGACCTGAATAAATTGTAGCGATTCATCAGCGCTGTACTGTAGTATTTAATATGTTTTCATTGATATACCTATAGCTACGTTCGACCAATGTCAGCGCTGGCCGTCGGTCGAGTATATTACCTAAATGATTCTCCACGTGACCAACATCATGATCGCGAAAACTAATCAGCTGTCCCATTCAAAACCTACTCGACCGAAATGTATGGGACACCTGGTTAATTGTGTATTCGTGATTTCGTGATTTCGTGGTTGATGGTGTAGCACACCCTTAAATATAGATAACCACATATTTCTGATACATGCTGTAGTTGCAAAGAGATGAGTTGGGTAAGATCCTCTTTTGGGACAGTATTGGTGATGGCAGGATGTATTTTGGGAACGTCTGGAAAACCGGAACGAAGGGTCTGTCACGTAGTTGAAGACGGTGTATCCTGCGCCCTAATTGCGTAATACATTATCAATCTCAATCATTTTGCAAGATATTGCTAATCCATTGCTTCATATGTTCGAAAAATGTGTCTGCTAAACAATGTAAACAAAGCAATGAATGTTGTTGAACTGTCAAAACGAAACCCATTGCTACTGAAGTACTTACTGATAGTGTGTTACGCAATCACCGTACTGGTGTTATATATTGTCCTTCATATTATGTAATTCTAGTTCTTTTAAATTTCCTAGTTAGGTCTTCTCATCTCATGTTCAATAGATCATTTTATGCGATTATTTGTCTAATTTGGTTTGACAGAGTAAGCTGTCTGACATTCTTGCGGAGGATCCGTGGGGAAATCAAGATATGCTAGGATTTAGACTCTGTTTTTAATATTCTGCGGACTGCGTACATTCGTTGTAAGATAAATAGCAGCTAGACTTACTACATAATTAATATGGATGTAATTATTGATCTATGATCAGTCTATCTGTATTTTTTTAAATAATAAAGCTGAAGATTTTGTTTGTTTGAACGCGTTAATTTCTGGAACCACCATTTGGATTTGAAAATATTTTTTTTGTATTTGATAGCCCAATTCTTGGGGAAGGCTACGATGGATATTACGTTTGGTCCCTTAAGGGGCTTACAGGACCTAAACGCAAAAAACGCAAGTTTTAGAAACAATAAAAGTAAATGATCGCCTACAGTAAAAAAAACCAAAAAAATATATGATATTCTTCAGGATAAATGCTAGGATGATAGTGTGTTGAAAACATAATACAACTTATTTGGTACGATAGAAAAAAAACATGAAGATACCTCTAAAAACTTTTTATTTACAACAAAATTCATACTAATATACATACAATCATTATGATTTTTTGTCAGATTATTCTACATGCAACATACTAAAATTATAGTGTTTTAGTTTTTTTGTCCAAAGACTAGATTTTTCGTAAATCGATAATTGCTTCATATTTTGCAATAAATTACCAGCGTTGTGGCATCGCGCTTCTCTTTCTTTTCTATGCAGACCGACAAAGACCGCGCTTTAGGTCATGTAGTCCTCTTAAGACCCGAGCAAAAATTAAACAAGCGATAAGTACGACGCGGTGGGGTGTTTCGGAGGTTTAAGAGGACTACATGACCTAAAGCGCGGTCACTGTCGGACTGCATAGAAAAGAAAGAGAAGCGCGATGACACAACGCTGCTGGTAATTTATTGCAAAATATGAAGCAATAATCTATTTACGAAAAATCTATTGTTAGGACTAAAAAATTAAAACACTAGAGTTTTAATATGTTGCTAGTATAATAATCTGACATGACAATGATTGTATGTATTATTAGTATGGTTTTTATTGTAAAAAGTTTTTAGAGGTATCTTTTTGATTTTTTTCTATCGTACCAAATAAGTTGAATTATGTTTTCAACACACTATCTGCCTAGCATAATATATCCTGAAGAATATCATATATTTTTTTGATTTTCTTTACTGTAGTCGATCATTTACTTTTATTGTTTCTAAAACTTGCGTTTTTTTGCATTTAGGTCCTGTTATCCCCTTAAGAAATTTCACGCGAAGCTAGTGCTTTATAAATCCTGTCTTATAAGTAGATTTTCATGTAAAATTGTAATCTTAGTAAATATTAAACCAAACTGTCAACATGTATAAAGCATCCAAATAACATATTCATAAACCAGTTTCATTCAATTATTGGCAAACGACACACATGACACAGGGCGGTAACATTAAAAGTAGATCAACATTTATAGCACATGTATGCGTAAGTAGGCTAAACGACTAAAAATAAAACATGTCCATAACGCCGAGCTATTATGAAAGCCTCCATGAGCAACAAGAATTAACTCCACATGGATTGGCTCAATGAATACACGGCTATTTTTAGCCGGAGATGTCTAAGTGCGGTCACCACCGTTTACGGACAAAGAGAGACAATTACTGAATGTTGTCGTCCAACTTGTTTATTTAGGGTTGTGTTTGTACCCACAGATTGGACAGACTTTCCGATGTTTGTGTATTAGTGTCATGTCAATAGCTGGTTTATATAATCGGGGGGCTCAAGGGATAAATCTTAAATCTATAGGTCGAAAACAAGGCTATTTAAACTCAAGCGATAACCGTAGGCAAAATCAAGTAGGCTTACTTATAACCTTTAGTGTCATCTTTGACGTTTGACGTTCACACAAGGGTCCGGAACTTCAGACGAAATTGTTAAACATTGCGCCTTGCTGATAGTCAAAGTTGTGTTATGATTATGACAAACACTGGGACCGATTTATTCAATCGGTTTGGGGGAGAAGACTAAAGCTAACATCTATTAGGTATTGTTTGAGTTTTATTACGAGTAACTAGGTTTATTTTTTGAGTAGATATTTGTCGTGTAAACCTTACAGGTTTCTTTGATAATATTTACAAATAGCCGAAAAAAGGTGTTGCCGCAACCTGTTCTATGTAGTTTAGTCATTTATATATTCAGAACATTAATTTCGATCGTGTATATTATTATGACACTTCATTGCATATTTCTCCAAAAGTTAGCTGATATTTTTTCACTTCAGGTAACGTATTCTGTACCTATGACACGATGAACGAAACCGCGCCAACTGAACGCGATATTGGCATGATTAGCTAAGGAATTGGCGTGGTTTCGAAGTAAGGAATCATTGAGATAAAATACTGGTGTTCAGCTGCATCCAGTTAGACTAGAAGCCGACACCAACATAGTTGGGAAAAGGCTAGGCAGATAATGATGAACTTACACTTTATACTAAAAAAAATATAAAAATAATCCGGTTAAGGAATTACTTACCTGATATATATTTTTTTAATCGTATCTAATCATAAGCTATAGTGGAAAAATGTCAACTTTTGGAGGGCACTGTACATTGTTATAATTAAATAAATAAAAAACCTCACACCAACCTCCTCCCTCCTCTCCTCTCCTCCTTAATTCTGATGCTGAAAATCAGCGTCAGCTGGTACACCTTGTGTTATCATCTGACATTATGCTGAGCTGACGCCTTTTTGGCATTATAATCTTTGTTTTCTGTTAAGTATTTATAGTTTTAAGGTGTATTTTTTTGCTGTAATGCCAATAAACGCATTTTTCTTTCTTTCTTTCTTTCTTTAATAATCATGTCCCACACTACACATAATTATAGTCACCCTTCTGAAGGGAAGATCCCTTACCGTTTTAGCTCAGTACCCACGTGGACAAGAATGGAATTAATAACAAGCGCTAATAGCCTTTTAGTTCATATGCTCTTATTCTATTAGCGCAATTTATTTAAAAACTTTAATTAATGTTTTTTTTTGTACGATCAAGTTTCATTTATTAATTGAATACATACTCGTACGTCGATATGGAACGAAATAAATGTTTGGACGTCTAATATAAACTTTGTCCAATTATGGAATATCAATGAAAAAAAAAACAGATATTTATATGTCGCATCCGGTCACTCGTTTGACTATTTGGAACGCGAGCGCCACCTGGTGGCGCTGACTGAGTCTAGCTTGCCTGAGTTCGTAGGGGGTCGATGACAGCGCGACAGAACGATGTGGAGCTCACTTGGAGAGTGGACATCGTACGAACAACATGTGCTCAGAAACTGTCCCGCGTCCCGTTTCTGGTTGCGTCGTGTACCTACAGTGTGTGATTCGCTGGTAGTGTGATTAATTTGTACGTGAAATTATAATCTGATTTGAACTGCAAACGGTTTTTCTATTGCACAATAACCAACACTACCCACAGTACGCCCACAGTACCTAGTTAAAATATGGCTGATGATAACGAGACACGTACATACCTTCTCCGTCATCAGAAGTGGGATTCGTGTTGGTTCAAGCGCAAAATAAGAACGCTTAAAGTGAAAGTGACCGTTGACTTTTGAAAAACAAAGTGCAAACATGCGAACGCTTAATCATGGTGCATGTTGTTTTGGGAATAGGCTGTATGCAGAAATACCTTTGCCGAGTGACGCGCCTGTGGCGACTACCGCAATGTTTGAAAAAAAAAAAAAAGTGTCTCTAACCGTCGTTTGAGACACACATACCTTCTCCGTCATATAGAAAAGTGCTTTTGCAACAATGTGAATAACCTATTTTTTTTTCGTTTCTGTTTTTTGTTTTTTTGTGGAAACTTGTAAATGGCCTTTTAAGACCACTGTATAGGTAGGTATGTAAATTAGCTGAAAATTCCCGAAAAGAATAATATAAATAGTCCTTAATCACAAGGTCGACCGTCTTACCCATCTTATTAACTGAAAATGAAATCCGATATACTTATTTTAATTACTTAGATTCCGAAATACATATTTTTACATACTTTTTTATTACACGTCCTGAAGTGCCATTCCAGAATATAGCAAATTCCATTACTTTATGGTAAAGGTCAACATGCAATCAAATTCAGGGAAAAGCGTCTATATCATAAGGAATCATATGATTTATCAAAGGTCAAAATATACCCTTTAATTTGGTGACACGCGTTCACTCCCGTCTCAGATTAACTGAATTTTCGTCAATAGAATACAAGAAAGGAAAATGAAAGACGTTTCCTTTGAGATTTGTCAGCGGAATGTGTGAATATAACCCTCATCGAAATCAATATGGATAAAACACTACATTATAGACGTATAGGTACAGGGTATAAAGTTCAATCATAATCCTCTATAGAAAAGGGAGGATCTTCCGACCAGACGGGTGTTGTGTCTGGCGTCAAATTGATGTCGGAACGTTGTATAAAATATGCTAGTTTCGCGCCAAACTCTGCTTGCGCGATGCAAGATTTTGCGTGACGTCAGTGAGATGCGTAGTTTGCATATGCCGGTGTAGATGCCGCCCTAACACTACACGATATTTAGATGTTTATTTATTTTATAAAATCCCGACCCTTTCTCATTTTCTCTTATTACACTATCCCCATTAAGGTAAAGGGTCCCTGAATATCGCTTACTGTAATAATAAGGCTTTTGAAGTAATAGTTGCCTAGCAAAATCAGAACATAATTTATTGTCAGTGAAGTGTTAGCTGGTCTACTCATACCTACCTAAAATGTTGTTTAACTAATAAATATACTGATAATTCATTTTAATTGAATCGAATCAATATATTAGAGAAAAAATACATAAACAAAAGCCATATTACAGCGGTTTTTATGCCATGTTTTAACCAACTAGCTGCGCCCCATGGTTTCACCCGTATAAGTTTTGTTTGCATGAGAATATCGGGATAAAAAGTATCATATGTCCTCATCCAGGTTATGCCTTATTCATGTGCTGAGTTTTATCCAAATCCGTTTAGACGTTTTAGCGTGAAAACGTAACAAACAAACATACAAAAAATCAAATATTTTATCTTTATAATAATATATATCTATATATATAAAAGGAGAACTGACTGACTGACATATCAACGCACAGCCCAAACCGCTGGGTCTAGAGATTCCAAATTTGGCACGTACGTTCCTTATGAGGTCTAGGGGTGCACTTAGAAAGGATTTTTCAAAATTCACCCCCTAAGGGGGTGAATGGGGGGGGTGAAATTTCACGCGGACGAAGTCGCGGGAAGAAGCTAGTATAATATATAGGGTGACTGGTAATTAGTGACCGATACCTAAACACGTGATTGTACTCATGATAACAAACAACTTTTACTATGGGACAAAACCTGAAATCGCGAAAAAAAAATCTGCTGTTCAGTAGGTACATTTTGACCAGTTAGACGAACATAAACGACTAAACAGCAGATTTTTTTTCCTTTGTACCTATTTTTCTGTTCTGTTCTTTCTTGTCTGTTTATATATGTGTGTACATAAATAGTAAAATAAAATAAATAAATAAATAAGGGGCGTCCTCGCTCAAAGACTGATATTATAAAATATCTCATTCATCGAACTAATACATATTTAATAGGTAAGTATCAAAATAACAGTTAAGTAATTTTGATAGAATAAGCTGTTTCGAAGTTATAAGATTCATTACAAGAACAGAGATTTTATCTACTATAGAATATTTGATTTTAAGATAGGCATTAACCTTATCTTTATCGTCTAAAGTTATTTTAAAGCGAATCGGATTTCTTCATTCATTTAAAGTTACCGATTTAGATCAATCTGATTTGAATGTTAATTAGCATTAAATTTTTTGAATATTATTTGGAGCCCAGCTGAATTCTGTGATAAATTAAATCATGCATGTTGGTGCCGTAATTAGGATGGGTGCAAACTCTGAGAGCACAGCAGTTCTGACATTTCGCCGGACCTTTGTCTATTCATTGTCACACTGCTGTTTTTGCAACGCGTATGTACAGACGCCAGCACATCAACCTACTACAATCTGTCAGATTTCTTTAATGGATTTTCAACTTTATTGCTAAAGCATAAGGTTCAAGATTGATTGGGAAAATTTGACAGTTTGGGGTAGGTTGATGTGCTGGCGTCTGTACATGTAGTCAACTGCCCTCCCAGCGTGTGGGAGGCAAACAAATGGTTTAACAATAGGACGTATGTATGCTTCAGGTTATATTTGGTAAGTCGTTCTGTGTAAAATCGACGTTACTGGCCAGACCGCTTGCTTGTAAAGACTATTAATTCTCTTAATTATGATAGTAAGTAGTAACTTAATTATGAAGTTAGTAAATAACTCCTCACTTTATTAATATAAGCCTTTGGGCTCCAAACTTTGAAGATACTGTAATTATTTATTCATTGAGTCTAAAACAAATCGCAAAGTATGTGCGCAATATGGATGGAGTAAGGGAATTATGCAGTTACCTACTTGAGGAAAGAAAGAAAGAAAAAAAAGTTTATTTGGACACAGTTCGTAAAACACAAAAAAAAAAATGTTTCAAACAAAAATAGTGTGCCTTACGGCTGCGCCAAAAAGGTTCATTTCAGCATTTTAGCTAGACAGATGCTGTCTGACGCTAATTTTTTAATGAACTTTTAGGGACAAGTGACGGGGAGTACACACAGTTTCAACATACTTTTTATACTTACTTATAAATAAATAAACTAGTAATCAAATACATACCATTACAAAAACAACAAAGTCACAGCAAAACCTGTCCTTCTCTATCAATCTAGATGAGATTGAAGCATTTTTTTTTCTCCGTTGATGTAATTACTGTATGGCGTTCCAGTAATAGGATAAATAAATTATATACAGACGCCAGCACATCAAGCTATCTGAAACTGTCAAATTTTCCCAGTCAACTTTAAACCTTATGTTTTATAAATAAAGTTGAAAATTTATTAAAGAAATTTGACAGATTGTAGTAGCTTGATGTGCTGGCCTCTGTACCTAACCACCTATTGCCATTGTAGTGTCCTTTGTTTCTTTTTAAATTTATTTGTATAGTAAGTTAGGTAGTCATTTATTTTAGTATCAAATGTACACACATCAAAAGTGTCTAGGGATCAAGCATTTTTATGCGGATTTCTTGAGATTGAGATGTGGCTTTGTAATAAATTTATGATTTTATAAATTTATATGGATCCTTTTTGGTGCATTTCATAATTTGAATCAGGAACTGTGAATCAAATTCGAGTAAAAGATGAAAATCAGCTGTCAATATTTTCCCTATAAAAACATACAACGCATTGAAGACATTATTAGTGCTACTGTTTCCCTACTACTGATTAAAACCAACGTTATTATGGAGCGGCGACGTCATTTAAGCAGGGAAGAAATGCTCAGAGCCGTGGGAATGATAGAAGCTGGTTCCCGGCAACGTACTGTGGCTTTAGCTCTGAATACAAGTCAGAGTGTTATCAGTCGACTTTGGACACGTTACCGAAGCACTGGTACCGTGGCTGAGCGCCATGGAGGACGGTATCGCTGCACCACACGGAGACAAGACCGATACATTCAAATCTTAACTCGAAGAGCTCCAACAATAACCGCCATGATGTTAGCCGTGAGGCTTCATCACTCTTCAGGGAACTTAATTAGCGACCAAACAGTCAGAAACCGCTTGCATGAAGTGAACCTTCATTCCCGAAGACCGCTACGGGTACCACCTATAGCAATGCACAATCGTAGGATTCGATATCAATGGGCTCTTGAACACAGAAATTGGGCAGAAGAACAAAGGCGTTTCGTGTGCTTTTCTGATGAGTCTCGTTTTGGTATGAGACCGGATACAAGACGTATACGACACTGGAGAACCCCTGGACGCCAACAGCGATTAAAATCCTGCCAGGAAGTCCATCCTTATAGTGGTGGAACCATCATGGTATGGGCGGGTATTTGGATCGGCGGAAGAACTGAGTTGATTTGGATCAGAGGCAACCTCAACGCTCAAATTTATGCTGAGACGATTGTATCAGACGTCATCGTTCCTCTACAAGTGCAAATCGGTCCCTTATTTCAGTTAATGCATGATAATGCACGACCGCACACCGCAAGAGTTGTAAGACAGACTCTCGCCGCAGCTAACATCAATGTCCTGCCCTGGCCTGCTCAGTCGCCAGACTTGAACCCGATTGAGCATGCATGGGATATGCTACAGAGAAGAGCTCTGCCGAATATGGAGGGTATCCAGTCGCAAGAAGACCTTTTTTTGTTGTTGCAACGAACATGGGCTGCCATTCCACAGCGTGATTTGGATGAACTCATTTTGAGTATGCCAAACCGATGTTCTTGTGTTGTTAGTGTTCGCGGTAGAAACACGGATTATTAATTGTTTAAGTTACCCAATAAAATTTTAAAGAAAACTGTTATTTCAGTCTTTTTTTCGAACTTTTGTGTTAGTGGTTCAAATGTCAAAAATCCCTTTATTAGGAAAATGGCAAATTTCTTTATTAATGCAAAGGTGACTTGGTTTATCGTTACTGTGACAAACGAAAACACTTTATTTGATGAATCCTTAAAGAAAATTTTAATTAATATCAATCAGGAGAAAAGTTATTGCAAAAATATATGTTGATCCCTAGACACTTTTGATGTGTGTATTATAGTTACATTGTAATTATAGTTAGGTACTACCTATAATTCATGTTAATATTGGTTGCTGTCTCAGTTATTTCTGCCTACGTTTCATTCATCATTTCAGCTACTGTTGGGTGCAGGCCTCCCCCTTCATCTGCCATATTTCCCGGTTCTGTGCGTCTCTCATGGCAGGCCAGGTGTTTCCCGCGACTTTGACGATATCGTCAACCCAACGCGCATTTTGACGACTCTGCACCCTGATTGCGTAACACACTATCAATCGTAATCTGAATCATTTTGAAGCAAATTGCTAATCCATTGCTTCATAAGTTAGAAAAATTTGTCTGCTCAACACGTAAATAACGCAATGAATGTTGTTGAACTGCCAAAATGAAACCGATTCCGATTGATAATGTGTTAAGTACACAATTTGGCCTAACCTTGGCCACGATTTGGTCACAGTTTACGTTTACTTTGACTAGAATTTGCATTAAAATATTTGGAACAAGTCGCAACATTCAACTAGAATTATTTAGACGGCGATTTTCTAATTCTTACTACCTATTTAACTTTATGTTGAACTGAAGTTTAATTACCAACGGTGAAAGCTTTACAAGCTCGTGTGGACAAATTGCAACATATTACATTTAACTCCACATCTTTGAGTCTTTAGAATCCTAATACACAATAATATGAAAATTTCATAGAAATTAATTATTTCAAGGAAGCAGACTGCAACGAGCAAAATTCACACATTATTTACACAAAACAGATTTCCCAGCATTCAGAGATCTACCTACGTCATAAATACCTTACAGTTACGCAAAACAGGTTCAAGTTTGAGAAAAGACCGAAGTATTTCGTAACAGTTATCATCTGCCTAGCCTTTTCCCAACAATGTTGGGGTCGGCTTCCAGTCTAACCGGATGCAGCTTAATACCAGTATTTTACATGGAGGTGGTGATGGTGGTGAGATGGTGGATTATGGCCCACTCCCTCTAATAAAGAGGAGGCCTAAGTCCCAGCAATGGGAACATTTTAGGCTGATTATCCTTATTCTGTTCATGCACTGACCTTGGACAAAGAGAAAAATCCAAAACGAGTCAAAGATTAACTTCGCTTTAGTGTTATCAACCAAATAATCCTAATCCTAACCTCGTATTATAAATGCGAAAGTAAGTTTGTTTGTTACCATTTCACGCCTAAAGCACTGAACCACAGACTGAACCGATCATCCTGAAATTTTGCATATATACGTTGTCAGGTATACAGAAACGGATATAGGGTACCTTTCATTCCGAAAAAAAAAGTGCTGTACCCGAGGAAAACAACAATAACATTATTATGATAATAGATGGCGCCACGTGTCTATTGAACTTTGTCACATTATTTAATTCTGAGGCGGTACGAAGTTCGCTGGGTCAGCTAGTCCACCGATATATATCAATTTAGCCACCAAAACCCATATTTCCCATTATTCTTCCCAAAAAAATATCCAATAACGGTACCACAACACTTCTATAGTGTTTCGAGAGTGCCATGTCAGTGGAACGACGTGATAACTCACTCCGATCATATCAGGCGCCCCGCTGAGTCCATTTTTATGGCGAAACGAGACGCCATTTGTATATAGATTTCTTTTTTATACAGCGTTATTAAATTAATATGGACACGTCAGGACAGAAATATTCGACTGCTTAGTATTAAATTGAGTAATAAGTGTTTTTTTTCTTATGTGTCGATCGTGCTTGTCATTATTTATTATTATTATGATTTATTTCAATACTAGCTGCGCCCCGCGGTTTCACCCGCTTCAGTCTCGATCCCGTGGGAATATCGGGATAAAAAGTATCCTATGTCCTTTCCCGGGACTCAAGCTATCTCTATACGAGTACTTTCATCTAAATCGGTTCAGCGGTTTAGGCGTGAAAAGGTAACATACAGACAGACAGACAGAGTTACTTTCGAATTTATAATATTAGTATGGATAGTATGGATTGATGGTAGGTATCATACATTTATAACCGAAATGAGACCTAGTAGGTACTCCTACTTGCATACTTTTATGCAAGTTACTGCCATGTGTACCTATTCCTGGCTTAACTTACATTGTAACAGTTTATTATTCTGTATAATCTACATTAAAAAGTAACTACGATGGTCTCATTTACCTTAAGTATAAGGTCCGGCCGCGCTTTTGCCAAAGATGTAAACAACAATGGCCGCTCGAAAATGAATAAAATCGATATACAAGAAAATTTATGTTAAGTAATGTTTGTTTTCGTCTAAATCTCCTAGCTAACTAGACAAAAACAAACATTACTTAAAATAAATGTTCTTGTAAGTATAGGTATCGATTTTATTCAATTTCGAGCGGCCATTGTTTACAGATAGTGCAATCCACGAAGACGCGCCCCACTTTTCTTCCTAATAGTGGTTATCGCCATGCAGTTAATTCCGCTAGTGTTTTAGTTTTTCGATACACACTAATAAGTAATTAATCCTATCGAAAAAACTAAAACACTAACAGAATGTTGCACACTTGTACTGTAAGCGATTAGGAAGAAGATTGGGGCGCGTCTTCTTGGATGACACTATATCTGTACATCTTTGGCAAATTTAGAAACCCCGGATCTTAAGTACTTATATTATGTCCCTTTAACGATCGGTTAATGATTCACTAACTTTAATAAACATCTCTGAATACCGTCATCTCCATAATATCAAAAGCTAATTTATGTATCTTCATATTTCAACACAAAATTAAAAGTTTTATCATTTCGCAAAGGCGGTTTGAAACTCCCTATGATAGCCCGAAGCGTTCCTCAAACTTGTTGGAAATCTCCAAGTTGCTCGTACATCGTCAATTTATTCGGAATATATTTTTGCAGAGCAGTGGTGGCCAAGTGGTAACGGCCGTGACTTACGAGGTGTAGGTCGTAGGTTCGAACCCAGACAGACGCTTTACTTTGTGTAAATTATTTCATTACCACTGCTCTCAAAACGGTGAAGGAAAACATCGTGAGGAAACCGGCATGTCCTAGAACCAAAAGTTCGAAGACATGTGACATCTGCCAACCCGCATTGGGCCCGTGTGGTGGATTACGACCCACTCTCTCTCACCGAGAGGAGGCCTGTGTCCCAGCAGTGGGAACATTATAGGCTGATTATGTTATGTTATGTATATTTTTCACTAGCTTCTGCCCGCGACTTCGTCCGCGTCAAATTCCTTGTTCTCCTGCCCCACGCCCTCGCATCACATAGACCCCCGCGCTTCGTTTTCCTTTAGCATATACCTATACTTTCTGACTTTCTTTCTTTTTGATCGGGTCCTAAGGGTCGTAGCGTTATATCAACGTTTCCCCAAGACCTTCTTCAAGAACTGGGCTATCACATGCAAAAATAATTTTTCAAATCCAACGTTCGCATCAGCTAATCTCCGTCTTAATCTGTCAAAAATACAATCAATTTACATAGATTTTTGACAAGTTTTGACATTGATTGTCACTGAGATGTGATTTTGACTTGAATTTGAACGACACGAGAATTCGCCTTCAAACAAAACAACAAACAAGCTCTTCGGATTTATTATTAATAATAGATAATTATTATATAAGTACCTGTATTAGATACTTTATTACTTGTTTAGGGCTGATTTTCCCATCGTCAGATAACTTTTATTCAAGGAATAAAATTGACGTTAGACAGTTCATGTATAAAATAACTGTCGATATTTCAAAATTATTCCTCGAATAAAGCTATCCGATGATTGAAAAATCAGCCCTCAATAGCAAGCAAGTTATTGAGAAGATAATTGTATAGAGGAAAGTCTTTGATGTGTAACGGCTTGCCTAATTGAATTGTTTTAACAGCCAGAATTAATATAGAGCCATGGCCGTAGGCTTTATTATTAACGTTAAGTTAATCAATAGGTAGGTATGATAATGCCGTTAGGTGTTTATTATTTCTGCCGTCAAAGAACTATTATTATCTATAAGTTTAATGTTTATAAATGTTAAATAATATTAAGTATTGAGAGAGGTTTGTGGCTAAGTAATAACAGCCGCACGGGTCGATCGATCAGGTTAAGCTACGCTTGACGCGGTTGGTCCGTGGATGGGTGACCATGTTCACATACCAAGACCCCTCCGTGCTTCGGTCCCGGCTGTCATTCGTGGATCTTTGACAGTCGTTACGGGTGTTCAGTAGCCCGAAAGTCTGACAACCAGTCATACCAAGTGGTATCGTATTAGTACCAGTAACTGGGTTGTGAAGGTCAGATAGGCAGTCGCTCCATGTAAAATAATGGTATTCAGCTGCATCCGGTTAGACTGGAAGCCGACCCCAACATAGTTCGGAAAAGACAGAGGCAGATGAAATCTTAAGTAGGTAATATTTTGATTTTTTGTATCTTTCACACTAAAGCGGCTGAACGGATTTGGATGAAATTTGGCATATGGGTACACCATGATCTGGATTACGACATAGGATACTTTTCATCCCGATATTCCCATGGAATCGGGACATATGCGGATGAAATAGCAGGGCGCAGCTAGTAACCAATAAAGGATTAACGAACTTATTTTAATTTACTGACATAGCTCTTAAATATCAATTATATTATATTTATAGAATATAAAGCCTCGTCATCGTGTACTACCTACGACCCCACTTCTGTATATTTTCTAAATTAAAGTCGCTTTTGGGCGTCTTTCTGTGGAACCGCGTTGTTCTCGTAAACTACGCAACGGTTTTTGATGCGGTTTTTACCATAACTTAAAGAATTTATTCCTATCGAATATTTAATTGTTTTAAACCAATTGAGCGAAACGAACCGTGCGTGTCAGGCGCGCCAACCAATTTGTAGCGGATTGTACCAAAATCACTTGTTTTCAAGCCGGTTTGTGCTTGATTTTTTTTAAGCTTTGGTGGTAATAAAGGTAATAAACAGCCTATAAATAAAAAATAGGTACTGTCTGTATTTAACCTCTCACACGTCTGCCTACCTGTCGAAACACCCGACGCGTCTGAGTAGGTAGTTGAATGGGCGCAGTAGTCATTGTTTTAACAATGACAATATAACAATGACACTGTTGTGCACACTTGGTGTACATTTGACGCTTGAGGGGTTAAGGTGTAAGCCTACTGTACCACAAATTAAGTAATAGTGGGTCCTACCTATTATGGCTATACGTAGGAACGCATTAATATAATTAATTATTACACATGATATGTTTCTTATTGATACAAAATGAGAGTATGAGTATCATATTTTCTTCCCCAATCTTGTGTTTTTTATATTAAGTAATGTCATAACTTTTTCTGAATTCATCTACGATTTGAAATATAGATAATTATAAGTAAATAGAGCTGAGGTACTTAATTAATTATTATATTATTTTTCTTATTGATACAAAATGAGAGTATAAAAGTATCGCATTTTCCTCAATCCTACGTTTTTATATTAAGTAATTTCTTCACTTTTTCTGAAATCATCTACGATTTGAAATGTACATAGGTATAAGTAAATAGAGCTGAGGTTAAAGTTCATTTTGAAGGTTTAGGTATTGATGTAAAATTTATTAATACGATAAAAATAATAGCACATTGAATGGATAAACTTCGCAATCTAAAGTAACTAACAATGTAAATCATCACACTAATATTATAAAGGCGAAAGTTTGTGAGTGTGTGTGTGTGTGTTTATTTGTTTGTTACTTCTTCACGCTCAAACGGCTAGACCAATTTTGATAAAATTTTGTATGGAGGTAGCTGACTCCCTGGATTAACATATAGGCTACTTTTTATCCCGATATTTGCACGGGGTCGACATTTACGCGGGTGAAACCGCCGGGCGCAGCTACTAATATATAAAAAAAAAAAACTAAATATATTACATTAACAAACTAAAATATGGTGTCGAAAAATTCTTTGTATAATTTAGCTTGGTGTTAAAAGAATACCTATGTAATTTAATTTCAGAGCAAGTTTTTAACAATTTTACTCTTTCAGGTCCACAAAATCCTACTAACGAGAGTCACGTCTGTGCATAGCGATAATTCAGCTTACGGCACTGTTATTAATTATTCTGAGCTCAGCTTTGAGATTCTGATGTCCGGAACTTTAAATGATATCGAATATCAGTTTTAACGAAGGGCTTTGAGGTATCCTATTAGATCAACGATAATGCACCTAACTATACTTTACGAGTAGTTACACAGTGGATAAGTAAGTACTTCAAACTCAAAGTAGGTATTTATTTCAAATAAACCAATTACAGGCACTTTTGGATTGTCAAGTGGTCGGTCAGCTAGAAAGATGAAGCTAGTTGCCTATTCTAACGATTAGTAGGTGTACCTATGGATAAGAACGGGCAAGAAACTCCACGGATACTCTTTTAAATTACTTAAAAAATTGTTAAAAAAAGCTTCCTGAGCAGTTACAAATAGTTATTTTACGGAAAAGTTCAATAAAAAAACATACTTAGGTAGGTAATAGGTACGAGCTGGTGACCGCAACTCCACGTCAATGCGCGTATTTTGCGTGCGGGTGGGAAAAATGATGATTCGATCCACCCCAGCTCCTCAAGGAAAGTCAGCAACCCCTTGATGTTACTGACCGTCTCCCGGAGGGTAAGTACCATAACATACTTAGATAGTAAGTATATTCGCAAAAAATCATGTAAATCCAAAAAAGTTGCCTTGTATTTTTTTGTTGAATTGAAAAACATTTCTCAAAGCAAAAATAACAAGACGAAATGCTGGACTTGTAAAACCTTTTTCAAGTTAAAAAAACAATAAATTTGTAAAAAATAAAATTTCTCTCTTTCATGTCGTAGTAATTAAACAAACATAAAGAAAATAGTAGTAAATAATACATTTTCTTAATGTGAATTCTCATTTTCTCAATAGTAGATCAAGAACTTGGAGTAGCAGAGAAAAACTAAGAAAAGACTTGCAATAACCACCTACTTAACTAATGCCATCAAAGGAATATGAAATATTATTATTCTTATCTTTAGGCTCAAATCGCACCGAGATGGCAGCGGCCGGCAGCGACGCGGCGAGCAGTTTCAGTGTCATATGCCGCTGCGCGGGAGTCGTCGGAGTGCTCGCCGCTTCGCTGCCGGCCGCTGCCATTTCGGTGTGATTTGAGCCTTATAGGAGTAGCAATGCAGTATTTATTTATTTATGTACTTAGAAGTCATCGTCATTCTCCTGCCCTTATCCCAATTTATTTGTGGTCGGCATAACATGTATTTTTCTTCCATACTTCTCTATCAGTCGTCATCTCGGTAGTCATCACCTTTCTAACCATATCATCATTCACACATTCCATTCATAGCTTCTTTGGGCTTCCTCTACTGTAATGTTAGCATGTAATAATTTGTAATTTTAATCCATTCATCCGCAAACACATCGCATTCAGGGTTGGCAGCCAGAAGGGCATTCAGAACCTTTAGAGTACGACAGACTGGGGATTCGACTCTGGCTACAGTTTTGGCCGGCAGTTGCGCAAACAGATTGTGCCTCAAAAGATAAAGAGCTTAATCTGTCAACAATATTTTATCCTCTAAAAAGCAATGTCACTCAAAAGTTATTATCATTTTTCTCGTGCAAAATTCTCACCACGCTCATATTCGTGGAAATGTACCAAAAATACAACAAAGGACGCCAAACTGAATACAGCAGAAAAGCTATTGTGTACACGTTGCAACGTCAGAAAGTTTAAGGGCAGATTTTTCAATCGACAGATATTTTTTATTCGTAGAATAAAATTGACGTCTGACAAATTTTGTATGGAAGAACTGTCAAAATTTCAAAATTATTCCTCGAATAAAGTTATCAGATGATTGAAAAATCAGCCCTTAACCAAATAAAAATCCTGTCAAGTGCGAATTGTAGTTTCGAACTAATAAATTTAAATTCGAAGTAGGTACCTAATAATAGCAATGGGTCTCATTTTGCAAGTTCAAAAACATCATTCGTTGCGTTATTTACGTTGTAGAGCAGACAAATTTTGGAACATATCAAGCAATGGATTAGCAATATCCTTCAAAATGATTCAGACTGAGATTGATAGTGTGTTACACTTTTTCGGTCTAGGTGTCATTCGCCAAGAATGAGAAGCCGATGGATGTTGTCGACTGAAATTTAAATTAATAAATGCGCTGTTTGTTTTCTATTAATAAAATTAAATTTTATTCGAGAACATCCATCGGTTTCTTACTAAACTTCAACTATATCTGACGATCCTGCATACTTATCTCTTTTGTTGACTGTACATAGTACTAGCACTGTGCAACGATGTGTCTACCAATGTGGCAACCACAAATTGGGTAATGTTGCGTAGGACAGCCTAACAGGTGGGGACTGGGGACCGTGGGGAGACGATTGTGGGCTGCTACCTCATCCTAATCGCTTTACTGAAAATATAATGCTAAATACTTGTCATTGCCGAGCTGGGCATTACAGAAATGAAAGCATTGGCGACCAGTTTAAATTGAGGATTTCATTTTGTTTTTGGCCTTCAGAACTCGTATTAATTTGGAGTGGTTGTGCTTGAGAATCCTACCAATATTATAAATGTGAAAGTTTGAGTGTTTGTTACTCAACCACGCAAAAACGGCTGAACGAACTTGGATGAAATTTAGACAGACAGACACAGACAGGTAGACAAACAAAAAGTATACTTTACTTTATATCCCGGTAGAATGTTCCCGTGGGATAGTATCCGACTTACACACAGGCGAAGCTGCGGGCTAAAGCTAGCATAAAATAAAGTAAGGGGGGAAAATAAAAATCTGCATAAAACAACCGTCTGTTCCCACGATAGGGTAAAGGCGGGATAGATGCCCCAGTGGGATAGTTGCCTCATTTTCAAAAAACCTAACTTCCCAGACTCGCGACTAAGAAATAATAGTTTAACTAAGAGCCGCAGGCACCCCGCACCTCAGTTAGCTACGGGCCGTCGTGCGGTGAGGACGTGTTTCGCTCGTGTGTGCATTCATCTCCGCGGCGAACTTTACAAACACGTCAAAATTTTAAAGGTTAGTATTTGCTGTTGTATAACTTTATAAGTAGTCATTAATTCCGTTATATTATTTATTACGTCAATAAACTGATTCATCAAGTATGCATCTAGATGTAAATAGTTGCTCTTTTGTTTTTTATTTATTTAAAAAAATACACTGGCATCTATCCCTATCAAAAAGGATAGTTGCCCTGATTTTTCGAGGTATAGGTGCCCCTAGAGGCATCTATCCCTCCATACACCATGTATACCCATAATATGTGGTTTTAGGGATATATTTTGAACATATTTTTGTGTTCTGTTATATTTTTATGTGTTTACATATATATTTGTATTTGGACTTTTTAGTGATTGTAGCAGAACCATGCCACAAAAATACAAAAGAAAGGAAGGAGTTCGAGCTCGGATATGTTCTTGGACTACAGAACAATTCCAGTTAGCTTGCGACGAAATGGATAGAAATACCATGGGGATAAAAGAAATATCCCGACAGTTATGGTTATTTTATTTGATCTCAAATTATGTAGAATTATATGCTAACGATGACAATTGAAAAAAAAATTAAAAACTGCAAAATGCTTTTTATTATTAGGCCCATGTTTCTTGGAAACAATTTCTGTTTTAGGAGTAGCTTTTTACTGCTAAAACACCAATTGTCCTCAAAACCTCATAAAAGTTTGGTTGAGTTTTTCGTTTATACAGTATGAAGGGCATCTATCCTTCTTAGTATTTTCATGGTGGGGCAACTATCCATACGGGTAGGCATCTATCCCCAAAAAAGGAGTTCCACAAAACCAAAAATTTGCAAAATCTGTAATTTGTAGGGCCAAAAATACAAATCACAGTTAAACATAAAGGATTAAACTAGCTAAATTCATAGAAATTATTTATATAAAATTGTGTTTTTTTTAATTAGGAGGATGTTTCAAAAAGTGGGGCATCTATCCCGCCTTTACCCTATAGAATTCGACTCCTAAATATTTTTCCAAGAATTCTCAATAGGTATAGAAAATACATTGAAATGACAGTCTCCCACAGACAAGGAAACGGAAAATCAACAACAGATTCATGGTTACCATGATCAAACGAGAAAATATTGAAAGGTAGTTCCAAAGTAATGTCGTAAAAACAGAGTTTGGGAAACGGCTAGACTACCAGGAAGGAAACAATGGATCAAACAACGGCGTTTTTTTTTTTTTTAAGAAAACTTCTTTCTTCATCTCAAAAAATGCCCAATGGCATTTTTTGAGATGGGAAAAACCATTGAACTCGCGACACTGTTACCGACACCGCGCTACATTCGGATGTGTTCGGCTGTCCTCGGGATGTACTCGGTTTTAATGTATAATATCCGATATGTCAGTGAGTGATGGCAAAGTATTCTGTTTGTGTTTTGTTTATATGACGATTTAAAAAATACACACGTAACTGTTCAAGTTTTCACTTCTGTTGGCACTCCCGGAGTGCCACTTATTTTTATTGCTAATTGGGCCTGCTCGTGACCTCGATCACGTCTGATGGAAAGCGATGGATGAGGACTATGATGGAACGAGCGTGCACAGAAGATGCCTGTTCCGAGCAGGCTGTTCTCAAAAGTAATAGTGAACAGGCTGTTCACTCTTGCTTTGAAGGCAGATAATAATCATTTAAATATGGTACTATAATGATAAAAAATAAGTAATCCAACTTGAACGGTAAAAAGGTAAGGTCGACAATAATACCCGTTGAAACTGTTATCTAAGTACCTACTTACTTTCTTAAGGCTTTTTGTTGGGGACATTGAAGAGAGAGCGACGACAACGAAAAGCAGCCTTCGAGAACTTTTGGGATAATTGCGTAATAAAATGACAATTGATCGCAACGCCATTAATTTCGACAGTTCTACCCCATTCATTGCGTTATATTTACGTTGTTGAGCAGATTATTTTTTCAAAAGAAGCAATGGATTAGGAATTTCCTTCGAACCCCTAGGATTGCGACTAAAAGTGTGTTACGCAATTAGGGTGTTTGTAAATCAGGGGGGCAATTCTCGAAATTTTAAGAACGTTCGCAGACTGATCCCAGTCTCAATCATTTTTGAAATTGATTGTCGGTGAGATGATATTGCGACTAGATTTTGAACGTTTTTAATTACGAGAATTGGCCTTCTGGTGATCGATTGTGTCCATCTCCATCAGTGATGATTATGATGCGATAAAACAGAATCAAACCGATAAAGATACACTTGTATAATAATTGGCTCACTATGTTAATTGACCGTATTATAGTCATCTCATACTGTCAAAGAAAGATGATTTGAATATAGGTAGGTACAATTTAAGCCGGTAATCAATTTGATAAACAGTTAATTTCTCTGACTTTATGTACAATCTAGGGACATAAGTCGAGTAGCACGGTAAGGATTGTTTTGCTGTGAACGCGCAGTACAAGCCGTACCCGTACCTAATATGTATGTATAAGTGTATTAACACAGAACGCACACCTCAGAATTTTTTATACACTGGTGTCGAGCGAAACAAAAACATTTCACTTTCTAATTACGTATGACCTTAGGCGGTTCATAGGATTGCTAAAATTGACAGCGTTTTAATAAGTTCAAATAGCTCATAGTGTAACGTATAGGATAAAGAAACACTAGGTTCTAGGTTCTAATCTCGATATGGGATTTTTTTTTCTTTTCAACAATTTTATCTTCATCTGTTCTTTTATTATTCGATAAATTAATAAACGAGAATAATAATGTAATAATTGTTTTTATTATTATATAGTTAGTGAAATATGGGGTTAAGAATAAAAATCTTTTATAACTGATTACAAAATGTTTATTCGTTATAATTTTATAAAGTATAAAAAACTTCTAGTTTAGGACTTATTGTGGTTATAGCTTAAGTATTCATTTTCATTACGAAAAGAAGATTGAAACTAAACCTCAAAATAATCCTTATTACGAATATGCTAAAATATAATTTTATTATTATTTAAGTACTATTTTTTATTTAATATACTTATATTTTTTTATTTTCTAATTCCTTGCTTTCCATCGCTGTATCGCAAAATATAAACGTTCTTGTTTATGATTTTCAATCAACTATGGTTTTTGAGCTGGTTTTTGTTTGCACGGCGAACGGTTCGTAAAGACGTGTCGAATAATAATTCGGCAAAATATCTCGTTGGTATATAACCAGTCGCTTTCGACTGGCAAGGCTACCCTCTTCCTTATTTAGTGACCCTCCGACTCACAGAAGGTAATTTCTCTAAAACAAAAAAGAAGTACTGTTAGGCTACTAGCAAAATACGAATAAGTATTACCTATGATTTAGAAACAAAATTATAATGAAAAAAGAAATGTTACATATAGATAATCATCACTTAAAATCTAGGACTTCGAAATTATAATTTTTTTATCTATTTAGACCTTATAATACGTTTCAAAAAATAACTACAAGGATCAGCAGTTCTATTTTAATAAAATAAATGTTTGAAAAAATAATTAACTCATATTCATAATACTCACATTAAGTTCGGTTTCATAAGATATTTGTGTTATATTAAGTCCACTTTTACGCAGCGCAATCATATTCGCTTTAATTTCAATATTCTGCATTTTAAAAGGAACTACAACACGGCTAATAGATAGAACACAGACACACGTCGCCAATAAACAACCAACCAACAACGTTATAATATTTAATCGCGGTGAATGACTCGTATAACTTAACTGTCTACCTTATAATTTATTTATTTAGATATCTGTGGGTATAATCATAAAGTTTTACGAATTAAGCGCACAAGACGAACATGACAAGGAAATATAATTATAGTCAAAAGCGTGATTATTCGAAGTAATTATTAAAACATTAAAAAAACTATCATCGCGCGTGAGATTCGAACTCACGGATCGCTACGCAGAACGCACTTACCCAAATATGATAACCGCTAGGCTATCATGACATATACCATAGCGGTTGAATTTATGAAATACAATCAGTTGCAAATGAATGTGAGTGTGTGTGTCTATAGTAAAGAAATGACTCATTAAAAGAAGGTCGTAAGTAAAACCAAAGTGTCAATCTATTGCTTTGTGAATTTGCTACTCCACTTATGTCCCTTACTGTACATACCTACCTGTCATTAAATAATTTTAATCTAGTGCCCTGTCAGTTCCCCAGAAAAGCGAGTGTTTATAAAATAAAACATTTGCGGAATAAGTTGTTTGTGAAATAAATAGTATACGAAACGTTGGTTGTAAACTAAAAATTTGTCAATGGAGTTTTGGTGAAACATTAGTGAACCATTTAATCTGCCTAGCCTTTTCCCAACTATGTTGGAGTCGGCTTCCAGTCTAACCGGATGCAGCTGAATACCATTATTTTACATGGAGCGACTGCCTATCTGACCTCCACAACCTAGATACTGGGTAGGTAATACGATACCCCTTGGCAAGACCGGTTGTCAGAGCTCCGGGCTTCTGACTACCCGTAACGACTGCCAAAGTGAAAAGCCAAACATCTACGAATGACAGCCGTGTCCGACGAGGCACGAAGGGGTCCCGATATGTAATGGATGGTCACCCATCCAGAAACCGACCGCAGCAATTACTTAACCTTCGATCGACCCGGGCGGCTGTTAACATTTAGCCACGAGCCCTTTTTTCATAAAATTAATTATCAGACTTTAATTCAAATACCGCAAACCAAACATCGAATTAACTCCTAATTTATTATAACATTTTAATGAAAATTAATCATAAATTATTAATTAGGTATAAGCCTTTATTAAAACCGCACCTAATTAATTCTTAATTAAATTATTATTTTATTCAGAGCCTATACAAACATTTTTGAGCATAACTCGAAAATAAATGAAATTGAATCTGAGCTAATTTTAAAAAGGTTGAATTTTAATGAGTCCGAGTCTAAAATTATTTTACTTGTGAAAATTTTAATGGGTAAGTTATTATAATCAACCAAGCATATCAGCCTATAATGTTCCCCCTGCTGAGAGACAGGCCTCCTTTCTTCAAAGAGAGTAAGTAGGCTGTAATTCACCACGCGGCGCGGGCCCAGTGCGGGTTCGTAAATGTCACATGTCTTCGAATTTTTGTTTCTAGGACATGCCGGTTTCCTCACGATGTTTTCCTTCACTGTTTTGAGAGCAATGGTAATGAAATAATTAACACAAAGTAAAGCGCCTGTCACTCAAGTAGCGGATGTTGGAGAAAAAACAGCCAGGCTGAAGTGGGAGTGGGCCGGATACGTCACACGAATGCACCCGGAGAGATGGGCAAAGATCGTCACTCACTGGACGCCTGAGGCAGGACATCGCCCTCGAGGTAGACCAAGGCGAAGGTGGCGTGACGATCTAATATCATTTGCAGGGCCAATATGGCCAGAGATCGCACAAGACATGAGGTTTGGAAGAAAAAAGGGAACGCCTTTGCCTACAGTGGAACACAAAATAGGCTAACACAAAAAAAAGCGCCTGTCTGGGTTCGAAACTATGACCTACAACTCTTATGTCGGGGCCGTTACCACACTTTGTTTCTCTGTGTTCATTTTCAGTTATCCTGTATCATCGGTTTTTGTAAAAAGCTTTAGTTCTTACGTGACTTGATAGCGAGATTTCATCGAAAATACCCTTCGCTTGATAGTGGGGTATCTTGAACAGGAAATTGTTTTAGACATATTGGGGGTGGGGTGGCTAGCACCCCTTAACAATAATAGCGTTGAACGTTCTTGCATAATATCTTGCTTGTCTTTTGCCAAAAGCTTTTATAAAGATTTATTTACTCGGAATGACGTGGTTAATAAATTAAATTAGGTGTGCTAAAATAAAATATGCAATCGACAGTCGCCCGGGCAGACAGCCCGTTAGTGTGTCCGCACACAAATATTTTAGTTATTAAGTAGTAACATAGGCTACACAATTTTGTTTACTAACACTGTGGACCTCATTATAATAATAATTTAAATACCTCGTTACACACTTGGTTCCGTCCCGGGTGCAAAGTTTTTGTACTCTCTTATAAGAGAAGAAAATGAAAGAACTCGAAATAAATAATAATAAAATGGCATAGGAGTCGACTAGAAGTTTAATCGTACTATTCAAAGAAAATATCTTGTTGGATTGGTCTGATATTATAATACACTAGGTAAGGTCCGGTGTTTCTAAATTTGCCAAAGATGTAAACAAAAAATGGCCGCTCGAAAATGAATAAAATCGATATACAAGAACATTTATTTTAAGTAATGTTTGTTTTCGTCTAGTTAGCTCGGAGGTAGACGATAACAAATAAATGTTCTTGTATATCGATTTTATTCAATTTCGAGTGGCCATTGTTGTTTACATCTTTGGCAAATTTAGACTATACCTTCGTATATTCTACTTTACGATTTTGAAAGTTCGGCTTAGTATGTGAACACTTCCGTTAAAAATTAATTAAAACAGTACCTATTTCAATTTGCAATTCCAATAATAATTACTTTACCTCCCTCATAATTATAATTGCAAAGCTTTTAACACAATCAAAACAAAGGGTAATGCATTAAAAATAAACAGAGTTAAGCATACCTCAGTGAAGGTAAGTATTGGAAATCGATGGCCACCGGTTTTGTGTAAATTAATATGAGGGGAGAATTACTCCGAGCGACTAATTGATCGGGGAACAGATTAAGTACAGGAATGTTAAATGTTAACAGAACGGTTCGCTTTAAATAACATTGTTAAGTGTTAAGTGGTTTTCTATTAATTGAGACTCGGGATTTAACTTAGAGGTTGCCGAGTCTTGTATTGATTTTAGCTAATTCGGGAGATGTTCGGTTTTCGGATACTTACCGTCCTATGTTCAATTTGATCTTGTCAGTTTGTTGACATACCTAAGGATATAAACTTGTACATGTCTAAGTGAAAATTGGGCACGCGTGCGATATAAATTAGGTAAATTCAGTTAGTCGAGTACTTTGGCCATAGGCTAAGCATTGCCATACAACATGGCAACGCCGACAGTTTCTTAGGTACCTACATTATCTACCGTTGAAAGCGACGCTAAGGAATTTTTTGACGCCATATTTTAGTTTGTTAATAGTTTTAGTTAAGTTAGGACATTATATATTTATTTTATTTCCTTTATTTAAGTAAATACATATACATTATATTTTTAAATATTAGAATATAAAAATAGTAGCCCACCGGTATCGGGAACAGGGTCCAAGCTACCGGCGGTCAGGGCTCCAGAGAGAGGAACCTCCTAACAATGCGGGCCGTGTCCAGAAGGACCGCTTTCTGAATCAAGCCCTTAATCCAGCTGCCCAACGAGAGCCTCGGTGTTGGTCGTGGCTCTTGGCTATTAAACCATTGGCTGTCACGACTAGCGGCACAATGATCGCTGAGTCCACATCCCACATGTCGACAACCTCGTGAGCCAAGTCAAGATACTTGATTTGTTTATCTTTCTCGGCTTTCACGAGGTTCTCATCATTATTAATTATTTAGGTACCTATTAGTTGTTATTTATGTACCTACACTTCATTATAATTCTCAAATAATTTTTGTTACTTTCACGTACCTACTTACTACTTACTTTCACATAACTTAAATTGTTTTAAGTAGTACTTACCTATGGATTGCTAAACATTTTCCAACAATCGCCCTTAAATAACAAGTGAAAGCTTACAAGTCTCTTTCATAAACATCAAAGGAAGTAACATCAAATGAGTTCTGTTATTGACATATAAACCATACAGGCACATTTTTATAAAATTAAATAAACTCTGCGTCCTTCCAAAAATATTCAGGTACTTAAGTACTAGCTTCTGCTCGCGACTTCGTCCGCGTAAAATTTTCTACCCCTGACCCACCCCGTCGCATCGCATCGGTCGCCCGCGCTTTTGCTTCGTTTTCTCTTAGCGTTCTTTCTGACTTTTTGAGCGGCTCCTAAGGGGTCGTAGCGCAACGTTGTAGGTATAACCTATAGCCTTCTTCAAGAATTCAACAATTAAAAAAAAAAAAAAATTAAATCCGACGGGTAGTTTCAGAGATTAGCGTTCAAACAAACAAACCCTTCAGTTTTATTAGTTTATAGATTACTAGCTGCTGCCCGCGACGTCGTCTGCGTGAAGGCTCTACAGTACCAAAAATACCCAAGATTGGCAGTGTCGCTATAGCATTAAGTAAACAACTTTTAAAATAGCATTAAAAAATAAGTTTTTTTTGCAAGTGAAGCAAGTGAAGAGAGTTATATGGGAATCCTGCTGAGTTCAGTCATAAGATGTGACTGAAGGAAATAGAGAAAATAATTCAGGAATACATTCCAGGACACAAAAGAGTAAAAATACGTGCAAAGGTATCATACCTTACAACACTTTCCTATAAACTACGTTGGTAGTTATGCTGCCAGGAGCCAAAATGTAAAGAGAGTCAGGACTGGTGACGCGGGAGCAAGCGACGTACAATTGCGTGTGAGAAGCAAATCGTCCTGAGGTCGACACCCGCTGCCCTCAGTGTCTTCCCCTGCGACTTATTGATGGTCATCGCGAAGCAAACACTCACGGGGAACTGTACGCGCTTGAACTGGAACGGGAAGTTATGAGGTATGAGGGGAATGCGTGGTATAAATACTGCCTCGCCGACGCCACAACCCGTAAGAATTTCCGCCTCAATGGTGTGTCTGTGGAGCGAGATGACTTTAAGGCGGGTCCCGTTACAAAACTTCGGAGGAGATAGGTTCCGAAGAAGCATAATCGGGCCGACCTTTAGCTTGATGGTATGCGCTGGAAGTCAACTTGCTGACAGAGAGTTCAGAAATCCCACGGGATAATGTGTGGCGTCATCTTGCTCGATAACAGTGTTTATCGAGGTGTAGACCACTTCATTCCCCTCAATTTCCGAGAGAATGCATTCGTTAATTGCTGCAGCCTGATCATTTTTGGGCGTCGAAATGGCCCGCTCACACACCCAAGAATTCTGCTGGTGCGGTATACGACTGATGTACACACAGCGAATGAGTTCTTCTAAGCTGGATACCACTCTACCGAGAGACTCTGGAAGCACCACCTGTCCACCTCTCTCTTCTGGTAGAGTGCCTTCGCCAAGACTTAGAAGGACATCGGAGAATTCTTGAGCACGTGCATTGCCGCCGAGTCGAGCTCTCATATTAATGGTCAAGCGCAGCGTACGAACTCGTGACCACAACGTAGATCGTTTCAACGAAGCATTCACCTCGTCAGCCCTAGATTCCCGTGTCACCTTGGAAGCTTTTGCCGGAAATCGCCACTGAACAGAACTGTGACACCACCCATCAAATGTTCGTTCCTGCACATGTCCTGCAGGATTCTGTCCACGGCCTCAACTGCCTTCCTATTGGCCATTGTACACTCATCCCATACGATCAGAGAGCAATCCTTGAGCACGTGTCCCTTATCGCTGTTACGTGACACACCACAAACAGGCGTTTCGGCGCTCTCTAAATCGATGGGAATTTTAAACATGGCATGTGCTGTCTTGCCACTCGGAAGCAGTGTGGCAGCGATTCCCGACGAAGCTACAGCAATAGCAATTTTGCCTTGCCTACTGACCTCTGCAAGTATGCCAGTGGTAACAAATGTTTTTCCTGTTCCACCAGGAGCATCCAAGAAAAACATTTTACCCTGGTTTTGGCCAACGCTTTCAAGGACGGTGTCATAAATTTGTTTTTGCTCTGAAGAGAACAAAGCGACATGGTCATTTCGTATGGTGGTCATTTCGCCCGGATCATAATTTGTCTCAGCGTTATACTCCTGATTTCCACGGTCTTGATGCGGTGATGATTGGGGAGCTGGTAACCCGTATTCGATCAGTGGATTGCCGCCGATAGAAATGACCACATCTTGAAGTGAACTGAGACGGGTGTTCAGCACGCGTTCATTAGTTACTTCGACTTCGTCTCCAGTAGCACGCCTCAAAGCTCGTAGAAAATCTTCAGACAGATGATGGAGATACTTCTCCCACAAAGCTACCGGGTTCGCGACTCCGCAAAACACCAAGATGACGGCAAACAGATGACGCATGCGGCTGGGACTGTCACTGACGCTCGCCTCCGCGAGGGTGCCATCCCAATTTTGGTCACCGTCGAGAAGGTGACGTTTTACATCACATTTAAGTTTATAATTAGGTATACGACATGAAAATATATTAATTACCAAGCAATAATCACACAGATAAATACCGAACAAAAGTATTAACAGTCAATGTTTACTTTGTACTAACAACATGAAATTGATGAAGAAATGATCATCATCAATGAACATAACTTTTTTGTAATACTTAACACCGCATTTTTTTTTATTGTCTTCCTCAACTCTGCTCAAGATTTGAGGGTTTTGTTGGAACTTGAATTTGTCAAAACGAACTATACGATACAACTTTTATGAAGAAAATGCACATTACCATCTATGAATTTTAAGAATAACTAACTACTAACCTCGCGAACATGATCAAATTTAAATTATTAATTTCCAAAAATTGTTAACATGTAACTTGATTTGATTTTTATGAAATCTCATAGATGGCGCTGCTTCTAAATTTTCTTTGTACTACTAACATTCATTAAACTATGTTTCTATGCCCAAGTTACTTAAATGGCGTAGTTTTTATAGTGTAAAGCTAGATAATAGCATGGCTTACTCAAAAACAACATTTAAATATGCGTCGTTAGATTACACGCTGTCACAGAATGCGTAAGGAAAATAAAGATTCACAGCTCCTCCCCCGTAGGTGATAGCATGATGATATGTAGCCTATATGTTGACCCGACCTCTTAGTAATATTCATGCAAAATTTGATGTAAATCCATGCAGCACTTTTTGAGATTAGCCCGGACATACATACAGACAATCAGACAAACAGACAAAAATTCTAAAAACTATATTTTCGGCTTCGAAATCGATTGTAGATCACGCCCCAAGTATTCTTTCTTTTGACTTTCCTACGATTTTATTATATGTATAGATTTGCTCGTATATTTATCTACGTCAAAGTAAATTCTTTATTTATTCTACTATTCTTCTATATATAAGGTGCTATAAAAATATCTGCCACAGCTTCAATGGGAGACAGAATTTTGAATATTACAGTAGTGAAAAAATTTTGTACCCCGGAATAGTTAACACAATTTGAGAAAATAAAGTAACGTTTACTCTATTCTGCATAACGTGGTTCACAAACTACGCGCGATGTGTCGCTTCGTCACATTTTGCGAAATGAAATGACGGTGCGGCAACAGCTAATTATTATGGGACGGTTTCATCCAACGAAATTAATTCCATGAAAAATGTATGAAAAATTTTATGACATAAGATCAATAATGTATCTTTACTATTATAATCTATATACAGAATACTGTATCCCATTGAAGCCGTGGCAGATATTTTTATAGCACTTTATATAAAATTCAAAGTCCTGACTGACTGATATATCAACGCACAACCTAAACCACTGGTCCTAGAAACATGAAGATCTGAGGGTGTGTTCTTTGTGAAGAGTAGGTGTCCACTAAGAAAGGGTTTTTCGAAATTCCCCAAGAGGGAAGGGAGAGGTTGGGTTTTCCCTAAGAGGGTGAATGGGAGGAGGGTGAAATTTCACGCGGACGAAATCGCGGGCAGAAGCTAGTTCTAGTAATACATATTTTTATTTCATTGATATTCTCATAATCTCGGTTTAGGAAATTACGAAAGCCAGATGCGTATGTGTTCAAAGAAGAGAGAAGGATTATTTACAGACGGATGGACAGCGGAAAATATGCGTAGGTTTCATTCATAACTACCTAAGTTTTCATGGTAATAGATCGGCTGAAATCACGGATCGATCGATCAGGTTAAGCTAAGCTTTCCGCGGTTGGTCCGTGGATGGGTGACTATCTTTACATACCAAGTCCCTTTCGTGCCTCGGAAAGCACGTTAAGCCGTTGGTCCTGGCTATGGTCCCGGCTGTCGTTCGTGGACCTTTGACTGTCGTTACGGGTCGTCAGAAGCCCGAAAATCTGACAACCAGTCTTACCAAGCCGTATCGTATTACCCGGTAAATGGGTTGTGATGGTCAGATAGGCAGTCGCTCCATGTAAAATACTGGTATTCAGCTGCATCCGGTTAGACTGGAAGCCGACCCTAACATAGTTGGGAAAACGCTAGGCAGATGAGGTAGATCCATTAATTAGAGGTCCCTTCAATGGGAGTTTACTGTCGTGATAGGATGCATTGGAAGTGACGACATTGTCCAATAAGCTCTCTATCAACCTCGTAGTTCGGCTAATATTCTTACTGCAATATGTGTCGTTCGTGCCGACATGAAAGGCGAAGGAGACAATGATGATTAGAAACAAAACAATATCACTATACTGTCTTTATGTCGCCGTATAATTATGAACATCGTTAGTTTAACTCTCAAAAGATTGTGAACTGCAACAAACCATTTACAATTTAACGCATTATTGTTTGATAGTTTATAACCTGTGCACGGCAAACCGACAAATTGTGAACTGGTATCAAACTTGCATGCGATGGATCGCATCTTGCGCTAATAATAAATAGACAAGTAACTGCGACCAACTTGGGGAAGTAGCGCTCGCCGGGCGCTGCCGCGGCATCGCTCGCTTCGCTCGGTCTGCTCACGCGGTTGGTCACAGTTCTAACCTACCCAACCCTTTTGGTCGGGGTGCCCTGGCTTAGTTTCTTGGACCTATTCGGCTACCGCCAAGGCCGACAAGTCAGAGGTGGTTCACAATTTTAAGTGGGATGAAATCGGACAGATGGTGAACACTGGCGGTAGTGCAGGTTCGTTTCTCGTGTAGTTTCTTGCCGGTTCTTCTCCTTAGGAAACGACCAATTGGAACCGTACACCTAGCTTCTGACGTTTCATAAGTGCCCATGTAGGCTTATGTGAAATAAAATATTTTGATTTGATTTGATAATTTGACGGTTTGACATGGATAGATTATATGTAAACTATCGAAAATAAATACGTAATAATATATGTAAGCAATATGGTACAGCTCACGATTTGTCGACAGATTACAATCTCGCAAGATAGATTACAAACTAACGGTGTTCACAATCATACGTGACATATATGTAGATACAAGATATTAAACAATCTAATCAATGACCCACTTGCAACAGGATATAAATTTCGCTCACATCTATTAATAGATATATCAATACCTTTGTAATAAAGCCTTATATGCTACGTTCATAATAAATAGCCAACGTACATAAGCCTCTCTCGTTTATATATAATGTGCTAGCAAGGTAAACTGGATATACGGTTGTTGCTTTGATCGCAGCTCGCGGTAGGTAGTTGCATCCGAACTGGGAATTAATTATGGGTAAAATGTGCTCCGTTAAACTTGGTAAATATACACAGGCATTATGTATTATACGTCGTATATGACGCACGTCTGTTCAGGCTGACTAAATAAGTAATAAGAAGTATCTTGTTAAAACGAAATAACAGGTACTTAGATTTAATTGAGCATGGTTTCACGAATCATTCTATAGAATTGACTGGGTAATTGCGTAACACAATATGGCTGTCATTTTGACAGTTCAACAATATTCATTGCGTTATTTACGTCGTTTTGAGCAGATTTTTTTTTTCGAACATATGAAGCAATGGATTAGCAATATCTTTCAAATTGATTCAGATCGTGATTACGAAATTAGGGTGCAGGACAGGCTTATCAAAATACTAGGTGCTCTCCGCGTTTCTTCCGAGTAAAATTTCTTGTATTAACATATGATGTCCTATGACCCTCGGTAATACTGTTACTGCAAGAATTTTCGGAATCGGATCAGGAGTTCCGAAGATACAAACATACATACAAACTCGTAAATTTGACCTATTTATAATATTAGTATATAAGTAGATGAGCCCATAACGAAACGACTACTGAACTAGGACAACAATTATCTGATTAGCTATTGAAAAACCAAACCTTACTCGTGTTATATAATTCAAAGTCCCCAAATTCAGGTGTTTATCCGGAATTGGGGATCGGGTAACACGCGTACTTGTGTTGCTAAATAATAGGCAACAAACTGTAATTTCAGGTAATTTCCATCATTTACACGGAAACTGCATGCTTTGATGGATTCATGTAGCTTTGTATTGATTCGCGGTGTAAATTCGGAGCATATTTGTGGATTAATTACTGCCAGTTGCTCAAATTGGAATTGTTAGCATTGATGGATATGGTAAAGTACAGACGTCAGCACAGCAAGCTACTACAATCTGTCAAATTTATTTAATAGATTTTCAACTTTATCGCTAAAGGCATAAGGTTCAAAGTTGATTGGGAACATTTGACAATTTCGGGTAGCTTGATGTGCTGGCGTCTGTACATAACAAACAGGTAGGTATTGCTTCGTATTCGGTTTTACGTGTAGCCAGTTTGTCGGTGGAATTATCAAGTGAATCCGTTGTGTATAAAATGGAAATGTTCTTTTGACATGTTCATTAATTGGCTGAAGGACACTGAACAAGACACAATAGAAGTTTTATTGTTAATACGTCTGGGGGCTTTTAGTATCCCGCAAGGTGTAAAGGCTCTCGCAGATAGGCGCGACGCGACTCCAGTAGAACAATTGCTATGAAAACTTCATGGAAATTGTTCTACCAGAATCGCGTCGCATTTAAACGAAAAATCTTTTGGAAAAGGTAAAATGCAACACAGGTAACTTGATAATTTCAGGCCTTCAAAACTCCTTGTCATCAAATAAGTTCTACAGAAAAGGATATTCTAAACCTAATAAAGCTACAAAAAAAAAAACAAGACACTAGTAGCTGTATACGAGCATCTACCGTCAGCAACTTCAGTCATAAAACTCTCTTCCTAATAAGAAACTCATCAGATTTTTCATTAATTACAGAGAGTTGGTAACGCAAACTTAGTTCAAAGTTCAAAGCTGGCCGTGGAACAAGAACAATACTTCCCGTTCATTCAAAACTTCACTCACTCGGTCCGCTGTTATAACAGGAATAGAGACTAGAAACTCACAGGGAACTGTTTATACTCTCGTAAACTTTACTTTGAATTAGAAATACCTTGCTCACAAAGTGAATTTTCGTATTTGTGAACATCGATTACGTAAATGTAGGTCACACAATGGATTGGAAAAATGAATAATACTTCGTGCGAATACTGCGAAACTGGCCGTACCAAATGAGCTAAAGCTTATAGGAAGACGTAGATTTTAGGTAAAAAGTAGTTTGAAAGAATGGAAAATTAAATATGGATCTTAATTAAGTCCTAAAATCTTGCTTTCAAAGTATTATGTGTGATAAATTATTATGTGTGTGTGGGGGCATACAATATAAAAATGTAATTTTTGTATTGTGCCACTTATGTTTTAAGGGTGCGACATGTCTTCGATATTTTTTAGTCCTAAGACATGCCGGTTTCCTCACGAAGTTTTCCTTCACCGTTTTGAGAGCAGTGGTGATGAAATAATTTACACAAAGTAAATCGCCTGTCTGGGTTCGAACCTACGACCCGTAAGTCGCAGCCGTTAACACTGGGCCACCACTGCTCTACAATGACAGGCAACCTAATTAAAATTTTGTTTACACAGGATATTACAAGGGTCTGCCAGAACATCCCGTAACTTCTAAATAACAGCAAACGGGACCCAAATTCGGTGAGGGTTATGTACAGACGCGGACGCCAGCACATCAAGCTACGACAATCTGTCAAATATCTTTAATAGATTTTTCAACTTTATTGCTAAAGCATAAGGTTCAAAGTTGATTGGGAAAATTTGACAGTTTCGGGTAGCTTGATGTGCTGGCGTCTGTACCTTGATCGACATCGTGTAAAATGTAAACAGTTAGGATAAGGACGTCAAAGTACAGACGCCAGCACATCAACCTACACCTAACTGTCAAATTTTCCCAATCAACATTGAACCTTATGCTTTAGCGATAAAGTTGAAAATCTATTACAGAAATCTGACAGATTGTAGTAGGTTGATGTGCTGGCGTCTGTACATACTGTATATTTATTGTACGATATACATAAATTTATTTATTTGACGTGATCAACCTGATTGTAAGTACGATATACATAAATTTATATTGATTGAACGAAACTGATCATGTAACGGAGTTGGACCATTTTTATAAGCTTTTATTTAACTTGCAATGTAACGTCATTACACAACTTGTATGATATAAAAGCTTTTCGCGAGATTTACCTGTGTAGATAAACATGTAAATTAAATAACTTGACCCGATTGATTTAAATTTTTAAAATTTTCAAACTAAGTAAATACGAGTACCTACTTACTTAAATCTCGCGACATAAGCTTTTAACTATATCATATTAATTGTGTAATGACGTTATAAGTTGATAGTAAGGTTGTAAAGGAAAAGTTTATTTTATTATTGTTAGCGCATTTAACTAAAAGCTTGTTTTTAAAAAAGTTTTTTTTACTTTTAATTTTGTCTATAGGATAAAACCCCGGTTTTGCCTAAGTTAACACTGTTTCTAAGTTGAGAAAAAATATTCTTTACTAATTCTTTGGGTCTATATGGTCGATTGCATTATGCACCTATTTATTTGTCTTACAAAACATAAGATCTTACAACTTCGGTTAACAACAAACATTTTGCTATATAATATTCATTGAATATTCTCAATCAAAGCTAATCCTAGTTATGATAGAACTAAAGTCACCCATAGTAGATATTAGTCTCAACTCATTTTACATAATTTAAGTATAAAAAGGCGGCCAAGTGCGAGCCAGACTCGCACATGAAGGGTCCGAAAAAAACACGTTTCTTTTATGGACACCCCCTTTAATTTGTAACTTCTTCATCATCATTTGCCTAGCCTTTTCCCAACTAGTTGGGGTCGGCTTCCAGTCTAACCGGATGCAGCTGAATACCAGTATTTTACATGGAGCGACTGCCTATCTGACCTCCACAACCCAGTTACTGGATACGAAACCCCCTTAGTAAGACTGGTTGTCAGACTTTCGGGCTTCTGACGACCCGTAGCGACTGTCAAAGATCCACGAATGACAACCGGGCCCAACGGCTTAACGTGCTTTTCTTTAATTTGTAACTTATTTTATTTTTTAACCGACTTCTAAAAAAGGAGGAGGTTCTCAATTCGAATGTTTGTATATTTTTTTTTTTTTTTTTTTAGGTTTGTTCGCGCATAACTCCGTCGCTTGCCAACCGATTTGAAAAATTCTTTTTTTGTTGAAAAGGGTATACTTCCCAAATGGTCCCATAGCCAACAAGTTGGGATCTGATGATGGGATCTTAGAGAAATCGAGGGCAACCCTCAAATTTTATAGGCTCACTTATTGTTTTTCGCATATTTTATGAAGTATCTTGTGTATTTGCGTAGGGTTTTCACCATCTCAGGTAGTTGAGCTGATGATGGAAGGTACAACTTCTTAACAGTAAGAAGTTACTCGAACAGGCAAGGGTCCCGTTTTAGTAAATTATTTTGATGTTTGGTATGGATAGGGCATTTGCCACATTTGGTCTCATGATCATCATGTCATGACCTGATGCTGCATCAGGATAGTCTGCAGAGTGAATAACTCCTCGACAACTAACAGCAGATATATCGTGTTTAGGCTCATTGAAAAGGGCTCGATGTGTGGATAAATGTACTGTTAATGAGGAACACGAGAGAGACCTGATGCTGAAGCCAGGAGCATCAGAAAAAGTACAAACCTTGAAATTACAGCACCGTAGTCGTGTTTGGGAGGTGGTCCCATATAAATTTTATGAACTTTGCTTGGGTAGTTTTGGAATTAGATTCAACAATACGTTTGTTTTCCACTTAGTTTATATTGATGATGTTTATCTTCCTGTCACTAATATTCACATAGCAATTAGTGTTATATGAATTTGTATTATGGGGTAGGTACAACTAAAAAGCGAAAAATAAAAACTTTTTTACAAAAAAAAACAACCGACTTCCAAAAAAAACACTACAAAGTGAAAAATAACTTTAATTTCGGAAGTCGGTGTCAAAAAAACTAAAATTTGGAACCAACGACACCGACTTCCAAAATTAAAGTTATTTTTCACTTTGTAGTGTTTTTTTTGGAAGTCGGTTGTTTTTTTTTTGTAAAAAAGTTTTTATTATTTGATGTTGTAGCGGCAATAGATATAGGTACACACTCTGAAAATTTCCCTATTACTGTTCATGATATATAGCCCGCTGACAAACAGAAGGACGGACGGACAAATGGATAGACGGTCAGCGGATGCTTAAAATAATAGGGTCCCGTTGGCACCCTTTGAAACCGTAAAAAAGAACTAAACTAAAATATAATTCCAAGCAGAACTGAACCCATGGCTCACCCTAACAAAAACTCTCAGTTGTTTTGTTTGTTTTATCGTAACCCCGGATTCGACACCTGTCGTTTGAGGCCGAAAAGTAATTAATTGGTTTAGCAAAAAAAGAAAACAACATGTACTTGTTTGTTCGCTACAACTTGTCCAAACTGACTGTAGCAATACCGACTCCATTTTGTGTTAGAAATGAGTTTTACTGTTATGTTTTAATAGAGAGACTGCTTCGTTGGTCTAGTGGTCGCTACTACTGAGCCTGAGGTCCTGCGGGGTAATTGCGTAACACATTATCAATCGGAATCGGTTTCATTTTGACAGTTCAACAACATTCATTGCGTTATTTACGTGTTGAGCAGACAAATTTTTCGAACTTATGAAGCAATGGATTAGCAATTTGCTTCAAAATGATTCAGATTCCGATTGCTAGTGTGTTACGCAATTAGGGTGCTGGATTCAGTTCCCAGGTTGGGCAAAGTGTTATTGGGTTATTTTCCATCAGGAATTTTCGTAGTCTGGATTTGTGCCAGGTTGATGGCAATAGGCTCGCCCCCTATTACATGGGACTTAAACATAACTGGCGAGTAGTAAGTGTACTATAGGTACACCTCTGCCCAATCCTTCGGGTTAACAAAGCGTGGTGTTATGTTATTTTTTAACTAGCTTCTGCCCGCGACTTCGTCCGCGTGACGTTTCACTCTCCCCCCATTCGCCCTCTTAAGGGTGGAATTTCGAAAAACCCTTTCTTAGTGGATACCTACTCTTCACAAAGAACACACCCTCCAAATGTCATGTCTCTAGGACCAGCGGTTTAGGCTGTGCGTTGATATATTATCAGTCAGTCAGGACTTAGAATTTTATATAGTATAAGGTCCCATTAAAATAGATGGACAAACTTTGAGTAATCATTCAGACCACCAAAATAAAGACGATGGTAAAAAAATATTTAAGAAAAACGCATTAGATACCTACTTACAAGAAAAATAAACAGCTAACGAAAATAATTTATTTTTTAGGTCAAAATAAAATTACTTTAGTCAGTGTTTTTTTTCTTGGATATCTTTAGTTAGACGTACTGAGCGCTGTGTTAAAATTTGTCCATCTATTTTAATGGGACCCTGTATAGATAGGGAGATTTTATATTTCATGCTTCATTTTTCCTTTGAAGTTATTGCCTTCAAGTGTCCGGTAGATGATTCAATAAGTACGGCTACGGCGTTATAGCAGGGAATTGATAACACTACACTGGAAATACATTTTCTGTTTTTAATTGACATCAAAAAGGAGAAGGTTCACAATTCGACTGATTTTTTTTCTTATAATCTATAGACTTCCGAGATTTTTTTAAAAGTTTTTATTAATAATTCCCATGTCTGGACTGCATTGCTTCTGAATAAACAAAACCTAGTATTTATAAAAGACTCATGCGCTCAGAAAACTGAAATGAAAATAAAATATAATGAACTCCACCTACCTCTCAACAACATCAACATAAAAATTAACATTTTCATTATGTTACGTAGTCAAAAAGGGATGGATATTTCGTCATAATAAATTCAAATATATTTAAAATCTAAATTGAGTTCTCTTCCTCTTCGTTGCGTTTGTATTTTTCCGGGCTTATGACGATACGGAAGAGCAATTATGGCCCAGGTGGTAACGGCCCTGACTTACGAGTGGTCCTGGGTTCGAACCCAGGCAGGCGCTTTACTTTGTGTAAATAATTTCATCAGTTTTTTTTTTCTTTTTTTGTTTGTTTGAACGCGCTAATCTCTGGAACTCCCGGTCAGGTTTGAAAAAATATTTTTGCATTTGATAGCTCAATTCTTGAGGAAGGCTATAGACTCTATTTTACATCACGCTATGGTACCTACGAAGAAAACGAAGTGACAGCGCGGGCAGATGATGCGATGCGACGGGGTGGGTCGGGGGGACAAGAAATTTCTCGCAGCCAAATTCGCGGTACCAATAAAACTTCTATTGTGTCTTGTTCAGTGTCCTTCAACCGATTAAATATTAGTTATCAATACCAACCAACGTATAACATTCGTAAAAAAAAGTATTTACAGCGTGTTTTTTTTTATTTTTATATATATTTTTAGTTCGTGGGCGGATGTCACTGCGATACCAACTTTTGATGGATAACGCGACCGGTTTGACGGATGAACTGAAAAGATAAAAAAGCCAAATTGCGCCAGTTTCAATACCTAAACCTACCAACTTTTTTGATGGAATCTACCTAAACATAAATCATAGACTGAAACGATTTTTATTTACGTACTAGATTTTTTCTTATTCTAACAAAAAGAAAAAAAAATGTGTTCCTACTTGTTTTATTTGATAAATCGGTTTCTGGGAAAGTTTTTTCAGGCAGAACAGATTTCTTTTGCTATCAAGGTTTTGGTATCAAGGTGTAGTTTTTACGCAAAAACAAAAGAAAAACCCTTATCATACAACAAATTAGGAGTATTATGAAACTGTCGACTTTGTTTTATAAAAAAAACTAACGACCCGCCCCTGCTTCATATGGTTTTCACGAACTTGAAAATGATCGAGATTACTTTCTTATATGTAGGTAAGTAAGTTAAATTGTAACGTATTATATACTAACCTTCAGGATTAAATTCTCTAAATTATGGTGAGAACCGCATCAAAATCCGTCGCGTAGTTTAGAAGGAAAATGCGGTCACACAGACAGAAACGAAAAGCGACTTTCATAACATGTATATACAGGGTTTATTTACAATGACCAGCAAAATTTAAGGGTGTGGTACAGACCATCAAACTGAATAACTTTCTCCGAGGGACCAATATCGTAATCGCGAAAAATTTATCAACTGTCCCATAAAAACTTCAGTACCTACTCTACCTAAACGTATGGGACGGCTGAATTTTTATTCGCGATTACGTTGTTGGTCTCATGGAGAAAGTTGTCCGGTTTGAAGGTCTGTACCACACCCTTAAATTTGGCTGGTCTTCAAAAGACTAACCCTGTGTAGATGTTTACAGTGTAAACATTTTAGCACAGTAGATATTTATCTACACTAGGTACATTGAACCACAAAATTGCATAGGTAGCTCTAAAATTATACCACATTAGCCATGACGTCAATAGGGTGATCAATGCTAATCAAAATCAATGTGAAATTACAGCCTCATATCAGCTGACCACAAATATGTAGATCTAAATACATACATCATCATTATCTGCCTAGCCTTTTCCCAGTCTAACCAGATGCAACTGAATACCAGAAAAAAAAACATAAATACATCCTTACAGAGTCAAATTAAATTGCGCAACTCTACAGACGTGATGGTTATCGATATCTAAACGCGATAAAATAAAAATAAAAATGATTCGAAATTTTTTTTCGACCTCTGGTAACTTTGTTACCACTGCGGAGTTTCGCTCGCTAATTTAATTTGACCCTGTATACATACATAACATCACGTATTGTTTCCCCGTAGGGCTGGGCAGAGGTGTACCTATGTATCTATAAACCTGCATTTCGCTAGTCATGTAATGTAATAGGGGGCGAGCCTATTGCCATCAACCGGGCACAAATCCAGATTCCGGGCTACTACTGAGAAATTCCTAATGGAAAAACCCAATAACCAACGTGCCCTATCTAAGTACCAGCGCCGCGACATTTATTTTTTAAATGTCGCAGCATCATGCTGAGATAGGAACCTTTTCATCATAATTTCTAGTGCGTGTTGGGTGCACCTACGTCAAATTAAAAGGACGCTTCGAAATGTTGCCACTACATAAAGGGTAAAATGATTATTGAGGATGATTTTCTCATAGCATGTACTGTTTCTGTGTCTGTTTTCTGTGTTCTGTTTAGTATAATATTATCTTTAAGTACGCTACACCGGCCTAGTGTGTAATAATTGTGGGCTGCATTGGACGACGTCATCACGTCAGCGCCGGCTGTCGCTGAAAACCAGCGCTGGGGCTCTGTCTTGCATAGGGTCGCAGCATAATGCTGAGCGATAGCCGTTTTGCGTGGATGTGACGCTTGTTACCCTTATTTTCTTTTTATTTATTTTTTTTACTTTGTGTCATGTGTATTTTTGCGGCATGTTCACCGCAAATAAACGTATTTTCTTTCTTTTTGGCCTCGTATAGGACTTTCTGTAGGTATTTTTTTCTTTTCGTTACTTTTTTTTATAATATAGTTTTTTATTTATGACTGTGTTTAGTTTAGTTTGTGATCTTCCTGAACGCAATAAATAATTTTTCTTTTTTCTTTAACACTGCCTGGGAATCGAACCCCTCAGCAGTAGCGCTTGCGACCACTAGACCAGGAAGGTAGACCTATTCAACATTTAATAGGAATATTATTATTGAGAGAATTTCCAATTATAACAACTAATTAGCAGGCTTCTGTGATGATAATTATCGAATAATAAAACAGTTATTAGCATCCATACAGATGTTACCTGTCATTATAATTATTGTGACCCAAATCTGTTTTGACCTTAATACGATTTATGATCATAGAAGCGAGGAAATAAAATATATGTATTAAGCTACCTCTGCTCTGATCATCAACTGTCTATCCTTTCCCCTACTATGTTGGGGTTAGCTTCCAGTCAAAGCGAATGCAGTTGAATACCAGTATTTTACATGGAACGACTGCCTATCTGTCCTCATCAACCCAGTTACTGGGTAATAAGTACGATACCCCTTGGTAAGACTGGTAGTCAGACTTTCGGGCTTCTTACGACCCGTAACGACTGTTAAAGATCCACGAATGACAGCCAGGATCAACAATTTAACGTGCTTTCCGAGGCACGGAGGGGTCTTGGTACCTATGTAAAGATGTCACCCATCCTCGGACCAACCGCGGTAAGCGCAGCTTCACCTAATCGATCGACCCGTGCGGCTGTTATTATTTAGCCACAGGCCCTACAAACCACCAAGCTACCTCTGTTCTATTACACTAATATCATAAAGGCAAAAGTTTGTGAGTATGTGTGTGTGTGTGTGTGAGGGTGTGTTACTTCTTCACGCTCAAACGGCTGGACCAATTTTGATAAAATTTTGTACGGAGGTAGCTGACACCCTGGATTAACTTTTTATCCCGATATTCCCATGGGATCGACACTTATGTGGGTGAAACCGCGGGGCGCAGCTAGAGTATTATAGTAAAACTAACTTCTGCCCGCGACTTCGTCCGCGTTTCTTGTTCCCCCGCCCCAGGCCGACGCATTGCATCACCTGCTATAGGTTCGTTTAATGCTTATCGTTCTTTCTGACTTTTTTCTTTTTGCTCGGCTTCTAAGTGTGATGTTAAATAGCCTATAGCCTTCCTCAAGAATTGGGCTGTCAAATGTAGACATATTTTTTCATAGGCCTGTGTTAATCCAGTTAGTAACCATATGAGTGCCAAATTTTATCCAAATCCGTTCAGCCGTGTTTGCGTGATTGAGTAACAAACATCCAAACACACAAAATTTCTTATAATATTAGGTACCTAACAGGATTAAAACTTTTCAGGGAAAATATTAATATTGTCAAATATACATACGTATATTATAATGTCCGTAGCTTAGCGAAGCATTTATTGCGTGTCTCACTCCCGAGGTAGGGAAAACGAAAAAGGTCCGGAAAAACGCCAGGACGAAGAAATAAAAGTTCTTTACGTTAACAAGCAATACAATCCGAACTACGAAACAAGATCCCCTTAATCTTTACAAATCCAAGTCCCAATAAACTTGTACATTTACTGACTAACGGTGAACAAAAACATCTCTAATAAACCGATTTATGGTCAATGATCGGTCTGTTCTGTAAAAATCTCACCGAGAACACGTTATGTGAGCTTAGAGTGAGCTGTCATCCCCATCTGGGGTCTAATACACTATTCCTTACTTCGAAACCACGTCAATTCCTTAGTTAATCACGACATCAGACAGAGGTCCAATTCTAGTAATTAAAAACGTTCAAAATCTAGTCTAATATCTCACCTAGGGAAATTAGAGATATTTTTGACAGGTAGAGACCGAGATCAAATTGTGAACGTTCCTAAAATTACGACAATTGTCCCTCTCTTCTATTAACGTATTCTCTATGACACAATGAACGAAACCGCGCAAAATGAATTTTAACTGTCAAAATACACGTTGTCCGTACGGTTGACATTTCGATTCCTTACCCTGATTACACTTACCGAGTAGAGCGGCGAGAGAGTAATATGTTCGAAGTAACATGTATGAACGCTCGGCCGAGGGCTGAGGCTTGACCCCTCCCCCCCCTCTCGCGCTCTTTCCGCCGCCCCTGTCCTCAGACCTCATACCGCTAAAGAGACCTAAAATCGTGTTTTGCTCATGTCAAACCACGTTGTGTATCAAGTCTCATCTTTCGTGGCACGCATTAATACCAACGCGGCCAAAATGTATGGAACAGCAATTTAAAGTATTTTTTTTTAATAACTGACGAAAAATTTCGATGCAGGGTGTTCAGAATCATGTACTGAACCCATAGCAATAGGTTGTATATCGGTATCCCTGCCATCCTGTACTTACCCCCTTATTAATAAACGTATTATATCAGATTAATAGTTACACACCGATTTCTCTCTTTCCGTCGTCAGTCATTTGACTTTCTAAAGAAGAAAACAAAGCGTTGTGTAACTATACAGACGCTATTATTATTACGTTTATTAGTAAGGGGGTTATTGTGTCGAGGTACCTACCTACTAAAGGACGGTAGGTATAGCATCTCCCTCTCCGATCCTCACTCGTTTTCACGGAAATACACTTAACGATATTGCAGCCTCTTGAAAAAGTACGGACAGCAACAAAAAGGAACCAATAAAATAGAAACCCGATCACTACAGCCTCCTTCATTTCACCTCAAAGACGATTCCCAAGAGTCCCTAAATCAATTCAAAACATGATTTTACGTCTGCAATTACTTTAAATTGCTAAGTTCGAAATCGCGAAAGATGAAAGGAGTGGAGGCCGTTGTCCAGGAGTGGCTCTGACTCAATAGGCAAGCAAAACAGTAAAAAAGTAGGAAGTTCAGAATTGTGACCGTTTTCGCTTCGTATCATGCCCTACGAGATAATTAAGATAACAAGAATCCTGCTACCTATATATATTTATTGAAGATGAATCTGCCCGCTCTTGACCTCGATCACGTCTTATGGAAAGCGATGGATGAGGTTTTAAGTTAAAAACCTACCTCCGTTTTAGATGACCTATCCCCTAAATGACACAGACGCATACATTTCAACTAATAGCTAGACATAGACACACTAACCTTCATCCAAGGGCATCAAGGGTGACTGAGCCCGTTGAGAGAAATCACCATTTTGTGTCCCATATATTCAATGAGCCACGTGAATGTTCGGCGCGGATAAGCGAGGCAATAAAACTAATAAGTATACGTGACACTGCGCGATTTTCGCGCACTGTTGCCCTCAAAGAATGAGCATATGCATCGGCGCGCACGCGGTAAACGCATACATGAATAAACTAGCAACGAATTGCGAGGCAAATTAAGGCTAGAGGGAATGATTAAAGCGTGGTGTATACAAGATGAAATTAAATCAGCTGATGAAACTTCGCAAACGTGATGAGTGTCGATATCTAAAGACGATAAAATAATAACAACAATACTTATCTAAGTAGAAGCGTTTGGGTTTTATAATTTGGCGTTAACCTTTTCTAATGACAAGAATATAAATAATTTAATAAATATACAGATTATAAAGTTAATTTTTTGAGCTGCCGCGGTCTCCGGTGGTCACTTTACGTCCCCACTGGTTTGGAACCCATGTCCTATAGGGTTTAAGTAGGGGATGGTTGAGGCTTTGGTATTGTTCGACGAATCGTTGAGCTCCTTAAGTTTTTAGTTGAGAATAGAATACTCTTTATTATGAACACCATATAAATTACAGACTAAATATAGAAACTTTACAAGGGGTGACACAATGGGCGGTTTTATCGCTAAGAGCGATCTTTTAAAGACAACCTTTGGATGGATTTAAAAGGGAAAGGACACTGTGACCTCTGAGTTTGCTTCGGCCTTTCTTCTCAGAGTATTCAGATAAGAAACGCCGAAACGCCGACCTCATCTAGTTTAAAAAAATATGAAGTACGTGTAAAAGTATTTTTACAAACCTACTTACAGAAATAAAATCATTTATCATTTATTTATCACTTTGCCAGAAGCTGAAAATTCTTGTTATATGTGATGAGGGCATTAAATGAGGGTTTTTCCAAAGACTCACCTTTCTTCTCCAATTACATAATCTGTTTGCAGATGAGGGTGAAGATAACCGGATTTTCTTTCATCACACATTACCATCACTGTACCTTTTTTAGGATAAGATTTAAAGTAAATTTCCTACTCTTTGCAAAGCTGATTATTATCTAGCCTCTGCTTATGCTGACAGCCTCAGACGAATTGTCAATGGCTATGGATTTGATAAAGGTTGGTATTCGAAGCGAAGTCCTTCCGGACTGTTCAGAAGAGTAATATATAGGAACTTGCTGTGCCCGCGACTTCGTTCGCGACCATTTCGGAAAACAATGGGATTTCATGGGTTTTAATTTTTTGCGAGGAATGCTCATTATTTTTTCTAAAATAAAAGCCTCCTTCCTTAAAGTACTCCTTATAAAATCAGCTATCTGCCAGTGAAAGTCCCGTCAAAATCGGCCGAGTTTAGCCTGAAAAGACAGACAGACAATTGTTTTTTTTTTTTGTTATTTTTCCTACCGTATACTTAATACTTTGGTATAAAGCTGTTATTTCATAATTATAAACAGACACTTCAATTTTATTTATTTGTATGTATATGTATAGAAGAAGATATAAAGATGTCGAACCATTAGTAGATACTAATAAGATAGTCTGGTTTTGTCCTCCACCTCAGAAACCAAAACAAATTAAGTTAAGAGCAGTTATTTCCTTCCCCAATTTCAGTGAAACAAGCCAGCAATGTTTGAGATTTCGGACAGCTTTAAATTGAAAATAGTTGCAATGCTGGTTTAATCAAACTGGTCCGAAGTTGCCAGTTAAAAGCCAGTATTGATTGAGGTCCACGGTCAATAGACGCGCTTCTGGTCCAGACCACGCTATATAACCGGTGAGCCAAAGGTAGCAACAAAATTCTCGCTCCGGTGAAATAAAAAAGGGTTCACGCTTTTGTGACCATTCAGATATTGGCAGGGCTGTTAAAAAGTTGCGAAACAATAATATTTAGTATAGATACTAATAATATAATACAATACGAATCTAATTACAGACGCCAGCATTTCAAGTTACTACAATCTGTAAAATTTCTTTATAGATTGTCAACTTTATCGCTAAAGCAGAAGATTCAAAGTTGATTGGGAAAATTTGACAGGTTCGGGTAGCTTGATGTGGCTGGCGTCTGTACAAAATGGCGCCTGTATTTTCTCAAAATAACCCGTATTCACACTTTTCATCGGCCAACTGACTTTCACAAACATAATGAAACGAATTTTCTAAAATGTGAAACAAATCATGAATCTTATTTATACTTAATTACGGTGTGATGGATTTTCCAATGAGTCGAGAACACATAGTTTACAGCGACCGATTAAGCGGCTTAAATGCATTGTGTCAGTGCCAGAGTTTGTACAAGACCCAATCTGTTGCGTAGTGTCGGCATCGTAGATAAGACTAGAACTTAGATCCCTATGTATAGGGAATACTTATGCAATATCTTTAAATCTTAATAATATTCTAGTTACAAGAAAACTTCCAATTTTACTGACAAATGCGTGCACTGACTGGACAGGTCCACTCAATCTGTGTGGTTATTTCCTCAAAAGACCATTACAGACCCCAAACTACATGGTTTTCACATTATCTGACTAAGATTATGTCTGGACTTTAAAAGAGACTGTGACCTCTGAGTTTGTTTCGGCCTTTCTTCTCAGAGTATTCCTAGTCAGATAGGAAACGCCGACCTCATCTAGTTTTAAAAATATGATTGACGTGTTAAAGGGTTTGTACAAACCTTTTTACAGAAATAAAATCATTTATCACTTATGGCCATCGTAAGAATAGGCAAAATAGTAATATATTATAATTTCAAGGCAGTGCTATGAGACCAATGTTTATCCAAAAAATTTCATCTCTAAAGAGTTCATAATCCAACAATAATATCTTCCTACAATAAAATTGGTTCGATTAATTTGCAAAATATGCAATAATTTTATTATGAATTTGACTTGAATTTAATAGAAGATAAAATAATCTTTCCACGAATTACACATCCCGTTTTTTTATCAGTATGAATAATTTAGTAAACGTTATGTGAATCCTTTAGGTAATAATGAATGATTTTAATTTAAGTAAAAGCACGTTTTCCCTTTTTCCACCAATTAGCTAAAGACTGGTTTTGTTTTAATTAACATTGTTATTTATCTGCCTGTAATTGAGACTGTTTTCGTTTCAGGAATCGATGTCCTTTAATTTCTCATTCTCTTTACCAATGGATAATATTATGATACTTTTATTATTTTTATAATATAATTTGATTCATACACACAGTTTTATTTTTAGAAATCAATCTGATAAAAAATTAATATAAAAAAAATATCTATCATAAAAAAAAGTACACACTGTCAAACAATCACAAATCCTGGCACTCAATAAATGAAGCACTCGTAAACTTCGAAATTCAAATGGTAACTGTCAGTTTAGGAGCGAAAAGTTGTTGCGATTTTCCCGCTCAAAAATGGCGGGTGCACTCGCGGCCGATGTCTCGTCTCGACTGGTCGAGATCCGTTGAAAGGGATGCTGGGACCCGGGCGCGTCCCCTCCCGCTGCCTGTTGCCACAAAAGAGGTATAAACAAAAGGCCTGTTTCATTATCTACTACATGATCGAAAAATACCTCTGTTGAAGCTCTGACTTTTGAATTCTGATGATGCGAATTTTAAGTGACATTCTTGTCATCATCTAATTATAAGAAGCAGTATTGAGGAGGATAATATGACGGATAGGTATATTGAATTGTACTGTCATTCGTCCCTGGCCCTGATATCAAGCAATGGATAATATTGTCAACCTTTTATTGCTTGCGTAAGAGGCTTTTAACTACTTATATTATGTTTTTTTTTTTTTTTTGTAATGTGTGTTTTGTTTGTGCAGAAAACATTTTTTCTTTCTTTTTCTTCTTTATATAGGGCGTGCCATCTTAATACACTGTAAAATCCTTCTTATTGTAAATAATTTATTGCTTTTACGACCCCTAGTAGAAAAGAGGAGCCCGCTTCCCAAATCTCATGTCCTTTTTTATCCAACCGGCAACGGAAACAAGTTTTCCGGCAGATAGAGATTTGCATTTTCCGAACGGTTTGCTATTCAATGAGTTCCTGCGTTGTTATAAGTTGTTCTTCTTAACTTCCTTGTGATATCTTGTCACTCTGTACCCGGCATTGAGCCACTAGCCTTTGTGCCCCACGTATCTAAATTGGATGCGGTTAGTACGTACCGCGTGACTGTATGAAAATACTTTGATTACGGTATACCCTTGAATTGAATAAAACTCAATTTTATTGCCGTCAAGTTGTAAGTAGATGTTACATTGAAGGGGTTACCCGACATGAATTTGGTGTGCGTACAGGGGTAAGGGCACAGCTAGTTACGAAGTATGAAAATGAAAATGAATTTACATTCAGTTTAAGTTGTAAGATTAATAAAGTGTGAAAGTACCTAGGTACCTAATTATCTAGCTCCAAATTTATTTATAATAAACTGCCTGACCCGACAGACATTGTCTTGTCAAAATTTAAATATGGTCTTGAGTTCATACAAAAATATATATATACACCCATAGAAAAAGCACTTTCAGTTTCCCGAATTTTCCAATTTTCCGGGCAGTTTTTGCAATTTTTCTCTCCGTAAAAACCAAATTTTTTAGCCGGTAAGAGTCCGGCATGCCCCTCTGTCACCCCCACGATGGAGGAAGTCCATGAGCATTTCGATCGCGCACCCAAAAAAAAATATCCGCCACCACTGGTCTCATAAACTATACAATGCATATTTTTATATACATTCGGTAATGAGTACCTACTTTTCGTTTATACAAACAGCATATATAATTATGTAAGATGGAAATATGTGGGCGCTTGTTTTACGCTCGCAGAGTTAATGATTTAAGTTTAAATGGTGTTTTACAGTGTTCAGTTCAGGGTTTCATGTTCAACGTTTCATTATTTATTAAGAGCTTAATATTATCAACGTATTTTCGTTTATCTAGAGGCAATAAAAGTAGAGATACCAGAGGAGCAAATCTCCTATTTTTAAGGACGTTCGCATTCTAGATTCAGTGATAATCTGTCAAAAATACAATCAATTAACATACATTTTTGACAAGCTTTTGACATTGATTGTCGCTGAGATGAGATTGCGACTTGAATTTGAACGTTTTTTAACTACGAGAATTGGCTTTCGAATACTTAACTCCAAGTCAGGGCTAGGAGTAAGTATTTTAACCTTTGGGTACCTACACCACTACTTTTTCTTCTAGGGTAGAAAAGAGAACAATCAGCCTATAATGATCCTACTGCTGGGACACTGGCGTCCTCTCTGAGAGGAAGTGGGCTGTGATCCACCACGCGGGCCCAGTGCAGTTTGGTGCGTGTCACGTGTCTTCGAATTTTTGGTTCTAGAACATGCCGGTTTCCTCACGATGTTTTCCTTCACCGTTTTGAGAGCAGTGGTGATGAATTAGTTACACAAAGTAAAGCGCCTGGCTGGGTTCGAACCCACGACCTACAACTTGTATGTTGGGGCCTTTACTCCAGAAGCTCCAGAGGCTAGCGTTTTCTCCAGAAAGAGAGTAATTCTTGAATTCTAGAGGTGTCCAGAGAAGGAAAGAAAGTCGCTTTTGCCGCATGGGACTCGCCTATTTACTATCATAGATTGCGTTTGCCATCACCATCATCTGCCTAGCCCTTTCCCAAATATGTAGGTAGGGGCGGTTTCATGTCTAACCGGATACAGCTGAATCAAAAACAGTCAGAATATCAGTATTTTTCATGAAGCGACTGCCTATCTGACCTCGACAACCCAGTTACTGGGTAATACGATACCCTTTGGTAAGACTAGTGACTTTCAGGCTTCTTACGACCCGTAACGTCTGCCAAAGATCTACGAATGACAGCCGGGACATTTTCGAGCCAGGGAAGGGTCATGATACGTAAAGATGGTCAACCATCCACAGACCAACCGTGGCAAGCGTAGCTTAACCTGATCGAACGACCTATATAGATTACGTTTGTATAAAAAATATATATTCAACCAAATTGATAACCTCCTCCTTTTTTTTAAAGTCGGTTAAAAAGAAAAAGCTCTTTAGTACTCCAAAGCTTTCATTTAGTTGATTTTAATATTATTTACTTTTCCTCCAATATCTCGTTCATCAAAAACTCTGATTACGTTTGCTTCACATAGATAGCGAGTTTTCGTCGACAGACAACCCTTTGAGTGCGCTATTTAAAGCACTCTCCAGTTCTTCAAAGAACGTAATTAGAAAATGTACAATATTTAATACAGTTACGAATCTCGACCCTTTGCAAAAATGTGGCGACGTGGTTGTGACGTTTAACTAAGTAAATTTTAGATTTTATGACATTTTTATGGCCAGCATTGGCAAAATGACAACAAACGTGATTTGTGCAAATAAGTTAGTGTAACAAATAATATAACTTTAGTGACTTTGTAGATTACCGAGTTTTACTTAGTAGTTAAGTTTGTTCATTTAAATATATATAAAAATAAATGGCGAAAAATTTTGATCGAAACTCAAAAGTTTTTTATACTTACATTCCAATTGCTAAAAGTTATAACTAGAGAAAGTAACTTCTTTATTTACACCAAAGAAAGAAATCCCATAAAAAATCACAAACTTTATAATACTTTGTCGTTCATACCGAAGTTCCTCCAGGTATAATTAATAAGGCTTCCAAATATCTCAATTTCGGCGAGTCTTCGGTAAACTCTTCAGTAAATCGAATATTAAGATAATTTACTTCGGCTCCTAAGGGCCTGCGCTCACTGCCTGGTGGCACGCCACGGCAAGGGATTTTATGCACCGAATAGAAATATAATAAATGACAATAAAATTGAAATTTCTATGATAACCATCGTAGGTACAAAAACAATGTTGCGGTATACATAAATAGGTATGCCATGTCGGCAGCGTTCGAGATGGCTCGGCAACCTTCGGCATGCTTCCTATATGCAACTGCCCCGTTGGTCTCGTGGACGTAAGCGCGACTGCTGAGCGTCCTGATTTCGATTCCCGGATCGGGCTAAGTGTTATTGGGGTTTCCCATTGGGAATAGAGCCCAGAGTTTGGAAGTTGGCGATGTGATACCCCCGTGCCTCGGAAAGCACGTTACGCCGTTGGTCCTGCGCCTGATCTCTCTCTGGTCATGTCGGAGTGCCGTCCCAGCGGATAATGAGAGTGAGGGAAGAGAGAGTGTCCTTGTGCACTATAATATCCCCCACGCCGATGGCTAATCTCCGCTGAGATTGGGCGCCATGGCCGGAATTCGGTCTGGAGGATTTTACTTTATATGCAATTACATTAAGATTACGCGGTATGCCTAAGGACACTGCGGCATCGTTACCGTCAGTACGCGCTTGCATGTAGTGATGCTGATGGATTGCCGTGCCGTACCGCCAGAGTGGGTGCAGGCCCTAAGAGTTAGATAAATGCCCTGTTTTCTTTATAAATAAATGGAAAGCAATTTGGATGATGCTTAAATAAATTTGTTAGAATAGTAATAAAACTAGCGCATTCCATCAAAATATTGTAACTAGAATAAGTCTTATCCTGAGAATAAATTTTGAATTTTTGACAGTTTTTCCATACTAGAACTGTCAGACGTCAATTTTATTCCGCGATTAAAACATTATCTGACTTTCGTACTGCCGTCACCACTTGACGTTGGCAGAATAGTCGACATCGGCTCAGTTGCCAAAAAGGAAAAAAAAAATATCTGACTTTGGTAAAATCAGCCCTTAGTAGGACTATATACTGAATTCATTAATGATTTCAAGGTTTAGATTTGGTCCGATTTATTTTAACTTTATTGACATTTTGTTGTCTATGGCAACATGTCTTGTTGTATATTTAGAACGAGTCTTTATTTACTTAGAATCTACTGTTGAAACTGAATGGTTCACGCGAAGTTGGTCTATCAGAAATATTAATCAAACAGACACTACACAATAAGCTTCAGTTTTTCGAAGAACCTAAGTAAGCAAAAAAACTTAAATAAACTTTTTTTCTTTCTTTTCTTTCTTTCTTTCTTTCTTTCTAAGCATAGAAAGGTAAAAGAAATTTTAGGTACAGACGCCAGCACATCAAGCTACCCGAAACTGTCAAATTTTCCCAATCAACCTTGAACCTTATGCTGTAGCGATAAAGTTGAAAATCTATTAAAGAAGTTTGACGTTGTTTGAAGTTGTAGCGTGAACTTTATTGTGTAGGTATTAAAGTTATTTTTCCATTATTTCATATTTGTTTACATTTTTGGCAAATAAATCGCGAATGCACGGTAGTTAATATACTCTTAAGTCTGAAATTGCCAACCCGTCTTTAGCTAATGGTGATCAAAGGTCGTGCCTTCTCTGCATGAGAAGAGGCATTTGCCCTGCTGTGAGACAGTAATAGGCTGGTGATCATCATCATCTGCCTAACCTTTTTCCAACTATATTGGGGTCAGCTTCCAGTCTAACCGGATGCAGATGAATACCAGTATTTTACATGGAGCTACTGCCTATCTGACCTCCACAATCCAATTACTGGGTAATACGATACCCCTTAGTAAGACTAGTTTTCAGACTTTCGGGCTACTGACTACCCGTAATTATTGTCAAAGATCCACGAATGACAGCCGGGACCAACGGCTTAATGTGCTTTCCGAGGCACGGAGGGGTCTCGGTATGTAAAGGTGGTCACCCATCCACAGACCCACCGCGGCAAGCTTAGCTTAACCTGATATATCGACCTGTGCGGCTGTTATTATTTAGCCTCGGGCCCCTAGTAATAGGTAAGCTGGTATTATTATTATATTAGCACAAGTAAGTGATTTATTGTGCTTAGAGTCAGAACTCTTCCTCTACCACTTTTAAATCAAAAAAAGACCAAATAGGTATCTACATAAGAATTAAATATTATCCATTAGGACAAGGTTATAGTACATTATGATATATGCGTGTGCTATGTTCAATGCACACGCGTTTCATGTCATATGACGTTTTTCAACACACTTACGAGGAAAAAAACAGACTTGTATTGTTATTAACTTTTATGGAAAATGGCGCGCTGGTTGTGTTTTTCCGCGCGTCGCGCTAGCGATGCGCGCGCAGTTGCAAATATAGGCACTGGTAAAACCGCTAAACAGCCTATATACGTATAAAATAAAATAAACACAAAATAATTTTTAGACTGATCGTAGTGTTGTTGAATGTCAAATTGTAATTTAGTTAGTATGGACCACGGACAATTTAAGGTAAATAAATCTTAGTTCATTTTGGAACCAAGGACAATTCAGACTAGGTATTTAAAAAAAGAGTGAAATATGGCCCGCGGATTCCTTTTGGCATGAAGTATCTTTAATGAGATTAAAAAAAGCGCACATATCCGACTAGTAAATAGTCTGTGGCGTTACCGCACTAGTGCGGTAACATAAAGTAAAGAGCACACGTGATTAATACACTGCATTATGGACCTAAAAGCGGTTCATTAAGAGCCACTTTACGAGCAAGTGTCACAAGTGTGTTGAAAACATTATTATATCCTAAGGATTTTTTAATAACCCTCTAAAGCAGAGAGTCAACAGGAAGAAACTGAAACATTTATATAATTAATTAACTTTACAAATCTCGGCTACATCTGTTAACTTTCCCGTTAATCTCGGATATAATATTAAATTTGTCATAAAGAACATGCTTATGAATTTACGCTTATTTATTTTATTTGCTTATTAATTAGTGTACATTTAAGGAGAATATAATGAAGTTGTTTACATTATAATGACAAATTTTAATCATTCCAGGAATATAAAAAGGATATGGCAGAGTTTTCTTTTAAAATTGAATGATCTAATTCCCACAAAACATTACATTTACAGTTTTTATATTATTTTCTTTATACGGTTTGTGACTTTAAAATAGAAGCACGGTCCCGGTTGTCATTCGTGGATCTTTGACAGTCGTTACGGGTAGTCAGAAGCCCGAAAGTCTGCAACCAGTCTTACCAAGGGGTATCGTATTACCCAGTAACTGATGATGATGACTGCTGCAGCTCCATGAAATTGAGACAAAAAATATTGAATATCATTACAATGCAATATCAAAACGTGTCGAAAAAAGGTCAAATCTGTAAATGTCAGAATGACGTTGAAATAAAAAAACACCATAACATCTGGTAAAAGTCCGCGAGGCGGAGTGGTTTTATGTAGAAAAATACGTCAACAAATGTATTAATGTACTTAATTATAAAGTACAAGTATGTAGATAACCACTTATTTCTATGATAATTGTCATTGTCACGTCATTTGCCACAGGGCTGCCAACCCTAAAATATATACAATGTTTGTAGTTAGTGTTGCAAGCATTTTATTTTTCAACACTTGTTTAAAAAAAAACGGGCGGCTGTAAAAAAAAATTAAATGCCCAAAGACATCAAAATAATTACCCTCTTTCAGCCTGTATAGCTCAGAAGGCTGTTTAAATTTTCAATTATTTTAGTACCAAGCCCCATACATTTATTGAACGTCTCCTTTCATCCAAAAAAAAAGTATTCTATGGACATAGAATACTTTTTCTCTCGATTGTAGTAATAAGTAAGTAATGTAAGATATGTGTAATATCTTCAAAAAAAATGAGCGTAGGAAGAATCATTAAATTAAAACGCATTCAGATCAATTATCATTATTAACTGCGGCTAGCAGGAACATTGAAACGTTTTCCCATTATCAGGAGAGATTACTGACGAGATAGACGTTAAATGTAAAGGCAACGTATCTAAACAAACAACTATCAAATCATTTGTAACGTACGAACGTTTTCCATTACTCTAAATGGATTTACTGTACCAACTCGTACAGAGGCTACGTCGTATCTACTATGGAGGTACAGTCGACAAAAGGGTTTGGGTTTCAGGCAACTAATAGGTTTCTTTGGAATACGCAGAAGCTCACAGTTATTTTACCATTGATTCTGCATCACTGTCAAAATGAAACTGGTCTTTATGGGCGTTGCAGTAAGTTTGTTGGTCGGTTGCTGCGTGAGGTGCTATCAGAGGTAAGTGTGTGAAAGGTCTGTAGGCAATTTTCATTGTCATTGCGTTTTTTATTACAGTTCGTTTTGAAACAGAAGACACACGTAGTAGACGACCTAATTAACGGATCAGACTAATCAGGAGACTTGCGACATGATTTACGAATAGATGTTCTACATGATTAAGTACACCCTAAAAAAGCAGTTGTGGCTGCCAACAGGACGTTCTAGTCTTTTAGCGGGATAGGCCCTCTCGAAATCCTAGGAAAAGTCCTTTCACGCCATATCGCTCTTACAGAACACATAATGTCCTCTTTGCTGAAGCCGATATTCGAGCCGAACGCTTCACTCGAGTGAATACAATCCATTTTATAGGAAATTTACATAGGAATGAACGTTCATCAGCTCCTTTTATTTAATTTTTCGATCATTCGATAGGCGAGTGAAAATGTCGAGTGCCGAAATCCAACACCGTTGGATCGGTTCACTAATAAATAAATTTTTCAATTTTGATTTGTTCTCGGTTCAGACGTTTAACTTGGAGTGAAAGATGAACAAAAAGGGGAACGTCTGATATCTACTTAATAGAATCGCTATAGTTGTTACTAGCCTGCCTACTTATCTCTTCTGCCGAGTGTACTACCTAAGTAGCTAGCTATGTAGGTTGTAGCCGTTGCGTCGCGCGTCGCAGGCAACATGTCCCGTCAACAGGGGGTGTGTACGACACGCTTGGTCGCTTACACTGAATGCACAAGGGAGGTAGCTACCCTTACGTAAGTACCTTTTATAACTACCTACTTGGATAGTTTATAGGTGAACGAATACTTTGTTGGACGGCGATATGTTATCGGTCTAATGACTTCGTATCGGCCGGCGGCGGCGTTTGGATGTTTTTGTTATTGTAATAAGGTTACTTACCAATTATTTGTAAGTACCTATAGGTACCGCTTGACATTTAGAAAGGGTTTGTTGAATACGATCTGTCTTTGTTGTCTGGTTATTTCGAGGGCAATATTGAGAGACCCAATTTAATGAAAATTGTAAAGGTTTAATAAAACGTTCTTTGACAGCATTTTTTAACCCGGCCGTTTCGTGTTGCGGGTTTCAGTATTTGGGATAACATATTTTTCTTAATTTAGTACTTTTTTTAAAGGACGTTTGTGATTAACTTATTTAATTTCTTTTCCACATAAATTATTAAAAGATTTGGGTACTTACCTTTTATTTAGTTATACGTCAAAACATTGTTTTTCTCCCAAACTCGAAAACTAAAACAACTATTTTGTTACGTGATTACACAAAACATAGACGTCGGGCCGTAAAAATGTATTAAGCGTGTAAGTAAATAAATAAAAAATTAAATCTGTTAAACTGTTTGGGACTTGGATAAAGCGCGGCTTATTTATATGAATTAGTAAGATACCCATGGGTAACCCTCGGGCACTTTATAATGCAAATAGGTTACAAGGTACAATTAAATGGTCTTAATATTATTATTCTTTGTGGCATATTTTCTTTGTTTTTGTAGAATTTATTCTTACAACATGTAGGCGCGAACACAAGTGGCCTAGGTAGGTACAGACGCCAGCACATCAAGTTACTACAATCTGTCAAATTTCTTTATTAGATTTTCATCTTTATCGCTAAAGCATAAGGTTCAAAGTTGATTGGAAAAATTTTACAGTTTCGGGTAGCTTTATGTGCTGGCGTCTGTACAAAAGACCTACAGAAGAGCCTCTCAGCAGGCACCGTAAGGTTTTCAACAATAACATCTGAAAGTCTGAAGGACCTCTAAAAAACATCACACACAAAGCCAAATCGACACCAATTGCTTGCTTCATTATTCTTGGTGCTTATAAGGCGGATCACACGCTACAACGCGCCACGCGACGAGACGGAGATAACGGGCCCTTTTTTTTATGGATGGGAAATCATCTAATGACTCCTCCCGCTCTGGGTTTAGCGGAAGGGAGTGTCAGGCTATTACTGACTAAAACACACCCGTGTTCCTTCCTTAGCCCTTTATGTTCCGGGCAGCGGTAACCCTTTCGGACAATCCCGCTGCCCAGATAACGGGCCCTCGCGCGTGATTTCTTTCATACAAATTAAAAAAAACGTGGGGAGTTTTGCTCCTTTTCAAACCCCTAATACAATGTCAAACCCCGGATCCTTACCAAAAAGCGAAAACCAGAAGGACAATTCCCATAAATAAAAATGTTCAAAATCTAGTCGGAATCTCATCCCAGCGAAAATCAATGTCAAAAACTTGTCAAAAATGTAGGGACATTAGAGGACAGATTGAGACTGAGATCGGCCTGTGAACGTTCTTAAAATGATTACGAGAATTGCCCCTCTGAACGCACGCTCTGTCGCGCGTGTGTTCGGGTTCGCCGAACAAAATTAACGAAACGATCGCTTATAAGTATTAGGACACGGACATACACATTGATTTAAGTTCTATCCACACATATCTGGGTCGTCCCCGGGACCGTGGCACACACAAGGCAGCAATATTCCTGACGGAACACGGATCTGACCTGACAGTATATTCTGTAAAAATCTCATCGTGAAAACGTAGGCAAAGTGTCGTAGAGAGCTGTCATCCCACCTGATGCGAGGGATTGACACTATTGACAGCTCACTCTAAGCTCACATCAACTAACTTTTCACGACGAGAAGAAGAAGATGGGCCAATATGTGTGGATAGACCTTTATACGTCATACCAAGCTAGCTAACATCCATCAATATACTGATAATTAGTCACAAAACGGCGACCCGGTCACCCACGTTCGATTTAATTCAAATCACGAATAGGTACTCGCTCCCAATTTGAAAGCGTTGCGTTCGTGTTATGACGAATTTACCACCCATTGATGCGTTCACTCACCGTAAATCCGATACCGACGGTTGCAGAGAAATTGCCAGCTTGAAATTTTCCTGTTTCAAACTGCACTAATAAAGATGTTTTGCCCACCCCGCTGTCACCGAGCAGGATCGTCTGTGAATAGAGAATCGAGTGATAATTGTTTAGGAGTCGAGTTCGAATTGGTTCATCGGGTAGAGGTAGCTGAAAGGTATTTGATGGAAATAGACGACAGGGTTTCCTGCCTGTATCAAAACAGAACTAAATTTTGATATCCATTTCAACGACATTCAGAAGGAATATTTTTTATTTCTGATAGTTTTAAATTAACTGTACACTCTCGGTGTATCATACTAGAGGGGCTTGTGGCTAAGTAATAACAGCCGCACGGGTCGATCGATCAGATTAAGCTACGCTTGCCGCGGTTGGTCCGTGGATGGATGACCATCTTCACATACCAAGTCCCCTCCGTGCCTCGGAAAGCACGTTAAGTCGTTGGTCCCGGCTATCATTTATGGATCTTTGACAGTCGTTACGGATCGTCAGTAGCACGAAAGTCTGACAACCAGTCTTACCAAGGGTATCGTATTACCCAGTTACTGGATTGTAGAGGTCAGATAGGCAGTCGCTCCATGTACATTACTGGTATTTAGCTTCATCCGGTTAGACTGGAAGCCGACCCCAACATAGTTGGGAAAAGGCTAGGCAGATGATGATGACAGTGTATCATACTAACCTAATTATTTAGTATCCTCTAAATAATTAACATACATTAGAATACGTCATTGCTCATATATGATAATTCACCCATCTATCCTTACTAATACCTATTATAAATTCGAAAGTAACTCTGTAGGTCTCTCTCTGAACAGATTTCGATAAAATGCCAAAGAGATAGATGGCATCCTGGGAAAGGGGATGGCCTACTTTTTGTCCCGTTTTCACGTTCCCGTGGGATAATTTCTGATATCCACACGGGGAAACCACGGGTAAAAGCTAGTACTAATACATATGTAAAAGATAGAAAGAAAGAAAGAAAAAGTATTTATTGCGACTCGTATAGGATGATCACATTGGTCACAAACTAAACTAAACACAGTAAAAAATATAAATAAAAAATCCAAGTTATATAAAACAAATTAATAAAAAGAAAAATAAAATAAAAAGTCCTATACGAGGCCAAAAGATACATAAATGTTAAAAAAAAACCGGTCAAGCGCGAGTCGGAATCGCGCACCGAGGGTTCCGTACAAACTTGTAGGTATGTAAATAGTTTATCACGGGTTTTTTTTAAATGTAACTACAGATTTACAGTTTCTGGATATTTTTCTTTACTTGTGCTACATGACCTTGCGTCTTGCCAAATCTCATGATTCTAGGTCAACAGGAAGTACCCTATACATTTTGATTCCCTTGAGGGAGTCGAAATATACATTTTTTGCGGCATAATCGGCCGTATCGTAAGTTTAATTTTTTCACAGGTTCAAGGGACCGCAGACCTGAGTATATGGTATTAATTTCAACTCGATACATCCACGCGTTCCCGAGATAAAGGGTCTTGACAGACAGATGGACAACAAGATCCTATAAGGGTTCCGTTTTTACTTTTGAGGTACGGAACCCTAAAAAAGGCAAAAAGTCACTGATTTTGATAATAGAAATATTTTTGCCATAGAAATACCACAGTAGGCAACATCCGTCACTGACTCCCCACATAACATCAAATGTTTTCCATGTCATGTTTTTCTTTCATTTCCTTTTCATTATCGAAACAAACAGAAACAGCTGTAAAAGGGGGAAAAGTTACACTTTTTCCCCTCAAATATTGTTATCCAAGAATATTTTATATACAAGTACCTACCTATATAAAAATATTTAGCCATGTATTTGATAAATTCTCTGAATTCATTCGTTTCACTTTCTAATTTTCCTCAAACAAAATATCGACCAATCGCTGGTTTGTTTTTTTTCCTGTTAGCAACTTTTCAATAAAATCGCAGGTTTTCAAACGAAGGCTATTTTTTCTGATACTTGAATCGTTTCTGAGAAAAAAGTTAATTAATCGAAACATTTTAATTAACCGAACCTTTGTTAAAAACTAGACTTTCAAAGAAATCTTTCTTGGTGTAAACAAAATTTTTCAGATGTTTTAAAGTATTCTCTTTAGTTATTTAAGTTCGGTAGGTACTGGGTAAACGTAGCGAAGATGATAAACAAGACTATTTTGTTCTATGCAAACCTTCTTGGAAGTTTCTTAATTGATGAACAAACCGGTAGTCCAAGAACCAAAAATTCAAAGACATGTGACATCCACCAACTCGTACGGGGCCCGCTTTTTGGATTACGACCCGCTCCCACTCACAGAGAGGAGGCCTGTGTCCCTGCAGTGGGAACATTATAGGCTGATTATGTAAACACAAACCTCTTGTCTACTATGCTTTGGAATGGACAACTAGCTTCATCCTTCTGACTGACCGACCCCTTGACAATTCAAAAGTGCCGGTAATTGGTTTATTTGAAATAAATGCTTTGAGTTCATACTAATTCCGTGCCTCTCTGTAATAGACAGACAAATTAGAGATTATTCTAGAGCGACTATTATGTCCTTGCATCTTTCGTCTTGCTTAGCTTACACTTGATTAGCCTAACAAATGGGAAATATGCATGTGATTCAAATAAGGGCCAAATATTTTTATAATAAACTGTACCTATTACTTAAGAATTATGTTTTTGGTTAAATTTTATTTTTGAGCAAGAATTTTTTGTTTAAAGTCCAATAAATCTGAGGGAAATTCAAATATTTGAAAAGCGATGCCATTAGTCAGAGCGAATGTGGTGTAAGATATAAACAAAAGTCTGTGAAACGTTAAATGTCAAAGGAGTGTTTGCGAATCAGTCCGTTGTCACTGTCATAGACTATGACGTCAGATCAAGTACGCCAAAATGGAGGGTGTTTAAGGTGCCCGTGTCGGTTGGCTATTTTTAACTTTTTTTAAGGTACAGACGCCAGCACATCAAGCTACTACAATCTGTCAAATTTCTTTAATAGATTTTCAACTTTATCGCTAAAGAATAAGGTTCAAAGTTGATTGGGAAAATTTTACAGTTTCGGGTAGCTTGATGTGCTGGCGTCTGTACTTTTAATTGCTTTTTTGGGCACTGAATATTTTTTTACTATTAAGTATATGGTGATGAAAACTATCGAATAAAAATATAAAAAAATACATGCGTATTTCCTATTTAGGTCATACAGTATTATATAGGTTATACAGTATTGTAGAGGCTGAGACCTCCTTCATATGACTGGCTGGTAATAATTTGATGACGTGTTCCAGTCGGGCATTCAAGCGTGTGTCAAATAGATTTTGATGGTGTTTTTTCCTATATAGAAGCAGTGCTAGTTTTAACTTGATACAATGTACTTCTCTAAAATGTTCTAAATAAATGCTTATTTAAGCGTCATACTCTTTAAATTACATGACCTAAGCATCCCAGCCTTAAGCGCCCCCAACAATTCATTATACATGGCGGAGGTGCCGGGTAAAGCTTAAAAAACGTTTGGAATTTGGGCCGTGTAGGGCCAAGTACAATTCTACACAAGTTTAATTTCATCAAAATTTTTGTCTCATAAGCCTTTTTTACAGAGATTTGATAAGAAGCGAAACCCGCCACGAATACGGGTATTTTGTAAGAAGAGGAAATTTTCACGCATCAAGTTGTGTGAAATCGAAGCCAGAGTAAAGCTAAGTGGTGTTAAAAGCAAGGATTGCACCATGTCAAACGCCATACATTTTACTGGCTCTGGTGCAAATTGCTTCGATGACTTCCTCATCCAATTCAGGCGCGTTGCTGCCATAAATCAATGGCCCGAAAACAATCTAGCGCTCATATTAGGAGCGTATCTACAAGGTCCCGCGCTTGCATATTTTAAATTGATTTATAAAGAAGACCTAGACTTCAAATCGATTTGTGACCTATTAAGGGCGGAATTTCCAACGAGCGTAGATTACGTGGAAAGATTCTATAACGCGAGACAAGGAGCCAATGAAGACATAATTGCATTCTTCTATACATTGGCAGACCTTGCAGTAAAAGCGAAAATTACGGACGACAAAATCTTCATAAACATTTTTTTAAAAGGGGTAACATCAGATTACAAATTAAAACTGGGGACTAAATTATATGCATCCAAAGCGGAGCTACGTGCTACCCTGGAGCAAATTAAAGAAATTTTCGGCGAATCTCGTCTTGATGAGGTTAATTTACCGATAATACCTCCGAAGGGCATCTTAACTAAAGTAAGGATCGAACATCCATTATCGACGGAGAATCAAAGGTCCCCGAGGGCTTATAGACCATCGAGCCCCGCGCCGTCACAGTCCGCGGCGACCCCTCCACGCTCGGCCGGAGAGCATAGGGAAGAAGAATCATATCATACCCCTCGATATAATTTGCGTCCAAGATATCCCTTCACAAATAGATATTATCGTTCACCCATTGTTCCCAGCCCAAACAACCCGCAGCAACCCAGACACCCAAACGACCAAGGACACAGACGTTGAAGGAAGACCGGGAGTTACAGGCTGTGTCCGGGAATGGACAACTCCCGATTATTAACAATATAATGAGTATATTCGGTCCGTATATCAAATTATTCATAAAAAATCGACCCTACACTGCGCTGATAGACACTGGAGCATCAATCTCGTGCATATCGGAACAGTTGTTCACGGAGCTAAAGCTCGAACATACTACTGACAAAGCGAAACATTTTGTGAGAGCGATATCCGGTTCGTGTTTAAAAGTCGTGGGGGAAACTAAAATTAACTTCATTATTGACTCGTGTGTATTTGTGAATAATTTTATAATTATTAAAGACATTAACCAAAATTTGGTCCTCGGTCAGGACTTTTTCTATGAATACGATGCAATTATAGATTTTCATAATAATGATTTATTGTTAAAGGGGAATATTCGAATAAGTTTTTGTAATTGTGCCGAACAAAAAGATACGCTAATGTCAAACACCCTCATATGTCATGATCATAAATCTATGGAAGAAAAAAGTTCCAAGTCGATTTCAAAAAATGATTATCTTTATTTTTCAAAACTAATACAAGAAAATGATGAACCAGTTGCTTCACCATTATCAACAGATCCAATCGATGAAATCAATATTAACCCAGGATTGGAAGTTGTAGAAAAAAATAAAATAAAGGAACTTCTTTGTTCTTACAGAGAAAACTTCGCTTTTGCAACCTCAGATTTAGGTAGTTGTAACTTGGTAGAAGTAGAAATCAAGACAACCGATGAGATTCCTGTACATCGACCTCCATATAGAGTATCACCTAAGCAACTTGATATTATCAATTCACAAGTGGAAGAAATGTTAAATAATGGGATAATACGTGAATCGAAAAGCGCGTATGCATCTCCGGTTGTATTAGTACAAAAACCAGATCAAACTTGGCGATTTTGCATTGATTATCGTAAATTAAATAAGAAAGTCATCACAGATAGTTATCCATTGCCGATTATTGAAGATATCATGATCTATCTCTCCGGGGCGCATTATTTCGCAGATTTAGATTTAAATTCAGGTTACTGGCAATATCGGTTGTGCGAAATAGATAAACATAAAACGGCTTTTATCACTCCTTCAGGCTTATATGAATTCAATGTTCTTCCGTTCGGTCTTAAGACAAGTCAAGCTGTATTCCAAAGAACAATGGACAAAGTCCTAGCGGGTATTAAATATAAAAATGCCATATGCTACGTGGATAATATACTGGTATGGGGTAAAACTTTTGCAGAATTTCGAGAGGCATTGGAAGATGTTATGTTGCGGCTAAAAAAAGCTAATCTAACGTTAAAGCCAAGTAAATGTAGTTTTGGTTACCAAAAGATATCGGTATTAGGGCATGAAATCTCGGGAGACGGTGTTAGTCCAGATAATAAAAAATTACAATCATTAAAATCATTAAAACCCCCGACCAATACGAAACAAGTTAAATCTATATTGGGTTTGTTTTCATATTACCGTAAATTCATTAATAACTTTGCCGAAATAACATTACCTATAACAAAATTATTAAAGAAAGGGACAAAGTTTATTTGGTCACTGAAGCAACAGGAAGCTTTTGACACAATAATACATTACATGAACAATCCACCTATCTTACATTTTTATTCAAATGATAAACACATGTTGACCCGCCTTTACATTGATGCTAGCGGAGAGGCACTTGGGGCGTGTCTTATGCAGGGTACAGACATCATGTATCCGATATCATACGCATCGAGAAAACTGAGTGAGTGTGAGAAAAGATATTCTACGACTGAGAAGGAATGTCTGGCTTTAGTCTGGGCATTAAATTATTTCAAACATTTTCTATGGGGTTTGAAATTTCAAGTTGTTACTGATCATAAGGCATTGTGTTGGCTCAGAGATAGGAAGGATATGAATGGAAGGTTGGCTAGGTGGTCGCTGTGCATCCAGACATACGAGTTTGACATCATTCATTGTGCAGGTAAAGATAATGTCATAGCTGATTTTTTGAGTAGGAACCCCTTATGCCAAGACGAAGAGGATCAGCTGCCGAAAATGCATCAGGAGGATGACATGCAGGTGGGAGATGGGAGATGGGAGATGAATTCTGTAGACATTGGTTAGATAGTATTGCAGCTAGTGGTCGCAACAATATTAGGGGATTCAGCATCGTGGATGGTATTTTATGCAAGAAAGCGAAGAGAATGAACAAGGTTCGAGAGTTGGTGGTGATCCCGAAATGTTTACTACATGAGATTTTGAAAGAATTGCATGATGATCCATGGTCTGGTGGACATTTAGGATTGGCGAAAAGTTTAGCAAAGTTCAGAGCAGCATATTTTATAAAAGATGCTGAAAAGGAGGTAGATAGGTATATAAGAAGCTGTACGTTGTGTCAGGAGCGGAAACAGTCTTTGCAAGTAGCTCAGCTGCAACCAGTAGCAGTAACCCATATGATGGAGAAAGTAGGAATCGATTTGTTAGGCCCTTTTAGGAGGTCACTTAAGGGAAATAGATATGTGATTGTATGTGTGGAGTATGCTACAAAGTATGCAGTATGCAAAGCGATTCCTAGGGCGACAGCAGAGAGAATCAGTGAATTTTTGATTGAAGATGTCTTCTGTCGATTTGGAGGTGTTAAGGAAGTCATTTCAGATAGAGGGTCAGTTTTCACATCACGTTTAGTTAAAGAAACAATACAATACTTTGGGGCAAAATCACGGTTCACCACAGCATTTCACCCCGCAACAAACGGGCTAGTTGAAAGATTTAATAGAACATTAACACAAATGCTTTCTATGTATGTTTCAGTCGATCAAAGGAACTGGTGTAATTATATTCCATTAGTATGCTATGCATATAATTCCAGTAAACAATCAAGTACTAGAGTTTCGCCTTACATGTTGATATATGCCAGGGAACCTATGTTTCGTACCGACATGGTTGTTAACAACGATGAACGGGACCGCTTAAATAATTATACGACGCGACATAATCGTCATAATACTCTAATTAATTGCGCAATAAATAATATAAAAAAGGCACAAATAAAGCAGAAAGCTGCTTATGATAAAAAGGCTAAGATTAGAAGTTTTATACCAAATCAATTGGTTTTAGTTTATACGCCTAGGCGGATAACTGATAAAAGCATAAAATTGTGTAGATTATATAAAGGCCCATATCAAATAGTAAGACGAATATCCAATGTAAATTATGTTATCAGAAAATTAAATAATAGGAGGTTCAGAGATATAGTACATGTAAATAGATTAAAACCTTTTCATGTTAGAATATGAATACTATATTTATATAAATGTAAATATAATAGTTAGATGTAAACATCATGAATATTAGTGCATTATTTTAGTTTGGATAATATGCTACAATTTATTAATATGTTTTATGTGTATCCTTTGCATATGCTGAGAAAAAAAAACATCGGACGTGGCCGGGAGTGCGTGAGGTGCCTCACCTCCGATCTCGGAGGCACGTGAGGTGTGACCTCACAGCTCCAAGGGGCCTAAGGGAGGAGGAACATATCGTCGTCTTCAATGTTTTGTTTCGAATAGGCTGGGATAGCATGGACGTACTCCAGTATAGTTTGTTGCGAGTTATGGGAGGAAATAATTTTTGAAAACTGTGGTCACTCCTAGAGGGGGGGTGACAGACACTCAGCTTAAGTTGAAACCAACTTTGCTAACGGGGCATAGCCTTCGCAAAGTGTGTTTGGTTGACACATTTGGTTCAGCTTATGGTTGAGGACACACAGTTTTATCAGTAGGTAAGGACTGAGATTTTTATAAAGTTAGAATTTTTTGAGAACGGAGTAGGAGTTTGAAGTTTTACTCTGGAGTACGGGCCGTATAATAGGATTTCTTCGATGAACCCTGGCCTCTTAAACTTTTCCCTCCCTCTGGCTCAATACCGTCCGATGGGGTTAAAAGAGTTTGATGTTAAGATCATTTAATTTTTTTAAGCCTCTTTCAGGCTGATGTGAACTCTCACATCAATTGTTTTCATTAGGAGGCCGCGTCGCGTCCTTTACGGCGGTTTTGGCGTGACGAGGTTTAAGCATGACGAAGTTAGTTTGTATGAGTGTACATTGGCACTTGTAAGAGTTAACTTACCTGACACTTAACATAGTGTTGGATTCGTTCGTCCTGACTTAAGCCTTCTCTTGCAAGAGACGGACCTTACCATGTAAATTTAATTTCCGTCGTTAGGTAAAATTATGGTTAGGATAGGTAGGGAGAGCTTGGATGTCCGAACATGGCGAATAAAAGTCTTGTTTGGTAGTTGAGCTATGCCAATCCTTTTATTCGAAGGTGGGCGTAGCTGATGTAGAGGCTGAGACCTCCTTCATATGACTGGCTGGTAATAATTTGATGACGTGTTCCAGTCGGGCATTCAAGCGTGTGTCAAATAGATTTTGATGGTGTTTTTTCCTATATAGAAGCAGTGCTAGTTTTAACTTGATACAATGTACTTCTCTAAAATGTTCTAAATAAATGCTTATTTAAGCGTCATACTCTTTAAATTACATGACCTAAGCATCCCAGCCTTAAGCGCCCCCAACAATTCATTATAGTATCAACTACCATGTTTTGAAGGACCCTTGAAGGATTAAACCAGGTTATCAAAGCTCTTTGCAGGCCATCCGTCCGCTGTCGTAACTCAATAACAGAATATCGTGTAGGTACAGCGCTCCGTATTTGTAAAGGGATGGTTGGGACAAATCATTATTAAATCCGTGAAGGATTTATAGTGCATCGTGCATCTACACATAGCTTTACTTTGCTTTTATAAAAAAAAATCTGCATTGTATAGTTCACAGCAGCAAAAGAATTGGGAACAATTTGAAAAATATTCCCGACGTTGGTACTTACTTAAAAAAACGGTTAAATATGAATATTCCGAAAATGAAAAAATCTACGGTAAACACAAATACATAAACATTGGAGTGTAATGTGGTTGTAATATTGATTGGAGTTGGCAGTTCAATAAAAAAGTTTTTAATGACGGTTTTCGAAGAAAAAAATAATAGCTGGCCATTTGTCCATAAAGAAGAAAATAAAATAAAAACTTTAATGGTTCCACGTGTTTTTCGATCTAAAACTGCCAGTGATAAAGGTTTCATATTGACAGAGGTTTTATTATTCAAATGTAATTCAGTAGAAAGGGCAAAACTTTTAGAAACAGCCATTTGGTGCTCAAAAAGAGGGTCACCTGAGGGACAATTCTCGTAATTTTAAGACTGTTCACAGTCTGAGGGCCAATTCTCGAAGAATGTTCACGTCTCATTTCGGCGAAAAACAAATGTCAAATAAGTACTTGTCAAAAATGTAGGGAAATTAGAGGTATTTTTAACAGATTGAGAATTTGAGACTGAGATCAGACTGTGAACGTTCTTAAACTTACGAGAATTGCCCCTCTGATCTGTCTCAATCTGTCAAAAATAACTGAAAATAAAGACTTGGCTAATGGCCTGGGTGGCCATTAAAATAATAATAATAAAAAAAACCTCTAATTTCTCTACATTTTTGACATTTGTTTGTCGCCGAGATGAGACTAGATTTTGAATGTTTTAAATTACGAGAATTATTGGCCTCCTGGAAACTTTTCCGAGATTTGAAAATGTGATTTTATTGATTTCTTTTGATTGGCGTGCTCTTTTCAAATTTTCACTTTGCCATTTAGTATCTTTACCTCGTGCCGCCTTGTTGGAAAATTGGCGCCCAAAAACGAAAACTGTTTTGACAAAATCTCCTTTCAGACTTATTTGAAATGGCAAATTTCAAAACTCCCAGAAAAATTTCCAGGCAATACTAGCAAATGACTGGACTATATAAGTATTGTGTGTGTGTCGTGTCACCCATTGTAAAGTTTCTATATTTATGTCTGTAATTTATATGGTGTACATAATAAAGAGTATTCTATTCTATTGTATCCGAAAGCTGGTCTTCTTTGTCAACGACCAACGGAATTTAGTAGATATTATTGATTCAATATGCTTGTAGTATTGAAGTACTACGCCTACTTACCATATCGGTTTACACGTGGAGGACACACGCTCCCGGCCGGAGCTATTAATTAAATAACTTGCTTTTAGCAACCGATAAAAGCGATCAGAATGCTCTCGCATTTAACCATAAAATAAACAACACCAACATCAATAATGTTTACCTACCCACTTACCAATAAAAAAACTTATCAGGACGTAATTATTTTAGTTGTTAACTTGTAAAAGAAATGTTAACATCTATTTAACTTTGCCGTCAACAAATTGCGGTTCTGCAAGCTCATCCTGCGATATTGCCAGCCCACGCTTTAAAAGTTCAAAAAGCTAATTTAAATATTTTTGTTGGTTGGTATTGGATTTTTTGCTCCCACGATGTTGTTAATAAGAGGCGATAAATCTTGATTGAACAGCTAGAGCTAGAGAAAACGTATTCTTTTCACAAGGACTATGCAGCATTGTAGGGTGTTATTCTGGAAAAATCTCGCAGTGAAAACTTAGGTAAAGTGAGTTTGAAGTGAGCTGACAATCCTTAAATTCCCTAGCGTCAAGTGGGATGACAGTTCACTTCACCTAAGCATTCACGGTAAGAATTGAACAGAATAGGTCGGCTTCATACGAAAAATCCTAGATCATTTAGTTCCATTTGCACCACAAATTACGAAATGCGTTTTACATTAAACAAATTTAGAACATCGTTCTGTTTCTGTCAATCGTTTGAAGATGTCAGAGACAAAATGATGTTTTAAACTCGTTTAGCGCTAAACACGTGATTTTTGGTGCAAGCGGGTCGAAGCGATGACAACGGCCGCCTTGAGGGAAAACCATGGAAAAATGTAGTATAAGTCATACTTACCTAATACCTATTTTCCACACGTAGTAAAAATTAATACGTCATTAAAAATGAAATGGACGTGATTTAAAGAGTTTGAAGATGCATCAGCATCGGTCATCAGTCTGATATTATGGGCTGTATATATTTTTATCGCTTAATGGGGCCCGCTAATGAGACACAATTGATTTTCTATTGTAATGGGCCGCCAGAGGCCTGCGCCGGGACGGAGCGATTAAAAGCAACCTTTACATCAGAACACTCCTACTTGTACGGATTATGGAATTAGCGGAGACATTAATCATCATTAGTCTTCTTACTTATATTTTAATCTCCAGTATTTGGAAACAGTACTTACTTAAGTATCGCCGTCGTCATCGACTGGCTTTGTGTACTGACATTTTCTTTTATTTATTTAGTGTTAGGTACTATGCTGCCCGTCTTTGGGCACATTTCCGGATGACAGCGATGTAGTCTAGCTAGTTGTCCTTTTGTTTTTTATTTATTTGTGTAGTTAGTCATTTAATGTAGTACCTAGTGTCAATAGTTAGTTATATAAGAAATCTAGTAGGGTTGGCTGTTGTGCGTGCGTAGCGTAAACAATGGCGCGGAAAGCGATTTGCGTCGGGCGACCCGAACAACGACGGCGCTGCCCAAACCTGTGCATCTCTTTCTTATCCACTTTACTTATTCGCAGTATCCATAAGTATAAACTTTCTCATACTACGACACAAATGACGTACGGAAGCTGACGGCTTTTAAAAGGCGGTCCGTAACAGAAGTTGTGCGCTCAAAGAGCTTTCGGCACCACGAATTTAATTAGTATTGCCGTATCTAGACACAGAGACACTGCCGGCTCTGCGATATAATTCGTATTCGCATTGTTTTAAAAAACAAACAAAAAACAATAATTAGAAAATGCTCCAACTAGAACAATAGACCCATAACTCCATATAGAGCTGTATGGAGTACTTCAATTAATTTGTATGCTGAGCCAACAAGATTAGCAGACAATGCGCTACGGTCTGGCGAAGCTGATGCGAAACAAAGGGTGTGGTATGAGCTGGAGGTAGCACTTAATTACATTGATTGTATGGGGAATATGTAGGGAAATTATAAAGCAAAAAACGTCCAAGAAAAATGAGGAAAGTAATACGAAAGAAATGTGTGACTTGTACTTATTATTTTTTTAACCATGAAGGACTTTTTTTACTGTTAAACGTGGAGGCCCTTGCCCTGTAATACAGACTAGATAGGAAAAGAATAATAATACAGACTGGATAAGATAGCAAAAGAATAACTAAAAACATTGGAAACTAAGGGCTGATTTTTCCAACGCCAGGTAATTTTATCGGAGAAAAATCAGCCCTAAAAACTCCGAAATTTTTTAATATGTAATTATATAAGGTAAATACCTAATATAAGAATTGAAACGTAGAAAAATACCTCGGAAAAACTAGACCTAGCATCCTATAATATCAAAGTGTCTGCTATTCAACCAAATACACACCCAGACAAAAACTCGTACTTGCAGGTAAAAAACGGTTATATTAAAAAAATATGCTCAAAATCAAATAATCTTATTCAGTTCCTACTAGTCAATAAGGTTAAAAATGCAATTAAACACTTCATTATAATTTTAGTTAAGCACATAATGAAGTATATAATGTTTGTATGGGCACCGTGTATGATACCAACAGGTAGATGACCTAAACAAACGGTATGATCTCATCCTAATGACGCTGACGACCACAGTCCGGTCATTCAACTATGCACCGAATAGAAACATGCTTGTAAAGAGGTCTAATGATTTATTGGGAGTGAAACTTGAGTTTTGGAGAACTAATCCAGTTGTTTGAGATAATTTGAATGATGAATAAAGATCTAGATCCTGATGTGATAACAAGATTTGAATTTTATTTATTGTTTTTAACCCTTTATAGGGAACGAAACGAACGAACGAATAGAAACGAAATTGTAGTTCAGTTGTCTGTGTTGAACGATAATAATAAAATCAACTAATCTTACCAATATTATAAACGCGAAAGTTTGTGAGGATGGATGGATGTTTGTTACTCTTTTACGCAAAAACTACTGAACGGATTTTGATGAAACTTTACAGTAATATAGCTTATACATCAGAATAACAGATAGGATATTTTTTATCCCGATATTCTTACGGGATCGACACTTATACGGTTGAAATCGCAGGGCGCTGCTAGGAATCCTACTAATATTATAAGCGCGAAAGTTAGTGAGGATGGATGGATAGATGAATGAATGTTTATTACTCTTTCACGCAAAGACTAGGTACTGAACGGATTTGAATGAAATTTGGTGCAAGATAGTTATAACCAGGATTAATACATAAGTAGGATACTTTTTATCCCGATATTCCCACAGGTTCGAGTCTTATGCGGGTGAAACTCCGGGGCGCAGCTACTCAAAATCTAAATCTTTGCGCAGATACCTAAGTTAAGTTTAGTAAATTTAGAACAATACCTGGAAACTTCAAACAATTATACTTGCCGGACTAGCTGACAGGTACCTACTGCTGACTGGTACCCAAAGGCACGTTAAGATGGTTAATGCCTCGTCATGGGATTACAAGGCTTTGTGTTTCGCCTTTGAAGATGATTAAGGCTTAAGGAGAAAGACAATTTTTCATGCAAATTTTGTGTAATTTAAGATGAGACGTGAAACTTTCATAAAAAGTACAGTAAACTTTATTAAATAAGTAGCTAAAGTTATTTTATTTTACAGAAAATTTGTTCTCATTACGTCTTTGTAATTATTAGGTACGTCACAGACTTTGACCAAATTAAGTCGAGGGAACAGAGAAGTTTTATTTAAAAGATCGTTTGCCCCTGCTTTACTACAGAGGGCCAATTCTCGTAATTTAAAACGTTCAAAATCTAGTCTCATCTCGGCGACAATCAAATGTCAAAAACTTGTCAAAATGTAGGGAAATTAGAGGTATTTTTGACAGATTGAGACTGAGATCAGACTGTGAACGTTCTTAAAATTAAGAGAATTGCCCCTCTGATAAATGGCGACGTAAGCATTGATAAATCTCCCCGAAACAAAACTAAAATGAACCATTTCACAAATGTGCTAGATTATACCTACTGGCACAACCAACGGGCATAACCTACCATTGGAACCTAATACAATGTCGCAGACCCATAGATATTAGAAAGAAAAGGTTAATAAAGGAAGTTTATATTACTATGCCCCGACCAATATTAGAAATACAATCTGCGGGGTAATTGCGTAACACACAATGGCAATATATTTTTTCTTGAAAATTCAACAACATACGTTAGTTTCTGTATAGTTTTAGTTAAGTTAGGATTTAGTTTTGTTATTTTTAGTATTAGATATACATAGATATTATATTTGTATAGCCTATATTATGTAAATACTTAATTCAATAAACAAACCTTGTAAAACATTTTAAAAGAGTAAAAAAAAAAAAACAACTTAAGTACAATGTACATTGCGTCATTTACGTTGTCGAGCAGACGAATTTTTCAAACATATGAAGCAATAGATTCACAATTTCTTGCTTGTGATTGCAAGTGTGCTTCGCAATTATGATGCTGGTTAGCTCACCTTGTGTATAATAACATCATCATCCTCCTGCAAGCGGGAAGATGTGATGGCTGGGGGATAGTAATCCCTATAACCGGTAGGAGAGGGGGTGCTTCGGTGAGCGGTATGCGCGGGCGCACGCAGCGTGTCGTCTTCAAACACATCGTCACTCATGCTGTCGTCTGTCGCCATCTGCTGTAAGAGAAAATAAGGAAAATGTAAGTACCTATTGAAATGGACAGTAACATTACCTATGTCGGTACAGATAGGACGATTCAAGGCATTGTTATGGTCAATGAGTCTGCAGGAGATCCATGATTAAGAGAGGCCCATTGTTAGCAGTATTATTCAAGTTGAAGCATGAGCTCCTACGTTTAATTCCCAGGTTGGGCATAATGTTATTGGGTTTTATAAGAGGAATTGTGCCCGGTTGATGGCAATTGGCTCGCCCCCTATTACATGGCACTTAAACATAACTGACGAAATATGGGTGTACATGCTCCTTAGTATGTACAGACGCCAGCACATCAACCTACCCGAAACTGTCAAATTTTCCCAATCATTTTGAACCTTATGCTTTAGCACTAAAGTTGAAAATCTATTAAAGAAATTTGACAGATTGTGGTAGCTTGGTGTGCTGGCGTCTGTACACCCACATTTATTGAGGTTCATGCCATAAGAAGATATTTATTCAACCTTTTAATTTTTTAGTTGCGATTGTTTTGATTTAAATATTTTCATTATTTAAAAGCTACAAGTCTTATAATAATAATAGTAGGTAGGTATTAGATTAACTTTATTTTTCTTTTTTGAAGCAAGGCCTTGTAAAATGGTGCCCATTGTGTGCCGAAAGCACCTAATAACTCGAAGAGGTTTATTTACTGCTCTTTGTGCCCTTAGCCAGTCTGTTTTGCATAACACCGTCGTTTTTCTTCCCTGTTATATTTTTTCTAATATTAATACTGCGATTTTGTATCCTCTTTTGACGTTGTTAGCTTAGTAATTAGGCTGCCTTTCGCAAAGCAGAACCTATTTATCTCCAAAGTCTTTGCTTCAACGGTAACAAATTTATAATAATGAGACAGGTCTCCTTATTAGTGAGAATGACAAGGTTGAAGAAAAAGTTTATTGTTTCAGTATGAAAGATTTTTATACTGTGCGTGCTGCGTGTATTCTTGAATATTTTCTTTTGTACTTAGGATTTTTTTTTTATTAATTTCGGAGTTAGTAAAAAATAAAGGGATAATGAGAAAATCCGATGCTTTTTACTTTTATGTTGCATAGTGATAATAGGGTCTATGTTTTGGAAACAATCTCATAAAAAACGTTAACTGTCACAGGTAAAAGGTAGCCCAAGGCACATTTTTACAAAATTCATCCAAACAGGTTTGTTGTTACAATCCATAAAAAATAGGATGTTGATTTGATGCATTATTCCCGGTACACATTGATGAATCGTAACATAAAATGTAACACAAATGAACCGCCCAAACGTATGCAATGCAACATAAAATGTAACACAATAAATATGCGACTTTGTTTCAATGTGTGTGTGTCACATTTCATGTTACGCTTCACCAATCTGCGGGCATTTGACTTAGATTTATGTTTATTTATTTATTAAAGGTTTACCAACAGCTTCTGTACGGAATATTTCATCATGTACCTAGGTACTATACAGGATGTCCGGTAATTAATGGATAACCTCTTCAGGGGTCATTGTACTTATCATTATGAACAACTAATTACTATGGGACCAAACCTGAAATCGTGAAAAAAGAATCAGCGGTTTCCTACATTTTGACGAGTTATGCGACGATTTCATGTTTGGTCAATTATCAATTCTCTGAAGATTATTAAAATTATTATTATTATTTAGACTATTTGAATTTGAATATTTTTTTCTGGTGATCCGTCATAAAGGGTGTACTAGTATGGACGACAGCCGAGAGGCTATGCACAAAATATAATCATAATTTGTTCTCAATACGCAAGAAATCGCGAAAAAAAAATCAGCTGTTCCCTACATTTATGTTCGCATAACTCGTCAAAATGTAGAGAACAGCTGATTTTTTTTTTTGTATAATTTATTGCATATTTATGTGGTTTCCATACTGTACCTAAACCTATAGCGACCGAGCTGAGTTCTCCGAATCTCTAAGAAGTCTGTCTATTGACCATTCTAAGTACCGTTAACAACTCTTACTGTCTGATCCAGAACAACACTAAACAACATTAAACTAGTTTCAATAGAAAATAGTCCCGAACTAATTGCTAACAGAACTACCTAGGAACCCAGTCCAATATTGATCAATTTATCGAAGCCGCTGTTTACCTCAGCGCGCAGCACCGTTATTAATTCTACTTTATCCGAGCAATTGTTTGCCTATCTGTTTGTTTTATTGAAAAGTAAATAAACGAGGCATGTCACGAGATATTTGTGTTTTTAAAAGCATTTGCAAATACGCAATGTGATGCAAATTATGCGATTGTGTTTTGTTTTCTCATTTTGAAAAAAGAAAAACGCATGGATTATTTGGTTATCCAATAGTGCAATGCAGTAGCATATTTTTTAAATCCGTAACAATTTAGGAAACTGTGTTCCTTATTTAGTTACCTGAACAAAATATTTAGTCCCCTTGCTTTTTAGAGCCTCCGCTGTCCGTTCGTCCGCCTATCTGTCACCGAGATGTATCTCGTGCACCGTAATAGGTAGACAGTTAAAATTTTCACAGAGAGTGTATTTTTTCTATTGCCGCTATACCTAACAAGAAATAGTAAAAATAAATCCAAGTTGAAAATTTAAAGGGGGTCCCTATACAAGAAACGTGTTTTATTCGGCGTTTTTTGCCTTTTGGTACGGGAATACTTCGTGTGGCCGCTTTTTTTTAGTTACCCGAACAAAATTTGTAATCTCCTTGCTTTTTTATAATACCTAATTGGCTATTATTCTATCTCACCTGATGGTAAACGACGATGCGATGGGAACACTTGCCTAGAATTAGTATTGTGTCCATACTTGGCGGCCATCTTGGATTTTCATTTTGACCTCACCATTGGCTTCAGCACCCTCGAGAAATATGAAAACTATCCCTCTCTCTCTGACTCTCTCTATTTTATGTAATAAATAATCCGCTTTCTCGTTACGTGACGATTTCTCCACAAGCTTACTCCTACCGCAAGCTCCATTAAAGAACTTCGTTCCAAAAAATGCTGTTTCCGTACATTTTGACCGCGTTAGTATTGCACTTTTTCTATGAAACAGCAGATTTTTTTATATCCGACGTAAAATGTCTACTCTCAGGGGTCTAGAATCATGTGCTGACTCCATGGTTACAGTTTGCGTGTCCATGTCCCTACCTCCATGTATGTATACGCACAATTTATATATTGTCGAACTTTCTACTTTGGTGCTACCCAAAACCAACGTTGATTTCCTCCGTGGCATACCAAATCGGCAGTAAACGGCCACAAATAAAGTTACCCTGATCTTCTCTGGACATGTTATCACTGTTATCAGATGACCCACGGTACCATACAATACGGACAGGACAATCTGATACGGACATGTACTTCTTAATGGGACACGTGAGGGGTTCGCACGATGTGTACCTTTATAGGTGCACGAAGGGTAAGGCAATTATTGTTTTGTGGTTCTATAAACGTAGAGAAGAGGTAAAGGGTTCGCCTAGCAAGGTATAGTTGTACAAGGATATTTTGGCGCGTGGCCAAAATAGGAACTAACGCCGCCATCTTAAGAATTAAAATAAATACATACCTATAGCTTTTACTCATTCGTTTTGGGCTAAATTATGAGTGCCGCTTTTTTGTTTGGCTTTTCGACTTTCACATTTAGCCAAAAAATGTATGGACGGCGAATGTTCTCCTTTCATCTCTAGAATTTCAGTAAACTTTATTACATTCATCCGACAATAATATTAGTCAGTTATTTTTAAGTCCCATGTTTTGAGCTCATTGTCATAAAGGCTGCTAATGCTGCCTTTTATTATCAACACGGCCCCACCAACACGGCCTCATTTACATTAATTTGGCCTCTGCAGAGAATCGTTGATTAAAACAAATTAAGTCATTGTGGCTCTAAAAAAATCCATGGATATAAAAAAAAAAGAATGAAGTACCTAAGAATTGGGCAGCGGGATTGTCCGAAAGGGTTACCGCTGCCCGGAACATAAAGGGCTAAGGAAGGAACACGGGTGGGTTTTAGTCAGTAAGAGTCTGACACTCCCTTCCGCTAAACCCAGAGCGGGAGGAGTCATTAGATGATTTCCCATCCATAAAAAAAGTACCTAAGATTTTGAAGATTCTCTATTACCTTGAAAATAAAATAAGCGTTCCACGGAGAGCATTTTGTCGCGAGATTACCTTATATAGATATTCTTTGGAAAACGATACTTTGCTGGCGACGCAAGAACCCAGCGGCGGATTCTTTAATGGAGTAAAGTGACTGCCTGTTTACGTGGAAACGATCCATTATTTTTCAGGATTTTGAATTTTTTTTTTTTTATGCTGAGGCAAGATTATCCGTTTTTGAGAGCTAAGGAATAGATTGAATTTGGAACATAGATGTTATATTCCTACTCGATATTATTTATGCACCCAAAGACGACCGATATTTTTGGGTGCATAGGTAGCTACCTACATAAATGTCGAATGATGAGAGTTAAATACCCCTAGCCTAAACAACAGTCAGTTCCACTACCACCTTGT